>OX101789.1:47062158-47315785 GCA_944452715.1 Ophion slaviceki | reverse complement strand
TGATGAAGGAAAACCCTTAACGGGCTATAAGCAGCAAGGATATCGGCAAAAGGAATATATTGTCATGCATGAGCCCGACGACTCAAAGAGATACCAGTTTCGCTGGAGCGCCCGTTCTTCTTTGCCGTCGTTAATGGTGCAACGAGGTCGCCTCGTATTGGCAGAAGAGAGCTTGTTCTCCGTGGAATGGAACGCGGGCTGACCCCCTCAATCGTCAAGACTTTATGATTCTTTTAGGAACTTGGCATTGGTGACAGGTCGCTCGTTTCAAAACGAACGAAAAAAAAACTGCCCGATCTCCCATAACAAAAATGCCAATACAAACAATATAGCCGATGTTTGTTCCACTGACCCGAGTAGAAATTTCTTAGGGTTAGCTTGACCAGGATCAGGCCCCAATAGGGGTTGTGATACAGGTAACATGTATTACGGACATCCTGATCCAGCCCCGATCGGGCCGGAAGTATTTAGGCCCTAAATCAGGCTATACTAAAATGGCCCTACTAAGGCCGTCCCTGATAAGATCCTACTAAGACTTGCCCTGATAGGCCCTACTATGGCTTTCCCTGATGAGCCCATAAATAGGCTTGCCTATAACTGCCTCAGCACGTCGATAGATGCACATAACCTCGTATTTTCCACGTGGAAACTTCGATTTTACAGCATCGTAGCTTCGGGAGTTTCAATGCATTCCTGAATTCTATTTTTAAAAAGTTGCTATGGACTGTCACGACAAAAAACGTTTTGCAATTCGGATACGTGTTAGAAGATTTCGGCAGCTTTGTATGGCGAAGAGAGAGAGAGAGAGGAATTATATATATATATGTATGTACATATGTGTGATTAAGTGTGTGAGCGTGCGTATGCAAGTGTGTGCAAGTGTGTGCATGTGTGTGTGTGTGTGTGTGTGTGTGCAAAAGTGCACTTGCACACATGCTTTCGGAATTTTCCCTCCGCACACATTTTCAGGCGCACGCAATTACAACGCATTCCCCTATCCCTCCCCTCTACGCTGCCTTTCCGCTGTAGCGCGCACCTGATTGGCTATTTATTTTTATTCATAATTAATTATCTATGCGTGTGATAAAAAATTACTGAGGACTTCTCGTCTCAGAATATTTTTTCCTACCTTATATATAACTTAACACTTACACACGTGTGTGTGTGTGTGTGGCAGTCAGGCAACCTGAGCGGGTCCCGATTTGGGCCCCATCAAAATTTCTACGCGGGGAGGGCTAACCGGCTGTGGGCAATCAGTGAGACAATGGTTCTGCTATTTCTCAACTGATCCTCTTTTCAAAGCCCGGCATCCAGCATAACGCCAAAGTTGGGAGAGTTCCGATTAACAACCAAAAACCGACTGTTGGGGTAGATTACTGGAGCCGACCATGGACTAGCACTGTTCGCCATTAATTGCCCTACGGGCATACCCAATCCCGGCATCCAGGATTATCCCAGTATCGGCTACCGCTTGAGAGCCGACTGTTGGGTTTGACTATTGGAGCCGATCATGGGCCAGTACTGTCCGCCATTAATATCCCTTCGTTAATTTCTAAGGCCGGCATACAGCAATATGCCAATGTCGGGACGGTGTCGGCTAACGATGAAGAATCGACAATCGGCGTGGATAGCTCGAACCGTTATCTCCCCGTTAATTATGCCATGCACTGCTCACGAATCGCCATTCAGTGTTGTATCGGTGTGGATAAACGAACAGTTAGTCCATTGTCGGCTTTTCGTGCGATACTTAACTATTTGTTCTCCCTTGTGGTTTGTATCTCCCGCGTATCTTCAAACCTGGCTTCTCAGCCAATCGTATTCAAGGGTTCGAAACCGTATTATATGCAGGACAGGCGTGTGGGGTTTGCCCTTCTAACCTTAATTGCGCAGTCGCTTGACCGCGTGTTTGGGAAAGTGTCACCCGAAAAAAGACGCGCTCAGACTATTTCACCTACAAAAGTTAGATATAAAGTTAGAAATAGAAATAAAAAATATTCATCGTTCAGTCGGCTTTATCGCGAGTTTACGTAAGTATGATTCCAAAAAGAGGCGCCAAAAGAAACATCATTGATGCGAATAATAATACGTAATTCACATCCGATCTCTCGTGTTTCCACATATCAGTTTTTCAGGTTTTCATTTTTCATTAATATTTTATTTGCAAAATTATTCTAATTATCCTATTATCTTATTATTATTATCACTCATGCTCAATATTTTCTCATACCAACATTTACTCGCTTGAATAATAAATTATACAATCTGTAACTGCATTCAATAATAATAAATTATAATAACAGTTTTGATATCCACGAAATATTCTTCACACGCATTGCCTATCGCTGGGTTAAAAAAAATTTAAGAATTCATCGAATGGTTCCGATAACTCTAAAAATCAATTATTCATCAGTACTATCGGTAATAAACACTACCGGCCAAAAGTTTCCGGACACTTCAGATAATCGCACAACTTTCCATCACTGGATAATTGCCAAATACTGTTAGAATAATATGGTTCATTTCATTTATTATTTTACGAAGATTATATAGCTCTGTATAATTAATTATATTATTCTAATATTATTTTGCAATTATCCAAAGTGATCGAAAGTCTGAAGTGTTCGGAAACTTTTGTCCGGTAGTGTACATGCTGCTATTAATGTCGAAACAGCGTAACTAAAACTAGTTCAAGTGGTTTTCCGTGAAATTGCGTTTGCTTGGATTCTTTGGATATAATTGAGGTTGTTTCAATTCATGTTAGGATTGAATCGTTGAAGTTGTAGATTTACTTGAGTTTGATTGCTTGGTTCAGTAAATTGCTTACTTCGTTTACGGTTTTGCTTGGGTTTGTTTAAGTCTATTTAGATTTGTCTGATTTTCGGATCTATCAAGGTTCCTTTTAACTTGGTTGTGTTCTTTCTCGTTATCTGATGAGATGTACTTGACTTGTATTGCTCGCCCTTATACGTTGATTGAGTTCGTTCTTGGTCTGCTTAATTTTGCTTTAGTTCATCGAGAGTTGTTTGGTCCATTTGGGGGGGTTTGGGATTTATTCGAGGTTGCTTCAACTTCGTTGGCTTGTTTAACTTTGCTTGGGTTACATTGCTTGCCACTGTAGGCTGCTTGGGCTCGTTTGAGGTTTGCTTGAGTTAATCTGAGCTTTAGTTTGTTTGCTTGCCTCGCACCTGACTTCACAGAGTGGAGAAGAGATCGTGTTTCACCATATATATGAACATGCGACATATGCATTGATACACACACACCCATGAATACCACACAAACATATGTCGGAAAAATTTCACGAGAAAAATCCGAAAAAAATGCAGGCGGTTCCGGACCGGGATTCGAACCCGGGACCTTGCAACTGCCAGTCGACTACTATGACCACTGCGCTACGCCACACTGCTCGTCACAGACTCTCGTTTTGTCCTCATATCGTTCACCTCGTTGCATCGTGTACACATACATAGAGATCGACTACTATTCGAATGGAAGTGCGTATCCCATATGATTGAACGTACACAGCAATGAGAGTTTGCTAACAGTCGATACATAAGCCCCAGTACAATATCAAATATGGATGCATGACAAATATACGGCTATTTCACTGCAACACTCCTCCCCCATATATATATATATATATATATATATATATATATATATATATATATATATGCGTGTTTGTATACGTGTTGTAGTTGCCTTATACACCTTGTATTCCTACCGCCCATTGTATCACTCCATTAAACATTCGCTGCAGTGCACTATAAACCACGATATAATCTCGCAATGCGGTAAATACCGCCAAGTTAAACGAACACCCGAGCGACCCTTTAGGGAGCCAGAACCAGGGAGAGAGAGAGAGAGAGTGAGAGAGAAAGAGAGAGAGAGAGAGAGAGAGAGAGAGAGAGAGAGAGAGGAGTTATAGGGTCCCAAGCGTGTGCCGGAGCAATCCCGTTCGTCCTGCTCATTCTCCCGTTATTCGCTCCGCATCTCACTCTTTCCATCATTACGCTATGCATTCGAGCACAGCCGTCTATATATCGAGCGTCGACGTGAAAACAATTTCACCTGTTCTCTCTGCATCTCGCACGTTCCCGTGATCCCTGACGGCTTTTGCGCTGCATACGACGTGTGAACCGACGGCGGAACAAAATCAACGCGTACGCGTAGAGAGGCGGCAAAAAGTACAACAAAAAAAATCTCTCCGCCAAATTAACAATCGTAGACAGTTCGGATACGCAAAACGCAGAAAAACAAAAATAACACTCGACCCTCCACAAGGTGTGACGTGCCCTTTTTTCTTGGTTTCTGTCTGCTTTTTTTTCCTCTTCGGTTCGTATTGATCTGTGACATTATTTGACTCGTCCGATTTAAGGAAGGAAGAAATTTTGTGTATATATATATATATATATATATATATATATATATATATATATATATATATATATATATATATATATAATTGGATGGTGAAAAAAAAGAAAAAAAAATAAAGCTCAAATTTGGGCCACCCTTATATATATATATATATATATATATATATATATATATATATATATATATATATATATATATATATATATATATATATTCATATTCATATTCATATTCATCTCATTCATAAATTAGACGGTTTGTAAAATTATCAAAACGATTAATTGTTTTGATAATTTTACAAAGCGTCTAATTTATGAATGAGATGAATTTTAAAAAATTGGCGAGAATTGGAAGTTTTGAAGCTCTTGAGCGACCACTAAATATTCATTGACCGGATGGAGCTTTCGCGAGGTTAATTAAAAAATTGTAAAGCGTGAAATTCATGGGTGAGAAGTAAACGGAAAAAAATCGATTTTTTAATGAAAATTTGAATTTTTGGGAGAATTGAGCGACCTCTAAATATTTTTTAACCGTTCGCAGATTTCGTGACAATTTATTTTTCCCTTCAAAGAAGATAATTGGATGGTGATAAAAAGGAAAAAAAATAAAGCTCAGATTTGAGCCACTCTAATATATATATATATATACATATATATTGCAGAATTTCAACTATTTGTTTGAAGGCCCAATGTACAAACGCAGTTTTAATTAATTAAATAACTGAAATTTATACTACGAGAGACAGTGACTGTAAATATATATATGGGTGACTCTCACGGAATTATCATTTTGCATGTAATCTGACTTTTTTCATAGATTCGATTACTTTGTAGGTTTCTTCGCAATACAACAGTTTGAAATATTTCGAAATCTTCCTACAGAACAGATTTGGCAGAAAAATCGTGGTTATCCTTTTTTGCGTACGTTGTGTACGTATTTTGTGTGCGTATGAAAACCATTCCTCTGGAGTGTAACTATCCAGACTTCATATACACTAGCAAGCTGAGAAAGTACTAAAAATTGAAAAAAAAACATCATAGAAAAAAACATCCCTTGAAACCAAGGACATTTATTCAATTCCTTCCTGAAAAAAGTAACAAAAAATTAGCACAGGCATCTCATAATAAATAACGAAATTTTATAACCGTTTTTCTCAATCATTCCTCTGGAGAGCTGTGAATCAGTTCATATATTGTGTGACGGGGGGTGCTAGCTGATCATGCTTGCCAGAGCAGTGCCTTCTACATCTACACGGAAAAAAAGAAATAGTACAAAATACAGGGGCTACACAGTTCGCATTGGACTCGAGTGATTGCACAGCGATGTTTACTGAAACGCAGTGCTCAAAATACAGTGTGCTCAAAGTAAATTATTACAGTTCCGATACTGTCCTTTTTGGATTCGAACTGCTCTACTGTATCTTTTACTGGAACACACAGTCCAAAATACAGTGTAGTCCAAAGTAAATTTTAACAGTTCAACACTGTAATATAAATGTAACAAAACTTGTAATTTGACAGTTGGTTAATCTGTATTATGTACAATGAATGCGCCGGTTATATCGACAGAGTTTATGTAGACACACAAAAAAAAGTTTATCCATAAAAGAAGTTTGAAAAAAATGTGTAGAAAATATTTAAAAAATCAGTCACATACACAAGAACGTACCTTTTTGTAAATAATTCTCTCTTTTTTATAATTTCTTGAATTATGTCGCACAAATTTCAACGTCCGCATCCTATCGACCACGCACTACTAACTGGAAATCCTTTGTGTCCTGGCCTCGTGCCTCACCTCGTGCCTCATTTGCAGTATAAAAATCAGTGATCGCATTTAAATTTTGCAGTTGAATATTTTTACTGAAATCACTGATGTATTCACAATATCAAACTGCAAACAAACCAGAGTAACTGTAAAAATCTCAGAGTGCACAGATAACGTCACGAACTGTCGAAAGAAGAGTAAAACTACCGTGCCACACTTTGAAATTTAATGAATCACTCTGTACTGAATACGGTGTACACTGCAACCCTTGCACTTTACGTACAGTATAAAAAACAGTGACCTCATTTGAATTTTACTGTTGAATATATTTGAGGAAATCACTGATTTATTCACAATACCAAACTGTAAATAAATCAGTGTAACTGTAAAAATCTCGGAGTGCACAGAATACGTCACGAACTGTCGAAAAAAGAGTAAAACTACCGTGCCACACTGTACAATTTAATGAATCACTCTGTACTCAATACAGTGTACACTGTAACCCTTGCAGTTTGCGTACAGTATAAAAATCAGTGATCTCGTGTAAATTTGACAGTTGAATATTTTTACTGAAAACAGTGATGTATTCACAATGCCGAACTGTAAATAAGACAGTGTAACTGTAAAAATCTCAGTGTGTACAGGAAAGTTCGTTATTTTTGTAGGACAGGATTTACATTATTCTGTTTTACTGTAAAATGAAATATGGCACCCTGTTTTTTATACGGTTTATACCGTGATTTTCGCTGTTTCTTTGTTTCCGTGTACTTTTCTGGCAAGACTGATTGTGTTGTATTATTTTTGTCACTTCCGCTTCTTTTCTAGAGGTAATCCTCAGCTGTGTTATTTTTCAACAAAATAAGTCGCTCTTTACCTTTTCAGGGGGAACTTTTGGTTTTTGAGATTACTTTCGGATTTTGACATTAGAAAAACGTGGCATGCCGCGCTGTGCATAAAAACCCGTTTCAAACATCATTCCTCTGGGTTCTTCCAACATGAGAGATCCAGGGGCATGATAGATGTGTGCATATGCGTGGAATTACATAAAAATAATTCTCTTACATTATTGCCATGCCGCTATCGAAAGAAGGGAGGCTTCGTAGGAAAAGAGAAACTGAAAAATGGAAAAACAAAAGGCTTAAACAGGATCCTGTAGGAAGAGAGAAGTTGAAACGAAATGAACGAGATCAATATTCAACGAAAAAGGAGAAGATATTAATAACCCATTAAAAACTTTATGGGAAAAGGTTTGCATTATTCCTCTGGCCCTACTATTTCTTTCGGTCATGATAAATCTCTCAAAACTGAAAAATCACTGTCATCCATAGGAAATTATATTATATCGATTAAAAGTGACGTAAATTGCAATTTTTGAATAAAAAGATGAAATATTTTTCTTCATAAATTTCATGGTCCTGCAAAACGATCATTTCGGGAGAATCGCCCGTATATGTATTATGTGCCAACTTAGATGTCCCTTTTTCTATGGTGGTAATGTTATTACTTTTATTAGCTGGGCGTGAGTTTTATAGTCGATTTTCGTTGGCGTTATTCGTCCTTCGATAATGACAATAATATATATATACACACATATATATATTGATAAATATTTTTTCTTTCCATATATGCAACGAGTTGAATAACGTGACGGATCAATACGAACCGAAAAAAAAACAAGCAAAGGAAAAAAGAACATTGAACAATCAAACAAATATATATATCGTGACCCATATACGCAACGAAGAGAAGAGCAATTACAAAGAGCAAACGAATGTGGTAGATTGATTTTTTTAAATCCACGCCCGTGTCTTTTTCACGTGCCATATCAAACGAAAATCGAATGAAATTAACGAATCGGTCGACCGATTATTTTTCCCACAATCAGCGTTTACATGCCCGCCTCCACACGATTAATCGTTGCACCGAAAGAGACAGCGATGCCAAACATCGTTCTCGACTTGACTTTTTTGACGTTTTTTTTCCATTGCATTTTTATTCGTTTTCCCGAAACACGAGCTTGTAAATATTCGAAAGCGCAATGATGACTTCGTCATGCTCGATGCTCGTTATCCGCAGACACACGCATACACATATAAAGGCTGCGCATACATAAACATCACGCTGCGGTTCTCTCAAAGCTAATTAGTGCCCTTCGCGCATAACTCGCAAGTGTCTGACTCCTCCAGGTTTCATTTTATACGCAAAACGACCTGCTTCAGAAATTCTTTGCACGTTGGACAAAAAAAATGACGAGAAAGTCATTGAGTCTCGTGGCTCACAATTTTTTCATGTTTTTTTCCAAGGGGACCCTACGTCGCTGTAGTTTTCGCGCTCAACATTTGAATGGGAAAATGTGAGTGACAAAAAAAAAGGTTTTCAGAATTTTTCCACGTCTGGAAAGAAGTCATTGCGTTCCTGCAGCAAGAGATTTTAAGGGGCCGTTCAAAACGCTATTAAATTTCATGCCTGCAAACATTGGCTCGGAGCAATATGCAATATACATGCGCGTATATATATACACATATATATAAATCAGATTATTCCTGGAATAAATAATGTAATACATCCAGACAAACCTGAGACATAAAATACGAATTTGTCGATTTTTTTACGACCATATTTTCGAGAGTATGTTTTGTTGATCATAATTTATCGTATACAATTTTTTTTCAACGCTTTAATATGTGTATATGATCTCAGTTTATGTATATGTCATGCTATCTTCGGTTTTACATAATATCTGAACGATAAATCTCGAAAATGTGAGAACAAAATATTATTCAATAAGATTTAAAATAAAATGAGAATATTTAATAATTTTCTTTATCGATTACATAAAACCGAGATTACATACATAATCTCGGTTCTATGTAAACGATAAAAAAGTGATTCAATATTCTTATTTTATTTTAAAACTTATTGGATAATATTTTGTTCTCATATATCTATATATATATATATATATATATATATATATATGTACAGGGTGTCCCTCGTATCTCTGCTATCCGAAATAACTCTGCAATTATCGACGTCACAAAAATTGTTCCAGACAAAAGTTGTACGTTGTGAAGGGGGCCATCAAACGCGACCAATTTTTTTATTTCGTCGGAGGCGCTGGCGCACAGTCAAGGCCCGCTCCACTTTTTTAAACGGAACGGTAGATCTTTTTGTTCAACCATCTTGTGGAGCACCTCAAGTCGCATAAAAAACATTAGGGGGGTCAAAGTCGTTGAAGGTCATTCAAGGTCAGTATCGATGATACAAATCTGAATATCTCGGATCACTACCAAATATTTGGTAGTGATCCTAGATATTTAGATTTGTATCATCGATACTAACCTTGAATGACGTTCAACGACTTTGACCCCCTAATGTTTTTTATGCGACTTGAGGTGCTCCACAAGATGGTTAAAAAAATGTACCATTCCATTTAAGAAAGTGGAGGTGGCCTTCACTGTGCGCCAGCGCCTCCACCGAAATAATTGGTCGCATTCGATGGCCCCCTTCACACCGTACAACTTTCATCTGGATATATATATCATCTTACAAGGAACATCCCTCAGGTGACAGCCTTCGATTTTGTTGAAATTTGGATATGTTATAAAGCACCGAAAAGTAAGCGATACATATTTTTTTTTATCGGCGGGAAAACGGTTTTAAGGGGTAAAACCCCCCCTCAATATAGGGGTGGTTCACTCCTTAATTTTTTTTTGCCATGTCACTATAGTGGATTTTTCATTGCTTCGGGTTAGAAGAATTTTCGTTTTTGTTTCATTAAAATCGGTGGACTCCTTGAAACTGCTATATTACTCCTAGAGATGCCTTTTTTTCGAGGGGTGGTTTCGACCCTTAAAACCGTTTTTCCGCCGATAAAAAAAAATACGTATCGCTTACTTTTCGATGCTTTATAACATATCCAAATTTCAACGAAATCGCAGGGTGTCACCTGAGGGATGTTCCGTGTTAGTTTTACACAACATTGAAATCGCGAAATTATGAGCTTTTTGTCATGCCTATAATTCCACGTTACTGAATATGCACACATATATGTGCATATATATATAAACACACACACATGATTTGTTATATTACCCAAACGATGCAAACGCCATCGTTTCAACCATGGTTGAAATTCGGCCTTGGATCAAACAGAATTCCAATCATCAATATTGCAAGTATATTGCAATCCGTGGTGTTTGGCCATTCCGAAGCGAATACATATATTCACTTCGGCATGGCCGAACAGCACTATATGCAATGTGTACGCAAAAGGCGAAGTGCGCTTAATAAGCAATCGGGTCAGTAGTCCTCGGGGAAAAAAACAAAAACAAATAGATATAGAAATATACAACCTAAATTCAGCCCAATAGACAAACGCCCACAAAAACGCCCATGTTCCATACGATTACCCCGTGTATTTTCAATTGCACACACAAGATCGCGCGTTTATTCCGCGCGTTGGACAAATTCCAATCGAACGCGAACAGCGGGAAACGTCTGTTCTTTTCTGCACGGGGTTTTTTTTCTTCTTTTTCGTTGTTCTCTCCCGCAGCGAAGATCAAAGGCACACGTCAAAAAGTGAGGATGTTTAATATAGAAAATTTCCTATTATATGTACCTCGAACGCCAAGATTGCCAACGCGGGCGGAGGGGGGAGGGAGCCGAGGAGGAGGAAGAGAAAAGGAGGCCGGGGGACTCGTCGTCGCTAAGCTCGAAGCTTATCTATGTCTTGGCTCTCGTGGAAAAATTGCTGAGTAAACGGAAAACGGTGGATCGTATAACCTGCCAGGATGCTTTTACGAGAGAGAGAGAGAGAGGGAGAGAGAGAGAGAGAGAGAGAGAGAGAGAGAGAGAGAGAGAGAGAGAGAGAGAGAGAGAGAGAGAGAGAGAGAGAGAGAGAGCTTGGGCAAGAAAGCTTCTGTGTCATCCATAATAAAACGCTTCCTATACGTACCGAGCGAGGGAACTCGAAGAAAAAAGGAGAGGCACGTAGAGAAGAGCGGAATTTTATTTTCCTCGTTGAAACAAGCGTATACACAAAGCGCAATGATTGCGCTGCTTATAGGGTGCGCTCGACGTATTTCACTTTGCACACTGCAAGGCATGATCGAGTTATCCGATTTTTTCGCAACGCGGATCACGATCGTCATCTCAAGCTTCTCATAGTGTTTCTTATCAACACCGTGATGGTACAGTAGAGCGTCGATTATCCGAACGTCAATTATCCGAAACGTCAATTATCCGAAATGGCGATTTGGTTAATTCGAAACGACAATTATCCGAACGGCGATTTGGGTTATCCAAAATATCAACTCAGTTACTCGAACGATTACGGTCTATTAATTGTTGCACGATTGTTGTACGTCCCCTCCACTTTCTCGGTTTGCGCTCGTGCGCACTTTGCTTTCCGCTAACAGTCGAGATTTGGCAGCAAAGAAACAATCATCCGCTGTGAACCGGAAGAAAACTCAAAGATGTACGAATGTTGATTATTTTTAAATACATATTTGACGGCGTTCTATATAATTTAATGATACAATGGTTATTTGCCATTCACCAAAAATGTACTTGTATTATTAACATGCTAATGTTTATTGTATTTTTGAATATATATATTTTATCGTAGTGAAAGAATCAAGGTTTTTTCGGCGCCCGGTTCCAGTCGATTCGGATAATCAACGCTCTACTGAATATTAATATGTTTGAATGATCGTGCCGTAATTATATACCTTATATACGCGATTTCGACGATTTCCGAAGGTACTTTTTCAGACGCGGTTAAAAAAAATGACGCATATATTGTCAACATTTTTTTTACAGATCATTTATGCACATGGTTAAGTCTATGTGAAAAAAAAATAGAAATGTTAACAAATGGCGGAGATATAACATATTTCCACGATTCACTTTTTTGAACCTTCTGAAAGTTCTAACTCTTGAAGGAAGGTTCAGATCGCTTTGAAATGTTTACAACATATTCTTAGTATCATCACCTATCGTGTGAACCACAAAAACCAAAATTTCAATGACACAAAAAAATTTTATAAATAAAATACCGACAGAAAATTGAGTGAAAAAATTTTAAGTTTGGAATTTTTGTTATAATAATTTTTTTTCAATAATATTGTTGGTTCACAGTGAAGATACATTCATTATGCAATTATAAAAATGTTCATTTTTTCAGACACCCACATCGATCCCGAGAACTTTCACCATCAACGCGCGCGAAAAAAAATACATTGCTTTATTATGTTATATCTCCGCCATTTGTTAATATTTCTGATTTTTTTTACATATACTTAACTATGTGCATAAATGATATGTAAAAAAAATGTTGTCACGTATGCGTCATTTATTTTAAACCGCGTCTAGAAAAGTACCTTCGAAAATCGGCGAAATCGCGTATATAGGGCCTTGAGGGAGGACACCACTGTGACGGGCCGACAAAAGATCGAGTTTCCAATTTTTTTTGTCCACTAGATTATTCATCTGGGATTTGGAAAAAGGTATCTTATTAACGGGCCAGGTTGACCTAGGTGGGTCAAAAAATGGCATTTTTCACAAATATTTTTATTCGTTAGTATCACCTTTTAGCTATATTCTTAGCTCTATTTTTATTAGCTTTCGCTAATGCCTATAGCGCGTATCATGCGATTTTTTATATATGCAAAAATATTAAAATGGCGGACATTTTTCGATAAAACAAAAAAAGTGTTTTTTTTTACCGTTTTTGGCAAAAAAACATAGTAAATATCAAAATTTTAAAGAATCCTTGATATGCGCTGTAACTATAGTTGTAAAGAATATGTGGTTAAAATTTCATAAGGATCGGTTCAGTAGTTTCGAAGATTTTATCAAAAAGCCGTCGAAAAGCGTTGTTTTGTGAAAAATGCGTTTAAAGTTTGTTTGGGATTTAAAAATACATTGAAATTTTTTTAAAATGTATTTCGAAACTATATTCATTAAGTGCAACAACTTTTATATCAATATCTATAATGTAAACCTATCAAAAATATTCATGAAAATAGCCTTTTTTTAAGCGTCTAAAGTGAGAAGACCCCTTAACGGGCAGCTTTGAAAACTTGAATGAATTTTCTACAAGATCTTTTCATTGATTTTTGAGAATTTATTCCACCCTTAAGATTAATTTAAAAAAAGTACAAGAAAATACTTTTTATGTCTTTTCAGTAAATCTACCACTACTTTACGAATATTGATGAAAAGACTAACATTGCCAGGTTGATTTTCAGCTTAATGGACCACCAATAGCCCTGTAAATGTTCAGATTGATCTTTCGATCCGTTTTTCCGGACCAATTGATCAAAGTTTTACGAAACAACTAAGGGAACAAGTGTATTGTTTCTGAACATCGTGTAATCATCATCACCATGAAAAGACCAATTTTTTTCGATTTTTATTCACAACTTTGCACTTGTTACTTCGTAATTTGATCGATACAAAGAAATTTTGGAAAAAAAATCTTTAAAAAATTTAGTGGCTGAAAAATAACAAAATGTAACTTTTTACTCCTTAGACTAAATATTCCATAGCTCATAGTTTTCAAGTTACGCCGCACAATTCCGGTTTTTCGGAAACCTGCCGTTTTTTTTAAGAAAAAACTAAATAACTCTGCGAAAAAAAACGCAAACATAAAAAAAAACTAAACTAAAGCTAACAGTGTCCTTTTAAAAGATCTTATCACTAAATTATGAGATTATTATTTTTTAAAGTCCAGCACGCAATTTCACAAAGTGCGAAAATTGTGAAAAACCGATATGTTCAGTATGACGTACCGGGTACAAAAAAAATTGTAAAAATAAGAAGCAAAACAAAGCTGGTTTTATCCTATTCAAAACCCCGTCTAGTAAATTGGTTTACGATTTTTTCGCCGAGATATTGGATTTTTTGTCCGGATAGAAAACTTACTTACATACTTTTGATCAAGGCTGAACGTATGTGTATTAGATAGGCCCAAAAAAAATGTTTTCAATTGAAATTTTCGTTAAAAATGTTGTTGAGAATGACAAAAAATGAGTGCTGACCAAATTTTAGTCCTGTATATCAAGATTTAGAGGTCCCTCATCACGATTTACTATTTCCCATTCATTTAACATCGTAAACGTTTTTATTGCCGCTTCTCAGCTTTATAAATTGCCTACGGATAAACACACGGAAATTCCAAAAACATTTTTTTATAGGAAATTTAATGCCCTACAAAAAAGGTCCTTAGCCTTCATACGATAAATTCACTTGTTCGAATTTTATTCAACGTCAAAGTTGAATCTATAATAAATGTCATGATTGTGTGAGATTTTTGGACTTGTATAACGAAATTATTGTTTTTTTTTTTTGTTTTTTTTTTTCTGATTCATCTTAAAAAGTATTGTATCCTTTTCAAATTATTCCGTAGATAGTTTCGAAAAATTCCTAATAGATTTAAATTTATTGTTAGTTAAAAATACATTAGTACAAAAATCTATTCTCAAACCGAATTCAATTCCCCTAGAATGATAAATAAATAGCTAGGGAATAATTCAAAAAGGATATAATACTTTTCAAGATAAATCACAAAAAAACAACAAAAAAACAATAATTTTGTCACAAAAGTCCAAAAATCTCACAAAATCATGAAATTTATCATCAATTCAACTTTAATGTTGAATAAAATTTGAACGAGTGAATTTATCGTATGAAGGCTAAGGGCCTTTTTTGTAGAGCGTTAAATTTTCTATAAATAATATTTTTAGGCGTTTCTGTGTGTTTACCCGTAGGCGAGTTATAAAGCTCAGAAGCGGCAAACAAAACATTTACCATTTTTAATGAATGGGAAACAGAGCATCGCGATGAAGGACCTCTAAATATTAATATAAAGGGCTAAAATTTGGTCAGCACTCATTTTTTGTCATTCTCAACAACATTTTCAACAAAAAATGTTAAACATAAAATTTCAATTTTTTATGCCAGTCAATGTATATACATTGTATGAATATCGAAATATATCTGGCACAGCCATTGATATTTTCAATTAATTTGAATCTGCTCTCGCAAATATCCCGTTCATTATCGCTTTTCAGATGAAACGCGCCGGGGCTCTCCGGATCAAAAAGTTCCATAACCTGCTCTTGATTCATACGCATAGCTGTCTTCTCCTAGTTATGTCCCCCGTCCGACCCCTCCTCGTCCTGCACCTCCGGCGGCAAATGAATCCGCCTATCAAGGGGCTCACTCGACGCGGGAGGATATAACGAGCCCCGCGACTAATCCAAATTACTAACGCTTTCGATTATAAAAGCGCTCTATATAGGCGCGAAAGCAGATGAATTGTTCGCCCGTTTCATCGCTGGTGAAGTGGAAAAAAGCGGCCTAGTTTTTGCCACTTTTTCCCTCGAACCGTCGAGTCAATGCAAACAGACCTAAACGTAACATCCTTATCGCAGAATTCACGAAATGCTAAACGCGGCGTCAACATTTTTGCACGATTTTCGAATTTTTCGTTTACGAAAAAAAAAAATTAAATTGAGGGAACGCGAAAAAAAACAGAAGTTGATCGAATTCAAAGACACGCACGTAGCCATTTTCATGATATTTTTGATAAGCTCGATTGGGGAAGAGTTTATCCGCAAATCGTACGCTTATGCGATAAAAGGGGAATTGCCAAGAAAAATAATGTTTGGGGGGGGCGATAGCTCCGCGTTGAACGCAGGCCGCGATCGAACGAAGCAAAAAAGGCCAAGTGACTCGGACATGCATATATATATATATATATATATATATATATATATATATATATATATAAAATAATTAAAAAAAAAATATTTTTTTTTAACCACCCTAATATATATATATATATATATATATATATATATATATATATATATATATATATAAGGGTGGTTCAAAAAAAATTATTTTTTTTTCGCGGTACTCAAGGGAAATGTTACGTTATGAAAAAGTAATTCAAACAAAATTT
Organism: Ophion slaviceki; assembly: GCA_944452715.1. Taxonomy (NCBI): domain Eukaryota; kingdom Metazoa; phylum Arthropoda; class Insecta; order Hymenoptera; family Ichneumonidae; genus Ophion; species Ophion slaviceki. The sequence continues at coordinate 47,299,668 of OX101789.1, read as the reverse complement.
AAGAGGTCTAAACATTTTTTCAGGCACTACTCAAGCGACTTTTAATCATTCTTTTTTTTCGAGTTTTCGTCAATTTTTTTTCCTGCCAATAGACATCATAATAATACAATTCAAAGAATTTATCCAACTTATTTCGAGAGAGATTTTCGTTGAACGATTGAGTTTGATTTTTCCGTGAATAATTTTTTTTCCAATGCTGCCCACTCCAATCGTATTTTTTGTAACCTTTTGAAATTGATGCAAGGTTGAGAAATTCCTATTCCGGTTTCGCTCCAAATATTAGTTATTTTGTCGATAACATTTCGTGTACTCTCTTGAACAGAAAATTTAAGAGTATTATGATGGTGAGAGAATAGACTTGATGATTCTCTATCCGTTGGTAATTTTCGCTCCACAAATTCTTCGATTTCCGACCCAATCAGATAAATTTCGGCACTTTCACTATCGTTCAAACCCGCGATTGTTTTTTACATTTTTATCTTTACGTGTACTGTGACGTACCTCAATACAGCAACTACTGGAAACGGTCAAATGAATCGCGAAAAGAACTCACGGACAGTCAGAGAAACAAAGGTGCAGTAGCGTCAACAGCGCCACGGTTTGTAACTCTCAATCCGTATGACTGTTTTTTTTTTATCCCAAACAACATATTACTCCAAAAAAAACACGCAAACTTGTTAGACGTTCAGTGATGTAAATACCGTGTTCCTGTTCATCAAGTGGTTGATATAATTTTTACAACCGAATTACATATATTGATTCTTAATCTGCAAATACAAATTGTTTTTGGTCCAAAAACATATTTAAATAAAAATTGTGTTTTGTTACAGAAAAAATTAAATCAAGACTTACTATCACGCACTACCATATTCTGCATCGAGATAAAAAACTAATTAATACTCCAATAATCATGAAAAAAAACATGAAAAAGGCGTTTGAGCAGTGAATAAAAAATTGTTTAGGACCCTCAAATTTTGCAAAACTTTCTGTTTCTTCAAATCAATTTTTTCAACCACCCTAATATATGTATAACTCACTAAAGTTTAGACGATGCAAAAAAAGAGTTGTACTAGTCTAAATGACTCGCAATCGCTTTGAAAAACCTCTAAAAATGCAGTACACTAGGGAATTGATTCGGGTCCCTTTTAATAGGAATTAGCTTTTTTGATATTTGCACGGAAAATGTATATTTTCCGAAATGATACTGTATTTTTGATACATATATTTTACTACACCGAAATGATACTGTATTTTTTTTACTTTAATCTATAATGCTCTCACTTAATGTTTAACTTAATAACACTACTTTCATAAGAATATAAAATATAAGTGATTGTAACGTAAAAATGTTTTTAAAAAGCCAAATTTGGAAAGAAAATTTAAAAGTGTCCAGAATTAATTCCACCAGTTCCACGTTAACATACTGGGTCGTTTTAAGCCGAAAGAAGTTGAAATAAAATACTCAGTTTCCCAACATTGAAAGTTTTCATTAATTTTTTACAACAATTTAATTCCATAATTTCCAAATTTCAATTATGCAGACATATATGTTTAGAATGAATCCCCCATTTTTTCAATAAAAACCAACCGAAGGGTTGTTAATGACAAGTTGATGAAGTACTATCCGGGTTAAATTGACCCGGTGTGTCAAAATCGTGATCAAGTATAAATGAGTCACCGAAGGGCTAGTGTACGTTACGGTGACACAATTGTGAGCTCTATTTTTTTTCCTTTTTCTCACCTTACGATTATCTTCTTTACAGAAAAACAAAATTTGAAGCGGTTAAAAAATATTTAGAATTCGCTCAAGCCTCCCAAAAATTCAAATTTTCATTTAAAAATCAATTTTTTTTCCGTCCACTTCTTACCCATGAATTTTACGCTTAATAATTTTAAAATTAACCTTGCCAAAGCTCTAGTCGGCCAATGAAGATTTAGTCGTCGCTCGAGGTTTTCGAAATTAAGAATTTCTGCCAAAAGATAAACTCGCACGCACTATAATTCTTTGCAGCATATCAACAAAATAAACAGCAAAGTGTTACATTTTCTAAATGATTTATTATAATGTATAATAAATTGTAACAAACACCAATTAGACGACATGTATTATTATGTAGTGTTACGTATTATTGTATTATGGCGTCGCTCGTCACAGAGTACAGTTACGATTGGTCCGCAGTTTGACTAACGAGACCAACTGTACGACGCATTACGATACGCAGGAAACAGCTGCCATTTCAGTTTTACAAATAAAACGACCTATAATTTTGTTTAAAAGAACAATTATAAGATTTATAATTGTATAGATTACAAGAGCTTTAAAGACTTATTTTATACGAGCAAAGATTATAATTCGTGGGTTAAAAGTCCGAGGTAAATTTGAAAAATCTGTTTCTAACGAAAAAAGGAATAATTGTTTTAAAAACTTTACAGAGCGTCAATTTTGTGAGTGAGAAGAGTAAAAAAAAATTGGCAAAAATTAGAAATTTCGAAGCTCTTGAACGACCACTAAATATTCATTGGGCGGTTAGAGCTTTCGCAAGGTTAATTAAAAAATTACAAAGCGTAAAATTAATGGGTGAGAAGTGGACGAACAAAAATCGTCTTCTTAATGAAAAATAAAATTTTTGGGAGGCTTAAGCGACCTCTAAATATTTTGACCACTCGCAGCTTCCGCGACTATTTTTTTTAAGAGGTCAATTGGATGGGAAGAAGAAGGGTAGGAGTAGAGCTTAAAACTGTGCCACCCTAGTGTACATACAAAAAAGAAAAAACGACTAATAACCTATGTTACACGAACAGTCGAAACAAGAAGAGAAAAATGTTTTTTTTTTTTTTCGAAAACTAAAATGGACCGTAGGACTTTTCGGGGCCACCCTGTATATATATATATATATGCATATGTATATGTATATATTCAAATATGAACTCGCGCTTTATTCAACCGCGATTCACTCGCGCGGCCCATTACACGAGCTTTCGCATCGTGAACGCGTGTACCCGCGAAATTAAACGCGCAATATATTTCTCGCCCTTGGCGCTTTATCGCGAAATATAGTTGGCTCGCGTTAGTCGGGGCGCAAGCCCAGCCCAGTGATCACCCATCCGAGTATTGGCCTCGACGAAGTCTGCGTAATCCGCTAAAGACCAAACAATGTGGCAATTTTGTAATTGTCTTTTTTAATTTAATTGTTGTAATTTTTAATTGCTGTAAATTAATTGTTAAAATTTTTAAAACGATATTCTTTTCCGATTTTATTTTAATTATTTTTAGAACGGTTTTTCCTTTTATTATTGCCATTTTGTTATGTTTTTTATTTGTACGCGAAATGCTTGCCGTGATTGGCGGCGGTGGTGTAGTCCCCAAACGAACGGTGGGTTCGCTTCCGTTTCGGCACATACGCACGACAGTATGAATAGAAAATTAAAAAGCTCGGGGACGAGCGAGAGAGAGAGGAGAGAGGAGAGAGAGAGAGAGAGAGAGGCGTCCTCGCCCCCGCGAGCAAATCCCCCGTGTGATGTTACCTCACTTTTACGGGGCAAAAAGGACGAAAAAAACCAAAATCACCGACGTGAAATTGAGTGTTTCCGCGATGGGTCTGAGGGGGTGGGATTCCGCGTCGACGACACGAGCTCGTCACGCGAACGGAACCATAACGAGTGAACACTCGTTTCTTTTTTTTCCGATCAAAAACAAAAAAAGCATAAAACGCAAGTAATACCTAAGCGTGGGAAGAAAAATTGTGACCATTACCCGCGACATGGATTTCGCTTTTTTTCTCAGCCATTTTCTCACCCAAGCCGTTGAGTACCGTAAAACGGTACTCAAACAGGGGCTACTTTGACATTCAGGCTAACTTTGACAGTTTTTGGTTCTACTTTCACAGAGCGCCAAAATACGTTTTAAATGTGTGCGCAGCGAGCTCGCTTGACCTTCTGTGGCGGGCGGCGGGTGCGGGGAATAAACTTGAACAACAATTCGTTGTTCAAGTTTATTATAACATTGCTAAACTTAATTGTAATGTTGCTCAAGTTTATTTTGATCTCAATGACAATTATAAGACTCATTAAGTACTTATATTAGCACCTCAGTACTTGGTATTTTTATGTAAAATGTTTCATTAAGGGAGGGCACCATTGTAACTGTCCATTTTCGACCGTTTTTTTTGGATTTTTTTTAGAAAGGAATAAAATACATGGTCAAAAGAGCTTTCAGGTTTTATAAGGTATTAATTGAAGTATGTAAAAAAAAAATTATTTGTTAAAAGTATAGAAAATGGTGGCGCACGAGTCGCTATAGCACTACTGTTCTTCAGCCAACCCTCTCCGCGGCACGCAGTAGAACTGTCGTAAATTTAGTCCCGGAACTAAGAGTGCAATATTTTCGTTAATTACATTATTTTTAGCAGTCAAGTACGTGGGGAATTAAAAAATAATTAAAAGAAAAATAGAGACGAGTTTGAAAAAAAGTTAGTTTTTTCGACTATAATTTTCATCTCGAAAGTGATACATTTTGTGCAATTTCCGATTCATCGAAAAAAGCGCTCGTACTTGACTGTTGAAGCAATCTAAGAAGCTACAGTTAAAATTTCAAGTCGATTGGGCGAAAAATGTTCGAGTTCTGCTGCCTTGATAGCGATGACAATTTGGTTATAACAAATCGTTGTTTTTCATTTAATTCCATGTATAATGCATAAAACATTACATTTTTACCAAAATGATTCCAAAGTAACCCTTAATCTTTGACATAAGTTGCACTTCAATGCCGTGTCAAAGAAGCCCCACACACTCGGGGCTACTTTGACGCTTCAAAAAATGTATATACCAAATTGTGACGGGGTGGTGGAGCTTGACTTTCTTATACAGTCGATAGTCAAAGGACACACTGTTCTATTGTCGCAAGAAAAGTTATTATCTAAGATGTTGAAAAAAAGTTACCTACAAAAAACTTCCAAAACCTGTTCAAAGTAGCCCCGTTTTACGATATCTACCCGATTCGCGATCCGCTCGAGCCAAAGATCATTTTCCAGCCTCCTTCCATTACCACCCCCCCCCCCCCCCACACACCCCACCCGCCCGCCCCCCAGATCATCGATCCGTAATTTGCACTTCTCAAAGACCCGAAAATCCGAGGGATGCGGATACTTCCTCCGGCAACCGGAAGTCGAGTTTGAGCATTTCGAGACCCTCCGTCGAACGGCTTTCTTTTTTTTTTAGAAACGTTCTGAAAACTTTGCACGAATATGTACGTGGACGGAATCGCGCGTGATATTTTATCCCAAAGGAAGGAGATATATGCTTGAGACGGGAGTTCATCGAACACGGCGTCGATGAAGCTGACTCGTCGTCGCAACTTGATGAATTATCGATGGCGGGTCGCGTAAACGTGAACGTGAATACGTGTACATAGAGTGGGTCAGCAATTACACACACACACACACACACACACACACACACACACACACACACACACACACACACACACACACACACACACACACACACACACACACACACACACACACACACACACACACACACACACACACACACACACACACACACACACACACACACACACACACACACACACACACACACACACACACACACACACACACACACACACACACACACACACACACACACACACACACACACACACACACACACACACACACACACACACACACACACACACACACACACACACACACACACACACACACACACACACACACACACACACACACACACACACACACCCACACCCACACCCACACCCACACCCACACCCACACCCACACCCACACCCACACCCACACCCACACCCACACCCACACCCACACCCACACCCACACACACACGCACACACGCACGCACGCACGCACGCACGCACGCACGCACGCACGCACGCACGCACGCACGCACGCACGCACGCACACACACACACACACACACACACACACACACACACACATATATATATATATACACACACACATACATACACACAGATTAATACGTGTATGGATAGCCAGTTCGATAATCTCATTAGTTTTCGGCAAGAAGCTGATGCGAAATTCGAAAGACCATTTTACGCTCGTTTTGCAAAGATGTGAAAAGGCCCCCCCGCTGGCCTAGCGTACATTCAACTGGAAAACCTGGCCAAAGGCCAATTTTCGAAGGACCCGAATGATCTCGATGTGATTCGACCTCTCGGTCTCTCTCTCTCTCTATTCCTCTTGATTTCTCATCTACTAAAAGGCTTCAAACGTAAAAGCGAACGATTGAACCGACTCATTGGAAATCAATTTGATCCACTTAAAATCACTATAGTGTGAAAGAGAAAATTTACAGTGCAAAGTATCTCTGTATACAGGGTGTTTGGCGCATGGACCAACATATTTTTCTGGGGGTTTGGGAGGGTCATTTGATAATTTTTTCACCCTTAGACCCTATGTCCTTAGTGTCACGGTATTTGAGATATGATTTTTTTCAATTACCCGTTTTTATTTGTGGTCGTAATAGCACGAAATAAGTTTTGTTGTATTTTGCAATGTATGTTTATTATAAATACATCATTATTCGATATGATTGGTTTTAAGAAAATGACCTCTGAACTTCCAGTCTGAAAAAAGTGTAAATGTATGAAAAATGTGAACTCCTAAATTCATTATAAAAAAAAATATTCTCTTTATTTTGACCACACAATGAATGTTTTCTATGACGTGTAGCATATCGTTGGAAAGGGTATAAACTAGCGAACTTTTTACAACGAAGGTAAGTTCAAAATAGCTTTTAGTTTTTTTGATAATGAATTTTGAAGTTGACATTTTTATACATTTACCTATTTTTTAAACTTTGGAAACTCATGAGTCATTTTCTTGAAACCAATTGCATCGAATAATGATTTATTTATAATAAACATACATTGCAGAATACAGCAAAAAATATCTCGTGCTATTACAACCACAAACAAAAAAATTATAACGATTTAAAGGCGAAATTTCGGGTAATTAAAGGAAAACGAAAACAGATCATATCTTAATTACCGTGACACTTAGGACATAAGGGTGAAAAAAAGTAGCAAATGACTCCCCCAATCCCCCAAAAAATGTGTCGGTCCATGCGCCAAACACCCTATATAAATATATATATATATATATATATATATATATATATATATATATATCTGTGTATGTATGTATAAAGTGGTATTTTCATACAAGAATAGGGAATCGCTAAAAAAAATCGTTAATCACTCTTCGTTAATCATCTTGCAGGCGATCGTGATAAGTGGAAGAGCGGATCGCGTCGTCATGGTACTCGCACGTTAAGAGCTTTAGAAACCTCATCATCGTACAGTCTAATATATATATATATATTAATTGGGAAAGGCAGTACGTAGAAAAAACGCAAGGGTTTACCTTCGAACTCACGAAATAAAAATAAGTAATTAAATATATATACATTAAAAGACATTATTATGTGATAAATTACAGTACGCTTGACAAAATCTACTGTTGTTCAAAAATGGTTTGAGTTTGTTTGGGTTTGTAATGTACTGAACAAGTTTATAACAAACTGAACAAGCCGAGTATACGAACGCTAAATCACAATGGATGTTTCACTAACTTTATATATTAATTATTCTATTTATTGATTTCTATGAACTATTCTAAATTGACTTATGACTATAGTAATATGACTATAGTAATATCAGTAACAACAAACATGGCGAAAAAACAATAATAATGAAAAAGTAATAGTAACAGCGACTTTGTGCGAACGAATAAGGGACAGCGAGAGAGACAGAGATGAGCAAACAGCGGAACAGGCTGATCCTAATGGTATGACGAGCGCCTGTCCAATTAAGTAGCAATTTCATGACGTTAGATACAATGCTTTGACCCGCGCGTTTCACTACACGCCATTACGCGATCGCGACACGAGCAATCCTCGTTATAAGAATAAGCACAACAACAATAATAATTATATTGTTGTATATTGTACTGTTATTATAATTATGGCTATGAAGTAGTATAATTTATAATTAATTATGATTAATGCTATGAGTACAATTAATAATTAATCAGAGTTTATAATGACGACAAATTATATTGTAATTGATATAAAGTAGTTATAATTTTGTTGTAATTATGAATAATCATTTGAGAGCAGTCCTGTCAGTAAGTGCCACGTGACAACTGCCGCCAAGATTTCCCTAGATTCGTACGTACCATTTGATAGTGGCAATATCAATAATAGAAACAATAATAATACCAACCAAAATATAGTAATGGCCATCTAATTTCATATGAATGGGACGGAAAGAGCGTGAGAGCAAGAGGGGAAACGAAGTGAAAGGGAGCGATCCTCATGGTATGACGACCTCTGCTGTCCAATTAAGTAGCAATTTCATGCCATTTAGTACATAGTCAAATGATCGAAATCGTCAAGCGTCAGAATACGTACACATATGAAAACACACAGTTCTATATATATATATATATATATATATATATATTACGCGAGCACACCCATATACAGGGTGGCTCAAAAAGTTACGTCCAAAAGGAAAATCCAGATGCCTCATATCAATGCTTATCCGAATCACCTTCATCTACGTTCTCCAATCTACTTCAGTTTTCGACGAAAAAGCACTTCTGTATATTTTCTCTTCTGTTTATTCCCCCCCTCGCGATCTTTTTTCACCCGTATTATCGTTACAAAGTGCGCTATTAAGTAATAAATAAACGAACAACTGAGCACTAACCTACCTGCCTTAGATTTCGATAAAAAATTTCAAAACCACATTCGATAGGATCATTCACTAAAGTTCGGGTGATAAAAAATATACTCCCACCCACCTAAATGACTCCCAATTACTTCGAAAAACTTCCAACAGGAAAGTACATGCGCAAAAGACTAAAAAAATTAAATCCCATCGATTTCGAATCTACACGAAGATTCGAAATAAAAATGTTGAATGCTTTTCTCTCAAAAACTAAAAGGGGTCGTAGAACATAGATGGGGGTGATTCGAAGAGGTTGATTGATACGCGGCGTACAGATTTCCTTTTGGACGTCACTTTTCATGCCACCCTGTATATGAACCGAGCAGCCGGAAAATGGTAATGCATACAGTACAAACAATCTACGATCATTCGATACACACTCGTGGATGCAAAAGCGAATAATCCTTTCACGCGCAACGAATATAACCACGCCTAACTATTGTTAGGTTCATTTATGTGTATATACATATACAGGGTGTCGCAGAACTGAATGCGTTCCCTGAAATAGGGGATTGGGGGTTAAATTTCGAGTCGATTGATATAAGCATGTGTGGGTCTCGGATCAACGCCTGAATTATTATTTAATTTTAAAGGCGGGCGCACCTGATTGGCCGGCCTTTAAATCTTAATAATAATTCAGGGGTTGATCTGAGACCCACACATGCTTATATCAATAGACTCAGAATTTCACCCCCAACCCCCCCGTTTCAGGGAACGCATTCAGTTCTGGGACACCCTGTGTATACAGGGGGGACTATTTAACGTGACCACCCCAAATATCTCCGTTGCCTTTACAGTGACGAAAAAAATTTCACGAGGTAATTTTATTGATTTCGAAGGGCTGATACAGTAGTGAAAAAATCATTTTTGTCAAGGTCATAGTTTTTGAGCTTTCAAGGTCATCAGTGGTTTTTCAAATGGGAACATGTTTTTTTTTATGAAAACGTTGTAGCTGATATTCAGACGAACCCAACGACCTATGATTACATGACCTTGAAATGATTTTTCACCAAAATATTTTGGATTTGATTGGGTTTTGTTTGGGTTTGTTTTCGTCACTCTAAAGGCACCGGAGATATTTGGGGTGGTCACGTTAAATGGTCCACCCTGCACACACACACACACATGTGTTTATGTATATATTGGTGTGTGTATGTGTGTATATAAATGTGTGTGTGTGTGCGTGCGTGCGTGTGTGTGTGTGTGTGTGTGTGTGTGTGTGTGTGTGTGTGTGTGTGTGTGCACGTGTGTGCGTGTGTGTGTGTGTGTGTGGAAGAACGTTAATGCACTGGCCAAGGGTCAGAGAGAGATAGAGTGGAGGGCAGGAGGTCGAGGCATGTAGTATCGAGTTCATGCAGACGCGGATAATCCACTCGTGCAGTCGCATCTGCCGGACTCGCACGCACGTAGAGTACCGTCGGGGCATTACAGGCCTGATTACCTGCGTTCTCCGGGCCGAATCAGCCGAAATGTTTGCGCTGTATATGAGGTAAGGGTTACGGTGACCGCGTACATATATATGTACGGAACTCGCATTATCGCATAATGTAAATCAGCCTTATTATCAGCACGCGCGCCGCATTTGGCTGTACAATTGCGCGCGAACTGCATAACGGCGATTAGCGTACGGTCAAGAGAATGAAAATGTGGAATGCGAATGGCAGGACGTATTTGCTAGAATTTTTGGGGAAAGAAAAATCGTAATATGGTACTGATTTTTTTGTGTTGCGATGAATATGAAAATAGGGGGATGAAGAAAAAGACGTACCTTGGGTGATCGGAGGAAACGAGAGGACGAGGCGACGTTGCGGCTTCAAGCCGGCTCAGGGCACTGGGAGACTTCCGTGGAGGTTTCTCCGCGTGGAGAGTCAGTTCTCGCGCGCACTGGGTGTCCGTCACGCTGGGGATTACCGAACGTTTTTTTTTTAATTCTTTCTTTTTAGCCCAACTGTATGGGTACACAAGGGAGAAAGCACACGGCGGTGAAGGCGAGACACGACGATCAATCGAGGGGTGATCACGATAATTGGGTTTGTTTGGGTTTCGTCGGGTTAAAGGACTTTGCACCTGGTACACACGGAGTTTTATCGTCGTTGGCGAAGGGTGAAAGTGGTCTTTGGGTAATCCGCGAGTTTTGAGGTAATTGAGAGGTTGCGAATTGGATGGGATGGCTGGGTGGAAGGCGGTTTTTAAATGAATGGAGAGGGAGGATCAGGGTTCAAGAGGATTCGAGGAGTTTTTTTTTAAGCGGGACATCACTGTGACGGGAAAAAAAAAACAAGTTTCTTTGTGTTGTATTTTCTCAGAGTATACATGTTCGAGAATATGTGAAAAAATGTTCATGTTAAAATTTGGAAAATTGACCGAGTTACGGACGATTCAGTGAGAGCAGGTGGCGCAACGATTTACGTGTGCTCAATGTTTCAAACGCAATTTTCTCGATATGACTTTGAACGACCTGGCCAGAAACATAACTTTAGATATAATTGTCCGATTTTCAATTTTAACAAACCAAAATTCCCGCAATTTTCAATAAATCGACGAATTATTTGAAGATTTTTTTTATTGAAAAGCTATTTTACGTCGATTTTGAAATTTGTCTGGACAATGTTATACGTTCTACGTCATTTACAGTCAATTGTGTAGACTTTCGCTGGCATGATCTTCACGAACGTTGTCATTTCGGAACATTAACGTTAGGAATTTTAAACCGTCGGCGCATTCAAAGTTCGGAATTTCAACCCGGCCCCCATGTCAAGATCATGCCAGCGAGAATCTACACACTTGACTGTGAATGATGTAGAACGTATAACATTGTCTTGACGAATTTCAAAATTAACGCAAAATCACTCCTCAATAAAAAAAAATGTTTGCAACAATTCGTCGATTTATTGAAAATTTTGAAACTTTTAAAACTTCCATAGCCAAATTATTTTGACGGTATTCAGATTTTCGCAGTTCTGGTCTTTCGTGTAAAATTCTTCCGGAGTTTTGATTTTTCGGGGTAGTATTCTTTCGGAGTTTTGAACGTTCGGATCATTCGAAGTTCGGAATTTCAACCCGGCCCCATCTTGAATTTCGGAATATTAAAATTCGGAATTTCAAACCATCGGAGAATTCAAAGTTCGGAATTTCAACCCGGCTCCCAGTTGTCGTTGTCCGTAGGCTTTTTTTTCATTCCGTATTTTTTAAGCCCCCAAATTAAGTAAAAATTTCGTCAAAATTTTACCTTTTTTCAACATCCACCATTTTGTGGTGTTGCTTTTGAAAAACGGTTACGTACAACGAGAACTACATTTATATAGTTTATAAAACTTTTTATAATGTTATATAAACCATTATTATAGTTTATAAAACATTTAACTCTAAATGATGTAGAACGTATAACATTGTCTAGACAAATTTCAAAATTGAAGGCAAATCACTCCTTAATAAAAGAAAATTCTTGAAATAAATCGTCGATTTATCGAAAATTTTGAAACTTTTAAAACTTCCATAGCCGAATTATTTTGACGGTGTTCAGATTTTCGGAGTTTTGGTCTTTCGTGTAAAATTCTTCCGGAGTTTTGATTTTTCGGGGTAGTATTTTTTCGGAGTTTTGAACGTTCTGATCATTCGAAGTTCGGAATTTCAACCCGGCTCCTAGCTATCGTTGTCCGTAGGCTTTTTTTTCATTCCGTATTTTTTAAGACCCCAAATTAAGTAAAAATTTCGTAAAAATTGAAACTTTTTTTAACATCCACCATTTTGTGGTGTTGTTTTCGAAAAACGGTTACGTACAACGAGAACTACATTTATATAGTTTATAAAACTTTTTTATTTTCATTTTTCAGACCAATTATTGTGAAGTTATCAATCCTGCCGTTTAACCACATTTTTATACAAGGGCTCTATTGTGCCTCAATAACATTGTCAATTTTTAATTTTTTTTTTCATCAAAATTTACATGATGTAAGTTCAATGTATGCTTCATAACATACCTTTTTTCCTAATCCCAAAAAATAAATCTAGTAGACAAAAAAAATCGGAAAGAACAACCTCCTTTCGGCCCGTCACAGTGGTGTCCTCCCTTGAGGTGTCCGCGTAAGCTTGAAATTTTGAAAATGCAACTTTTTCGTATGGAAGTGTTTTATAGCCTAGGGTACCAACTCAAATTTGCAGCAAATACTTTGTGAAAATTCCGAAAATTGGACGAGTTATGGGAATTTTTGTAAAGGCTCACTACTATGTTTTATCACACGATGTAAGTCGTAGGGAATTTCTTTAAATAATAATAACTGCGTTGTTGATCAATATTTTTCCGTAAAAAAAACTCAAAGTCAGCAAGTTTATGTATTAATTGTGCGTAAAGAGCCGACCTCGTCATTGCAATACACTCATAAGAAAAAAATATTCAATGTCGACCTGCTTTTTCGGCAGAAGGATACGGAAGGGTCAACATCCGACAGGATCAATTTAGCATTCCGATTAGCGAGTTCATCACGAGCGAGCATTATTACGAGGCTATCCGAACATTTGACTCGGTGAAATAACCAATATTTTTATAACCCCAGAAAATTATTGGAAACTGCCGTTAACGGCGGAACAATGGATGACGACCAATGGAAGAATTAATGGCCCGTTACTGCTCGCACCATCAGTTTCCATTTTATGGCTCATTCGGATGAATTCCAATTGAACAATCGCTTCTCCTCGTTCCTCGAATTGTTCCCATCTCTTCCGCCACCACCTCAGAACTTGGAACGCGAAGAAAAATGGCGCTTCCGATAAATGAACCAAAATCAAATGCACCCGGCTCTAAAAGTTACCGGGGAGCCACAACTCGCTAGGACCCAAAACTAGTCTCTCTAATCCCCCTCGTTCTTCTGTATACTTTTTATCCCTTTCGTGCCCGGAATTATCCTGACGCTTGTCCTACTCCAACGTGTCACGTACTATCTGCAAAGTCGCCGACAACTTCGAGAATATAAAGAACGACATCACTGGTGCATCCATATACACATATATATATATATATATATATAAATATACAGGGTGAGTCACTAAAAATGAGACACTCAGAACCGCGACGTTGCAAAGTTACATCATTGCGACGTTGCGATGTGATAACGTTGCATAGGGTCGTCGCGGAATCTCTTCGATAAATGTTACGCAATCAATGATGAACATTTCGATAATTGATTAACATTTATATTACAGATAATCAATGCGTTAATAGATAAGAATTATAATTTACTCAAGAATTATGTACTGAAGAATTATCATTTACTAAATTATTATTATGTACTCAATAATGAGCATTCACTCAATAAATGTAATTTACTTAATTATTATCAATGACTCAAGAATTATCTTTCACTCAAGGATGATGTACCCAAGAATCATAATTTACTCAAGAATTGTCATTTACTCAAGAATGATCATTTACTCGAGAATTATCATTTACTCAAGAATTATCACTCATGCTAGAATTATTATTTCCTCGAGAATAATCATCTACTCAAGAATTATCATTTACTCTAGAATTATCATTTACTCAATAATTATCACTCATGCTAGAATTATTATTTCCTCGTGCATTATCATTTGCTCAAGAATTATCACTCATGCTAGAATCATTATTTTCTCGAGAATTATCATCTACTCAAGAATTACAATTTACTCAAGAATTAGCATTGACTCAAGAATGATCAGTTACTAAAAAATTATCATTTATTCGAGAATTATCGTTTACTCTAGAATTATCATTTACTAAATGACACATTCAGAACGTTGCAAAGGGTCCAAGGGCAACTGCCAATCATTATCGGAAAATGTTCCCAAATCAATGATGAACATTCCGATAATTGATTAACATTTACGTTGCAGATAATAAAATGCGTTAATTAATAAGAATTATCATAGTTCCACGGAAAAATCACGTTCGGTACCCGCCCCAAGCTAATTCCCATTTCATCAACTTTCTTTCGATTTCAAAGCGCCCCACGATACGTCATGTCTTTCGCTACGCAAAAAAATAAGCGAAAGAGGAGACTCGAAGGTGGACATTGTCATTTTGGAAAATACAGTTGACCTTAAAATTACTTTGACGGCGCTCATGAAGGAAAAAAATAATTGAACAAACTGAACCGACCGGAATCTAGATCTTGACAAAACTCTGCAAATTTTGTCCGCGACCTTTTTGTTCATGATCAACATTTATGGTTTTCGAGCGTCCAGTTCCTAGCGGCTCACTTGGTATCGATTGTATTTTTAAAAATGAAATTGATACTGCTTTTTTCAGAATGAGGAAAAAAGTGCATTTTTTTTAAGAACGAACAAGAAATTGCATTTTCTAGAACGAGGGGAGAAATGCATTTTTGGAATACGGAAAAATTACATCTGACTTTACCATTGAGCCTGGAATCAGCTTGACAATACTATAAAAAAATATAAATTTAAAACAGCCGACCGAAATAAATCTCAACAAAACTCTGCAAATTTTGTCCGAGACCTTTTTGTTCAAAATCTATCTCAACAGGAATTTTCGAGGGTCCGATTCCTAGTGGCTCACCTGGTATTGATTGCATTTTTAGAATGGAATTGATGCTTCCTTTTTTAGAACGAGAAAGAAAGTGCATTTTTTTGAATAAGGAAAAAATTAAATTTTTAAGAATTAAAATATACATGTGTGTAACCTAATTCTAAAAATGCCGTTGACCTTGAAAACAGCTTGGCAACGATATAATTAAAACAAATTATAAAAAGAAAAGCCAACCGGAATGTAAAATCTTGACAAAATCCTGCAAATTTGGCGCATGCCCTTTTTGTCTAAAATCGATACTTAGAGGAGGTTTCGCGTGCCTAATTTCCCATCGGTTAACCCGGTCGCCATTCCATGCCATTTCCCCTAGCCCGTGATACCGATCATGTGTTTTTTAAATAAAATTGTACCCCATGACAAGAATATCCCCACCAATTTTCAGATTTTTTTTCCTCTATTAGAGGTTGTAATTTTCCAAGAAATGTCGATTTTGGAAGTTTTGGAAAAGTTTAAACGCTCAATTGAGATATCGACAAATGTCACTATATAATTGTTCATTTTGAAGCATACTTTCGGTAAAAAAATATAAAAACAATTATCAATTATGAATGCCAACATTTTATCAACTTATAAATTGAAAACTATTTTTTTAAAAGAAGATTCCCTTTTTGTTATTTTTTTCAAAAAATTCTCTAGAGTAGAGTGACCCGTTTTATGATTTTTTAAACTAGTCTCATCATGTGCCCATTTTTCCTTCTATTTTTTTCGAATTAACCATATTTTTTATGGCCTGACAGGCCTGAAACAGTTTATCTTTAATTTGTGCTGAATGTGACGAAAAAAATTATTTTGAATAAAAAAAAATTCGTTAAATTCAGCACAAACTAAAGACAAACCGTTTCAGGCCTGCCGAACCGAAGTGGAAATCACAAAATCATCAATACCATTATTGGCCATTAAAATGATAAAAACCTTCTAAGACAAATATGATTAATTTAAAAAAAAAAAGTAGAAGGAAACATGGGCCCACGATAAGACTAGTCTTAAAAATAATAGAATGGGTCACTCTATTTTAGAAAAAAAATTGAAAGCAATAAAGAAAGGCAATCAACTTTTTTTTAAATAGTTTTCAATTTTAAAAGCAAAAAAACGTTGACATTGATAATTGATCGTTCTTTTTTATATTTTTTAACGAAAGTATGCATCAAAATGGAAAACAATATATAGTGATATTTGTCGATATCTCAATTAGTTCAGGAGTTATCAGCGTTTGAACGTTTCCAAAACTTCCAAAATCGATATTTTTTGATAAATTATAGCTCCTAAAAGAGAAGAGATGAAAATCTAAAAATTGGTGTGGATATTCCTTTCATGGGGCACAATTTTATAAAAAAAAATCAAGAAAACCAAAAATGGTCGGAATCACGGGCTAACGTAAGTGAAATAGCATGGAATTTCCCATTTATATATATACATTACATATACATGGGAATAAGGATGAATGCTGCCCACGCTGCAGTTTACGAATCGTCGTTAAAACTTTATAATCCTCGATAACCCGAAGCTCACCAGGAGACATCAAAAGCACGGTCCTTCAACGATCCCCCGCACGCTTCAAACGACTCGCCTGTCGCGTTTCCCTCACGGCACACACACATCCATACAGGCTTTTACCAGTTTTCCGTGGTGCACTGCTATGAAGGTGTGCGGCCCGTGACACTCGTCACTCGCGTTATCCGAGCATCACGCGGAATGCGCGTGGAAATAAAAATTCAAGAAAATAAAAATGTAGTGGAAAAAACGAACGAGCGAGTCCGAAGTGTCGGCGAGTAATGCGATACGATATACGAAGGGCGCTAGGGCGGGAGGGAAGGGCAGAGGGAATGAGGCAGATATGCGTTTGCTCAACAGTGGTCGTTATTGAGGAGAGTGATCGGAAAGCTCAGTGATTACTGTGCAGTTGAAACAGAATATGCTCGAACAATAATGAGGGGCGACGGGGATGGGAGGGTGGAAAATGTGGATTTAGGGATAATAGATATTATCGGGCAGGACGGAAAAAAATTTGATTGATGAAATGATTAATCGACAGGTGTTCAAAGAGATTTTGAGATGAAATCGACGATGACAGACGAAAATATTCATTTGGGTTTGAGATGAAATGAGAAAATGTTTTATAATTTCCAATATTCGTTGATGCGATTGAATAAATCATTTTGTTAAATAACCGACACTCGGAGTCGGGCTCCAGCGTTTTTTTCGAAGTCACTTTTTTCAACCTGGTTGACATAAAATCTCCAGTTCTATTCAACCTACTGACGTCAAATTTGGTATGGACCTTCAGTATATATTCCTCTATCGTCCCGACCTCGAACATTACGAAATTATTATTGTTACTTTTTTAAAAGAATTCAATAATTTGAAAAAAAATAGCGCGTAAAAATAACTTTTATTCAGACCATCGCGATTTGAAAAAAAAAATTCCTCTACTACCTGCCCTAATGACATTCTTATTAATCAAGAAAATTGGTTTTATTTCTGTTTCAGATGAATGGGAGCTTTGGAATCATGTCACCGCCTCAGCCCTATTTTTCACGGCCATACTGAGAGGCCCGTAACTCTTTCAATTTTTCTTTTTGTTACACGACATTTTTTTGTAAGTTCTCGAACCATCAATAAAACGGCTGTGAAAAAATTGATGGTAAAGAATTTTTTTGTTTTTTTTTTTATCAAGCCCGAAAAAACGCCCGAAGTTTAGGCATCTAGACTAGGATAGGTACTGCTTTTCCACAGTTTCCCCGTGCCCACGGTAATTGCGGTATAGCGTAACTTAGGACGGCTGTGGACGCAACGGAACGTTAGGTTAAATCAGCAAAGTGCGGATAGGGACTGATAGAAAAAGTGTCCAATTGGAAAGAATAATAATAATAATAATAATAATAAAATATACATAAATTTGCATATAATGATATATATAGTAAATATAAAATATTCAAGTAGCATTCCATACTAGTTTATCATACACTCAGAGTGTATGGTATTACATTGAATATTATATGAGTACATGAAAGTGACTACGTCAAAACCCGCAAGGGTTAAAACTCAGGGAAGAAATTATGCATAATTCTTTTTAAAAAATCCAATATTGTTTTTTTTTATAAACAATTCGTTGGTTTTTTCCAACGAGGGATTCGAACAGCCCGGATCACTTTATCGTTCCGATCAGAGCAAATGATACGATAGCGATCGAGCGAGACCGCTCGTCTGACCAATGACGGACGTTACTACTGCTCGTTCGGACGAAATCTCGCAAAACGAGTCGTAAAGTCAAAAACACGTCGTAGAAATGGCGGGAACGTGGCCCGGACTGTTCCAGCTGTTAGGTCGAATAAAAAAATTGAATCTCGCTAAATCCTGAGCGCAGTTTGCACTGGGGAAAGGGCCGAGCTGTCAAACTACACGAACGGGGTCTAACGTTTTTTTTTTTCTTTTCGATCATTTATTCTCACGTTCGGGACGTAACGTCGAGGTAGGGTTTTTTAGGGCTAAGGTTGAGCTTTTTTGTTCCGCCAACGAAACTCGAGATACGAGGCGACAAGGCACTCTCTCTTTCCCTCTTATATTTTATTGGTAGCACCCTTCCCTCCCTCGCCGAATTTACGGTTGCACATGCGATCGCGTACAGTTCACGGTGAGAAATTTGCTTGCCGCGACAAAAACGGCAAATCGCTTTTTCTTTTTTATTTACTCTTTGCTAACCGAGTAACCGTATACTTTCGGGCGTTCGTACTGTCGAATTTTCATTTTCCACCGGAAAAAAAAAAACAACGAAAATTGCTATCCTGTCGCGATCCGGTTGAAATGGCAAATAGGAAAAATACCAAAGGGGGAACAACAATGGCACTGAGGGATTTTTCGTTTGGTAGCCCTTACGTGGATCAAGGCTGGCGTCGACCTCGATGAATTTCGATTAATCCGAAATCAATCAAAAATATGTATATATATCTACATAGAACGAGTTGTAATTGAAAAAATAAACAAATAAAATAGGGATCACTTAACACACTTGGTCGTGAAGCGCGTAAATTTTGCACAGCCTCGCGTTACTTTTTAGTCACGAGAAACTTCACTTTTTCGCACGACGAGCGCTGATCAGAAAACAAAATGCCAAAAAAAAGCGTCCAATTAATTCGTCAATTACAACACAATTGGCGACAATTTGAACGGCGTTTTTTTTTCACGATACGTCACGGCACAGATCCTCAATACTTCCGGTCACGAGGTTAAAACTCATGGCGTACTTCGTCGATTCTTTCTTCACGCGCGTAAACAGTTCGTTAGTACTGCACGAACCACTGGCCGTTTTTTTTTCCTTTCTTTCAACCGTTAGATCGCAATTGGAAAAGTGTGCGGAGAGAAAAAAAAGCACGTCGGCGTTCGAACTGCCTCGCGGGTTAGCACGTCGAGCGGCAGGGAAGACCGCTCGGTTCTTACTCGCGATCGCCGGTTGCTTGTTAGGGCTTCGCGAAAGGACTGCCAGACGCCGCGGCAAACTGTACGGCGCATCGAGGCGACGCAACCCCCAGTGTACCATCCTCCACCCTCTCTCTCTCTCTCTCTCTCTCTCTCTCTCTCTCTCTCTCTCTCTCTCTCTCTCTCTCTCTCTCCCCCCCCCCTCCTTATCCCTGTCGCAAAAGGTATGTAGATACATCGCACACGCTGCCGAACGTGTTCCACCCTTCCAACTCTTTGTCCGAGTGAAAATACAATTGGCCTTTTATTTCCACTGAAATTTTCAATTTTCGTAAAAATTGCCGAAACCATCGAAAAAGTGGCTTTGCGTGCTAGCGCAACGTAATTGAAAATTCGACAAGGGTTTCGGAATTAGTGGAGAATTCCCTATCTGATAGGACTTCGTATAAATATAGCGAAAAATGTAGTAGAATAATTATGCATTAATCAATTGAATATTATTGAAGGATGCGTTAAAAATGAAATGCATACATATAGATATGCATATGTCTGTCATTTTATACATTTAGGAGCTTTTTGCAGCATTCGGCGTGATACGTATATACTGAGTGCCTTACTGGCACAATACAGGGTGTGCCAGAACTAAATGCGTTCCCTGAAATGGGGGGTTAGGGGTGAAATTCTGATTCGATTGATATAAGCACGTGTGGGTCTCAGATCAAGCCCTGAATTATTATTAATTTTTGAAGGCGAGCGAACCTGATTGGCCCACCTTTAAAAATTAATAATAATTCAGGGGCTGATCTGAGACCCATACATGCTTATATCAATCGACTCAGAATTACACCCCTAACCTCCCATTTCAGGGAACGCATTCAGTTCTGGGACACCCCGTATACAAAAAAAGGGACAAATGAGAGTGTAAAAAGTAAATGCTTGTGGTAGTTCGAGTCTGCGCTATCTTCCATATATATATGTATACGTTATATCCCTGATCTATGACTGAGAGATTCAAGTGTCCCCTTAAAGCAAGGATCACTGACCGAACTCGAACGCAAAACGACCATAGAAGAATCCAAAAGCATGGTATATACCTTTTACCTCACCACCCGGCGCGTATGCCACGTCTGACCTAGCACCGTCCGCTTCCACTGCTCGTCTCCTCGAACATCTGCGACATCCAGCAAATTCCGCGTTTTTACGACCCCCCCCCCCCCCCCCGTATTAAACGCCCCAAATGAGGAAGTTATTATTACCGTTTATATTATATATGTATACACATACAGGGAGACGCGAAAACTTACGCCTATAAGGAAAATCTAGATGCCTCGTATCAATACCTATTCGAATTATCCCTATCCATGTCCTACGATCTTTTTAGTTTTCGAGAAAAAAGCATTTTTTAATTTATCTTCTCGAGTTTTCCCGTAGCCTAGGTTTTTATTTATTCTTTCCCTCGTGTGTATAGACTTGCATGTTTAGAAGTCTTCCAAAAAATTCGGGAGTCATCTAGACCAGAATGAGTAATTTTGTTTTTTCCATTGTCTGTACTTTAGTGACCGATCCTCTCAACCCTGTTTTTTATACTGTTCATAGAAATCTAAGGCATTTACGTGAGTGTTCACTTGATCATTTATTTACTGCTTAACAATGCACTTTATAACGATACCACAAGTAAAACAATCCTGAGGAAAATACATACCCAAAAAAGAAGAATTAAAAAATGCTCTTTTTCTCAAAAACGAAAAAAAAAAAACATAGAACGTAGATGAGGGTGATTCGGATGAGTAGTGATACGAGGCATCGATATTTTCCTTTTGAACGTCACTTTTCGGGCCACCCTGTATATATATATATATATATATATATATATATATATATATATATATATATATATATATATATATATATATATATATGAGCACACATATGACGTAACGAAATACAACCACGAACGGCTGATAATTATTTTCGCAAAGTACATAATAATAACGAGGTGTTTCGGTACACGGTACGTTTTTATCGTATTCGCGTGTGCAGAGCAACTACGAAGTCAACGTATGCGATCTAATTTTGTCTCCATTTATGCGTCAATTAGAGAAATGAGTTATACGCCTGGGAAAAAGCGTGCTAGAAGTATTTTGAGAGGAGCGAGGTGGTGGGGAGGGTGCATGAATAATAGCTGCATCCTCGTGTATACATAGACACATATATATATACATACATACATACATACATACATACATATATATATATATATATATATATATATATATATATATATATATATATATATATATATATATATATATATATATTAGGGTGTGCGGAAAAAAATCGATCTTTTTTTTTTCGCTTGCATCCACCAAAAAAAGATGAATTAAGATAAAAAGAGAAGAATCCTCGAAGGAGAGCTCGAAAAAAAATTATTTCGAACGGCGCATTGCATTTGAATACTTTCCATAAGTATAACACAGGAAAATATTGGCACTTCTAAACGTCGTAGTAAAACTCTTCAGGAAAAAATCTCACAAAAATGTCAATAAGATTTTCTGATAGAGAATTGAATGCCCTACAAAAAATATTCCTACGAACAATTAGCTTAGAACAACCGTTCAAGTGGTATCGCTGTCTGAAATTAAATTTTATTATTTAAGCGGCGTGCGCGCCATAGCACACGCTGCCACCTGGCGGCAGCATGCGGTAGCTCGTAGTGCAAAATTACAAGCTTCACACTAGCGCCACGAACGGGAAACCGCAACATTTTTCGCCCATTTTGGCCCCAAATCAAGATCTGTCACTACTACAAAATTTCATTCGTTATTAGGAAGTGAATCCTGTAGTAGGAGAGGCTGCCTCGAAAAAATTAGCTAGTCACTTGTGGTACTTTAACGAGAAAATTGTTGCTTTATCGTTTTTCGACAATGCTGTGCCGATAAGTGTGAAGGCAAAAATGGTACAAGCTCTGCAATCTCGAGAAAAATCCAAAAATCCTTCCGAGTGAGTAATTTAAAAAAAATGATTAGGAAGTGTTGCTGAAAAAAGACATAAGCGATTTCGTTACTCAAGAATCCTTATTTCTTTTCCAGCAATTCAATTTACCTCATGATTTTTTGAGAGTAAATATTGAATTATGGCCGGAAAATGCCACTTATTTGAGTTGCTCAGATTTTTTTTCAATCCAAAAGTCGTTAATAACGTAGCCGAACGAGGTGTCAGTTTGATAGAAGCATATAACGGTTCATTAACAAAAAACGAAGAGTAGCTACAATATTTATTGGGTGTAGTGCAAAATCATCGACAGAAATACCCTAATTGCAACAAACAGACTCTTAAAAAAAGGAACGATAATTATCAAGGATTATAATGTAAAAACAAATGATTTTATCTTATTAAACCAAATTGATTGAATAAAACTTTTCGAAACACGGTCAATGATGGACGTCGTTTCTTTTATATTTGTTGTTGTACTTGATTCTTTTTTGTATCAGAGAAGTATTTTGAGAACGATTCCATGCAAATTGTATGTTAGAGCAGAACATTCTCTACAAAAAAAACCCAAAAAGTTTTTTCGTAAAGCGAAAAATTCGATTTTTACAGCCTTTTGAATTATTTTTTTTCTATCAATTCAATTTCAGACAGCGATCCCACTTGAACGGTTGTTCTGAGCTAATTTTTCGTAAAAACTTTTTTGTTGCCAATTCGATTCTCCATGAGAATATGTTAATGACATCTTTGTGCGATTTTTTTCTGACGAGTTGCACTACCACATTCAGAAATCTCAATATTTTCCTGGGTTATTCTTATGGAAAATATTCAAATGCAATGCGCCATTCGAAATAATTTTTTTTCGAGCTTTCCTTCGAGGATTCTTCATTTTTTACCTTAATTCACCTTTTTTTGGTGGATGCAACCGAAAAAAAAAGTATCGATTTTTTTCCGCACACCCTAATATATATATATATGTATGTATATCGCATTGGCCTTCACACGAATGCGCCAGAAATTCGTGGTCAAAAACGTCGTCCTGGGGTGAAAAGAAAACGAAAAAAAAAAACAAGATGGCCGAAGAATAATAGCTGATAGTCTTCAAATCTGCGATCCGGCAGTGCGAAGGTTTTATCGAGTGTATTCAGTCGATTTAAACGATACGACCGTAAAACTCATTCGTTCGGGCCATTATCATTGGCACCAGGTTCCCGCGTGTGTTCGGCCAAGCGAAGCGTTCGTATCATTTTCTACGCAACGTATCGTTTCATCGACTACTGTAGAACATTTTTTTTCCGAAAAAAAATCTATGTATACATTTTTCGGGAATAAATATATACATGCCTATACATTTTGTGAAAAAGAAAAAAAAACACATAAACATTGTCTGGAGAAAAAATACACATTTGTATATACATTTTGCAACAAAAAAAAGATATAACGAAGGCATTTAGATACGAGTATGAGAATTATTTGCAGCAGGTAAAATATAAAACATAAAGAGAAACGAACTCGAACCTACACAAAAGTTCCGTGGACATTGTCCGAGTAAAATGAACGGTTGGGAAAAGAGTGATTACGCGTAACTTTCCCGAGCTGGACCGACCCTTGGAACCTTCAACGCGCACACGATGCCATCAATTTTCATCTCACAAATATATATATATATATATATATATATATATATATATATATATATATATATATATATATATATATCCCCGGATTGCGAGCCTTGGATTGCGCGAGCGCTCAATGCTACGTACGCGAAATATTTCGTCGTACGTAGCGCGCAATTTGCATGCATATGACGAATGAATAAACAAATGACAAAGGAAGAATGAATTAGCTCGTCGTGAGCCCGGCGCCGAAGGAGTAACGAAAGCTTGCGGCGGAAAATGTTATACATTTACACACATACGTTATACATGCACACACACACACGCGCGCGCGCACACACACACACATTCCTACGTCCTTAGTCACCTCCATAATCATTTTTATACATGAACGTACTGCAAAAGGCTAAAAATAATTCTCACGCGACTCACGAGTCTATTCGAGTCTTCGAGAAAAGAAATTCGTCGGGTAGGCTGGGTACGGTGTAAGTTTTCCGTTGATCGCCCATTACGTTGCAATTACGGTATAAGACGTGCTTTATATTAAAGACTGGGCATCTGCCTTCAAATCGAAATCACACTTAGGTGCCCATCTCTTAAAGAATATGAGATAAAGCTCGTTTTGTAAAACATGCGCCACTGTTACAACCGTACCCATATCAGGGGCGGTTGTAACAGGGCTGGGGGTCAGATGTAACACATCCAAATAACACACAGTGCATTCATTGTGATCACTTTTTTAATTAAAAACACGTATTGAGGTACTTTGAAATTACTTTACTCCAGTATGACGCTGTTTATTATTATTTGGGTAAAATTTGTATAGTCCTATATAATCAGTCTACAACATTAATGAGATGAACGTTGACATATTTATTATTTTTATCTTGAACTACCATTAAATAGGAAGAAAGCTTTCAATTAATGAAGATACCTGTTTATCGTATCAACAAAACGATTTTTAAACAATTTAAGGGATCATCGCAGTGTAACGGGTCGAAAAATAGCTTATATTCGCTTTTTTCGATGTTTAAAATACACTAACCAGTCTGATTTTTACATGTCAAATCAAACCACCCATGAAGACAAGGAAATACATTTTCAAACGATTAATTTTACATTTTTTCAACAGTTGAAAACGTCTTCGAAAAAAGGGGTTCTCACGATGTACACGGCTGTGGCCGTGAATATTATCCGAAACAAAATATAAAAAAGATTATTAATCTGTGTGAAAGCCGCTCTCTTGTTACGGAGTTTTTTTTTCAATCAAAATTGACAAAATGGCGGCCGTTTGAAAATAAAGTATCGAATTTAGCCTATTTTTCGACAGTTTTTCGTTTTAAAAAAATGAATATTTCATCAAAAGCCTCCATAGCAAGATAAAGAATGGCGTGGAAAATGTTGTGTCAAAATTTGAGACGGATAGCTTGAAAACTCTTCCTTTGAGAGTGTACACCGTTTTTAGAAACGACATTTCGAGAAAAACGCGTTTAAAGTTTCGAGTGCGGAATTTTCAAGTATATGGTCAACTTACGACCAATCGGCGATGTCAGGTCTATGTTTATAACCGCTTTTACTATCGGAAATCGTTACAATCGTACCCACCCCCTTTTCGGCAATAAAACCAGTGACCAAGAAACGCAACCTACAAATACACAGTTGCTTGTTTACTGAGATTCAAAGTTCAGTAATTATTCAGAAAATCACCCAACACGCAAACTTTGCAGTATTTCAACCTTACCCTGTTACAACCGTACCCAGTCTACCCTATCAGCAAGATGACGCCCGTGGCAAGGGACAATTGCACTCGTGAGAAAGAACGACCAATGTTCTTTCCAGAGGTTCAGCACTTTTGACCCCCCCCCCCCCCCCAAGTTGTCATTAGAGGGCCCCAGTGACCCCAGTGACCCCGGAGAGCCCCAGTGTCGCAGCAAAATGAGCAGGCTTCACTTCGCGAGCTCGCAGGAAGCTCGGAGCTTTCCGTACTTAATTTCTTAATTAATACTGTTAACCAATTATAAGTGCTCATTTGTAATGCAGCCAATGAAAGGCACAGCTCCTGGTCCCGGTTCGTTCCCCTCGGATCCGAAGATGGAGCAACCCCCGTTTAATCAAATTGTTTACATCCGGAAAAAAAATTAATTCACGGCATGTTATATATATGTGGGGCATTCCACGCCAAATCGGACACCATTTAGCTTTTGCATCTCCGATTTTCTCCATAATTTTTTGTCTTTTAGTATCTATTTAGAAAGACTTCCATGCCAATTTTAAGCTTTTTTTGTCCAGCCACTTCCGAGATATGAATTTAAAAAAGTACTTTTTTTTAATACCCATAACTTTGCGAAAAATGATCCGATTGGGATGTCTTTTTTATTTTCGTTTTTAAATGCACTTTTAGAAAAAAAATGGTAGAAAATCATCGAAACCGTATTTCCATAAGATTTTCGAGTTCTAAATATTAAATGTTGATTTTTGAAAAACATGTAGCGATCGATTTTCTTCAAATTTTTCCTAAAAATACTGTCACTCATTATGCAACTTTTAAGCTCGGCACGGTAATGGAATAACGTTAGGATCCATGTTTTTTCGAATTTGAAAATTTTTATTTTTTAGTAATCCGTAGTACACAATAATCATTTTTTCAGACCTTAGGCAGTGGTTATTGTCATCTTTGAAGTTGAATAGATATGTCTTAATAATTTAATGGACAATGACCCTTTCATTTTAGTTACATATATAACAACATAAGTTTTTTGTATTAATTCTTATTCAATTTTATATTGAGTCAATATCTCATGTGTATGGAGAATAGAGGTACTTAAAGATCATCATTATCTGAAGAACAAAACTTATTTTAAAAGAATTTGGTTAATATATGTGTTCCTAAGTTGGCACTTTTTAAAGTGATTTTTAACTTTTAACTACGGTCGGTAATAAAAATTTCGTTAACATAGCCTAGTGGCTGAGTATCTTTCTTGTCTACGGCTCCATTTCAGATCAAGAATTCAGTGTTGTTTTCAATCACGTGTTGACAGTGTGTCAACTACTACTTTGCTTTAAAGAAAAATTTGTGTAACATCACGGTATATTTTTTGAAGCACAACTTATTGTGAACTTTTGTGCCATGACAAATTTTGAGATGTATAATTTGTGCTGTAATCCTTTGCAAATAGAAAATCATAGAGTTAAGAAAAGTCTTCGACGAGCTTCTGTTACTCAACAAAATTTATATTATTCGAGTAAAGATGATTTTCTCTGCACATCGTGTAAAAAAGCATTGGACTTTTGCTTGTAAACTAATTAATAATCCTTACATGTCAGATAATCTTCGAGAGTAGCTTTGCTGTAAAGTATTTTAATTTCAGATATTTTTTAACATATATAAGTGAAACAAGAAAATTTTAAAATTCGAAAAAACATGGATCGCAACGTTATCCCATTAACGTGCCGGGCTTAAAATTTGCATAATCAGTGATAGTATTTTTAGGAAAAATTTGAAGAAAATCGATCGCCACGTGTTTTTCAAAAATCAGCATTTAGTATTTAGAACTCGAAAATCTTATGGAAATACGGTTTTGATGATTTTGTACCATTTTTTTCTAAAAGTACGTCTAAAAACGAAAATTAAAAAAAAACATCCCAATCGGATCATTTTTCGCAAAGTTATGGGCGTTAAAAAAAAGTACCGTTTTTTTTAAATTCATATCTCGGAAGTGGCTGGACAAAAAAATCTGAAAATTGGCATGGAGGCCTTTCTCAATTAATACTGAAAGACAAAAAATTATGGAGAAAATCGGAGATGCAAAAGCTAAATGGTGTCCGATTTGGGGTGCAGTGCCCCATGTATATATATGCGTGCGTATATGTGCGTGTTTATAAGAATATGAGGACAAACAAGTATACCGTACTCACAGTCGGCACTTTGACTCACGGTGTGCCGGTAATTGCTACACGGGGGAGTCGCCCCAACAACGTGAGGCCGGCGTGACCGACGTCGACCTCGTCATCGCCGCGTGACTCCTCCATTTACATGACGACGTTTTAAGCGAGGAAGGAACCGCCAAGAGCATCCCTGATGCACACATATCGCATCCGGAATATAATTTCCAAAAAGCCTTCTATACGGTTACTGAGTAACAATATTTCGAAACGTTTTTTTCAACCTATTTTCTTCTTCTTTTTCTACACACTCGCATACGATACGAGTGTGTTGATGATTCGTCAAATTTGACTGTGTGCCGAACGAGACAAAGTAAATAGGAAGAGTCTAGTGAGTCGTTCTTTGCTCTTTATTTGCAATTAAAAATGTTGCAAGTGGCGAGAAAAGTTTTAAAAAAGTGACCCCCCGCCCCTTGGCTGCAATTCCTGCGAGGGTGTCTTACGGTTCATTAAGGGGAGACAGCACTGTGACGGTTGAAAAAATCGATTTTTTTTATTTCCTCCAAGTATACATATTCAAGAACACGGAGAACAAAGTTTCAAGTTCAAATATTTAAAATTGACCAAGTCACAAACGATTTCGTGATAGCAGGTAGCGCAACGATTTACGTATACTTACTAAAACTTATAATCGCGTTTTTCTCGACCTGCTCGGAATCAGAACTCTAGCTATAATTGTCCGATTTCCAATTTTTAAAAACCAAAATATCCGTTTTTCAGTAGCTATCGTCGTACGTAGCCTTTTTTTTTGTTTAAAATTTCCTATTTTAAAGCCCGCGAATATAAGTAAAAATTTCGCCAAAAATAAACTTTTTCTAAACACCCATCATTTTGTGAAATTTGTTTACTATCGCGAATCGTGTACGTGTAATGAGAACTACATTTTCATAGATTTTGAAACTTGAATATTTGAATTTTTCAGACAAACCATTATCAAGTTTCGATCCGGCCGTTGGATCACTTTTTTTATGCAGAGCCTCTATCATACCTCAACAACGTTTTTAATTAGAAAAATGGTTAAATATAAATGTGCACGAAACAAGTTCAATGTATGCTTTGGAAAAAACGACCTTTCGCGGCCCGTCACAGTAGTGGCCTCCCTTAACCTCGCGTAAAATCTTCATACAACCCTTCGCACAAGCCAAAGTGCGTATCGAATCGGCGCTCCGAATTACACCTTCCAAACACATCTCGTCCCATACATACATGTATATATCCACATGCATACATTTTCGATGTTCCCAAACAATTTGCATAAACGCGAGTAGGAGGAAACACGCGAGTTTAACAGCGCACGCGGATTAACGAAGTTGTTATTTAATTAAAACGCCCCGTTGCCGCGGCTGCCTTCTCCGAACGAGTTTATTATTACAAGCCCAGTAGCGAGATGAGTTCATTCGCTTGTTTTACTTCTTCGTGAATTTTACTTTAATTGCATATACACATGTATGCAGAGGTATATAACTCGTGCGCAGTCTGTCTCGTTGCGCTGACGTTCCTGCAATATTAATCATAACAATAATAATTATTTTTATTGTTGTTGATGTTATAGATTTTTGGCCATATTGGCTCGAGACTCGGTGACTCTCCTGAGATTGGAGAATCAAACAAACAAACCACAGATCCTGTGGCTCTTTAGCTCAAGAACGGGTGGCTCTTCTGATGTTGTGAGCTTAAGGGGTTACCCCCACTTGCGATTTTGAAAAAATCGATTTTTTTTATTGCATTTTTTTGAAGTGCAATTTGAAGTGCAGTTTTTTTTTATGCCCGGTATAGATGACTCTATGTAAGTTTACAAAAAAAAATATTTTCTTCGTGTAAACTGAAATTGAAACTTTAAGCGCGTTTTTCTCAAAATGGCATTTCTGAAGTCGGTGACCAAGATTACTCGAACACTAATGAACCGATCTTCTTGAAATTTTGCAGGCTTATTTAATACATAAAAATGTAGTCTTTAATCGTTCGATTTTTTTTTCGAAAAAAAATGGCCGTTTTATAGCCAAAAAACGGCCGTTTTTTTTAGTTAAAATCGAACCATTAACTTTGACTGTCCGCCATTTTGTGAAAAATGAATATTTTTTAAAATCCTTCGATTAAAGACTAGTTTATACTTATATTTGA
Organism: Ophion slaviceki; assembly: GCA_944452715.1. Lineage (NCBI taxonomy): Eukaryota > Metazoa > Arthropoda > Insecta > Hymenoptera > Ichneumonidae > Ophion > Ophion slaviceki. The sequence goes on along the minus strand of OX101789.1, from coordinate 47,269,202 downwards.
CTAAATCCATCCGCATTCTTTTTTCAGATGATCCACTTCGCCGCAATGTTGATCACCGCAAACCGTGTATATAAAAACATTATTTCATTGACGGCCATTTGCCACTAAACAATGTAATATTTTTCAATAAAAAAATTACTGAACGTTCTTCAAGATGTGTTCTTTAAGATGGTATATTGATCGATTAAAAAAGTTTTGTAGTTTTCTTTAAAAAAATTCATGAAAAAGACCTTTTTTTGCACTACAAGTGGGGGCAACGCCTTAAGGTGGGAGATACCTTTAGGGGGGACAAAAATGCTGTTTTCATGATTTTATTTTTAAGGGGTTAAAATTATTAATTAAAGTTAAATTAAAATTAAAATTAAAACTTTAATTAGTTAAATTTTAATCGGTTAAACTTTTCGTAAAATCGATTAATTTTTTTATTTCATTTTCATTATGTTCATATATTTAAGTATACACACTGAAAATTTCTTGTCAATCGGGCGAGTATTCTCGAAGTTACACGCGCATTTGTAATGACGTGTCAGAGCGTTCGAAAGTACTTTTGAACCTTTAAACGCGTTTTTCTCAAAACTGCTTTTAAAGTCGGTGAGCAAGATTTTGTCGGAAACGGCTGAACCGATCAGTCTCAAATTTTAACACAATCTGTTCAAGTATATTTTTTAGTAATTAATCGAAGGTTTTATCTCACCGATAAATATTTTCCATTTTATAAACAATTTGAAGGCAAAATTTTTGTCAAAAATGGTTTTTTTTAGAAGCCGCTATTTTGTCAAAAATTATTATTTTGCTTATTTCTTCGATCTATTACAAGATAATCCATTATATTAACGAAATATTTTTGGTTTTTTCATTTTAGATAATCCAGTCCAGAGATATCGGGCTCACCGCAAGACGCCTTTTTTGGAGGTGCTCCCGGAGATCAGCTATAGAAGCTTTTAAAATAATTAATTTTGCAAATAAAAAATGTTAAAATACAGTCAAAAGTTACCATAATATGTGTACAATTTTTTTCGTTAATAGATTTAAAGGTCTTCTCAAGAAAAATTCTTGAAAAATCGATCTTTTTGAGCCTCCTGACTGTATATAACTCCCTATAGTATATAGGAAAGTATATAGGACTGTATATAGGAAAGATATCTTCGCCATTTTTGAGACTTAGGGTATGTTTTAGCTGCTACATGGTATATTTTAATTTATCAATCTTCAGAAATGTCGGTGGTATAGCCCGGTCCTCTAAACGGGGTGCAGCAGATGGTGTCAGACGGCGTGACACGTATCGTCGACGGGATTAATCTGAAAAAAACTAACGAAGATTTTTCTTTCGTTAACTCTCATACGCAGAAAATGAACCAAGGAAAAGTGAGAAATGTTGGGAATCGATGAAATGGTACAGTTTTGAAACAAAAAGATTGAATTTTCTCAAAAAAAAATGGCTACATTTTGATATAAATAAATACTTTATTTGTATTTTCAAAAACACTTGGGGTCATGTTTTAAACAATAAGGTTAGAAAGATGTATACCAAATTTCAGCAGAATTGGTCGATTAGTTTCTTAGCTATACGTCATGCCAATTTTGAGAATGCACTTTAGAATACCATCCCATATACCACCGCCATTTTGAAAGATTAATAAAATAAAAAATACCATGTACCAGCCAAAAGTAATAATAAAACATACCCCAAGTCTGAAAAATTGCGAAAAAATCTTTCCTTTAAGGCGTTACTTGGATTTAATCAAGTATAAGTATAAACTAGTCTTTAATCGAAGGATTTTAAAAAATATTCATTTTTCACAAAATGGCGGATAGTCAAAGTTAATGGTTCGATTTTAACGAAAAAAAAACGGCCGTTTTTTTGGCTATAAAAGGGCCATTTTTTTCGAAAAAAAAAATCGAACGATTAAAGACTACATTTTTATGTATTAAATAAGCCTGCAAAATTTCAAGAAGATCGGTTCATTAGTGTTCGAGTAATCTTGGTCACCGACTTCAGAAATGCCATTTTGAGAAAAACGCGTTTAAAGTTTCAATTTCAGTTTACACGAAGAAAATATTTTTTTTTGTAAACTTACATAGAGTCATCTATTTCGGGCCCATACAGAAGTATGGGCCCGGATACTTATACTTCAAAAAAATGCAATAAAAAAAATCGATTTTTTCAAAATCGCAAGTGGGGGTAACCCCTTAAATCGATAGATAAACTATCCAAGAATATATTTACAAAGTTACAGAGGCTAATTGTAAATAATTTGGAAGATACAAAAGCAGAGAAGCGATTGACATTTGATATTGATATTTCCTCCTATTAAAAACATTGAAGCGCGTTTCCTCCAGTTTTCATTTTCACGATTTTTCCAAATTGGCGGGCGTGATAGCAAAAAAACTAAACGACCTATTGAATCAACCCAAAGTTCATTTTCTTCAGTATGAAAATCTCTTGTAAGGAAATTAAAAAAGACGTTGAAAAAGTATTTTTAAATAATTTTTATAGCACGTTACAGTGTTTTTTTAAACGCATTTTTTTCAAACCTGAGAAAAGTTATAATTTCACGATTTTTTCAGCTTTTTCTTAATGTACCAAGAAGAAAAATATATGACAGTTGAACATTTTATTGGTTTATTTGGTTCAGTCAAGAATTACGAGCTGCATCTTTCCCGCCAATTGGGGACTGCAGTGGCAAAACGCACATGGAATAGGCTGTTAAATTTGCAGTCATTTATTGTTTCATGATGAATTTTTTTATACATTTAAATTATACATGAAAAGATACCTAAATCTTTACTGGGCTCACTTGTTTTTTTCGCTTCTAAAAAAAATCCCGAAAAAAAACGCTTTCTTTGGACCTTCTAATTGAGGCTCAAGATCCTGTGGCTCTCCAGATATTCGACTCCCCAAACAAACTCAAACGAACCCAAACATGCCCAAACAAACCCAAGACCTGCCGCTCCTAATACTTTCTCCTAAAATATTGTCATCACTGATTGTCATCAAATGATCATCACGTTCATTGGAGAAAAAGTGAAACGTCAGGATGTATGTACCGATCGGTCGGTCGAGTGTGTGTCAGAGAGGCTGGGGCTCAAAGAACGGAACACTGTGATATGTATATGCGTGGTTGAAGACACGCTGATTGATCGACGGGATCAATCATCGGGAGCCGGTTACTTCCCGTTGCGTTGTACTTTATATTAAAAAGCTTCGTGTATTCCGCCGTGGCGAGGGGTCCGACGGGTAAGGGGGATGTTCTTTCTGGGATTTTTAACTCGGTTTCCGCGCGAGCTCGGGAATTCTCTTTGTAGAGAAGTTTCGCGCAGACGCGGCTAAGTCACTCTTTTTTCCTTTGCCTCGAGCTTTTCGTTGTTTTTTTTTCTCCGCTTGCTTTTTTTTGCACGTTACGCTCAGTCATCCGCCGTCCCTCTCGCTCTCTCTTTCTTTCTTTCGATCTCCGACTCGTTCGCGGATTCTTTTATTTTCATCCGCGAACCGCTGGCGCTCTGTGCCCAGGTGCCTTTATTAAAAATCGGATACGTTCGTAGAACGGAGAGATTTTTTTTCGTTCCGGAAATCCGCTTTCTCTCTTTCATACGGTCCGTTTCTCGGACTATCTCTCTCTCTCTCTCTCTCTCTCTCTCTCTCTCTCTGTATTTGCCTCCCCACATGGAAATAAAATATATTAAAAAATTATCAAAAGATATATAAAACATGTATTAAATAAAATTCGTTCCAAAAATTCGATATGTCAATTGTATTTTTGGGTATGAGTAAAACCTATGCGATATATAAATATAAAATCATTTAAGGGGTAAGGCCACTGTAGAAATTTCAAAAAAAAGATTTTTTTTTCTTAAAAGATGCCTTAATATCTTAAAAATGGCATACTCAAAGGATTAAGGTGGGAAAAATGGATAAATACTTCTATTTTGAAGTTTGGCGCAGCCCATCTCACAAGGAACATCCCTCAGGTGTCCACCTCCGATTTTGTTGAAACTCATATATGTGATAGAGCATCGAAAACTTTAAGACACGTACTTTTTTTTATCTGCGGAAAAACAGATTTAAAGGGGGAAACCGCCCCTCAAAGAAAGGCGTGTCGAGGGGTGATTTTGCAGTTTCACCCAGAAGCAATCCACCTATCTGAATGAAACAAAAACGAAAATTCTTCTAATGAAAAGCGATAAAAAATCCACTATGAAAATGTTACGAAAAAATTTAATTAGGGGGTAAACCACCCCTCATTTTGCCTTTTTTCACCCCACACTTAAGAGGGTTGTATGCAAATTAATAAAAGAGGTATCATTTTGAAGGGGAATTAAAATAAAAATTGACGGGTTTTTGCGTTTCGGCGGCATATCAAATTTAAGGGGGTCAACCACCCCTAACATAAATTTATTTTTCATGGTCGTTTTTTCTTCGGTTAAAGTGTATCCGCTGATTTTAAATATTTCTATAAGCCACAATTTAATGTTTTATCATATTTCAAAATTATTACATTCGTCTTAAGGGGTAACTACCCCTCTGAAGAGAAACATGATATCGTTGAGACTCATATATGTGGTAAAGCCTTGCAAACGATTAAACATTTTTTTTGTATCGGCAGAAAAAACGGTGTTAGGGGATGAAACCACCCCTCAAAGTTTCTCCCACAAGCAGTCCACCGATCTGAATCAAACAAAATCGAAAATTCCGCTAATATTAAGCGATGAAAAATCCACTACAAGAGTGTTGATTAGAAATATAATTAAGGGGTAAACCACCCCTCCATTTGCCGTTTTTCACCCCACGCTTAAGAGAGTTGTATGAAAATTAATAAAACAGGTATCATTTTGAAGGGGAATCAAAATTCAAGTTGACCCGTTTTTGCGTTTCAGCGGGACAGCAAATTAAAGGAGGTAAACCACTCCTAACATAAATTTGTTCATTACCGTCGTGTTTTCTGTGTTTAACATGTATCCGCGGATCCAAAATATTCTCCCGCGTTTTTAAATTATTACGTTTTTAAATTTTTACATTTTAAGGGTAAACTACCCCCTCTAATTGCTTTTCGTTTGAAGTTTCGCAAAAGGTTTCACGAATTTCATTAAAACTGCTTTCATTTCATCGGTAATATCAATTTTATGTTTGTGTGTGCAGGCATATTCGGTTTGAGCTTTAGGAGCGGTACTTTGGGAGTGGGAACGTAGGGCTACCCCTTACTCATAAGACTCATATTTTCGTGTCGAAACGCTTCCGATTTTAATATCACGTCCATTAAGCATCTCCATCGGAATAAACATACACTTCTAATATCATTAATTATAATAATTGCCAGAATAAGTTATAAGGCTCACTTCGTATATTTCGGAACGACGATGCGCCTGGATCAAGCGATAATTTAGCCAGCGACGTAGTTTTGTGGAGGAATGTATATTTTTATTATTTTACCGTTTGTTTAATTAAACATATTAATGAAACTGAGGGTTTTACAGTAGGTTAACGAACATGTTTTTAATATATTTTGACATATTTCATTTGAGAATCATATCAGCTGATTTAGTTAATAGTACTTATGAAAGGTATCGCAGTCATATACCGTCAAATCATTTTCTTGTGACATATACTTTTTTTCATATGATAACTATCAACAATCATGGCTCATAATTCCTGCAATAATGATAGTCGTCAAAAAAATGCTTTAAACACGACTTTTTGCACCATGCACATCTGATAATGGCCAAATTACTGCAACCGGGTACAATGTGTGTTCGATTCACCAAAACCAAAGGTAACAGGATTTTCAAAATCTTCTGGATTTTTAGATTTATAATTACTTTTATACCATGAATATTTGAAAAGATTAGAATACCGTGGTGATGAGAGTTGATTGTGTGTAAGTGATTGCAGTTTAATTATATTATTCCTCAATTGCAAATTCATATCAGATTTTAATAACATTACACTGTCTGAAAAATGTCGGGCGAAATTTTTCCACACTCTGAATTCAAATACATCGAGCGGTTGAATCTTTCCAGTTGTACCTTTTGAAATAATCATTGGGATTATCTTCTTATCACGAGGTGTCGCTTCACGGACAACCTTAGGGCAGTGTCGACTCCAGGAGTCTATCAATAATACGCTATGTCTCCCGACGTTAGGAAAGAAAACCTTTTCCAACCAGGTTTTGAAATGCTCTGTTAACACAAAACACATTCAATATTTAAAAAAATACTAATGTTGACATCAATTACATTTCACAAAAAAAAAATCGTTCATTATAATATGTGAGCATACGTACCAGAAGTAAGTTTTCCAGATTTAGATGCTAATACAAAGACGTTTTCTGCTTGAAATAGCGCTTTTTATACTCGTCGTCCGAATTCACCCTTCGTCTCCTTTAAAACGATGAAAAGTGGGGAAAGTAATTTCCCCTCAGCGCTTATAGTAGGCTGAATCGTATAGCTACGAGTTATTGTAGAAACTGATTGTACAACGCATTCAACTTTCTTTTCTCCTTCGGTTGCAAGAGTTCGCGCTGAATGAACTTCCACATGAAAACCGCTTTGATCCGAATTATACACATTTTCCGTTCCATACTTTTTTATCAGTGGTGCAACATCGGCGACAAATTTTTCTGCATTTTTTCGTAGAAGTTCTTCTTCTCCTGTAGTTTTGCGCGTCACAAATTTATTGATTTTTCTTGATACAATGCGATGCTGTTTTTAAAAATTCCATAGCCAATTATGAGAGGCCTTAAATCGCACATCATTGAAACCTATCTCCTTTTGGGCTTGTAGCGCCCACTTCTGAAGATCAATATCATGTATAATAACACCAGCATCTAAAGCAGTTTTCATATTCTTCAATGTATATTCAGAAATTTGCGCTAGCTTTTCTTCATAAGTACCGCCTTTATTCAGCTGATGTGCCCAGCGCTGCAATTGTCTTCCAGACTTGACAGATCTGTATTTCTGTTGGACGGTTTTGAGGCTTTAGTTTTTTGTCTTACCAGACCTCCAGTATTGAACTGCTTCATTTTTGTAATCGAAGTTCACCTCATCATCACTGAAACAGGCGTCAGAATCACTATCACCAGTATCCTTTTGCCATACGGTATCTTCTACAGCATTGGCTTCGTACTGTTTAAATGGTTCTTGAAAAGCGAGCGTTTCTTCCTCTATCATTTCAACTCCATTATAGTCTTGCATGGAACTGATCAAAATTTGTTCAAAACTGTCCGCAAGTTCAATTTCCGCGTTGTTAACCGGCGTTCGTGAAATATCCATAGCTTCAAAAGTAGCTAGTAGAAATTTGATAACGTTTATTGGGTTGATTTTCATGGCTGATGAAATTTGTATTTTCCAACACACAGTATACTGTTTGTGGCTTACTTTAGGGTGAAATGGAAGAATCCGAATGCTAACCGTCTTATGAAGCAAGCGATCAAACTGCAAGCTATTGACAACTTGAACTGCCAGAGGCTAATCACTCATTACCCGAAAATGTAAACACATTATCGGGTAATGTATGATTAACGTCTTGCAGTTCAAGATGACAATAGCTTGCAGTTTAACATTTGCGCAGTGTAAAAATTCTGCGAAGAATGAAGTGAAGAATTAATTATTGCAGTTAGTCGAGAAAGCTTGATATGTAGGCAAATAAACAGCGGTCTGTTCGTTGATTGTATAACTTCATACACAGAGATAAAAGATTTCCGAAAGGGAGCATTCTGGATAACGACGCATTTAAGAATCGAAGCGTAAACATTTATCTGCATCTGATTTTTTTTACGCGGAATAGAAAAAAACGAGCAAACCAAATATACTTATATATACCATTTGAATGTTATTAATAGTATTTTTAATATATTTTTATTACTGCATTGCATCTTTGCATGGGAGATGCTTTCATCAAAACTTTTGAATTAGAGGATGAAACATTTCGGTACGAAAATATAATTATGACAATTTGAAAATATGAGTCTTATGAGTAAGGGGTAGGCCCTACTCCCAAAGTACCGCTCGTAAAGCTCAAAATGAATATGCCTGCACACACAAACATAAAATTGATATTACCGATTAAATGAAAGCAGTTTTAACGAAATTCGTGAAACCTTTTGCGAAACTTCAAACGAAAAGCAATTAGAGGGGGTAGTTTACCCTTAAAATGTAAAAATTTTAAAACGTGATAATTTAAAAACGCGGGAGAATATTTTGAATCCGCGGATACATGTTAACCACAGAAAACACGACGGTGATGAACAAATTTATGTTAGGGGTGGTTTACCCCCTCTAATTTGCTGTCCCGCTGAAACGCAAAAACGGGTCAACTTGAATTTTGATTCCCCTTCAAAATGATACCTGTTTTATTAATTTTCATACAACCCTCTTAAGCGTGGGGTGAAAAACGGCAAATGGAGGGGTGGTTTACCCCTTAATTATATTTCTAATCAACACTCTTGTAGTGGATTTTTCATCGCTTAATATTAGAGGAATTTTCGATTTTGTTTCATTCAGATCGGTGGACTGCCTGTGAGAGAAACTTTGAGGGGTGGTTTCATCCCCTAACACCGTTTTTCTGCCGATACAAAAAAAACATGTTTAATAGTTTGCAATGCTTTACCACATATATGAGTTTCAACAAAATCGAAAGCGGATACTTCAATGATGTTTCTCGTCAGAAGGGTAGTTACCCCTTAAGACGAATGTAATAATTTTGAAATATGATAAAACATTAAATTGTAGCTTATAGAAATATTTGAAATCAGCGGATACACTTTAAACAATGAAAAAACAACCATGATAAATAAATTTATGTTAGGGGTGGTTTACCCCCTTAAACTTGCTATGCCGCCAAAACGCAAAAACCCGTCAACTTTAATTTTAATTCCCCGTCAGAATGATACCTGTTTTATTAATTTGCATACAACTCTCTTAAGTGTGGGGTGAAAAAAAGGCAAATTGAGGGGTGATTTACCCCCTAATTTAATTTTTCTCAACATTTTCATGGTGGATATTTCATCGTTTTTCATTAGAAAAATTTTCGTTTTTGTTGCATTCAGATCGGTGGATTGCTTCTGGGTGAAACTGCAAAATCACCCCTCGACACGCCTTTCTTTGAGGGACCGTTTCCCCCCTTAAATCCGTTTTTCGGCAGATAAAAAAAATACGTGTCTCAAAGTTTTCAATGCTCTATCACATATATGAGTTTCAACAAAATCGGAGGCGGACACCTGAGGGATGTTCCTTGTCAGTCCGATGCAATCCGTACCGAAAACTTTAAACACGTTTTTCTCGAAACTACATTTTTCAAGTCGGCCGGACTCATAACTCGAACAAATCTTGACCGATTGACTTGAAATTTGAACTGTATATTTTCAATTACATTCTGCATAAAAGCACGTAGGATTTTCTCAATAAATTACATAGTTTTTTTTATAAACAATGTTCGGACGATGTCTTTTTGGGAATTTTGAACTTTTATTTAAAAAAACGCGCTGTTTTTGCAAAAATTGATATATCAAAAAAATCCTACGTACTTCTGTAGCTATTCACATGTATAATCGAAAAAAAATTCATTCACTGTAAATTAAAAATTGCAAACGCTGTTGGTTCGGCCGCGCGCCTATGAAAAAAAAGCTTCGCCGAAGAAAAGCTGGGCAGCCGCCATTTTGTTTTATATTACTTTGAAAAAAATAGTTTATACAGTTTATGATACGTACAATAAAGGGCCTTTTTCAGAATTTTGATTTATTTCATTGTCCCGCTAAAAAAAATCCCAAAATATACTTACTTTTTCCCCGCTACAGTGGCCTTACCTCTTAAGATATATACTAAATATATCAGACATACAAACTGAATATATGTTTTATATATTTTGAATATGAAATCCGAATATACATTACTATATCTATGTATCTATGTATAGATATAGTAATGTATATTCAGATATACATAACATATCTTATATGTGTATGTATGTGTATATATATATACACATCCCGACACTTCTTCGCGTGACATATGCCGTAGCAAAATTTGCAGTATGAAGAAAGGGTAGCTTTTTATTGCTTTTTAAGCCTCAGATTAAACCCCGCTATTGAAAGATTGCCTTCCAAATTTCCCACCATTGTTCGCCTTTTAAAATAATGACGCCCTATGCCTTTCGTGAAAATATAAATAAATACACTGCATTGTGCATTATTTCGGTTAATGTGTAGTGTAAGTATCGTAAAAATTAAAAAGAAGCCAAAGAAACGTTTCCGCACGGGGACTCGAACCTGCTACCCTCGCATTAGGAATTCGAACTCTTGAGTTCCCACTTGCGTCACTTTAATTTCCAGTCAAGCCCTACATATACTGTGAATCCGGACGAAATTGGCGTTGACAAGTAGCTGACCTTCCCTTGTACACGTAGTTCCATCAAGCGATTGGCTCATGATTGGCTAAGCAACTTGAGTTACGGATGACGTTGCGAATGAAAAAAATCTTCAAGTCGGTATCTCGCGCTGACCTAGCCGCACTAGTCGAAATAAATGATGGGGCAAAAAAATGGAAGGTTATGTAATGTAATGCGATTATCGCTGTCGATGCGACCGCAATTAAATAATTGATTTGATAATGTTATTTACACTTTGGAATTTACTCTTTGGGATTTGGAAAAAGGTATGTTATTAAACATATAGTGAAGTTGCTTCGTGTAAATTTTTATTTTAACAAATTAACAGCGTTATTAGCTGCGTCCGGATTGGCCGAGTCGCCTCGGGAGGCAGCCTCGGTACGTATGCCTCGGGCGAGGCAGCCTCGGTACGTATGCCTCGGGCGAGGCAGCCTCGGTACGTATGCCTCGGGCGAGACAGCCTCGGTACTTATGCCTCGGGCGAGGCAGCCTCGGTACGTATGCCTCGGGCGAGGCAGTCTCGGTACGTATGCCTCGGGCGAGGCAGCCTCGGTATGTGTGCCTCGGGCGAGTCAGCCTCGGTAAGTATGCCTCGGAAATCGTGTGTGACAAGAAACGGTCATCGATAACAGGGTGCACAAATGTACGAGGATGATGCTAGTGCTCGTAACCCGTCCAGAGTGAGCGAGCGAACCATGACCTTGGCACCTTTGCGCGTCGCGCAAACGAGATACGACCCGAGCCACCGCCGACCGCTCAGACCAAGGTAGCCGCGAGCGCGGCAACGAGCGAGCGAGGCACGTCCACATAGTCCGAGGCGATGCCGCGCAAAGGTGTCTTGCTTCTTGCCTCATCCAGTCTAGACGCGGCTATTTAGGTATAATAGAGCATCTGTATAAAAAATGTGGTCCAACGGCCTGATCGATAACTTGACTATGGTTGGTCTAAAGAATGAAAATAAAAAAGTTTTACGATCTATATCAATGTAATTCTCGTCGTACCTTCGTATTCGTTTTTCGAAAAAGAAAAAAAATTTCACCCAATGCGGGTGTTTGAAAAAAATGTAGTTTTGGGGACGCGTTGAAATTCCGGACTTTGAATGATCAGAACGCTCAAAACTCCGAAAGAATTTTACAGGAAAGACCAAAACTCCGAAAATCTGAAGACCGTCAAAATAATTCGGCTATGGACGTTTCAAAAGTTGCAAAATTTTCAATAAATCGAAGAATTATTTCAAGAATTTTTTTTTTATCAAGAAGTGATCTTACGTCAATTTTGAAATTTGTCTAGGCAATGTTATACGTTCTACATAATTTACAGTCAACTGTGTAGACTTCCGCTGGCATGATCTTGACGAACCTTGTAATTTCGGAACATTAAAATTAGGAATTTTAAACCGTCGGCGCATTCAAAGTTTGGAATTTCAATCCGGCCCCCATGTCAAGATCATGCCAGCGAAAGTCTACACAGTTGACTGTAAATGATGTAGAACGTATAATATTGCCTAGACAAATTTCAAATTTGACGCAAAATCCCTTCTTGATAAATAAAAATTCTTGAAATAATTCGACGATTTATTGAAAATTTTGAAACCTTTAAAACATCCATAGCCGAATTATTTTGACGGTGTTCAGATTTTCGGAGTTTTGGTCTTTCGTGTAAAATTCTTTCGAGGTAGTATTCTTTCGGAGTTTTGAGCGTTCCGATCATTCAAAGTTCGGAATTTCAACCCGGCCCCGTCTCGAATTTCGGAATATTAAAATTCGGAATTTTAAATCGTCGGAGCATTCAATGTTCGGAATTTCAACCCGGCCCTGTAGTTTTGACGAATTTTTTTTTCATTCGCCGGCTTCAAAAACAGTAAATTAAAAAAAGACGGTTACGTACAACGATAGCTACTAATATTACGGATATTTTTTTTTTTTTTTTTTTTTTTTTCAAATTGAAACTCGGACATTTATTGCTAGAGTTATGATTCCGGCCAGGTCGAAAACGTCGTTTCGAGCAAAACGCGGTTGAAAGTTTTAGTCTACGTAAATCGTTGCGCTACCTGCTCTCACTAAAACGTCTACAACTTGGTCAATTTTCAATATTTCAACTTGAACATTTTCTACATATTCTTGAATATGTATACTTTGTGAAAATGCATTAACCCGGAAACTTCTAGACGAAATGTATGACCAAATGCGCCTGTGAGCTAATTCTGAGTTAGGTTCCATTTATTGTTTTACTTTTATTATTATAGCTTTTTTTTCTTTTTTGATCATTATTAATATTATTTCTATTAGTATTGATATTGTTGTTATTATATAGTTTATTTAGTCAAATGTAGGTACAGTCACTTACGTTTAGGGTTACCCGAGTCGAAATTTTTAGCCTCCTCTGATCCCTCGCAGGACCCATTTCTTTTGTAATACATAAGCCGCCAGCCTCCGTTGAACCTACGAAACCTCATTTGTCGAGTTCAGTGCCATGAAGAGACCTCCTCTTGGCCCAGGGTAGCCTCTGCTAGACCTCCCAAACCTTCTCTCGACCCCCAGTTTCAGTGAAACGTGCAGAGCACAGGCCTCCTTAACCTGCTTTCAATCTCAAACTGTTGCCCCGACCCCACCTAACCTGCTTTCGGCCTAAATTCGATATCTCCTCCATCATCATTCCATTGTGACCTGATCGGTAACCCGTTCGATGACGAAAATAATACGAAATTAATAAAAATACATCGTCCCCTTATCAAATTAATAGTCCAATATTAATATGCGAAAACAATCAAATTTGCTCAATATCGATTTATTATTATTTTATAGGCAATTGATAAAAGAATGCTTGTGTATACAGTCTTACTCCAATTCTATCGGATTAATAGGCATTTTCCTGTGAGAAAAAATCTCACAGGAAAATTCTTTAAAAAATGCCAGTCTATCCAGTATAAGCTTACGCGACGTTTTTCGTTTTTGACATTTCTTCTTAAGCCCTCTAGTTCTTGAGTTACATTGCATTATCTAGAATTAGTCTTTTTAGCAAAAAATGAAATAACATTGCGAAAAAAATCGTACAAAACTTTATAAAAAAACTCAAATGAAGTTCCTGCTACCTCGTTTAAGTTCATCATGGATAAACGTAACAATTTTTTTTTCCATAAGTCATGCGTTCAATTCTTGATGGTCGAAAAAAAGCCGAAAATCAGTCACGTATAAAAGTGCGTACCGGGTCGAAAAGAAAATGATAAAAAAATATTTCAGAAAAGCAATATACAGCTGAATTTATTCCCGTCAAAACGCCGTTCGGTAAATTTGGTTATCTTTTTTTTACGCAGCTATGTGACTTTTAGTGCAGCAAGAAATATCGACTGGTGTATCCAAACATTTAAGCGACGGTATATATATATATATATAATACTCCAAATATGTGGTTGCGTTAATATATTCGAATATACACTACCAGTCAAAAGTATTCGGACACTTCAGATAACTGCAAAACTTAATATCACTTTGGATCATTGCAAACTTATGGTAGAATAATAATTATTTTACGAAGGTACTATAAAGCTCTGTGAAATTACTTAATCATATAGATCTTTATAGTATCTTCGTGAAATAATAAATGAAATGAATTATATTACTCTAACATTATTTGGCAATTATCCAGCGCTCAAAAGTTTTGCGATTATGTGGAGTGTCCGAAAACTTTTAGCTGGCAGTATATATCTAAATAACATATAATGTTGATTTCTATATGGAACGATAGGGTGTTAATTATAGTCTATTTCATGTTCTGAAGGATTGAAATTGTCGGTTTAGAATTGAACCTCATTCGATTTTTTCTTTTTGTTTTTGTTCGTTTTGTTTTTTTTTTTTTGTTTATTCAATAATGAGTTGATAAATGGCGACGGCCGATTACCGTCGATTTTAAATAAGATGTTTGATTTTTCCTTGTTTTCATTTTTAGCACGTCGAAAATTAAAAAAATATTTCCACGTGTATGTATGAAGCATATTTTTATTTTTTCCCGCTAAATATTATGATATTAACTAACCGCGTCTATTTGATTTTTTTTAAATTTGTATTAACTAGATTTTTCATAGAACCAAATTTTTCCTATTGCATTCCATTATTAAAATGATTGATTTTAAAAATGTTTATTTATAGAAAATCAATCTATTTAATATCGTCCAATAACTACATATTTTATTTGATCCTAATAAATCTGTGATTCGGTTTCATCAGTTTAACATTTTCATCTGTTCAAAAAAACAATTTAGTCAAGTTCACTGAATGGATCTAGTTATTTTTTAAATTTACCTTAAATAAAATATTTGTAGAGTTAAGCATTTTTCTATTTGATTGAACTAATGGTCCATCTTTATTGCAACACTCATGTCAAGGGGGCGGGGAGTAGTGAAGGTGGAGAGAGAGGAATTCACTACCCCCCGCCTATTTTATATATATATATATAATTCCTCTCTCTCCACCTTCACTACCCCCCGCCCCTTTGATATGATTGTTTCAATAAAGATGGATCATTAGTTCAATCAAATAGAAAAATGCTTAACTCTACAAATATTTTATTTAAGGTAAATTAAAAAAAAATAACTAGATCCATTCGGTGAACTTGACTAAATTGTTTTTTTGAACAGATGAAAATGTTAAACTGATGAAACCGAATCACAGATTTATTAGGATCAAATAAAATATGTAGTTATTGGACGATATTAAATAGATTGATTTTCTATAAATAAACATATACATATACACACACACACACACACACACACACACACACACACACACACACACACACACACACACACACACACACACACACACGAGTGTGTATGTGTGTTTGAAAAATCTATAGCTTATGTGATACAACAAATAGTTGGAGGTATTCATTTGGTCTCTTATGCCATATCAGCGACCAAAATGTTATAA
Organism: Ophion slaviceki; assembly: GCA_944452715.1. NCBI lineage: Eukaryota > Metazoa > Arthropoda > Insecta > Hymenoptera > Ichneumonidae > Ophion > Ophion slaviceki. Next base: position 47,253,896 of record OX101789.1, on the reverse strand, counting down.
GCACTCGGTAGCATAGGGGCAGCGGCGCGTAGCTATGAGTAGGTAGGACTAGGTTCAAATCGCATATAGGGCAAATATTTTCTTCGAAAAAAGTCATTTCCAAAGGCCAGGGAATGACGAATTACGATGAAAAATCCTTGTAGTAAAGCTCTCAAATAATGCGTTCATTTTATTTTCGATTTATGAAATATTTTTTGCATATAGTACACTAAGCTTTACAGTGTACATTGTAAGCAAATGAAGATTAATTTGAATCACATCTTTATTAACATATATAAATATCTTTGAAAGAAATATGATCGTAGTAGGCTGGGAGACAAGGAAAAAAACCTATTTTATTTAAATAGATTCTATATAAATTAATTTTTTTGTTTAGCAGTGTACAGTAGGCCGAAAGGGGGGGGGGCAGTAGGTTCTGCGGGAGCGCTCGAAGTAGGCCCACCTGAGGTTCCGTAGGTTTAATTGTGACCCTCCCTGACCTCCTTTGAGTCAAAAAGTCTACTTTCTGCCATGCCGGAGGTTCATCGGAGGCTCTAACGCATGGTACTTTCAAACATTGTAGCCTCCTTTAGATACCCAATAATCCGCTCACGCCGATTTCTGCTCGCCTTCATTTTGTGGGTTGAACGCGGCTCGAAAATTTCGACTCGGGTACTGTTGTTACATGCATGTTTAACACTCCAGTGCCTGTGCACTTTGCATCCTGATGTGTACAGTACTCTTAAGGAGCAGTTGCTCCAGAGTACGAAATAACGATCATGCTCTCTCTCTCTCTCTCTCTCTCGCTCTCTGATTATTGCGATGCTCGCTTTTTCTTAGGCCCTTTACGTGTCACAGTCACAGCCTTGTTTCGATTGTTCGCCAGACTCGCAGGCGTTCCAGCACATCGGCCCACCGAGCCAGTTATTTCAATATTGCACCGTCGCGAGAACGCTCGCGCTCAAAGCATCCTTTTTTTTATGGTGGTAGGGCAGGAGACATCGGATGCTCTCGTCAGTCGCGACTCTTTTGCCAGCGACATTTTTCTCCAACGCGACAGGAATTACGTCCACCCTCTGACATGCCAGGGCCCGTAATAATTCAGAGGATAAGAGGGAGAGCATAAAAATAAATATAAAATATAGGATACTTACACCGACAATGAGAGGGAGAGAGAGAGAGATAAAGAAAGAAGGATGAACAAAAACGCGTCCGAACCATTTTTTGTTTTTTTTTTGCTTGTCAGACGAGTGCGAAGGTCGCGGGGGTACCGCGCCACGTCAAGGACGAAACAAGACCCGCGCAGCCTATACTGTAATAGTATCTGGTATTATGTACACTCGGAAAAAAACATTAAAGAAGCGGAAAAATTTCACAATTTTTTCAATGATTTTTGAAAGGCCGTACCTTCGTGAAAAATAGGCGTATCGGGGGGAAAGAAAGCACTTTGAAGCTTGAAATCTGTAGTTTAAGAATCTCACGAAGATAATCAAAGAAAAAAAACTGACTTTTCATTCAATCGGCGATATCTCAGCGACAAATGGTCGTACAGAGAGCAAAAAAATACCAAATTGAAGCTAAAGAATCAGGCTCAAAGACCCGGGCATTGTTTCAGCCAGAATTTTTTTTTGAGCCTATGGACGTTTTGAAGAAAAAATCGAAAAAAATTTATTCGCGCTATTTTTTATATCAGCGTCGAGCGTGAGGCTCAAAAAAAATTCTCCGCGATATTCTTAAACTCAAAATGCTTTTTTTCCGATACGAACATTTTTCACGCCTTTAAAAAATCACTGAAAACATGTGGAAATTTTTCTGCTCCTCTAATTTTTTTCTCTCAGTATATATGCCCAGTGTATATATATATATATATATATATATATATATATATATATATATAAGGTACCTGCGGGTAATAAGGCCTAGTCAAGCGAGATTTGCGATAAAAATGAAAAATATTCAAATTAACCCACGGCTTTGAATGATAAACAGCTGTGGACGGAACGAAACGTTAGGTTTAATTAGCAAAGTTCGGGTAGAGGGGTCAATAGGGAACAGATAATACGTAAAAACCCACAAGGGCTTTTATTATTATTAAATAATAACAAATTTATAATAATTAAATTTATTATTGTAATATAATAATAAATTTTAATTAAAATTATTATAAAATGAATGTATAAATTTATTAAAAATAAATTTACAATTATTATAATATTTATAATAATTAAATTTATTATTATAATTATAGTAAATATATAATATTTTGGATACAAAAACGGATATGTGAGTACTTTAGGGAAATAGAGGAAATCTGCAGAAAGATGAACAAGGAGAAAGAGATGGAGTGCAGGAATAACCCAGATAGACAGATGTACCTCATATTGGCATCATATGTACATCATCACTGCAGCATAGAAAGTATCACAGCTGTGTATCCCTTATGAGTGCTCCCGTTGAAGTCATATTTGCATTACATGATGATTCACAATAATACATCCAAATGAAGCAAAGTTGTTCTCACGCGAATATGCATGCAGTGAATTCATCAGACTAGCAAATTTGGCTCACGAATATCTAACAATAAGTGAGTGCATATGGGGCTCATATGGGTGTCACGGCGTGAAGAAACTGTAGTGCTCATATGGAGCTCATATTAGCGGCATGCCGTGACGGAACTATGCTGTGGTCATACGGAGCTCATATTAGCGGCATGGTGTGACGTAAATATGCTGTACTCATACGGAGCTCATATTAGCGGCATGGCGTGACGTAAATATGCTGTACGCATACGGAGGTCATATTAGCGGCATGGCGTGACGTAACTATACTGTGCTCATATGGAGCTCATTTGAGTGTCATAGCGTGAAAAATAAAAAAAATCCAAAAATATTGATAAAAAAAATCTGGTAGAATTTTTATTATCCCCATACGCTTTATTGATGTTCCTGCCTATATGATAAATGGATTAAAAACGTATTCTGCCTAGTTAAATTTTGTACCTACCTACGGTTTGAACCACGTCTTCTAAATCGAGAGCCGAGCGCGCTACCTACCTAGCCATTCTAACACTTGTACAAGTTTCCTTTGTGTCTGCTTATTTGTATCATTCTGGATTTGGATGAATATCGCCATCATATTGCGCTTATGGCATGTGTCACTGATGAATATACATATTGCCGTCTTATTGCGCTCGTCGAATGTATTACTTACAAGGAGACGGCAAAGCCTGGATGTCGCGAATCGGGTTCTCCTTTCGCCTGGTGAAAGTTGAAGACCTCTGAATTAACGTCGTTTTTTTATTTTTGTTCCAATAGGCCTTAGTTGCTAAGATATCGCGATTTGAAAATTTGGGAGTTTTGGCTCGCGCGTAGAGTACGTTGAGCGTTGATACTTGAAACAAGAGCCACCGTAGCTAATACAGTAAGACGACGGACTGGTACTCTGAAAGTTCATGGTTCGCGACCCGTGTTTTTTTCTTGAATTTTTTTTTTTTTTTTATAATCTCTCATAAGACTTTGCATGTGCAGGTACAGAAGTCAATTTGAAAATATGTATTACTAGTTTAATTAATCCATTACATTAAAATAACTAATCCAATAATGAAGTCACAATTACATAGCAAAATAATATTGTATAACAAATAATTAATCTAATAATCTAGTCACAATTACAAAGCAAAATAATATTGTATAACAAATAATTAATCTATTAATCACGTCACAATGAGAAAGCAAAATAATGTGGTATAAAAAATAAATAATTAATCTAATTCACACTTGCAAATTTCGCGGCAGGTAATTATTCTGATTCTTCTTCTATCAGATCAGTATGTTGACAAATTGAAGGGTGGAAACCATCGTAAAAGCAAGGGTAGCACAAAGGCTTACGAAACCACGAACATAAAATGAACGTAATACCACCGCAACCATATTTAACCTTATAAATTCTATCAGGAAAGCATATTTGAAGATATAGATCTTCAAATATGCTTTCCTGTGAATTAGATTAATAATTTATTTTTTATACCATATTATTTTGCTTTGTAATTGTGACTTCATTATTGGATTAATTATTTTAATATAATAGACAAATAAAACTAGTAAAACATATTTTCGAATTTTCTTATTTACCTGCACATGTAAAGTCTTATGAGAGATTATAAAATTGAAAAAAAAAAAAAATTGAATTAAAAAAAAAGCACAGGGACGCGAACCATGAACTTTCAGATTGCCGGTCTATCGTCTTACCGTATTAGCTACGGCCGCTCTTGTCTCAAGTATCAACGCTCAACGTACTCTAGGCACGAGACGAAACTCCCAAATTTTCAAATCGCGATATCTCAGTAACTAAGGCTTATTGGAACAAAAATCAAAAGCGACGTTAATTCGGAGGTCTTCAACTTTCACCACGCGAAAGGCGAACCCGATTTGCGACATCCAGGCTCTGCCTTCTCCTTGTTAGAAATATGCAAATCACCGTCATAGGATGTATCACAGAAACACGCATATCGCCGTCATATTGCGCTCATGGGATGTATCACTGAGAAATATGCATATCGCCGTCATATTGCGCTCACCGAATGTATCACTGAAAACATGCATATTGCCGTCATGGAATGTAATACTGAGAAACATGCATATCGCCATCATATTGTGCTCCTGGGATGTATAACTGACAAAATATACATATCGCCGTCATATTGCGCTCAACGAATGTATCACTTAGAAACATGCATATCACCGTCATAGGATGTATCACTGAGAAACATGCATATCGCCGTCATGTTGCGCCCATCGAATGTATCACTAACAAACATGCATATCGCCGTCATATTGCTTGCATGGCATGTCTACTACCAGTGCTAACCCAGTGAATTCATCAACACAGTCATTGGATGACTTCCATATGACGTAAAATTTGCAGATATTAATTGTGGACACTTGAGCACAGCGATATGAGTTCAACGTGCTTCAAACGTACGATGCATTTGTAAACGACATATTGAGATCAAAATGCTTTGTACATTCACTATACTAAATGAGTTCACGGCTTTGTATCATGACATGTATTCAATATGCTGTAAAATTTGCTTCATCAATTGTATGCACGGCGTGATGATCACGACTGTCTATCTGGGAAATGAAGAAAAAGAGAGAAAGGTTAGATAGTACGAGGTGCAAGAACCCGTGGCGTAGTAAATAAGTGAATTAATATGTAAGCGGAAGGTCATTGTTTTGTAAAAACACTGTTAAAAGTTGTGCAAATAAAACTCGATTTGATTGATATATAATATTTTGCTAGTATTACATACTAGCTTATTGTATAGTTGTGGTAGGTATGTTAAAATGGCCATGGGAATTAGTAGAAACACCCCAAACTATATTTAGCAAAGAGGGGTGCATGGGAATGAGAGTTGACGTATGGAAAAGGGCCGCAAGGTATCTACTTTAAGGGGTCACGTGGGTTTCGAAGCCAAAAAAAAAGCATATATACTGTATTTTTTTCAAACACAATATATAAATTATTTTATTAAAAATGTTGAGCACATAAAACAGCAACATTTCAACATTATTTAAAAAAAATTTAATCCAACAATTTGGACAATTCAGCCGGTGGGACCTGGTTTCCGGAGACCCCTTAAAAAAAAGTGTCCTCGCGGTGGTCAGGATAACGCATGATAGCTTCATCTGAAATTAAAAATCCAATTTTTTCTGTTAGTAGATAAATATAGCTCGTGATTGACGAAGGATTTTTTTACAAATTGAAATTTGAATTTTTGGGAGAGTCGTATGCAAAATCGTTCAATCTTTGATACAATTTACACTACAATTTACTTACTTTGATACAATTTACTGCCTTGTAAAATAAGTTGTAATTAAAAAAAAACTTCGTTCAATAACTAGTCAATGTTATATCGAAGAAGTGTGCAAAATAAGGTCAATAAGGTCGATGCGCTCGTTTTTGGGAAATCGTGTCCACCGACTTCAAAAATAGTGTTTTGAAAAAAAAGCGATTACCTGCGTCGCTCTCGGCCGGTCTTTCCCAACGGGCGGAATTCCCAGAGGCTCTCTCTCCTAGACTTTCACTCCGATTGACTTAAGGCGTTATCCCCACTTGTAGCGCAAAAAAAAGGCCTTTTTCATGATTTTTTTTAAAGAAAACTACAAAACTTTTTTAATCGATCAATATACCATCTTAAAGAACACATCTTGAAGAACTTTCAGTAATTTTTTTATTGAAAAATATTACATTGTTTAGTGGCAAATGGCCGTCAATGAAATAATGTTTTTATATACACGGTTTGCGGTGACCAACATTGCGGCGAAGTGGATCATCTGAAAAGAAATGCGGATGGATTACTCAAATATAAGTATAAACTAGTCTTTAATCGAAGGATTTTAAAAAATATTCATTTTTTACAAAATGGCGGACAGTCAAAGCTAATGGTTCGATTTTAACGAAAAAAAAACGGCCGTTTTTTGGCTATAAAACGGCCATTTTTTCGAGAAAAAAAAATCGAACGATTAAAGACTACATTTTTATGTATTAAATAAGCCTGCAAAATTTCAAGAAGATCGGTTCATTAGTGTTCGAGTAATCTTGGTCACCGACTTCAGAAATGACATTTTGAGAAAAACGCGTTTAAAGTTTCAATTTCAGTTTACACGAAGAAAATATTTTTTTTTTGTAAACTTACATAGAGTCATCTATTCCGGGCCCATACAGAAGTATGGGCCCGGATACTTATACTTCAAAAAAATGCAATAAAAAAAATCGATTTTTTCAAAATCGCAAGTGGGGGTAACCCCTTAAAACTTTGGGAGAATAATCTAGACATATTTTACTATTAGATAATAAAATTAAAAAAAAATAGATTTTTTTACATTTTCAAACCCTCGTAACCCCTTAAATAATGAAGATGGAAGATGGTTGGTGGCCCAAGGGAAAAGTAAGGGGCATGAAAATTCAAATTGGACAAGAAAGAAAAATCAAGTACGAAAAAGACATAAAAATTAAAATTAAACAAGAAATTCAATACGATAGGAGCAAAATCGATAGGCCAACATACTTCAAGGAATATAAACATGAAAACAGGTATACACGTGGAAAAATATTGGGAGAACAAGATGATAAAACTAAACCAAGAAATAGTAAGTAAACTGGAGCAATGGTTGGAAAATAGCTGGGGGTTAGAAATTGACTTAAAAAGAGAAACTCAACTGAAAATGCAACCGGCAAAGCAACTATGCGACTACATAAGACAGTTTTAGAAGCTATCAACTAAGATAGGTATATAAGAAAACCAATGTTATTAAACTGATGTAAATGAGGAGGGAGGCGCATTTATGTAAACACCCGTAAGAGGGTATACAAGGAATACAATACCACTGCTGCTACTATATACTTACGGCGTATAGTGCTGCGTTAAATATTATGTATGTATATGAAAGGGATAATAATAATAAACGTTAATAGAATAGTACATACAGAGGTTCAAAGAGGGTGTATATATATATATATATATACATATATATATATATATATAATACACGTATAAAAAACTCTCTTATAAATATATTTATATATATAGAAGAGTTTTTTACGGTCTTATATATAAATACATATATATGTATATATATTTGTAGATGTATAAAAGTTTCGAAACGAAAATTCAGTCGCGTGCCCTTGCGCTACGTGTGAAAGGTTTTTTCATGTATGTGCGAAAATAAATAAGCCCCCATACAATGCTCCGTGATCCTTGGCATAAAAGCACAGAATTTGTGTGAATTTGGTCCGTGTGGTGCATAAATCTCGTGCTCTCGCTCTCTCGCGCTCTCTGGGTGCGGATATATACACATATATTTATATATGTATAGATGTGTGGCCCTGAGAAAAAATGGATGGCCGCGCTAATATTTACAATACTTTTTGCACGCGACATATATTTGAACGGATACAATTTCATGACCGAAACATTCGTTGTTTTTGGAAAACTTGAGGATGTGTTAAATAACGTACGTTTGCAATTGATATCGATACGTGGCGGCAATTAATTTGATTCATGTTCTTGATGCAAATGAAATAAATATTGTTTGCACGAGCTTGAGGATAGTTGAGTTCATTATAGTTGAACAAACGAACGGGAGAAAGTGGAAAATTGGGAAAATGTGTGAAAACTTTTAGACAATAAAAGAATGAGAATTGTCAAGGATAAAAATAAAAATGAAGAATAACAACGAGAAAAATAAGAATAAAGAGTAAAAATAAGAAAAATAAGAAAAAATTAAAATCAGAAAAATAATAATGAGCATTAAAAATGAGAATAATCATTATGAGAATCAAGAATAAGAATTGAGAATAAAAATAGAGAATAACGTTATTCTAAAAAAAAAGTTTGCTATGACGTGAATGTAACTGACAAACGTTTTACGTACTTATCCGACGATTAAAGCACTCGAGATTGAATCGAATCGATTCGAAGATAAGAAAGTCGCAAATGCGCACACTTGCACGTGGTTTGCCGGATATAATTTGCCTCAAGTGCTCTCGTGCGCGCAAACGTGCGACGATTTTGCGACCGTTTCTTGCGAGAAAGCGCCGTGTACCCGCGTATATAAAATCGGATCGACTCGATTAAGCGAAAAGGCCAGAGATATCTGTACGTCTACGGGTGACTATCGTCCGGCTGATACGCCTCTTCCCGGCTCAACCCTTCGAACCTAAAACCTCGGCTATTCCATTTTCACCCGCACCACCGAGTGAGCTTTCGTATTATCTTGTTTTTCGATGAATTTTCGTAACAATTGAATGGTTTTGTATTCAATATTTTTTTTATCCTTCCAATTAATAGTGATACATAATCCTGCGAGATAGCCCTGGAGCCCTTTGTTCATCGGAGCATGACATTACATTAATGAGCTGTTGTCCGCGGTATCGGTTCTACGTTTGAAATTTGGTTCAGGTGTCTGTCAGTCATGGATTCGAGGCTCGTATTCAATCACCACGTAATGCACGCAGGCCATTATAAAAGGATTTTTCTATAGGCTTGAAAAAAAAGTTTCTCATGTACATTAAAAAAGACGTTTTTCTGTATACTTGAAAAAAAACACGTTTTTTATGTGGTTAAAAAAGCCATTTTTTACATAAAAATTACATGCTTGTCAATCCGTTGAAATAAAAGTGATTTTTCTTTTAAAAAAATAGTTATATGTATTTTTACGCATAAAAAACCACGTTTTTATGTAGTTAAAAACCCGTTTTTCTGTATATTTTGAAATAATTTTTTTTTATGTTATTAAAAAGAAATCAGCCTTGCTGTGGATATTTAAAAAACCACGTTTTCTATGTAGGCAGAAAAACCGTTTTCCTGTGTATATATTTTTTGTACTCGTTTTTATGTAGTTAAAAAAAAGACGTTTTTCAGTAATACTTTCTTTAAAGTCCGTTGTTTTGTTGTTAACAAAAATCCGTCTCTGTGGGATGTTTTATTTAAAAAAAAGCGTTTTTACGTAGCACAAAAAAACTGTTTTTCTTTATATAAAAAAACACGTGTTTTATATAGTTAAGAAACCGTTTTTCTTTATACGAAGAGACTTTTTTTTTATATAACTAGAAAAAAGCCGTCTGACTTTATATTGAGAAAAAATACGTTTTTCATGTAGTTAAAAAAAATCCGTTTTCTATATACTCTAACACATACTCGTAATCCCATCAACGAAAAGACGCGAACAGAAAAAAATGTATTAGCCGGGCAATCGTAAAATAGTTGTGTCAGTCACGGTATGATTGGTCTGCCAATAGAGTATAGTTACTTCTACTAGACTTTACAGACTCGTTTTCCAAGTGCAGGAAAACTCGTGTCAAATGGTGTGAATTTTCAATTAGTTCGCGGCAGAATTCAGCGACTCGTGTAACTCGCACGATGTCGGATAAATAAAGAAACGACAATTTATATATAGGTATATATATGTATGTGTATGTATGTGTATATATATCATTGCGTTTTTCTGCCTTTATGAACGGCGATAGATATTTTCATTGCACGTTCTCATATTTCCGGTTTCCCCATATTCCACTCTTTGGAATTCCTCTCGCGTCGTACACAAATGCTTGGCAGTCTCTCTCCCTCTCTCTCTCTCTCTCTCTCTCTCTCTCTCTCTCTCTCTCTCTCTCTCTCTTTATCTCCGTCTCCGTCAATAAATCGGTCTGTCCAATGAAAGTGGGGTAACTCGTGCTCTCTCGCTCGCAGAACGCGCCTCGCCTCGATCGAGCTTGGTGGCACAGTAGAAAATTGCGTCGTGGGCTTTATTGTCGCGTCGAATATAGGCCAGTAATTCTTCGACTGAAAAAGAGCGGGATGGAGAGTGAAGGAGAAAAGGGACTGACGAAGAGAGAGAGAGAGAGAGAGAGAGAGAGAGAGAGAGAGAGAGAGAGAGAGAGAGAGAGAGAGCGAGAGCAGTGGCGTGTGTGGCAATGCGAGAAACGTCGAGAGGGTTATAAGGGCGCATCCCTTAGCGCGCCCGTCGATGTAGGAACAAGCCCTTCACCCTTTCCTCCCTTGATGGTTTTCACACACCGGCAGCCATCGCGCGAAGGTTGCATATAGTGGGCCGACATTCCGGCTGCCGCGGCTCTCGCATCACCATTGTCGAGAGGATTGCTTATTTCTTGCACGCTCACGCGCAAGCCAGTTAGCCTTCTCGTACTCGTTTGCTTTCACGCTTCGTCTCCTCCTCCCTCACCTTCTTACGGCTGCGGCCCGTCTCCCTTTATCGCGAACTTTATCACGGGTCCCGTGTGTGTACGTACCGCGAGGCGAACGGCCACGGACGGGCGGATGTGTAGGGAGACGCCGGGAAACACACGCGCACGACCTACACCCGTGGAGAGCTGAGGAATCCCGTGAAAGCCCTCAGTTGACCAACGTTGCTATATCTCACGGTGGCTTACAAGCCTTTACTGCTTTGGGGCGTTTTTTGCGCCTTCTCCTACTGGGTTTTTTCCTGGTACTTCTACTCCTGGTCCTTCTCCTTAGGGTCTTTTCTTCTTGGTGTTTTTCCTCCTAGTCTTTCCCTCCTGGTCCCTCTCCTTCGGATCCTTCTCTTCGTGGTCCTTCTCCTCCCGGCCCTTCGCTTCCTAGCCCTTCACCTGATTCTTGTGCTTGTCCTGGTCCTGGTCATCCGGGTCCTTCTCTTCCTCCTGGTCTTCTCCTTGGTCCTTCTTTTCCCGTCCTTCTTCTGGTCCTCCTGATCCTTCTCTTCCTCCTCCTCCTCGTGGCCCTCTTCTTGGTCCTTCTCCTGCCATCCTTCTCCTGGTCCTCTTCCTGGTCCTCCTCCTCCTGGTCCCCTTTCTGGTCCTCCTCCTCCTCCGCCTTTCTCCTGGTCCTCTTCTTGGTCCTTCTCCTCCCGCCCTTCTCCTCCTCCTCTTCCTCCTTCTGGCCCTTTTCTTGCTTCTTCTTTGCCCTTCCTCCTGCTGGTCATCTTTTTCGTCGTCCTCCTCCCACCCTTCTCCTCCTGGTCTTTCCTCACCCGATCCTTCTCCTCGTGGCCCTTCTCCGACTGGTCGTTCTCATCTTGGACCTTCTTCTCCTGGTCCTCCTCCTCCTGGCTTCTGCTGGTCCTCCTTCAATTGGGTCTCCTCCTTTCCCTACTCTACCAGATCGTTCTCCTACAGGTCCTTCTCCTTCTGTTCCTTCTTCTCTTGGTCCTTCCCCCCCTGGTTCTTTCCCTCCTGGCTCCTGCTGGTCCGTCTTCAATTCGGTCTCCTCCTTTTCCTTCTCTACCAGATCGTTCTCCTACTGGTCCTTCTCCTTCTGGCCCTTCTTCTGAACCTTCTCCATCTTATCCTTCTCCTGGTACTTTTTCTTATGGTCCTCCTTCTGCTCCTCCTCGTTCTTCTCACCCTCCTTTTTCTTCTCATCGTCCTTCTCACCCTACTTTTTCGCCTGGTCTTTCTCCTCCTCTTCCTTCTCCTTCTGGTACTCCTCCACCTTATCTTTCTCCTGCTCCTCCTGGTATTTCTTCTTCTCGTCCTTCTTCTCCTCCTTGTCCTCCTCATCCTCACCCTCCTTCTCCTTCTCGTCCTTCTCGCCCTCCTTCTTCTCCTTAGCCTTCACCGTCCCTTCTTATTCTCCCTGCTCTTCCCCCTCCTCCACGTCGATCAACGACGAACAAACAAAGCCTCTACCCGTCGTAAATCCCGTTCCCTCAGAATCGTAAATAGGTGAACGTCATTATCGTTCAGCTGTCACGGATTGCCTCGATCGTCCGGTATGTTCCAAGACGGAGCTCACCACGAAGTGGTCGTTAGCCTGCTTTTTCCTCACTTCCGACATTATATATACAGATACGTACACATAACCATATATATATATATATATATATATATATATATATATATATATATATATATATATATATATACACACGGTTCCCGTTTCCTTGTCACATTAGGGAGAAAGACGATCGTAGGAATAAATACATTAGGATCGGGTAAAAGCCACACAAGAACAAATAAAAATATCCTGTAGGGACTTCTTTGACCAAAGTGTTAAGTGCATGGCTCATGGCCTCCACCAACGATTTCTCGACCCCAGTCGCTATTGACCACCTGTTCGTGAATTTTGGAATCAGCGGAGAAGCGTCGACGAATCGACGTGTCAGCCCCACGAAGGTATTGTATCTTTGAAGTACCCTTTTTCTAGATACTACGCGCAAAACTGCCTTCAGCGAGGAGGTGCATAATGCCTTCAGGAGGTGCAAAACTGCCTTCAGCGAGGAGGTGCTGCTCTTGATAAATAATAACATCGTAAAAATGTCTGGTGACAGAGTATCTTCGTGTCAATCAAGCTCATGCAACAATGATTCAACGGGTCTGCGTAAGCTTCGAGTCCAAAAAACGAGTTGATCTTCAATATTTTTTTCTGATTAGAGTATCGGTATGACGAGATCGAGATCTTAGAGACAACTAATACATGCTCTTGCCAAGATTGAACTCTTTGTTTATTGAAAAATATTGCTAAACAATAAAGTTATTATTGTTTAATCAAAGTGCCGCTCTTGCTACATGGCTAATAGGTGTAGATGGTTTTGGCACCTACGCTCATCTGAAATGTACAATACAAAGGGTACTTTTAGTAAAATATTAAAAATTCCGTATAACCGGATACTTTTTGAAAAATTAAAAACTACGAAAATGCCTAGCTGTAGAAAAAAGTTTAGTTTTCGAATAAAAAAAGAAACTTTAATCATTCGTTATTAACAAATGAATGAACATATTTGACAAATCATCCCGTTATACGATAGAAAATGTTATAAACTATGCTCCGTCGTCGTTGTCGTAACTCGGTTAATTTTCGGAATTTTTACAAAATCTGTATGGCAAATTAAGGGCTTACACCAAGTGGAATTTTTTTAAATATCGATTTTTGGTTTTCCACGGATTCCCAAAATATCACATTTCAAAAACATTCTCTGAAAATTTCAAATCTGTCCGTTCAAAATTGAGAGTTATGGGGGTCAATAGGTACGTTCCACGAACTTTAAACACGTTATTCTCAAAAGAATTTTTTCAAAATCGGTGACTGCGATGTCTCAAAAATGACTGCACCGATCAACTTCAAATTTCACAAACTTCTTTTACACATTAAAAAGCAGTGCTTGAAGGAAGAAATTTTTTTTTCGATGCATATTTTTTTTCATCAACGTAAATAGAGAGTTTTTTTACCGAAAATCAATGCTTCCTCTTTGGACAGCGGCGATTTTGTCAAAAGTCAATATTTCATCAAATCCTTCGTCCAAGCACTAGATGACTTCATACAAGAACTAAATGCGTTTGATTTTTTTATTTCGGATGATTCGTTTCCGACCAGCAGTGGCCATCGCAAAGGATGCTTTTCAAGCAGCGCGTTGCACAAACCATTGTATGTGCCTCATTTATAAATATTCGACAATACAAAAATTACAAAATATACTCAAAATCATATTTCTGAATGTAAAAAAAAACAATATTCGAAAACCTGTACACGTTTTCCCACGAAAAATTTACGAAAACTCCTTTCTTCCGATCACGAGCTAGGTGTAACCCCTCAATGTTAGGACCCTAGGCTATAAAACGAAGCAATAAAAAAACACGTGTTTTCGAAAATTTAAGCTTATGTGCCATTAAAGCCAAAATGACGCGATGCTAGATAGATATTGAGGCAAAATGCATTGGCATTCATGCAAATATACTGCATACGAATTTACATAGAGATTTTTAAGTTATGAAGTCAGTAACGACATGGTCGAAAAAAGTAGTTTCAAGAAAAACGCGTTCAAAATTTCCGTTCCGTTTTTCTTGCTATAAAGTTATGTTTTTTCTAGAATATTCATACCAACATTAAAGTATCTGGTCGCGGGCGATATGACGATTCTTCATCTTCATTGTATTCCACAAAATAATAAGAGCCTGCGCTTCATCTATTTTGAACGATGCCACACCTGAAGGGACTGAGGGCACTACCGGTCACGGTACCTGTTCTCACGAAAGTGACTGTAACTCCGTCAATTTTCAGACTTGTGAATAAAAATGTTGCCAACATATTTTTCAATATATGTACTTTCAAGAATTATAAAAAACAAAACAATTTTTTTCAAATTTTGCTTTGGAAAGTGGGTTTTAAATTCGTAACTTGAACACGAAAAAATATTGCTATTTATGGCAGTTCCAAGATCGTGACGTAACGCAAACCTTCATTTCAGGTGGCAGAAATAAGAGGGACACCTTGTATATACACAGGGTGTTTGGTGCATGGACCGACACATTTTTTTGGGGAATTGAGGGGATCATTTGCTATTTTTTTCACTCTTAGACCCTATGCCCTAAGTCTCACGGTAACTGAGATATGGTTTTTTTTCTTTTTTTTTTAATCACCCGACATTTCGCCTTTAAATCGCCATAACTTTTTTATTTGTGGTTGTAATAGCACGAAATAAGTTTCGTCATATTCTGCAATGTATGTTCATTATAAACAAATCATTGTTCGATACAATCGGTTTCAATGAAATTACCCTTTAGCTTCCAGTCTTAAAAAAGTGTAAATGTAAGAAAAATTTCAACTCCTAAATGCGTTATAAAAAAACTGATTCTCTTTATTTTTACCACATAATGGATGATTTCTATAACACGTAAGATACCGTTGGAAAGGGTATAAACTAGAGAACATTTTAAAATAAAGCTAAGTTCAAAATAGATTTTTTTTTTTTTAATAATGAATTTAGAAGTTGACATTTTTCATACATTTACGCATTTTTAAGACTTTGGAAGGTCATGAACCAATTGTATCAAATAATGATTTATTTATAATAAACGTACATTGCAGAATAAAACAAAAGTTATTTCGTGCTATTGCAACCACAAACAAAAAAGTTATGACGATTTGTACATATATGTACATATATATATAATAAACGAAATGATCAGACGATTTTGTCTCGAATTATTTTATCGAAGTTAGTCGAACGTTGCGCACGTGACAGTACCTGGGCAAATATTAATCACAGGCAAATGGACCACTCCAGTCACAATCTGTATAGATAACGTCTCCATTATGTTAGCTCACTCTCTCTCTCTCTCTCTCTCTCTCTCTCTCTCTCTCTCTCTCTCTCTCTCTCTCTCTCTCTCTCTCTCTCTCTCTCTCTCTCTCTCTCTCTCTCTCTCTCTCGCTCTCTCTTTCTCTCTCTCTACCAATTGAAACTTTGTGCATAGCCATTTTCTTTATCAGCGGAGCAACAACTGGACCAACTACTGTGTGCTATGTGGCTTGTTGTCCTTAGCCGAGTAACTATCTCTACCCAATGAATCATTCAAGGATCGCTTGCACCCGGCTCAAAGTATATATTTGTCCTGTGAGACATTCCATCTTGCAGAACTCGTCTTTCGCCTACTTCTCTCTTCCATCATTCCCATCTCCCGTTCCACTTTATCGCTTTCAGAGCTTTGTGAACGCGGTGACTTCCTGTTGGGGCGCGCACAAGCTCTCATCGAACAGAGCTCGCCAACTTCCCGACAATATTAATATATATATATATATATATATATATATATATATATATATATATATAACGACAAAACCGCATCGTTCCATTTGCAACAATTGTGCGACCGATGAGAATCCTCTTAAAACTTTGTCCCCGTTATAGATCTATTGCAATGATACTTACCTGTGTGAGAGGCCCAGGGAGGGGTGCGTACGTTCAAGTCGCTTTTATGAACAACGCGACCTCGGTCGGCTCCGAGTATCTCGCGTTATTTTATTTTTTTTTTCATCCGACGTCCTTCCGCTTCGATAAAAGATGCCTTTCACGGTTCGCGAAACGTATTTCCAATTGAAAGTCCGCAATTGTCCTGGGAAACGGAAAGATTGTGAGAGGGAAACGAGAAATGGAATTTAAGGATCTTAAATGAAAGGATCCGGTGGCGGGGTTCGTATTGGTAATTATTGGCATCGATTAAATGGGGGAGACTACCACGGTGACCCGAACAATAGCGATAAAGTTGTACGTATATGCATATAAAGTCAAATGCGTAATTATTGTTCTAATTTTTAAGGGGGAGACACCACTTTGACGGTGCAAAAATATTCTTTTTTGCACTTTCTCAAAGTATACGTATACACGAATTAGTGAAACCATGTTTAAGTTGAAAGAACGAAAATTGACCAAGTTACAGACGATTCAGTGACAGCAGGTAGCGCAAATATGTACGTATACTGAAGCTCAATCGCGTTTTTTTTGAAAAGTTTTTTCTCGACCTAGACTCCAAAAAATTTGCCAAAAATAAAAAATTGATTCAATCTTAAGGCGTTACCCCCACTTGTAGCGCAAAAAAGGCCTTTTTCATGAATTTTTTAAAAGAAAACTACAAAACTTTTTTAATCGATCAATATACCATCTTAAAGAACACATCTTGAAGAACTTTCAGTAATTTTTTTATTGAAAAATATTACATTGTTTAGTGGCAAATGGCCGTCAATGAAATAATGTTTTTATATACACGGTTTGCGGTGACCAACATTGCGGCGAAGTGGATCATCTGAAAAAAAAATGCGGATGGATTTAGTCAAATATAAGTATCAACTAGTCTTTAATCGAAGGATTTTAAAAAATATTCATTTTTCACAAAATGGCGGACAGTCAAAGTTAATGGTTCGATTTTAACGAAAAAAAAACAGCCGTTTTTTCACTATAAAACGGCCATTTTTTTCGAAAAAAAAATCGAACGATTAAAGACTACATTTTTATGTGTTAAATAAGCCTGCAAAATTTCAAGACGATCGGTTCATTAGTGTTCGAGTAATCTTGGTCACCGACTTCAGAAATGCCATTTTGAGAAAAACGGGGTTAAAGTTTTAATTTCAGTTTACACGAAGAAAATATTTTTTTTTGTAAACTTACATAGTCATCTATTCCGGGCCCATACTTCCGTATGGGCCCGGATACTTATACTTCAAAACAATGCAATAAAAAAAATCGATTTTTTCAAAATCGCAAGTGGGGGTAACCCCTTAAGTAATAAAAGTGATACTTACCCTCAAAATTCGTCAAAATGTTTATTTTGGTCTTTAGAACACGTAATGTGCACAACCGTATCGTAGCTAAGTTGCGCGGTGTGCAAGTACCACAAACTAGAAAAGTTCCGTGTGGCGTGAAAATTTGATATTAAACGGAGAGATCGGTGTTAACGACACGTGTAATTTCTTTGCTAAATTATAGTAATTCGAGTTTTGATCGACAGTTCTTATTTAAAATAAAAATCAGCTTTCGTCCATTCACTGGTCGGTTTGTCCTATGTGCTACGATCTGTTCTAGTACTGGAGAAATAAGAATTTATTTCTTTCCCCTTTTATGTATGTACTTTCCTCGATATTCTGCTTACTTGTGTTTTCGTTATGTAGTGCACTGTTAAGGGGCCAGTACACTTTGAAAATTTCAAAAAATCGATTTTTTTACTGTTTTCGAGAGTGTTTCAGAAATATGGTGTGAAAATTTTATGAAAATCCGAGCTCTCTAAGTATTTTTGAGCGTCTATAGCACGCTCGGTCGATCGTAGTATAAACTTCAAACGCGTTTTTATCGAAACAACGTTTTCAAAATCCAGCTCCATCGTATCTCTAAAACTGATAAACCGATTCTCTTGAAATTTGAACCGCATATTGTAAACATGATTCGCAACAAGGTGACCCTCGATGATTTCAAACTTTTGATTTTTACTCGTTTTTTTTGCGAAAAACTGCGAAAAAAACGTGTTTTCTTTACTTTTTTCGTTTTTCATCTGCAATTTTTTTATTTTTTGATCAAACTTTATATCCTCGGGTCAGTTTGTAGCTGGTGTCATACTGAATCGAATGGACTTTGATTTTTTTGTTTCAGACAAGCCGTTGCCGAGTTGTGATGGAAGCTACCTAGCCCACCTATTTTAGAGGCGTTACGTTAAACTATAGTTTTTGTACTTAAAACTAAAACTAAAACTTTTGTACTTGAATAAAAAAGAATTACATTTTTTTTATAATGTATTTCAAGACGTTATTTATCAAGCCCAACAACTTTTATATTCATATCTTTTATAAAATGTTCAAAAAAATCGCGAAAATAGCCTTTTTTCGTGGCTCCAAAGTGGACTGGCCCCTTAAGGGGTAAGGCTACAGTAGAATTTTCAAAAAATCGATTTTTTTTCTCGCTCAAACGGTGGTTGTCGTCATAAGAATAAGTTACTATTCGATTTATAGCAAGGACATTTTTTTTCACCGACTTTGAGCGTATAACGTAAGCCCACCTCTGGCACGGCCAGAGCTATATGTAAAACTTTAAACACGTTTTTTGTTTTTTGTTAAAACTGTAAACACGACGAGAATTTTTGTTTTTTGTTATAGGTCAAAAGTTGTGGATGCCAAAAGTCACGTCGCGGAGCGCCTAAAAAAAGATAACAAAAGAAAATATTAGTAGTCGGCCATTTTGTACATCGAAAAAAATGTATATTTTTTTTCTAATAGCTTGATATTCATACTAAATAGATGTGTAATGAATTTTATGAGTGAATCACTTTCTCGTACGAAAAAAAATTGTTAAATTCGCACATGATTTTATACCCGTTACTGTGGCCTAACCCCTTAAGCAATAAATAAATGACCAACTGAACACTAACGTAAATGCCTTAGATTTTGATAAAACGTTTGAAAAATAGGTAATTCTTTAGATAAATGACTTTTCCGAAAAACGAGCGTCAAATTATTTTTTTGCTATTTTCTCTTTTATTGGGTTATAAATGATGATATTCAGTCGGAGGTAGCTGAAATTCACCGCACCCCCCCCCCCCTCCCATAAAAAGTTATGGGGTTTTGAAACCATCACGGAAACACGTCATAAAATAGGGAATTCTTGAACATTTCGACGCCTATATTGGATTTGTTTGGGGTTTTGAAAAATTCGAAATTACTTTTAACGATTTTTGCTCGTAAAAAATTTGTTAATGGAAAATGTCAGCTTCCTCCGGCTGAACATCATCATTTATAACGCAATAAATGATATTTTATCGGAGAAATCGCATATTTTTTGGAAAATTCACTCATCAGAAGAATTACCGAAAAATAGTTTTAAGAAGTTCGGTCACTAAAGTTCAGATGTTGAAAAAATACTTACACTAGTCCAAATAATTCCGAATTGGTTGGACAAATGTCCACAAGAAAAGTACATAAACAAAAGAGGAAATAATTTTAAAACACCCATGCTACAGGAAAACTAGGGGAAAAAAATGGAAAATGCTTTTTGCTCGAAAACTAAAAAAGACCTTAGAACGTACACTGGCAGAAAAATTCTATTGATATGAACTAATCGCGTCTATTTGATTTCTGTTTATTTGAATCAACTAGATTTTTCGTAGGATCAAATTTTTCCTATTGCATTCCATTATGGAAAATAATTTACTTTAAATATATTTATTTATTCAAATAAAAATATATTCAATATCGTCCAATAACTAAATATTTCATTTAATCATAATAAATCTGTGATTCGGTTTCATTTGCTTAAAAAACAATTTAGTTGAATCCACTAAATGGATCCATTTGATTTTTTAAATTTAATTAAGTAGAATTTTCGTAGACTCAACTCTTTTTCTATTTGATTGAATGGTCTGTCTTTATTGCAACACACATATCAAAGAGGCGTGGGGGTAGAGAAAGTGGAGAGAGAGGACTATACACACACACACACACACACACACACACGCGCGCGCGCGCGCGCACACACGCACACGCACACGCACACGCACACGCACACGCACACGCACACGCACACACACACACACACACACACACACACACACACACACAGTGTACATTGTAAGAAAATATCGATTTAGGTGAATCGAATATTTATTCAATTTGAATATATTCAATATTTAAAACGAATAGCTGAAAAAAATAAAAAAACATCTCTGAAACAAATAAGATTGTAGTAGGCCGTGAGCCAAGGAAAAAACCTATTTGATTTAAATAGATCTTATTTAAATTCAAATATTTTTTGTATAGATAGGTATTGAAATGAGGCACCTAGATTTCCCTTTTGGGCGTCACTTTTAGAGCCACCCTATATTCACTGGTGGAATAGATTCTGGACACTTTTAAGAGGCTGTGGCTAGTTGTTAAAGTCAAAAAATCATTTTTTTCAAAACCAATATATTTTGACAATATATTATATCAATGTTCCTTGAAAAGTTCAACGTGATTGGATGAAAATTGACAAATTTATAGGCTGTTATGTTGACACGCATCGGAACGCTCGGAGCTTCGTTCGAAGCTTTAAACGCTTTTTCTGGAAAGTACGTTTTCAAAGTCGGTGAGGAAAACCTCTCAAAAACTACTGCATCGATCTTTCTGAAATGTTCGGGGCTTTTTCTAGATGTAAAAATATAGTATTTGAACGACATTTTTTTTCCAATGTATACTTTCGACTTGATGAACGAAAGATGTCAATTTTTCCTCGCAAAAATCCAGCCTCACTTTGAACGCGCATTTTTTTTTAAATTCGATATTTCGGAACTTCCTTCGATTAATCATAGGATAAACTAATACACTAACGAAATCTGTTTGATTTTTCGATACCTATTAGATAACCTCGTTTATAAATAAATTAAATATTTGATAATATATATAATTAAATATTTTTCACACAAAAATTAATGTTCTTCAGATACTTTTTCAAAAACTAATTTTTTGTAGAGAGTTATTATAATTTTCTAAAAATAATATTCCTAAAAACGAGCTGTTTTCGACTTTTACAACTAGGCATAACCCGTTAATAGGCCTACTTTCATAAGAATATAAAATATAACTATTTGTAACATAAAAATAATCAATAAGAGCAATTTTTTTTAAGTCTGAAAAATGCCTGAGAATAACTGAATAATCAAATACGTAATTATTATCTATCGAGCATAGCATTGATAAAAAAATCGCATATACAGGGTGCCCCAGAACTGAATGCGTTCCCTGAAATGAGGGGTTGGGGGTGAAATTCTGAGTCGGTTGATATAAGCATGTGTGGGTCTCAGATGAACCCCTGAATTATTATTAATTTTTAAAGGTAGGCCAATCAGACCCACACATGCTTCGACTGAGTCAATCGACTAAGAATTTCACCCCCAACCCTCCATTTCAGGGATTCGCATGAGGATTCGCAGAGGACGCATTCAGTTCTGGAACAGCCTGTGTATATATATATATATTTATAATTCATAACACAATTAATTGTATCAATGAAATACCCAACAAATAATAATAATTAAGTACACAATTATTCTAATTTTCTAATATTATCTATAAAATCTAATAATCATTACTATCAAGTACACTCAGAAAAAAGATTTATTAAGGACGAAGAAGTTTGTCTCCCGACGAATAAGTTTTCTTATTCGTATGTCGGCCTACTACGATTGTATTAACAGCTAAGAATTTTTTCCATTTAAGTTTATGTTTAAGATTTACTAAGAATTTTTCTTAACATCTAATAGGATATATAATTTAGAAGAAATAGGTGTTTTATATCGGACAAATAGAGCTTTTCTTAACATCTAATAGGATTCTTCATAATACCCCAACTGGTTTTTTTTGTCGAGGAATTGTGTAATTTCGTCCGTCATTATTTTCTCACTCGAACGTTTTTTTCTCACTTTATATTCTTACTTACACCTAAATCATTCCCCACTTTCGAGTTTCTCACTTCCGAAACGCAACACTGACACTTGTGCCAAAAGCAGGGGCATAGGAAGAAGCTACATGGTAAGCGTATGCGTAAGCTATATCTGACGAGCGGCCTGCTGTCGGGCCCGTCGCGTTGAAGGGCAAAGTGCGCATGCGCGCATTAGTATCACAGTCGCGAAATAAGAGGTTTGCGTGATTGGAAAGTAGTATTTATTTGATTTGAGGAAATATTTATTCAAATGTTCTATTTTAAATATGGCTTTCAATTGATATGAAAAATCGGCACGTAAAAAAATATGTTTCGTGACGCCGAATAAATGCTGTAGTTACAATCACATAAAAACTGTCTCCATACGAGTAAACATTTATTAATTTCCAATAAATTATGTTCTAATGTGCCAATTTATTAGAACATAATAAATCTTTTTTCTGAGTGTATACTATCAATGGAAAATGCATACCCATAGATATTAGGGTGGCCGCTATTTGGGCTTTGGCAAAAAAAATTCGATGCCACCCCAAAAACATAATCAAGGTGTATCGAAAGAAATCTGTGTAAAATTTGAAGGCGCTCGGAAAATTGTAACACGCGCCACCGAGCGATTGAAATTTTTAATGTTAAATACATGTATTTATCCCGCGCATCAATGATTTTTTCCGAGTATAATATTAATGAGAAAAATTTGAAACTTGGTACACTCATTGTGCATAGTATGGTGTACAAAACCAAATTTTTTCAATTTTTTGCATTCACAATTTTGGTAATGACAAACTCTGTAGAGATGCCCATATTCGCTGTACAGCGAACACAACACTGCTCTTGTAACGGTGCAAACAACGATAACTCGTAAATATGTATTACGAAAAAAATATATTCTTCTATGTCTTCTTCCCTGCAGACATTACATTTTCGAACTGAAAATTTATTTTTTATTTTATTTGAAAACAAATATTTTAAAAAACGAAATATGGGCATCTCTACAGAGCTTGTCATTAACAAAATTATGAATAAACAAAAAATTGAAAAAATTTGGTTTTGTTTTGGTATATTATACACTACAGCGAACACAACACTGCTCTTGTAACGGTGCAAACGATAGCTCGTAAATATGTATTACGGAAAAAATATATTCTTCTATGTCTTCTTCCCTGCAGACATTACATTTTCGAACTGAAATTTTATTTTTTATTTTATTTTTTATTTTATTTGAAATTGATTTGAAAACAAATATTTAAAAATTGTCATTAACAAAATTATGAATGAAAAAAATTGAAAAAATTTGGTTTTGTACACCATACTATGCACAAAAAGTGTACCAAGTTTCAAATTTTTCTCATCAATATTATACTCGGAAAAAAAAAATTGATCCGCGGGATAAATACATGTATTTTACATTTAAAATTTCAATCGCTTGGTGGCGCGTGTTCCAATTTTCCGAGCGCCTCCAAACTTTACACAGATTTTTTTGATACACCTTGATTACGTTTTTGGGGTGGCATCGAATTTTTTTCGCCAAAGCCCAAATAACGGCCACCCTAATATATGTATATATATATGTGTGAACATATGTATATATATATGTGTGAACTAGTGACCAGAGTTCCATTAAGTTCCATGACCTTTTGATATGAGAAAGGGTGCTCATAAACATCGCGAGTGCGCGGCGAAGGGGACGAGGGGTTGAAACCTCAATTTTAATGGCTTTCGATAACGAGCGAAGCGAGTGGCCCAGGCGGCCAACAACTTCGATGGAACGTACCAACCAAAGCTATTGGAGAGATCCACAGCTCGAATGCGAAGTCCTGTTGAATGGACTTGCAATGTAAAAAGGCAGTGGGGCGAGAAGAGGGAGCGACAAACAAACGCAGTTTTCATCTTGTTTCGCAGAACGCGAAGGTCCATCCGGAAACGCTAATGAGTGTCCCTTTAGTCCCTTTCACGAAACGTGCGTCCGATAATATGTAAAGTTTCTTCTACGTGGAATCATGTTCTTATGCTGTGAGGCGGCATAAGCAGGGATCCGGCTGGGAACAGGGATACTCGCAAGAGCTTATGCTTTGATTCTCTTTGAAAGGACAGAGCCGTTAATGCTGAGACGCAAACGACCGGATGCCTTGGTTTTCATTGCAACTTCAATGGACACCCCCCCCCCCCTCCCCGCCCCTTCACGCCGGTTCAAAAAGGCAAAAAGGGCAAGGCGGTTCAAAGGGCGCGGATAAGAGCACCCACGACAGGTTCTATTCAATGATTCTCTAAGAGAATTCTCCTGACCGATTGACCGCTTACACCTAGTTGAAATTTGTGAAAATATCGATTCTTGGTTTTTGACGGATTCTCAAAATATAACATTTCAAAAATGTTCTCTAAAAATGTCAAGTCGATCCGTTCAAAATCGTTTTTTTTTTTTCAAAATCGGTAACCACGTTATCTCAAAAATCACTGCACCGATCAACTTAAGGGGTCGGCTCACTTTAGACGCTAAAAAGGCTATTTTTCGAATTTTTTGATAGGTTCATATAATAGATATTGATGCGAAAGTTATTACACTTAATGAATACACTTTCGAAATACATTTTTTTAAACTAATTTTCATTCAAATCACTACTTATAGACGAAAATGGTGGTTAAAAAAATGTCCTAAAAAAATTGTAGGTCTGGGCTGTTGATGAAATCTCGGAGATGGATCATCCGAAACAAAAAAATCAAACGGTTTTATATTCAGTGTCTTAATGGCTATAGCGCATATCATACGATTTTTTATATAATGCAAAAATAACAAAATGGCGGTCATTTTTCGAACAAACAAAAAAAAAACGTGTTTTTCACTGTTTTTGGCAAAAAAAAATTACTAAGTATTTAAAAAAAATTAAATCGTTGATATGCGCTATAGGTATAGTTGTAAAGAATATGTGGTTAAAATTTCATAAGGATCAATTCAGTAATTTCGAAGATTTTATCAACAAGCCGTCGAAAAACGTTGTTTCAAGAAAAACGCGTTTAAAGTTTATTTGGGTTACATCAATACATGAAAATATGTAATTCGCAAGTGTATTTATTAAGTGTAACAACTTTTATATCAATATCTATGATATAAAACTATCAAAAAAATTCATGAAAATTGCCTTGTTTTAGCGTCTAAAGTGAGAAGACCCCTCAACATTCTTCAAGCTTCTTTTACATACCAAAAAGCAATGCTTGAATGAAGAGATTTTTCGTTTCGATGCATAGTTTTTTTTATCAACGAAAATCGATGCTTTCACTTTGGACTGCGGTCCTTGGTTTTCAAAAATCAATATTTCATTGACTCCCTCGTCCAAGCCATGGATAATATCATGAAAGAACTTAAGGGGTTATGCCACAGTAACGGGTATAAAATGATGTGCGACTTTAACCATTTTTTTTCGTATGAAAAGGTGACTCACTCATAAAGTTAATTACTCGTCTATTTAGTTTGAATGCCAAGCTGTTAGAATTTTTTTTTTCGATGTACAAAATGGCCGGCTACTAATATTTTCTTTTGTTATCTTTTTTTTAGGCGCACCGCAGCGTCACATTTAGCATCGACAATTTTTTTTCTAGAACAAAAAACAAAAATTCTCGTCAATCTACATTAGAATACCTAGAAAAGTACGTACGGAATTTAAAAAATTTTGTTTTATTCAAAAGTTGTAGGTGTTTGAACTTAAGAAATGAATTTTCAGTGAAAAATTTCGTTATAACTGCTCATAAAATGAAAAGTTTTCGATTAATCAGAAATTCCGTACGTACTTCTTTGCGAAACGCAATTAGGAACATAACTTTTAAATTTGAAGTAAATTGAGTGAAAATTGTTGAAGTTATTTGTCAGGCCAATTGGAAAAAAGCTGTTTCGAGTAGTCGGCTATGTTGTACATTGAAAATATATATATATATATATATATATATATATATATATATATATATATATATATATATATATATATATATATATATATATATATATATATATATTCCAACAGCGTGATATTCATACTAAATAGATGTGCAATTAATTTGATGAGTAAATCACTTTTTCATACTAAAAAAATTGTTGATAAATCCGCACATGATTTTATACCCGTTACTGTGGCCTAGGGCCTTAATGCGTTTAATTTTTATGTTTCGGATGATTTGTTTCCGGGCAGCAGTTGTCACCACGAAGAACGTTTTTCAAACAGCTCTCTGCACAAACCATTCTATGTACAAAATTTTTGATCATTTTTCAATACAAAAATTGTAAAACAAATCTCCAAAACCATACCCTTTAGAGTGAAAAAAAAAGTTTACCCTGCACACGTGTTCCCAGAAAAAGTTCACGAAAATACCTCTTCTTCCCGCCACGAGCTACGTGTACCCCTTTATGGGGGGAGATACCGTTAGGCGAGGGAAAAATTTGCTGATTTTCATGTTTTTTTTTTTCGAGGACAACATTTCTTTACCATTTTTGACACTTAGGATATGTTTTATTACTACTTTTGGCTCTTACATGGTACGTTTTTTATTGATCTTTAAAAATGGCGGAGGTATGGCACGGTCCTCTAGACTGCATTTTCGAAATTGGTGTGTCGAAATGAAATTTGGTGTGAATCTTTCCAACCTTATTGTCTAAAACATCACCCTAAATGTTTTTCAAAATAAAAAAAAGGATTTTTTATTGCAAAATGTAGCCATTTTTTGCGGAAAATTCAATCTTTTGGATTCAAAGCGTACCATTTCATCGATTTTCAACATTTCTCCCGTTTTCTTGGTTCATAATCTGCGTATGAATGTAAATGAAAGAAAAGTCTTCGTTAGTTTTTATTGAGATTAATCCCGCCGACGCTACGTGTCACGCCGTCTGACAACATTCGCCGCAACCCCCTTTAAAAGACCGTGCCATACCACCGCCATTTTTAAAGATTAATGAATTTAAAAATACCATATAACAGCCAAAAGTAGTAATCAAATATACCCGAAATGTAAAAAATGGTAAAGAAATCTTTCCTTTAAGGCGAAGTAGAAGATCTACCACGTGACATATGAGTGCGAGAGAGATAGCTGAAATTTTCGAACAGAGATTTCTCAGAGATGAATTATATTTAGGGCAAAAGGAAATCATCAAGCTCTGCATCAGGAAATTCTGCAGAGCCTGATGCTTTGTTTTTCCTAAAAAAATTATCGATCTATGGAAAAATTGGGTTGGAAAATTTGTGAGGTTATGTTGACCTTGTACATGCCCTTAAAAAAAAACCTGCAATTTCTTCCTCGCCTAAAGGTATCTCCGCCTTAAGGCCGGAGCGTGAGTTAGAAGGTCCGAAAATGTTTTTTTTCTTCTTAATTCGATGGATAAACTATCCAAGAATATATTTACAAAGTTACAGAGGCCAATTGTAAATATTTCCGAAGATACATGGCGAAAAGCAGAGGAGAGATTGATATTTTGCATTCATATTTCCTCCTATTGAATACTTCGAAGCTTGTTTTCTCCAGTTTTCATTTTCACGATTTTTCCAAATTGGCGAGCGTGATCGCAAAAAAACTGAACGACCTATTGAATCAAACCAAAGTTCATTTTCTTCAGTATGAAAATCTTCACTCTTCTAAGTGAAGTAAAAAAGTCGTTGAAAAAGTCTTTTTAAATAATTTCTATAGCACGTTAAAGTGTTTTTTTAACACATTTTTTTTCAAACCTGAAAAAAGTTACAATTTCACGATTTTTTCAGCTTTTTCTTAATTCACCCAGAATAAAAATACATGAACATTAAAAATGTTATTGGTTTTTTTTGTTTCAGTCAAGAATTACGAGCTGCATCTTTCCCGCCGATTGGGGGCTGCGGTGAAAAGACGCACATGGAATAGGCTGATAAATCTGCAGTAATTTATTGTGTCATATTGAAATTTCTCAAATACATTTTAAATATACACAAAAAGATGCCTCAATATTTACCGGGCTCACTTGTTTTTTTCTCCTCTAAAAAAATCCCGAAAAAACGCTTTTTTGGACCTTCTAATTGAGGCTCCCGCCTTAAAGAGCTCATTTCCATCCGGGCCAAAAAACGGCGTGCCGGAAGTTTCCGAAACGTAACAAAAAAAACCGGAAACAGATCTCCGGGGCACGTTATTTATTGGTAATAAAAAAAAGGGAATGCTCGTCACGGATTTGGCCGAGTGTCCGACCATACG
Source organism: Ophion slaviceki (assembly GCA_944452715.1). NCBI lineage: Eukaryota > Metazoa > Arthropoda > Insecta > Hymenoptera > Ichneumonidae > Ophion > Ophion slaviceki. Next base: position 47,225,499 of record OX101789.1, on the reverse strand, counting down.
CGGACGTTACTACTTGCCGGAGGAAAGAACTCGTCGTCACTGGCTCATTCTCCTTCGCGGATCTCCAAAAGTTTATGCACGCTTGAGAAAAGTGTTCGGAGGAAATCGCGTACGAGAAGGTCGTGACATTCGCGCGTGAACTTTTTTCCACTGTTCTTGGGGTATCAAGTGGAGCACAGCCCTGTGTCACCGCATGTCGTAAATTGTTGGGTCGGGCTGGGACGATATGGGAAAGGGGAACGGAATAGGAGGAGGGGGCAGAGGGGCTATGGACCGTAGTAGAAAATAAATAAAAGTTTATAGAAGCTCGACAAATGGCGCAATATTCTTGGACGTGTAGCCTGACGCTATAGTGAAAGCGCCCCAACATATTTCCCATCCGGACCACGTTTCGGTGTCTCGATGATTTATTTGAAAAAGGCCGATTCAACGCCGGTCTCAAGTAATCCTTTATTTACAATTTTACCACGATAAATCATAAATTAATAACACGTGCGGCCCTTCTCTCTCTCTCTCTCTCTCTCTCTCTCTCTCTCTCTCTTTCTCTCTGTTTCTCTCTCTCCCTCTTAGGTGTTTTTGCATTGTGCGTGATTGCTGGGCATCGTGCCCGACCGGAAATTCGTGGCTTGGTGCATTCGTCGAATTTTCACAAATAACAACCTAATAAACCTGCCAAATATTAACCGCGAATTTCCAACTGAGAGAAAAAGAGGGAGTGAGGCGTCCCTGGGCGAGCGAATTCATGAAAAAATTCAATCAAGGTGGTACAGCGCTATTCCAAAAAACCAATCTGGAAACATTGGGATTTTGAGAACACGTGCGATTTATTTCGTTCTCGGTATTACCGATAGTGCGCGCATTAAAAAATGATCTTCGCGATTTCTCGGCGAACCAATCAATTATACCAAAAACGAAACAAAATTCTTGTCTTTTTTTACATCTCGATTCCTACGAAGGTCGGGGCTTTCGGATGGAGACCGTGTTGGGAATCAGCGTTCGAGTATCAGGTTTTGCAATAGTTGCTGTTTGCGTCGTGAGGGCTGACGACCCAATGATGATGACGATTTCCATATATAAATACTTACAGTCATCTGTCCAGATGACTGCACCAACCAATCGGATGTTTTCAATTGATCAGCTGGCCTATTAAAAACATCCAATCGGTTAGATGGAAATTTCATGTGCGTCCAATTATTTCTTCCATTGATAAAATTTCATCGAATCATTCAGTTAAAATAACATTATTAATAAAATGTAATTAGAAGAGAAATTTCAATCAACAATTATATTTAGTTTTTTGATAAACAAATTCAATTCAGATAGTTTATTTAACTTATTAAATATTATATACATTGCTTTTAATTATTTAAGTTTTTGCGATTAGTCTTAACAATTATATTATGTAATTATTATAGTTTCAATTAGAGTTACAAATATTTATTCGCTGCGGCTAGCCGTCCGGTTATCGGACGAATAATCGGACCAAACAAACCCAAACAAAATTATAAAGATTTTATTCGGACGAATACGTGTAAACTATTCGTCCAGATAGATTGTTTAACAATTTAACACATTCTATCCGGACGATTATATGTATGTTACTCGTCCGGATACTACCTGACATGAATCACAATAATATGTGCGTCTATTGGAAATACGGCGTGATCTGAGCCGCTATCCGGACGAATAACATACGCTTATTCGTCCGATATCCGGACGGGAAGACACTCCGATATTTATTTGAAAAAAAAGTTCTATTTCATTTTTATTGAATTATAGTATTCTGAAAAAAAATATTAAAATTGTTAAGGTTGATCTTGAAAATTATGTTATATAATTATTTCAAATTATGGTTCAAATTATGAAATCAGAAATAATTATTTACCGGAAAAATGTTATAATTGATTATTATAAAATTAAGATTCAAAAACTATTTAATGAATGATTAAAATAATTTTAATGATTGAATTAGTATAAAAGTTGATCAATTTATTGAATTAGAATATAAATGAATAAATAATACTTAGGCAGATCTGGAAGAAAGATGGCTGAAGAAATGCCTCAAGGAGGACATGCGAAGAGTGCTGAATAGGTACCCAACCAAATGGGGAAAGGAAGTAAAAATGCAATGGAGGAAATAGGCAAGGGAAACATATGGAGAACGATAACAATCGATGATAGAGGGGAAATGGAAAGGATATGAGAAAAGTATTGGGAGGATTCAAATGTAGTGGGCAAAATAAAAAAAAAACTCGGGCGAGATTAAGATGTGGAAGTGTCGGGAAAGAAGGAAAGGGTATAGCGATAACAAGTGCAGGGTTTGTAAAAGAGAAGTGGAAAACGTAGCATATATGTATGTGCGAAAAAGCTAAGGAAGAAAATAAAAAGGAAATAGTAGAAAATTTGGGGGGGGGGCGCCCACATGTACATATGTTTCCCCTTAACAGATTGTCTTGTTTCTCAACTTGTGCTCTACTGTCGTTTCGCTTTTGGTTTCCTCTCGCATACGTTTTTTTATCTACAATTTTTCTAATTTTTTTCCCTCTTTTTTCTATCGCAGGCTTTTTTCCATCGCAGGCTCCTTTGTTAGCATCGTCTATATGTTCCTGTTGATTTCCTCTCCCTCTTTATCCCCTATCCATTTATCCCGATTTTCTACTATTTCCTTTTTATTTTCTGCTATTTTCTTTTTATTTTAAACACCCTAAAGGGGTGGAATAATAAATCTCGAACCTGAAACCTGGAATAATAAATCCTTCTACTAATAACGAAAATTTAATTTGCTTATTTTCAATTCAAACAAAACATCCGATTATGTGCAGTGGGTCACTCATCAATTAAAAACATCTGACTAGGTTAATTGACATTTAATTTGATCAACATTATTTCTCTTATGAATAAGATGTACTTAAATAAATGAGTAGTTAAAACAAAATAATTATCAATACAATCTAATTACATGAGAACTTTTAATCTGTTATGAAGATATCTAGTTATTTAATAAATCAATTCAATTCAGATAAGTTATACAACTTATTAAATACTATATATTTTTAAAAAATTGACTTTCTAGGATTAATTAAAAAAATTATAGTACATAATTATTTGACATTAAAATGTTAGATATTTATTCGAAAAAAAATGTTATAATTCATTTTTATAGAATTAAAATTAAATAATCAGGGTTCTTTATAGATTCCCCATATTCCACTTTACATCCCCACCATATATTAAATATAATTAAAAAATCATTTGATTAATTATTAGAGTTTAAATTAAATTTGAATTATATAACAATTAACTTAGTAAAAAAATCGATTAATTTATTGGATCAAAATGTCAATTAATTTATAATAATGAGGCTAATTAATTTTTTTATTCACATAAAACATCGATTTGGCTGGTGCAACGAGCAGCTGGTCGATTAAAAACTTCTAATTGGCTGGTGCAGTGACCAGATAAGTGTCGAGGATTTAACGTGCTGTACCTAGCACAAGGCCCTTAAGGATGAATTGCCCGTACATTCCCTGCCGAAAGTGAGTTTCGGTGAGAATTTTGAGTGCTTTGCGATAACATTAAAATCTGAAAAAAAATCAACCGTATTGGAGATGCTAAGAACATTGGTTTTGAATAATGAGAATACCAAAAATTCATAAATTGTTTAAACAAAAAATTGTGCAAAAAATCTCCCGTAAACTCGATTTTTTGTGTAATTAAATGAATGATATTTTTCTGAATCCATATGATTTTTTAAAGAATTTTCTCTGTATTTTGAAAATCCCGTTTTTTAAAGATTTCAGAGGCTGTACCTATGACACTGTCCGTTCAATACCCCGGAATATGGAACAAGAGAAGATTGAACATTGCTTCGAAAACATATTGAAAATTTGTGAGCCTTCATCCATTTTTTTAAAGTGAAAAAAATTAAAATGACAATAAATTTTCTTTTAAATTTATACCTATTCAGACAAATCTACGAATTCATTTTATAATATAAAAGAAGTAGTTCACCGGACATTTGTAGAATTTTTTTTTCTACAATTTACTTATAACTTTTTTGCATTATTATTACCGGCAATTAATGTTCTTAGCATCTTTAATGTGGTTGATTTTTTTAAATTTTAATCCCATCGCAAAGTACTGAAAATTCTCACCGAAACTCACATGTGGTAGGGAGTGTACAGGCAATATACATCCATAAGGGGCTATACCAGTGTGAACGCTGAAAATTCGGGTGATTTTGGGGAATTTTTTGGAAGAAAAGTACTCAATTAAATGTTTCGGAAAATTAAGAATATATTTGGGTATACTTGACCTATATTACATGATTTTTTTTATAGAAGAATATTGAGATCCGAGCCACTTATGCGCTGCCTTTAAAGAAGCCAAAATAAAAAGTTCCTCCACTGCTGACATGATTCCGGCCGATTGAGTAGCTGAAACCGAAAACGGAAAAAATGTCGGTAAACTGGAAGGTATTTCCTGTACAATGACGTAGGATTTTCGAAAAATATCAAAATCTAACAAAATAGCGTACTTATGAAGAAAAAGTCTGTTTTCTTGCCTATAAAATGGTCGTTTTTTTCAATGCCAAATCGTCAATTTTCATCCAATCAAAAATATCCTACGTCACTGTAGAGTAAATATATTCAAGAGTACTTAGTTCAAATTTCAAGTCAATCGGATAATTGCTCTTTGAGTTACAATGTGAGCAAATTTGAGAAATCTCATTTCGAGAAAAACGCGTTTAACGATTTGTATCCTACATTTTATACCTACGAGCGGTTGCTCTTTAGAAGGCTGCCATTCGGGGACTATTAGAGATACGGCCTTGACGTTTTTACAGGATGTTCTTGAAAGTATAAACTGTCGAAAAAGGCCAAAAAATCGAATTGTTTAAAGTGTCACACTGGTGTAGCCCCTTAACACGACCCCCATGGGCCCGGGATCGGGATGCGCCCGATCGACGCGACAAGCATATGCATGACTACCAGTTTACATTCGGAAGCGGGTCATTGTGCAGCTACTTTTGAAGCAGAGTGACTTTCCAACGCTCTAACGACTCTGCAGGTCGCTGCACGAGCTAATAACAACGTAGCTCACCCGCCGGGCGCCCGTAGGAACCCTGACCAGCATACCGCCAACCCCTGCCCCCGCGTGGTGCAGTGACCAGCTGCCCAATGAAAAAAAAAACTCCAATGGATATAGTGCCCATCTGCCCAATGAAAAACATCGGATTCGCTGGTGCAGTGACCCAGCTGATCAACTAAATCAACATCCAACTAGCTGGTCCAATATCCAGCTGGTCGATTAAAAACATCCAATTGGCTGGTCCAGTAACCAGCTCGTCACCTAAATACATCCGATTGTCTGATGCGGTGATCTGGAACGACTGCAACTGCAACACGTAAAATCTGAGAAATGAGAGCTTCAGTATCGGAGCCTTCAGACGATGCAGACTTTGCGAAACGTCGTCACAACGCTCATACTCAACACGATCTCCATCCGGAATACCCGGCCTTTTGCAATACATAACATTGAAAGCCGTGAAAGTCTTAAAACTAAAATCTCCTTTCCTCTTCAGGGTTTTTTTTATTAAAATCTTTATTCTTGTTTGTCGCAGCGTTCTTTCGGATAATAATTAATTAACATAACGCGAGAAGATTTATTTTTCGTGGTCTAAATACGGAAGATCAAAAAAAGAACGGGACGAGAAGAAAACGAGGAGAAAAGAAAAGCGGAAAATTCGCACTCGCGCCGATTACTGCACGACACATTTTTTCTCTTCTCATCTCGTTTTTCTTCTTTTTCGCATCGACGACAAATCAACAATGATGTATTACATTATTTCGAATGCACGTGTTTTTTTTTTCTTCTTTTTTTTCGGAGAGCTCGTTGTCTCGTACACTAAGCCTAAAAATACGAACTTTTACACGATTGCAAATGACAACGAAGAGGGGGGAGGGGATAGGGGCGGGTTCCGGTGGGCAACCTTTCGGTGGGCTTTTGTTCGCGATATTTCGACGCGTACCTAAGATCGACGAGGTAAGCCCGGGCCGAGGAGAACGGGCTACTCGAAAGAAATTCGTCCCGATTCGAAAAGAGGAATTTAAAAACAAAAAGAGAAAAGTATTTTTTTTTGTTCGAATTAAAACGTCACCGGTTCGTCCTCGAGTCCCGTGCATGTATAAATATATACACACATATATACATATGGCCTATATGTGCCTAGAATTTGTTCGGGTTTACAGAGTAAAGAGGGGGGAGGCCGATCTACGCTCGTTATCACGGGATGGGCGGGGCAAGTGGGCGCTTTAAAAACGATTAATCGAGCAACGCGAGCGTAATTCGCGAGGAAAACAAAATTGTAAAACAAGATGCTTTTTAAATGAAAAATAAAACGCATTCTCGATTCACTTTTTCCTCTTCGAATGACCAACGCAATTTCTTATCTATTTGTACAATCACCGAGTCGTTGAGTGTCAATTTTACGCTCTTCTCTTTCTCTCCCTCTCTCGCTCTTTCATTTCTCTTTATTCGACGTTTTTATTCTTTAATTGTTTCCTCTTTCCCGAGATCGTTGTGAAAATCGTTAAAGTTTCGCTGTTCGCCCGAACTCCCGTGCGTCTCTGCTACTATCTAAAGACAAAAGGGGGGGGGGGGGCTAAGAGAAAAATTTACAATCACAATATATGTAAGCGTGTGTAGCACGCTTTTCGCTTATTACGAGCGTACACCTCCCGATTAGTTTCAACGATTGAAACAAGCAGGGGAGACGGGGTTGGGGGGGGGGCAATGGAGCAGAGCGCTTTCTCCCGTCGACGCGGAGGTCTTTTGTCCTTCCTCATCCTCGTTTTGCGGTTGGAACGACTCAACGAGGACGTGGGATACCTCCTTGCAAAAAAGAGGAAAAAGACTAGGGCGGGGGAGGGGGGAGGGAGTTAAGGGTTAATTATGTTCACTGCCACAAATTTCTCACACACCCACTCACTCTCTCTCTCTCTCTCTCTCTCTCTCTGTTTCTTCCTTTCGCTCTAACTCTCGTCACGTTTGTATGTCCATTTTTTTTCTACAATTTTTGTTTCGGTCTCTCTCTTTTTTTCGCGATCCATCGATTCTCAAAACTAGAAGCTTTGTCACGAGTGTGTGTGTGTGTGTGTTCGTCACCTGCAAACGCGCAAAGAGATTGACGATTATTGATCGATCAGTCACGTTGACAATTGACAATATTCACAAAATACCTTCTCGTTTATTACGAATTTCGAGAATTAACAACAAAAAGAAAACGAAAAATAAAAAACGACTCGTGTCTCGGCCACCCAGTGAGGGACCTTGTTGAGAGTGTTAGGAACACACAAGCGCGAAAACACACGCATCAGGAGGCGAGGGCTCCAATTCGACAATTAATATGTCGATGAACGAAGACAACGCGAACAAACATTCCTTCCGACAGATGAATTTCTCGAGTCTTACATGTCGAACTTATTTGACATATATGTATATATATATATATATAGGGTGGCCATGTGTTTTTAAAGATCTTGCGCGGAAATGTAGCGATCGAGAAAAATATTTTAAATGGTTTTTTTAAATCATCTTGGAAAAAAAATAGCGTATTATTGCAATAAGTAGTATTTGCCAGAAAAAAAATCAGCATGCTGCAAAAGAAATCAAAACTCCATTCAGAGTACAGTAGAATGAAGATCATAAAATTCCGAATACGAAGCACTCGGAAAAACACGCTCGTTTCCCCCTTCATCGAGACAAAAAATCATCAAAGATGGATTTTGAACTAAATGGATGGCATTTAATTCCATTGAAAGAGAAAGTTTTTCAAGAGAGTTTCGTATTCGGATTTGAATTTTCTTCATTGTGTTGAACACAAAATGGAATTCTCATTTTTTTTCCTAATGCCCCTTTTTTTGGCAAATACTACTCATCGCAAAAATGTGATGACGGAACCTGTCAGCGAGATAAAAAAATTATCGAAGATGTATTTTAAAGTGGAAGGATGGCATTTAATTTCATTGAAAAAAAAATCTCAAGGATGAGCTCGTTGTGTGGAACACAAAATGGAATTTTTTTTCTTTTTGAGAAAAAGTTTCTCAGGCGTGTTTCGTATCAAAAACTGAATGATCATTCTGTTGAACTCACAATGGAGATTTTATTTTTTTCCAGAATGCTCATTTTTTGGAATAAACTACCCATCACAAAAATACGCTATATTTTTTTCTCTCTAAGAGGACTTGAAGAACTATTGAATATTATATTTTTTCCGTCGCGGAATTTTCGCACTGGACCCTTGAAAAATACATCGCCACCTTATAATTGTGACCCAGTGTATATATATATATATATATATATATATATATATATATATATATATATATATATATATATATATATATATATATATATATATATATATATATATATATATATATACACACACATACATACATATCTATATATATACCCATTTATGGTATATTTTATCTGTACATCTATAATAATTGATGACGCTTCGAACCGTTATTAAATTAACAGGAATGCACGCGATTGAAGTGTATACAAGTGGCCGTAAGAGTCGAGCGATTGCACGCAACGTTGGAGTTTCGCACTGTCGAAGTGCAATGAAAATTGTTCAGTTTGCCAATTTATCCATTCTTTTTCTCAACAGAATCTACAAAAATTTAACGTTTCTATTTATTATTTCGTTGGAATTCATTCTATTTGGAATCTTGTCATTTTTTGACCAGATTCGGGTTACGAGTTTTGGAGAAAAAAAACATAATACGGATGAGGTTATAATGAGAGAATAGAGAAGCATTTTCGTCGAGGTTGATCGGGGCAAACTTCAACACCGAGCCATCACGCGGGGCAACGATGAGCTTTGGCAAAGCTTTGATCTTCTTTCCCCCTACCCCCCCCCCCCCCTACCACCCGTCCAAAGCCTGTCGCGGTCCGCGATTTTGTAGGAATTAACTTCGCGTCTTCGTACTTCCTCCCCTTCACTCTTAGCCTATCGACGGACAAAACGAAAAATTATATATATATATATATATATATATATATATATATATATATATATATATATATATATATATATATTCGTATTGTAATTGCACAAGCTCGAAACGAGCGTCAGACGAAATTTATCCTCTGTTTTTTTCATAATCCCGACCCACCGAACCCACTGATAACGACGAAATACAGAAAAATTTTGTTCTTTTTTATCATTAATCTTATTTTTTTCCAGCGTGACAAAAGAGAATGCTTTTTTAGTTAGTAAATTTTTCAAGAAATCAGACTGCGAAAACGTTAAAATAAATGTTTAATGATAGTAAAAATGAAGGGACGAAAAAATAACAATTTCGTTACGTTCCAACTTTTTCTCTATCTCTTTCTCTTTTTCTCTCTCTGCTTCCCTCTCCGGTTTTGTCGTCTGGAAAAAGTATATTTCCCAATCGGTTCGGATGTAAAAAAATATTATCGCTTCCTACTATAAAAAATCTACGATTACGCGTACAAAGTCGCGATAAACTCGGGCCTTCGCGCACTTTTTCTCTCCCCGTTAATATTCCGCTCCCTAGTTCCTATCTCTCTCTATGTCTCTCGGTTGTCCTCAATCACGGAACTCAAATTTACACACGAAACCGAAATGCCAAAAATCCAATAGTCCAAGTTCCCCTTGCGAAAATCTGTGCATAATGTTCATCTAAATGACAATTATCACTACAGCTACGGCGGGGCCCGGGGGGGGGGGAGATGCTTAACGATAAATTAACTTGCGTTTTTTTTCTTCCATTTTTTATTAATCTTTCCAAGTATTCGAACGATTGGATCGCGGGAGGAATGGCCGCAGTCGAGTCGGCTCGAGGGCCCATTCGTTCGCGCATTTTTCTTCCTCCCCTCGTTCGTTCTCCTAGCGAGAATTCTCTTTAGTTACATCGGAGTGCTTTCCGCAACGAACTCCCATCTATGCGTCCGTTTCTTTTCGCTTCTTTTGCGCAATAAAATAACAGCAGGGTCGAGGGAGGCGTAAAAATTCTCACGCGAGAGATTTTTGCAACAAGCGCGGCATTTACAAATCGTTTCCTTCCCCGGCAGGTCGAGAACGGAAAAAACAAGAGAGAAAGCGACGTGTCGTAAAAAGAAAACGCGTCGCTGGCAAGGTGTTCGCTTTCGTTCCGACGATCGACATTTTTCTCGCTGCCCTTTCCGTTCACCAGGCTATGTACAAAGTTCCTCAGTATCGGATCGTGCAACAAAAAAAAGGAACAAACTTCGCATTCTTTCGGACTATAAACTTTCAGGGGGGGGGGGAGAAAAAAGCAGAAAAGGGGGCGCGGGGGTGGATTAAAACGTAAGATTTGATCATCCTGACTACGGGAAGAAAAATAAATATCTGTCGGATTAGCGTCGTCGATTGACCTCCGTGAGAAGTATACGAAGAGAAGGAACCGCTCGCGCACCTTGGAACGCAATTGCCTATACATTTGTTCTCAAAATAAAGAACAACCGTCACCCATGCCGCATTGTCGTCCCGCGTTAAGCCGAAACGACGGACTCGACAATCGCGAAAAAACAAAGCGACAAATTCATTCAACTTCCTACCGAAAACTCGAGAAGCGAATAAAGTAAAAGACTCGAGATTCCGGACGACGATGGAAAGTCCCCCCGCCCCTCTGCCCCTTCGTCGGCGAAAAATCTCCTCGTTCGGTTCGTGATTCGCGATCGAAACGCGAGATCGATCGCTCTCGTCGTTCACTCTGTTCGTTCGCTTTACAGATCCAAACGCTGCACTGTCTGTGTTCTATTTTTCGGTTCTTTTCTTCTCGCTCTCTTTGCTGTTTTTTTTTGTTCGTTTCGTTTTTGCTTTTTTTTATGTTTCTTTGCGCGGCAGCCTTTTCAGCGATCGAAGAAATTCTACGTAAGATTAGATTCAGTATCCTTAAGTTTACCTAGTTAATGTTGTGTTTCGTGTATCAAATCATTATCGTAACAATTATTTGTTTGGGCACACACCGTATTAAAGTCTGAACGGTAAGCACTCGTCATATTTTTTCCCCTTGCTGTTGTTGTTGTTGTTTTTGTTGTTGTTGTTTTTTACTTTACTCCGCACTCGATCTTTCATTAGCCATCCTCCTTGGGGGGTGTGAACCAGCCTGCGAGTGGATGAAAACGAAACATTAGACACGGCAGTTGGAACACCTTACGTATTCATATATATATATATATATATATGTTGCAGTTTAAACGCGTTTTATGTAGGGAAAAAGTTTTGACTGAACGCCTTCGTTGCAACTAGTTTTTCCTAGTAAAAATCAGAATTTACTTATAAACAAAATTGTATGTTACTTAAAATTCGTTTCAATTAGGGAAAACTAGTTCTAACGAAGATAATCAGTTAAAACTGTTTCTGAATGACCGTTCGGAAAAACCTCATTCGGAAACCGTTTCAACTGATTCAACCCAAACAAACCTCATTGGGCAACAAGTTTTAACTGATTAATTTCGTTAGACATAGTTTTTCCTAGTTACGACAAGTTTCAACTAACATTCGAGTTTGTTTATCATTGAATACTAGTTTTTACTAGGAAAAACTAGTCTCTGGATAGAAGAATTTAAAAATACCGATTTTACGAAAATTTCGTTTAAGGCGTTAGGCCACAGTAACGGGTATAAAATCATGTGCAAATTTAACAATTTTTTTTTCGTGTGAAATAGTGATTCACTCATAAAATTGATTACACATCTATTTAGTATGAATATCAAGCTGTTGGAAATTTTTTTTCCCGATGTATAAAATGGCCGACTACTCAAAACTTCTCGAAACAGCTTTTTTCAATTGGCGTGACAAATACCTTCGACCATTTTCACTCGATTTACTTCAAATTTAAAAGTTATGTTCCTAATTGCATTTCGCAGAAAAGTGCGCACGGAATTTCTGATCAATCGAAAACTTTTCATTTTGTGAGCAGTTATAACGAAATTTTTCACGGAAAATTATTTTTTTAAGGCGAAAAAACCCTTTAGAATTTTCAAAAAATTGATTTTTTTTACATATTTCGAAAGTATGATACCCAAAGAATATACTGACCAAGGAAAACTCGAAATATTGAATATTTCGAGTTTTATAATTACAATTACAAAAAAAAATTACAATTAGTAGTTTTCACATGTTGAAACTTTAATAGCGATTATCTCGAAACAATTTTTTCAAAAACTGCTCGTGTTGTAGTTCAAAAAGTTGTCGACCGATTTTGATGAAATGTTGGGTGGTTACTCTCAGTATATAACTGTTTAAAGGACAGCTATAACTGTCCTTTAAACTCATGTCCAAATTTGAAAATGATCAGATTATTTTATCCCCTCTAAAAAAATTCCCGAAAAATACCTATTTTTCACGCTCCTAAAGGGACTTCTCGCCTTAAGTTCAAAAACCTACAACTTTTGAATAAAACAATATGTTTTAAATTCCGTACGTACTTTTCTAGGTATTCTAATATAGATTGACGAGAATTTTTGTTTTTTGTTCCCGGTCAAAAATTGTGGATGCTAAATGTCACGCCGCGGAGCGCCCAAAAAAAAAGATAACAAAAGAAAATATTAGTAGTCGGCCATTTTGTACATCGAAAAAAAAAATATGTATTTTCTAACAGCTTGATATTCATACTAAATAGACGTGTAATTAATTTAATGAGTGAATCACTTTTTCATGCGAAAAAAAAATCGTTAAATTCGCACACGACTTTATACCCGTAACTGTGGCCTAACGCCTTAACTAAAATAGAAAAAGAATCACCTAAGTGGATTTAGTTGATTGAGATAACGCTTTATCATCGGTGTATGTAAACCTACCGTTCTTCTCGTGTATTTGAACTAGAGATTTGAACGACTGTTGTGCGCGCGCAAGACTATATTGGCTCTGTCCGCCGCAAACTTTGCCGGCCCCCGCGGCCCCCTGAAACTGTATACGCGCTTTTCCCTTGACGAGGGTCGCCGATATCTGCATTATGACAGCCTCAACAGTGTAAGCCGAGCTCCAGCCCTGTTTCGTGAGCAATTCCATGCAGATTGCACCGCCAACGAGGACGTAACCACCGGATATTATAGGATGTACGACCCGAACGAAGGGTGGCTCGTACGGATACGTCTCCTGAAGAATAAAATACATTGTCATTGAGTTCATGGCGCTCGTAGAAATTAAGGATAATAATAATAATAATAAAGGTGTCAAGTGGATATAGCGATAAAACGAGCAAGAGCGTAAAATGTCTCGAGCACCTTGAACATCATGTTAAGAAGAATACTGTCTTTGCCCTCCTTCTCTTTGAGAAGAACGAGGTCTTTGTGAAGCGGCGAGTCCGGATCGACGCACATTAGCCTGATATTCCACTCGTACAAACTGTCGTTCACTAGCTCTATGCTGTACATTCCTGCGCAAACATTTTCAACGTTTCATCATCGAACGTTCGTACTGCGGGATCATGAGGGTTGAGTCAACGGTGGTGTTTTGAAACGCCGAGCGGTGTCGTATTTCAGAAACATCGGGCTCCGGAAATGCCGCGTGAGAGCCAACATATTACACGCGACAGTTATCCACGGAGTGTGTGCAGCGCGTCGTCAGCCAGGATAACCGACGAACGTCGTAGCGGGTATTTCTTTCCGAATGAAACAATCTCCGAACGGTGGTGGGCGTGCGAGCTCGAGTTTCTCGCCAACGTGTCCGCTTGCTTCCCTTTCGCGGAAAAGGAGACCTAACGCGCGTATCCCAACTTGTAACGTGATTTTGTTTTCGTTCTAACTGTAGATTGAACGGTAAATCGACCATCATTATGGTATTCCTTTCGCGAACCCGAACATTCAACAATTGACATCCACAAGTCGAGCTTCCGTAAGTACGAATACCCATAAGTACGAATATCCATAAGTCGAATATCCATGTGAGTATAGAGTAGAAATGAGTGCCAGAAATGGCGGGAGGTAATAAGTGGGTTTGTTTGGGTATCCTCTATACTCCCTTTTCCTCTACCTCCCGCCATTTCCAGCACTCATTTCTACTCTATACTCACTTACGGATATTCGTACTTTATGGATATTCACTTATGGATATTCGGTTATGGAAATTCGACTTATGGATATTCCACCCCAATCATGATTATTGATTGTGACGTATTTTTTATCAAGCGCTACTGTAATTTACCAATGATTCGAAAGGGCCCTTCTTACGGGCCCAAAAAAAAACGGCCTTCAGCGAAAGGAATACCATAAAGTAGTTAGACTCACAACGACACCATTGGCCGAGTACACTGTGTAGCGCCCGTTCGATGGAACCTTCCGCAACGGGATCAACACGTTTGTACTTGTGCCGCAAGTGTTTGCCGACGTTGGAATCGTCGATACGAGTCAAACCTATGATCAAGGACGAAAAAGAGTCCATCGCTGACAGGCTGATGACGCGCGTTACTCCTTTCCGCGAAGCAGCCAGCGGACACATCCCCGCGAGTCCCGCTCGAGCTCGTACATGCCGTTTGGAAATTTCTTCACTCGATCGAAACAAAATACGTACGACGCCGACACATGGCTGTTACGCATTATTGACTAAGAAATGACCTTTAAACGTTTTTCACACAGGTTTTGCAAATACGCCAGGGACATTGGGGTCCAATAAAGAATTTTTTCTTCAAGATCAAATATATGAAAAAGTTAAATATATAATTGTTTTTTTAAACTGCAATACGAAAAATAATGTTGACACTGTAGATTAAAAAAACAAATATATAAAAAGCAAATACAGAACCTGTTCTTCATTATAAACAGAATGTTTTATGCCGGTGCCAATAAATAAAAAATAAATATATTGAAAATAATACATACAAAAATGAATACATTGAAAATTACAAAAACTAATTCACTCCAAAGCTCTATACATTCGCATTCGATTTGTCCATACACATCCTTATCTACAATAATAATTGTGCGGTTTTGTATGGACAAATCGAATGCGAATGTGTAGAGCTTTAGAGTGAATTAGTTTTTGTGATTTTCAATGTTTGGCACTGACCCAACTTTCTTTTGTATACAACGAAGAATAATATAAATATTAAAAGTATACAAAAATATTTATTTTTATACTTTTCAGGTTTTTTTTTCAAGTCAGTTTCATTTTTCGTAATTCTTACGAAAAGTAAATTTTCGAAAAATTCCCGGGAATTTTGACGATTCCGGGTCGTTTGCCGATTTTTTGTATGCGTAAGAGCCATGCGAGAGTATCGCAGGAGACGACAAGCCGACAAATATTCGTCCAGAGACATTGCCGCGATGCGTCTCTACCGTATGAAATCCTGTCGAGACGAGGCCCTCAACGGAAGCACGACGTTTCCGGGATACCTTCAGCTTACCGTGATTAACGCACCTTTTTTGAAGCTATCGCTTCTGTAAATGTCGCGTAACTCCTTCATGAGCCTGTCGGTCGCTTGTACGCTCCCCGAGACCGAGCCCCGCAAATAATCCTGTCTCTGATTTTGTCTGAGCCTCTCCAGGGTCGCGAGGTGCTCCAGATCCATTTCTTCAGCCTTGAAAAGGAAAAGGCACGTTCGCCATCAACGTTCTCCAAGCATCGCTTCTCTCCTCTCTCGCCACGTCGCTCCATCTTCGAGAAAAGAAAGGCCAGCCCGCTCGTATTACCTTACTCTTGGCATTGGCTTCGCCCTCGTCCATGTCCAAATGAAGGTCTTCCTCAGTCTCGCTCTCCTCGTCATCGTCTATGTCCTCCGTGTCCTCGGCCTCCATTCTCTGCGCCACGGCGGCTGTGGCGCCCCCCAGACGCAGCGGGTCCAACGCCGTTCTCAGCAGCTCTACGTCCGGCGGCTCTGGCAACGAGTGCAGACGGCAAAGTTCCTTCAGGAGAATGCCGACCTGGTTGATCACGTGGTTGTCCCGACCCGTTGTGTTGCTCAGTATCTGCACGGCGTTCGTGACGCCTGTCTCTTCCGATTCGGCGAACCATACCGGCGGCGTGGAAGGATAGGTTTCCTGAAAACGCATCTCACGCCGTTAATGAAAATTCCGATCGACCGACAACGACCCTCGTTCGGCTCAAGGAGGGTCGAACGTTCCGACGATTAATGTTGAACGATACCAAATGATACTCTCTTACGTTTACACTTCCAAAGGGATACGGCGATTCGACAGCGAACAATATTTTCATCTTCTTTTCCGACAAAAACCCAAAACGTTACTCGCCAAAGATCAAACAGTTGCTTGCGCAAACCCAAATGGTTCTTCGCAAAAGGCCAAACAGACCGGCACGTCCGATTCGCGAGTTTCGTCGACAATGAGCCCAATCGCGGTAGAACGAGAACAGACTTCTTTATCGAATTGCCGTTCGATCCTTTCTACACGCCAGGGTTAAGCCCAAAGCTGCGTGTCTTAAAAAACCCTAGCAATTTGATCCAGCACCCGGGCTCGACGGATAAAAACAAGAGTTCCAAAGCGGCTTCTTCTGGGAATATCGAAACGCCACTGGAAAAAAGAAGCATCTACCGAATGTTTGCATCATTCGCGGCAACTGAAATTACTGTTAACCCCACGCCTCCATCGTTTTTCATAAACGAAAATCTTATCCTGAAAATTTGGACTCCATTTTTACAGAGGATCCCGAAAAACGTTCTAGTTTTTCTACGCCTGCGTTTGCCATTGAGAAGTTCGGTCTACTAAACTTTAGTGGCGTTGCAAGTCTTCTCTTCGTCCCGACTTCCTCCACGACTCGTTGCAAATCCAAACAAACCTACCGATGGCCTCAACCCCGAGGCTTCGCTATCCTGCAACGCCAAGAAAGCTGCCAACCGAAACAAAAAATAATCGAGACCAGAGTCCCCAAAAATAAACAAACTATCGCAGCGCCCCACATGCTCTCTTCCTTCAACTTCCTCCACGAATAGTCGCAAGCCCAAGCAAACCCACCAAGGGCCGTACAACCCTAAACAACCCTAAACACCAAGGCACCTCTGGCACTTCACCATCCTGCGAAAGGTTCTTTCCAATTCCGAGTTTTTCTCGCAGTGTAGTGCACACCGCCGAGATTAACCGAACAATAGAACAATAACGTGCGCGATATGAACAATGGACGCTTATAATCCTACAACATATGCCAATTGAATCTGACACAATGATATTGTCAACGTTTAATTAACCGCGTATACAGATAATGCACATATACAGATATACATCGATACACGAGTGTCTATGTACTCAGATGTCTGCACGCACACACGCGCGCGATCTCCACTCGCGGATTGCGCCTATCCGTGCTGGTGCATCGAAAGCGCGAGGACGATTGGGAAATCGCGTCGAGAGAAAAAAGTGGAGACCTTTGTTCTCAAGATTTTTTTGTTTTTTTTTTGTTGTCCCCCCTAGCTCATTTACGGAAGAATAATAGGAGGGCTGACCCTCGGGACGCATTGACCTCTGTCGGGTGAACATTGATTCGGGAGAAAAAGCGGAAGGTAAGGACGGTCGGGAGTGAGAGAGCGCGTGTTTGAGACAACAATCAATGGAGTGGGGACAATCGAATTATTTGGCAAAGCTTGTCAACGAATGTTGTTGTTTCTTCGTGCACTCCCCCTCCGCCCGCCCCCTTGTGGCGATTGAGATCGTCGCGCTATTGTTGTAAGTGCACTCGAGTAAGAGAGAGAGAAAATAGACGGGATTGCGTTGATTAGAGGACTTACTGTGATATTGGCGTGAATTTCGTACTTCTTGCCATTTTTACCGACGAATCTGCAGCTGAGCTCGTCGACACTCGCGGACATTATCTGAAACCTCTCATGGCTCTTGGGGAAGACGGACTCGAGAGTTTTTATCTCCTGCTTGAGGGTGTTCAAGCAAGCCATTTGAGGTTGAAACGCCCGGTTTTTTTTCCCACGGGATACAAGCTTTACAGGCTTTACCTTTGTTTCACGGGCCGTTTTTTTGTTCAAATAGTTTCTTTGTTGATTTTGTGTGTGTTTTTTTTTCTCCGCGACGAGGGATAACAGCGCGCCGCGATTATAGCGAGAGATGTATACGAAATGGAAAATAAAACACACACACGTACGTACACACACACACACACACACACGCGCGCGCGCACAGACGATGTAGCGATGTGACTCCCCGACGGAAATGGCGACCCAGGACTGAGGGAACAACTTCGGCGAGTGTCGGAGCGATGCGGGCTCGAGCGCAGAACGAACGGGGGCGCCACTCGAACGCACGCACACACTCGGGCATAAATGAAACCTCCGCGAAGTTGGCCACGTTGCGGCTTGTTTGGCGATCATTTCTTTTTGCTCCCACACCTCCCTGAAGTTTGGGTCGCTTTTTGGCGTTTTTTCTTTGCAACTACGTTTTTTCGTTCCGTTGTATCCTAGTCGTGAGAAAAACGCGTTTCATCGCATTTATGCGCGAGATGCGTGGACGCGATGGAGCGCCTCTTGTAGCGGGTGGACGGGCACATTGAGACATTTTGCAGAAAAATGACAAAATTGAAGTATTTTTGTAACATTTTTTTTTTACTTATTTTATTCGAATATTTGAATTAAATTTTCGAATAAAATGAAAAAGTATGGGGAGTAAAAGAAAACGATTACGAACGAAAATGTTTGAATTGAGCCAGAAAAAAAATCATTGAGCTTCGCGATGCTGAATTCTACAGACCCAGGCAGCATAAATGTCCAATTGACGTCGATAAGTTACCGTTGTCAGGTTACCTTTAAGACATAACCGTAAGATAACTATTCGACATCTTTCAAATGACATCCTGTGTAATGCTGCCGTAAAGTTATATTTTTTATGATCTTTCGGCGATGAAAACGGATGTCTAAAAGGTATCCCAAAATATTATCAAACGGATGACTTTAAAGTTATCAAAAAGTTATCTATTTACTGTTATCTATTTCATCTAGTCCAACGTTGTCCAAAGGATATCATAAAGACGAATTATATACGATGTCTTTTTCACGACATCTCTCAGATATCAATAATGTGCTGTCTTTTGGTATTGGCGGGAAATAGTAAAAAGTCATCCAAATGTTGTCCTAAAGATGACATTCAACGGATCACTTTTATCACAATGCGAATGTAGCGTGTCATATTTCATTTCACCGGCAAAAAATTGTGTGTAACAACAAGAAGTTGAAAAAATAAAGGTGTTGAAACATATATACGTGAGTGCCTTTTATCCTACTATTCTTTTCGCCTCTGTGAGTACATATATGTATTTAATGTACTGTCTTTTTATTCTAAAAGCGTAGGTCTGCTTTTGAGGTTATCCAAGGGATCGTTTGGAGCATGGCAACCACCAAAAGACGTGACCGCAACGGGAGAGAAGTCCAATAACGACTGTACCGTTTTTATAATATTAAATTGTATTTCACTTATAATGAATTAATTGATGTTTTATTTGTAATAACCTCGCCCACTTTGAAGCCGACATAACAATATCTTATCAATTTCTCCATTATAAAAATTAACTTATTAACAGTCTAGATTATTGACCTATATTAAATATTCTAGACTATTAGTAGGTTAATTTTTATAAAGAAATGAATAGGATATATATATATATATATATATCGCCAATAAATAGATATATTTTCGATAGTACTCTTCGATACGGTTTAGATGTCGTTTTGTCAACCTCATTCTAAGAAGATATCTTTCAGATATATCGATTTGATGACTTCGCGCTAACGTAGCGACAACTGAAAAGAGTTAATCTTTAGTCGACACTTTGTTAACCATTAAAAGTTGCCGTATAGTTAACTATCGGACACAAATAAGTTATCTGCCAAGCGGACATAAGTGATACGTTTTGTGATACAAAACGGCGTCTTTTTGGACAACCAAAAAGTTATCCGTATTCGTTTCGCGATATCTTTCGGATGCCATATAGATAACATTTTGCTACCTGGGGAGTCTGATGCTTTCTTTTTTTTTTCTAAAAAACTTAACTGAGCTAACTCTGTTGGAAATTTTGCGAAGTTATGTTCACCTTATATATGTGCCCTCAGGTGCTTGCGTCAAACTGATTTCAAGGTCAAGTCGACTCAAAAATAAAACTCCTATCTTTTAAGTCCTTGGGCCACAGTAACGGGTATAAAATCATGTGCGAATTTAACAATATTTTTACTAATTATTTCTACTAATATTTTCTTTTGTTATTTTTTGTAGGCGCTCCACAGCGTGACACTTAGCATCCACAATTTTTTACCTAGAACAAAAAACAAAAATTCCCGTCAATCCACATTAGAATACCTAGAGAAGTACGTAAGGAATTTAAAAAATATTGTTTTATTCAAAAGCTGTAGGTATTTGAACTTAAGAAATGAATTTTCAGTGAAAAATTTCGTTATAACTGCTCATAAAATGAAAAGTTTTCGATTAATCAGAAATTCCGTACGTAGTTCTCTGCGAAATGCAATTAGGAACATAACTTTTAAATTCGAAGTAAATCGAGTGAAAATTGTTGAAGCTATTTGTCTCACCAACTGGAAAAAAGCTTTTTCGGGAAGTTTCGAGTAGTCGGCCATCTTGTACATCGAAAAACAAAAAATATATTTTCTAACAGCTTGATATTCATACTAAATAGATATGTAATTAATTTTATGAGTGAATCACTTTTTCATACGAAAAAAATGCTTAAATTCGCACATGATTTTATACCCGTTACTGTGGCCTAAGGTCTTGAGTTCCTCTTTCACTACTTTGCCTAAAACTAAACCAATTTAGTGTAACGATCTTGGGATGACCTTGACGGACGAAAGCAATAATAATGGAAATAGGGAAATAAGAGCTTGAAGCTGCTAGAGAATTTCCAGAAGCGAATAATAATTTTCAATGTATATCTTTTTTAAAATGTTACGCATTAATCCCGTAACACTTTTATGCGTTTTCCTAATGATGCGCCAAGAGAGAGAGAGAGAGAGAGAGAGAGAGAGAGAATACGTTGCAAAAGGTCAAGGCATCATTAGGAAATCGACCAAAAAAATTAATTTCATCAATTTTATTCAGTTATATCAATAATTCAATATTATTGCATTACTATTATTTTATAATAATTATATAACAATGATTTATTATCAATGAATTACTGTAACTTAGTATCATATAATTGTTATATCATTAATTGAAGCATTATTGAATTATTTTATTCAATTATATTAATAATGGAATATTATTGAATTATCATTATCATTATTACAACTCATTAATATGTAAATAATTTAATTCAATTACATAAATAACTGAATTTAATTATACCAATAAAAAAAATATGCAAAACAACTATACTTATTAAAAAGTAATTACTTTGCTTTATTTCCAGATATTTCAATACCACGTCTAAGTTCATTATTATTAATAGCGTATAACGACTCGGAGACAAATAAATGTTATAATTGTATTTCGCGACAAAAAAAGGAAAGGAACGAAGAAACGTCGCGAAGTGGTAGCCGCAAGACAAGCGCCGTGATTCATTTAGTTATATCATGAATTTATTTGAAATATCTATTATTTCTAATTAATCCTTACAGGCTATATTTACAGATGACAGTATGATAAATTATAATACACGTATTATCATAACAAGTGATTTAACAAATGAACGCTCTATAGTCGCTAATGCACTTAAAATTCGTCTCTATAAAGTTTTGGACTGGTGTGTGTGCCTCTCGTTGTGGAAATTCACTCTTGAGATTCAGCGTGTACGGAAGTCTCAGCGGACATTCCGAATATTGGTCATTTCCTTGATTTTTTTTTCTCGTCCATCTGGTCTTTTCATATATTTTTTTTTCATCCGTCGTTGGGACCTCGTCGTCCGGATGGACCGGAAACGAGGATCGTACGGGAACCGTCGAACGCTTGCGCAGCGAAGAGACCTCATTTGCGAAAACGACTGGAGAACTTTTCTCCTCGTTCAACGTTATCGGGCAGAATGGAAATGTGATTTTTCGTCCGTCATGATAACGCGTTCGCTCGATTCATTTTTTCGAAAGAGAAAAAAAAATAAGAGTGGTTCGAAAACACTTTAAAAAGGGTGAAAATATTTTGTTTTTTTTTTTACACGAACCAGGGTAATTTTTTTGCAGACTCGTGTTCGCGGTCCCGGAGTTCGCATAGTTGGAACGGAGAATTCGTTTTTTTTTATACATGTCTATAAGTATTTTTTTCTTTTTTTTTTTAAACTAAAGTCCAGTCATTGTTCGTATACTTGGGCTGCAGATCTCTCGCGAGGGATCCTAAAAAAACTTTCGCGTCAGTTTTGGGGCCCGAATCCACCGAGCACAGTAACGAAATTTGGGAAATTTAAATAGAATTTTTTTTTATTCCCCTGTGAAACTTCAACGTCCTTTTTTAATGTACACGTGTAATTTTTATTTTATTTTTTACTATAGTCCATAGTCATTGTTCGCATTGGGCTGCAGATCTCTCGCGATTGATCCTGAAAAACCTTCGAGCAATTTTCGGAGCTCGAATCCACCATTCGAAATTTGAGAAATTTAAAGAAAAGAAAAAAGTATTTTCATTCCCCTCCGGAAGCTTCAAACATCGGGGAAGAGAAGAAGTTGCTCAGTAGCCGGGCTTTCCCATTTAGTCCGTTAGGAATCGACCATTTGTTTTTTTTGGCTTTTTGACAATTCAGCGATTTGCGACAATTTCGATACGAACAATTGCAAACTCAAACATTTTTCTATATTCGCTTTGTTTATTTTCTTTTGTTTTTTTTTTTCTTAAATTATATCGATATATCGTTTCGGCGTGGAGCCGCTCAGAGAATTTTTTTTCGGTTCGTTGCAAACTGGTGGACACTCGACATTTTTTTCCCCCCTTCCCTTTCCCCTCCCTCGCTCGTCCTTTTGTCGCGTCGTTCTTCCAAAATTACGCACGGGAGTCTCGCCATTGTAAAACCCACAATAAGAATCAAGCGCGACCTCTCGTCGATCGTAATTACTTTTGTCACGCGAAAATTCTTCATCGAAATACCAAACGTTGTCGCGAACATTTTAATTTTTTTCTTAAATTGAGCCTCCGAAAATGAGCCGTGCGTTTTTCCGGTTCCGAGATCCGCAACCGGAAGTTTCGAAGCGCGATCGTGGATAACGATAAAAGTCGAGAAACGAAGAGAGCGAAAAAGTAGTCGCAAACGTTGCAAGCTCCAAACAAAGTTGGTCCAAACAACGAAAAAAAAAAGGATCGCGAGAATTACAATTAACAATCGAGTGTCCACGGTCCTGTGACGGTTTTTCCTCACACGCCCGTAGCTAGGAACTTTTCCAAACGTATTTTCACTCCCGTCAGCCCCGTCGAGCGAGCAAAAAAAAACGTCATTAAATTTTTCCTATTTTTCCTTTCGTTCGATCGTACATCCCCGTCGAGTCGTAACGCTCCCTGTGCTTTTCCTTCGTCGCTACTTTTCGCTCCGACGTTGGCGTACCTCCGCGCAACGTCAATCAACGCGAATGTGCAGAAAAACGAACGCGACTCTTTGGAATTTCACTGGACTCGTTTTCTCCGTCCCGTCTACACGCCTGCCCGGCGCACTCGTTTGCCACCCTCGTAAATTCATTTCACCTTCCATCCCTCGTATAGTTTCGCAAAATTCATCGAAAACGAGCCCGAGAAAGACTTTCCCCGACGCTATCGTTCGTCGCTTTCGTTCGCCAGGACGATTTTATTCGCGAAAATTCTTCTCGCACTTATCAAAACTCGCGACAGACCTTGCAAAGCAAAAACGACATTCGACACCCAACATGTGTAATTTCCTTCACATACACGCTGAATCTTTTCTCTGCCCGTCAGTCCGCGCGTACAAAAAAAACGCTTGATACTCGAAAAAAAAAACAGAGCGAAGTCGAGCAATTTAGTTTTTCGGTGCAGTGATTTAATCGTTTTCTCATAAATCCTCATGAAAAAAGAAAGATATCAACGATCGGTGCACAGTCTGGCCACTGGAGGGCCGGGGTGGGTTAAGGGGAGGGGATAACGTCATTGAGTCCGTTTCAAAGTTTTGGCCGTCCTTTGTTGCCTCGTACACCGCAAATGCACACGTCACACATACGCGCACACACACACGCACACACACGCAGTTGCGTTTCTTCACACATGGACCAATCTAATGTTCGCTCGCACGTTCGTTCGGAATTTCGGCCAATCGTAGTCTGGACAATCGTTTCTTTCTTTCCTCTTTTCTCCGTCTCTCGGTTAAGCCTTACACGCGCGCACAAACGTTCGCGAATACACGCACACGCGCGCACTGTTGTTCATCGCGTGTCTTCGCACTGTCGACATATACGTACGGTATGTCGCTGACAATCGCGGCCTCGTTTCCCATAAACTCGTCAATTTTTTTCACTTTCTCTCATTCCTCGGTGTAGCGCCTCGATTTTTCGTTCGAATTAAACGCCCGAGTGTTGTCGATTGGGGGGGTGGGGGATGGGGGGTAGGGAGGGAGGGACAGGTGTGAGCAAGGGATTCGTAGAATTGCATCACCGTTCGAGCGCGTGGAAACGCGATTGAAGTTCCGCTCCGTTGATCGATCGTTCGAGGCACTCGGGCACTTGTCTAAAATGCCGAGTGATAATAATCGTAGGTGGGCCAGTAAGGCTGTAGCCAATCCTAGCTGGTGCGTTGACGCTTCTTCGCGGGATGCTCCTCGGACGAGAGATGAGCCGGGGCGGGCATTCCGATATTACGATTGAACATGTACTTCATCTGCGGCATGTACTTCATTATACTACTGACTTGAATGAGCGGCAGCTCCTCGTTCACCGACGAACACTTGCCCGCGTCCATCAACATCTTCATTTGCGACCTGCCATGGGCCAGAGAAAGCGTTATTAGCGATGCGTTGGGTGCTTGTCTCGCGGGATAATGGCGGAGCGCATTGCGCGTATTTTTTTTTTGTTTCGAACGAAGAAAAAAAATACCGCATGGATTGTACGAGGTCGAGCGGGGCTCGTGTGTCCGGTCGCGTTGGCTGCTTCGCGAAAAGGAATCCTTCAGACGAGGAAAAAATTTGATTTTCGTGATTTTTTTCGTTCAAGGAAAGATTTTTTCACCATTTTTTGAGACTTAGAGGTATGTTTTGTTACTACTTTTGCCTGTAACGTGGTTTTTTTTTCTCATTTGTTTATTAATATGGAAAAATAACGGAAGTGTGGCACGGTCTTCTGAACTGCATTTGTAAAGCTGATGATTCTGATGAAATTTGGTAACCTTATTGTCCAACCTTCTTTCCGAAACATGGCCCTGATGGGTTTGAAAATAAAAACAAGTATTGGGGTGTTGTATAAGTTCTTGCTGTTTTTTTTCGCAAGAATTAAGGGGTCTTCTCGCTTTAGACGCGAAAAAAGGTTCTTTTCATGAATTTTTTTGATAAGTTTATATTATAGATATTGATAGAAAAGTTGTTACATTTGATAAACTCACTTTCGAAATATATCTAAAAAAATTTGTTTTTTTAACGCGTTTTTCGCATTTTTTAAATTTTGATATTTCCTAGTTTTTTTTTGTTTTTTCGAAAAATGTCCGCCATTTTGTTATTTTTGCGTATATCAAAAATCGTATGATATGCGCTATAGCCATTAACATACTGAATATAAAACCGTTTGATTTTTTTGTTTCGGAAAATCGATCTCCGCGATTTTATCAACAGCGACATTTTTTTAACTACCATTTTCGTCTATAAATCGTGACTTAAATAAATTGAAATTAAAAAAAAAATGTATTTCGAAAGTGTATTTATTAAGTGTAACTTTTGTATCAATATCTATAATATAAACCTATCAAAAAATTATGAAAATAGCCTTTTTTAGTGGGTAAAGTGAGAAGACCCCTTAATGCTTTATTTTAAAAACGTGCTTTCAAATGCTGCGAAACTGTTGTGGGATCAACTCCGAATGATCCTGCAAGTTCTGCTAGCGTCTGACATGAGTCTTCGTGAAGTAATGCCTCCAATTCAACACATCAAAATCATAATTTTTGAAGCATCTAAACCAATCCCTGCATATTGTTTCCCGGAGAGCATGGTCGCCGTAAGTCTCAACAAGAATTCTGTGTGCTTCAGCTCCAGACTTTTTTTTGAATAAAGTAGTGCAGTAAAATTGCCCTCGAATACTCTTTTTTTGGCACGCAATTTGACTCGTTTAGAACCATAAAAATAAAAGTTGTTCACACTTCGGCAAAATGACTCACGCTGAATACTGATGAAATAAATTGTATCGTAAATCAAAACTTATAGGACTCGAAATATAAATTACACAAAACCATAGACAAATATTTTAATAGTTTTTACGCGATTGAAAAAAAGTGGTATGTTGATCAAGGTACAACATTGCTGATGTACCTTGATCACAGTGAGAATTCCGTTAAATAAAAGGCAATTTTTCAACAAATTTCCATTTTATTTACGTTTTTTTTAATTAAGGGAGACTTTGTCCTTGAAAGCAGCGGGAGATGTTAGCGGCTCAACATGAGCAGCTAGAAGAAGAGGAGGGATGCCTCTATGGACCAGGCATTGCCGATTAGCGGTGATTATAAACACATTTATGTAAACACATTACAAAACTTTAAACGCGTTTTTCTCGAAAACACGTTTTTAAAAATGGCTGACATTCTCCTGACCGCTGTAATTAACATATCGACCTGAAATTTGGAGAGCATACTCAGAAAATATGTCTTCACGGAATGACGGATCGTTTTTTCGATAGATACATTTTTGCATTTATTATTTATCTTTTTATGCGAAAAAAAACGCGAAAATTCGATTTTTTTTAAATTGCCGCCATTTTCCGAAATTTGTACTAAACGAAAAACCCATCCGTCATTCCATGACCAAAGGGTCACAGATTGATAATATGCTTTGAATTTGTATTTCAGATCAACAAAGAGGGAGCAGTGATGTCAGCCGTTTACCTCCCGCGATTTGAGGACCTGTTTTTGCGGAGCTGCAACGGCCGCCATTTTGGTTTTTTTTTTTTTTTTCAAAAAAAAAATGTTAACGTTCTGTATATCATGAATAAAAACAAGAAAATAACCGCACTCAAAAAGCTTTACTCGTTTCCTTTAAAAAAAATAAAATGTAAACACCTGGAATATGGCACTCCAAGGACAAAGTCTCCGTTAATGAAGTTCATCGTATCTTTATTCAACTTATATTATAACAAAAAAATATTCACCAAACATACGTTTTTTTTCTAACTTCTTTAGTTTCTAAATTCAAAATATAGAAAAGTATTACGTATTTTTCTTAAAATCTAAATTAGGAACTGTATAATCGAATTATGCTGTCTTCTTCTTCTCTTCAACTAATTATTGTTCTTGGAGGTTTCTTACTCAATGTGCAAGCTCCCAATATTTGTTCATTTCACGAACGGAATAGAATTCCCTCTTAGAATTCGTTTTTTAAGCTTCTTTATTTTCGCTTCAATATCTGACCAAGGATATAAGACCAAATCTTTATTTTTCTGGCCGCCTAGAACAAATTAAACGATACCATCACGTTTAAAGGCACAAAAAATATCAATATACGTTAAGGTTTTCCTCGTATGGTGCAAATGTCTAAAGCATTATCACGAAATCCCAAATATCTGTACAATGTCGATCGGAAAATCATCTCTAAAAATACGTGCTGTACCTTGACGACGATCAAGGTACAACGGATTTGCCAGGATCAAGGTACAACACCCCCACCTGATGATGTTTACTCACACATAAAAATATTGAGGTTGTGTTTAGCTAAAATAATTATGTAGCTAATAAGGCAAGTTATGGAAAAAGCAAAAAAAAATAAAGTTCTTACTTTTCGGCACCAAAAATTTCAAAATCGTCTCACGTCCAAACGCAGAAGACGTTTGCAGAAGGACTGTCTGCAACTAACTTTATGTTGATTCGCCTTCTCAAAACGTCACCGCACCATAAACAAACATCCGTAAAAAGGGCGGAAACATTTTAAATAGTTGAGTGGCTCAAGGTACAGCAGCTTTCCCTACTTCTTTATAGATGCGTTACCATCTTGAGGGATAACACCACTCTTTGAAAAAATTATTTTTTTCTTTTAAGAAAAAAAATCATTTCGCAAAAAAAAATGATTTTTTTTGCTTAAAAAATACTTTGGAGTCATAAAAACAATACGCAATTCGTCCTGTAGCGATTTTTTTTTAAGTTTCAATTATCGATTTTGCCGCAGCGCCTCGGACTTCTTTCATGCGCCTCGTACAACTTTAAACGCGTTTTTCTCGAAACCACTTTATTGAAACTGGGAGAACGGATTACTCGAACACCTTTGCATGGATCGATTTGAAATTTTGATAGTAGCTTCACAATTACATTCTCTATGCGGTAACGTAGCCGTTTTTGAGTAAATGTAAACTTTTTTTATAAACAATTTATTGCTTATTTTTGGGCAAAAAATCGATTTACTTCTTTCAAAGTGCGCCATTCTTTCAAAATTTGATTAAAAAAAATCCCTCCGTAGTCCCATAGCTAATAATATATAGATTATATTTTTTTTGTTTTTGTTCCAGATCTTATACCTTACGAGAAAATCGTCCTCCCGTGAAGCTATTTGTTCGAAACCACGTTTTTCAATATGGGCTCTGTCGCCGCCACTCTGTATGAAAATGATAATAATTTTTGTTTGTATACTTCAGTGTTAAATAAACCCGCTCAAAAGAAATCCTATTCCTTTTTTCATGCTCCCAATATGAATTGTCAAAGTTACGCCTTATTTTCTGCCGCTGGAGTGGTATTATCCCTTAAACTACACGCACGTAGTTCTGGTGACGCCATCTGTTTGAAAACAGCGAAAACTCATTCAACGTCCTGACATTTTTTTATTGCAAAATCTAGCTATTTTATTTCGGAAAATGTAATCTTGTTTCAAAGCGTACCATTTCATCGATTATCAACATTTCTCACTTATTCTTGGTTCATATTCTGCGTATGAGTGTTAATGGATAAAAAATTCTTCGTTGCTTTTTTTACAAATTAATCATTTTATTATATACGAAATTACGTTTAGAAGACCGTGCCATACCACCGGCATTCTTAAAGATTAATCAAATAAAAAAATACCACGCAACAGCCAGAAGTAGTAACGACATACCCTGAGTCTCAAAAATGGTGAAAAAATCTTTCCTTTAAAATAAAATCATGAAAATTAGCCACTTTTTCAGGAAAAAATTGCACATCGACGATCCCAACATCGGCAACACCCGCAGCACGAGAATTATCGTTGTGAATTTTGTTGTGTGTACTGTACGCGGCTAATGGTAGCGTCGCGAGTCTGACGACGTTAGGATTGTCGACTTCCGTGAAGAGACAATGGCAACTGGACACCTTCGCGCGCGCCACTTGAGCTCGCACCACCGATCGGAGATTCTTTCATTCGACAGAAAAACGCGCAACGCCGTCCAACGTTATCCTCGCTGAAGGCGCGCGGCACATTTTCCTACTGGTACTACGGTCTGCGAAACTCTTTTCGCAATTACGACAGCCCGTAGCCTGCGGAGCAACTCACCTATTTCCTTGGTACAATTCAATGCCAAGTACGTCCGTTAGAACGTGCCTGCAACTGTTTATTTCGCAGGCGGGAAAATACTGTGATACAAAGTCGGGTAGCGTCATCAACAACATCTCCTTGAAGTTGTACGGCTTGAAGTTGATGCAAGGCACCATTTTGCCCTCGACGAGAGCCTTCTGGAGACCGTACGGCTGCACTTGGCAATTCGTCGTCACCGTTTCCGCTATCAGCGTCAGCTCATTGCGTACCCTCGTGTCTCTGCAATCAATGTCTCACGTTATCCTTCTCTCTCTCTCTCTCTCTCTCTCTCTCTCTCTCTCTCCCCCTCTCTCTCTTTGTCTCTCCCTCATCGGAACAAACCTATCCCACCATTGATCATCGTTACACCCAAACAAATCTAAAACCATCTCCAACGCGTCTTCATCTTGAAAAAGATTTGGGTTTGACGAGCTATATATACCCAGGTGGGTCAAAAAATTGCATTTTCCAAAAATATTCTTATTCGATCAGACCTTTTAGCTATATCGTCTGAAAATTTTATTGCAATATTCCTAAAATTGAATGAGCTACAGGTTCTAACAGTCGGCTGAGCGTGGTGGTTGGAATTTGGCAATTTGGAGCAAGAAAATCCTAATGGTCACCTTGGGCTGTTGGAACTTCCGTTGACCGGTATCAAGGCCGGTGGAAACTTGGGATGCGACGAGTTGTGCACGGGCGGTGTGTGCCTCTGTGTGTGCGACATGAGGGTCGATGCCGAGGTCGCCGGATGCAAGAGCGCCTGTACGTGCTCGCTGCTCAAATTGAACATTTGAGGATATGTGCTCGCACTGACCGCGTTTGGCGCTGCCAGACTAGGAGTTGTGTACGTTGTCGCCGCCCTGGAATAATATTCACGGTCAAGCGTTAAGGCGGGATATAAATTTACAACGATCAAAAAATACATTTATTTTCCTCTTTAAACGATAGAACTATATATGTAGAATATTTTCCTAAAGTTTCGAAGCGAAATTCGAAAAACTTACAGCCCGTCTACGCTGTGCCTCCGCTCGGATTCGGAGCGGGCGTGAATCAAATCTGCATTATCGAAATTGGCATGCAGGATTACTCAAAAACTATTAAGGGGCCAGTCCACTTTGAAAATTTCAAAAAAAAAGATTTTTTTTTTACTATTTTCGAAAGTGCATACATTCAGAAATATTGTGTCAAAATTTTATGAAAATCCGAGCTCTCTAAGTATTTTTTTTACCTGAACGTCAGGACCTCATTTCGTCTACCTGAGCGTATAGCGCGCTCGGCCGATCATAGTATAAACTTCAAACGCGTTTTTCTCGAAACAACGTTTTCAAAATCTAGCTCCATCGTACCTCAAACTAATAAACCTATTCTCTTGAAATTTGAACCACATATTGTAATCGTGATTGGCAACAAGATGACCCTCGATGGTTTTAAAACTTTGATTTTTACTCTTTTTTTTTGCGAAAAAATGCGAGAAAAACGCATCTTTTTACTGTTTTCGTTTTTCATCTGCCATTCTTTTATTTTTCGATAAAACTTTATATCCTCGGGTCATTTTGTAGCTGGTGTCATACTGAATCTAATGGACTTTGATTTTTTTGTTTCAGACAAGCCGTTGCCGAGTTGTGATGGAGCTACCTAGCCCACCTATTTTTGAGGCGTTACGTTAAACTATAGTTTTTGTACTTAAAAATAAATTAAAATGAATTAAAAATTTGTTTTTAATGTATTTCAAGACTATTTTTCAAGCCCAACAACTTTTATATTCATATCTTTTATAAAATACTCCAAAAAAATCGCGAAAATAGTTTTTTTTCCGTGGCTCCAAAGTGGACTGACCCCTTAAGCCGATTGAGTTGAAACTTGGTAGAAATTTTGGTAATATTGGTACCTTCTACTCGACGAGAATTATTTTTGAAAAATTGAAGAAAAAAAGCTACTTTTTTCATCAACATTTTATACAAAATGCTGCGTGAAATGTTGATTTTTTTCTGTAAATGCGTGCCATTTTCTTAAGTTTGCATTTTCTTCATTTTAATTACCGTCACATAGAAACTATACATGTTCTAACTGAAAAAATTTTTGAACTTTTTTACAAATCAAAGTCTACGGGAAGCTAGACTGCACGCCGATTCGCAACTCCCGCGGCGACCTTGCCGTAACACTCTGCCACAGCTCCGCCATTTTGATGATGAATTAATTAAAAAAAATTGTTTCGTATATTTAAATATACTATTAAAGTATACCTAAAGTTTGATAATTGTAGAATAATTATTTCTTAGTTTAAAAAATTCCTCAATATTGCTTATTTTTTTCCTGTTTAATGTATATAGCGCCTTAAATTGCGAAATATTTCGCAAAAATTCACCAACCCGAAGATATATGTAAAAAGGGGAACAAGTGCGGCTCGGATCGCGCATTAAATTTCGTAAGAATTAATTACAAACTCGTTTTTTTTTTTTTTTAATTGGGCTGTCGACCTTCATCATTTGGGCATCGAAAAATATCGATGTTTAGTTTTGGCGGATTCTCAAAATATAACATTTCAAAAACATTCTCTGAGAATTTCAAGTCGATCCGTTCGAAATTGAAGGAATTATGGGTGTTTATAGGTAGGTTGTGCGAATCGGCGAACTTAAGTTTTTTTCTGAAAATTACTTTTTCAAAATCGGTGATCACGATATCTGAAGAATCAATACGACGATCAAATTCAAATTTTGCAGGCTTGTTTTACACATCAAAAAGCAGTATTCGAACGAAGAAAAGTATCTTCCCGTTGCACGGTTTTTTTTTAATCAATGAAAGTAGAACGTTTTGGACTGCGGCTATTTTTGACAAAAATCGATATTTTATCAAATTCCTAGTCCAAGCAGTAGATAATTTCATGCAAAAACTGGATGTGTTTAATTTTTTGATTTCGGATAATTTTGTCCCGAGCGGCACATTTATGAACATTTTTAAATACAAAAATCGTTAAAGATACTTAAAACTATACTCTTTGATATATAAAAAAAAAAGTGTTTAAACTGCACAAGTTTCCCCAGAACCAATTCACGAAAATTTAGGCCTTATATACCTTCGAAACGCAAAATGTATCGTTTTTTTTTCGCTCTAATAATCTATTAACATTCCAACAATGATAAGGTTGATATGTATCAAGATCCCATGATGTGGTCCGAGGAAAAATGGGTTTTCGAACTTTGAGCGCGTTTTTCTTGAAACCGATGCTTTCAAAATCGAGCGACATCGTACCTCGTACAATTTTCAACCGATTGACTCCAAATTTAAACCGGTAGCTTCTCAGATAATGTTTCATCCAATAAACAAATTAAGGCGAGAAATCCCTTTAGAATTGTCAAAAAATCGATTTTTTTACAAATCTCGAAAGTATGATACCCTAAGAATATACTGACCAAATGAAAACTCGAAATATTGAATATTCGCGGAGTTATCGTATATAGTCTAGAGCGCGGGGACAGCATGCGGTCAGGTAGCGAGTAAACTTTAAACGCGATTATCTGGAAACTACTTTTTCAAAAACTGCTCGTGTTGTAGGTCAAAAAGTTATCAACCGATTTGGATGAAATTTTGGGAGGTCACTCTCAGTAATATTATCGGAAGGATATACCTAAAGTTTGAAAGGTAGCGTGTAAATAAATATTTTTTTTCGGGTCAAATATGTCGAAAAAATGGTCGAAAATTCGAGCTTTGGAGTAAAAAGTCTCCGAAATTTTCAATTTTGCTTTTTTACAACTTGACAGTTGTAAAAAACTCATGTACAAATTTGAAAATGATCAGATTATTTTGTCCCCTCAAAAAAAATTCCCAAAAAATACCTATTTTTCACGCTCCTAAAGGGATTTCTCGCCTTAAGGCCGTTTTTTTTTGTTTGAAATGCGATTTTTTTCTACAAAATGGTGCAAAATTTGCTAAAATCAATATTTTGTAATAATTGTGTGTACTTCGCTAGCAAAACTCATGCAAGTTACGAAAAAAAATGTATCTTTCGTTCTGGGCGCTCGTGTGCGTCTCCAACGAGTCTAACGAGGGCCTAAAAAAGGCGTTCTCTTTCTACCAACCACTGGGCCGCCATTTTGTATTTTTTTTTCGGAGAGTGAAAAATCAATTCGAGTACCTACAGATATGTAAAATAAACCCTTCGAACCTCATTTCGATTGCTTTATTGGTGTTAAAAAACCCAAAAAGCCTTGTTTTCCGAGCATCCGAAGGTATGTAAGGCTTTAAGAACGGAGACGGGAGGTAAAATAGAACGACATTATGAGGGCCCTTACTAGCGACCACAACTTACCAGTCATCCTTCCCGTAGGGTGGGTAACTGTGGAACAAAGAAAGAAAATTAATACGTCATTAAAAAAATAATCTATAAATTCCGTAAATATTACGTGCTCCGATCGAAAAAATTCGACATCTTATCGGCCAATTGAAAAATGTATATTACTAGCGTATAATTCAGATAACAATTATTCATATTATTTAATATTCATCGTATCGAGCTTCTATAATACACACACACAGCCCTAATGTTTTTGTCTCTAATAAATGTATTAATTAGCAGTAGCCTAACTAATTTAATATTTCACGATATGAATAATTGCCAGTTCAATTTGATGTTCATACTATACCCATTACATTTTTAATTATGTGCGGGACAATATATACATTGGTCCGCAAATGATGAAAAAAGTCTCGTTACATTTGCAAACCTCATTAAAAATTAACAGCAGTGAGAAAAAAAATGAAGCCGAAGTTTGCATCGTTGGATGCACCGAACGTTCTTTTCTATGCACATTTTTTCTTTCTTTTCATTGTCATAGAATTTATTTTAGCAGAATGAGGTCGTAGAATTCTAACGATAGGAAAAACCGTTCGAGTCATTTTCGTGCTGTAAAACGGGCGAAAAAAAATGTCACGAATTAAAAATGAATTAACTTTTGTTGTAATCCAACGATGCAAACTTTAACGTCTTAAAAAAACAAACGTGTCAAATCAAGAAACAAGTATCGCGGAATATTGTACGTTGATGACAAAAATTCCGATTTTGAATTTTGCATCGATGGAGCGCAACGGAACACTTTTTTTCACTTCTCGTCATCACAAAGTATTTGTTTGCAAATTTGCATTGAAAAAATGTCTCTTAAAAAAACGTTCGATACTCGTGACCTGAAAGTGTCAAAAATTTTTAATTCAACAATTTAAGTTCATAAAAAAAAAGTTAAATTCCAACGATGCCTTCAACATCGTAAAAAAAAAATCCTTCCAAGTTTAACTAGGTCCGAAGATCGATTGGACGCTTTATGTTGTTTTTTTTTCGCCATGAGCGTCGTACTCACCCGAGGCTCGGGTGATTCGAATGAACGGTAGCTCGGACGAGTGGTGGCGGTTGCGCCTGAGGTACGGGTTGGATTGTCGTTGTCGGATAAACCGAGGAATATTGCGTGGGCGCGGCACCGCTGCTGCTCGGTCTACTTCGCGACTGTTGTTGCTGCTGCTGCTGTTGTTGTTGCTGTTGTTGTTGCTGTTGTTGCTGTTGCTGTTGTTGTTGTTGTTGCTGTTGTTGTTGCTGCTGCTGGTACGACTTGTTGGTCGATTGGATTTGCTGCAAAGGTCCCGCCGGATCATTGTTATTGGAATGACGACGTCGCGTTTTTCGGGTATGAAATTTGAAGTGAAAAAAGGAAAGAAAAGAAAAAAAGGCGAAATTTGTATGAAGCCTATCGTGATGGAGTGACCCACGCTTCGTTGGTGCAAAAAAAAAACGTGTTCGTTACGAGACTCATAGCTGTCCGTATTCGATCCTTCTCGTTAACGGGCTACATCTACCTAAGCGGGTCAAAAAATGGCACTTTCCAAAAATATTTTTAATCGATCATCACCTTTAAGGGGAGGGTAGGGGTTTGCACTTTTGAAAAATCGACTTTTTTTGCCTTTTCTTATAGTTAAATATTACAAGAATATAATCCCAAAATTTCAAGTCAAACAGAGCAAAACTCTCGAAGTTATTGAGTATTTAGTCCCACTCCTCTAACACTGCAGCTCCGACTTCTCTAAATTTCAAACGCGTTTTTCTCGAAACCACTTTTTCAAAGTCCGTGTTCACTGCCGTTTGAAAACAACATGACCGATTTATTTCAAACTTGGTACGCACTTTCTACATATAAAATACCTCCCCCAACGGTTAGTTTGAGATTTTTTTTACATTGAGGGGGTTTTAAACCCCCAAAATGGCGAAATTTTTCGTGCAAAATAGCACTTTTCACTTTACATGACCACCAAAAATTTAGAAATGAAAAAAAAAATTATCAAAGACCGTTGGGGGGAGGATTTGATGATACTTTGACTAAATTTTAATGGTACTTGATTTCAGATAATTTCTAGCTGAGATACAGTGAACACCGCAAATCGTGTTTTTCCAAAGGCGTTCTTGGAAAAGCTTTGTCATCGGCTTGTTTGTGGATATTTTCGCGTACAAATTTCACGGAATGTTCTTGAAATGACACTTGACAATTTACAAAAGGTTTCAATAAATTTACTCTATCCATATAGATGAAAAAAATTCGCAAAAAGTGTTTTTTTTTCACGCTGAAAACCCTACCCTCCCCTTAAGCTATATCCCCTGAAAATTGCATCGAAATATTCTTGAAATTGAAGGCGACCGGTAGCAGCACCATACTTCAAACTTCGAACGCGTTTTTCACGAAACACTGTTTTCAAAGTCGGTGGACACGATGTCTCGAGAACCACTTGATCCATTGTTTTCAAATTTACAGGAGATGTGATGAGAAACATCTAAAGGTCGGTGACGATGTCACTTTTTTTTAAAATCCATCCTCATTTTTTAAGGGATAACACCACTCTAGGATTTTGGAAAAATCGTTTTCTTTTTTGGCTCAAAAAATACTTTGGGGTCATAAAAACAATATGCAATTGGTCCTGCAGCGAATTTTTTTTTTTTCAAAAGGTTCAATTATCGATTTTGCCGCGGCGCCTCGTACTTCTTTCATGCGCCTCGTACAACTTTAAACGCGTTTTTCTCGAAACCACTTTTTTCAAACTGGGAGGACAGATTACTCGAACACCTTTGCATGGATTGATTTGAATGTTGATGGTAGCTTCATAATTACATTCTCTATGGGAGTACGTAGCCGTTTTTTGATTAAATGTAAACTTATTTTTTTTAAACAATTTACTGCTCATTTTTTGGGCAAAAAATCGATTTATTTCTTTCAAATTGCGCCATTTTTTTAAATTTGATTTAAAAAAAACCCCTACGTAGTCCCATAGTTAATAATATGTAGATTATATTTTTTTGGTTTTTGTTCCAGGTCTTATACTTTACGAGAAAACCGTCCTCCCGTGAAGCTGTTTGTAAAAAAACACGTTTTTCAAGATGGGCTCCGTCGCCGTCATTTTGTATGAAAAGTATAATAAATTATTTTTTGTATACTTTAATATGTGTTAAATAAACTCTCTCGAAAGAAATCCTATTCCATTTTTCATACTCGAAAAATAAATTGTCAAAGTTAGGCCTTATTTTCTACCGCTAAAGTGGTGTTATCCCTCAATAGTTACGTAAAAATTACGATTTTTTGCACAAATTTGGAAAATGCTCGACTTCGAATTCGTAGCCAATTCGTTAAAAAAATGATTTAAAAAAATGGACACTCGTCAACGAGCCGTATTTATTGTTAACTGGAATAACCCGTTTGGTCTTTAGATTTAAAATGGATCATTCAAGCTGAAGTGTCCACCGCCAAACTTCGCGAAAAAAATGTCATCTGCCAGCGGCGACTTTGTTGTTTTCTGGATTTTTTGCTGTTTTTTAAGGGGGAATATACCTTTTAAGGCAAAAATGGTCCGTAAGAAATCTACATCTTCCAGAAAAGAAGAAGAGCAAGAGAATGTTGAATTAGAAGGCCTGGTATGGTCCAGGCATCGCCGATTAAAGGTAAACACGAAATTTCCATGATTTTACAGTACTTAAAACTTCAAACGCGTTTTTCTCGAAACTATGTTTTTAGACACGGGCGTATGCGTAGCGCCTCGATTTTTCAATCGTTTGACTTGAAATTTTAACTCTAGCTTCTTGACAACATTTTCTAGTCCAGTACGTAGGATTTTTCGATAAGTTGAAATTAAAAAATTTTATCATCGATATTCGACCGATTTTGTTACGATTCTTTTTTCTTCATATTAACGCCATTTCTTTTAATCAATATTTTGAACAACCCCGACGTACTGGACTGGTTTTTGATATCTACTTTTAAAGTATTTTTCGTTGTACTAACATGTATAAAAACCGAATATAAAAATATTGTTTTGTTTTTCTTAAATAGATTGTCAAAAATGACCCTTGATTTTGCCCTCACAAAGGTACATTCCCCTTTAAGGCCCTCAATATATGTCCCTCTGTGTTAAAAAAATGCGTTTCTTTTTCACCAATCGTTCCCCAGAAGAAAAAAAAATCGGAATTTGGCCATTTTTTGCGCGCCTCTAGGTAGATGTAGTCCCATAAGTCGTCATAGCCACCGGAATTTATCGGTACCTCGTTCCCGCCGCCACTAGAGGGCGTTTCGGCATCAGAATCGCTCGATTTGAAATCGACGGGGCACTCGGAGGGGATCGCAGCTACGGACCATGAGAATTACGCGGGTGAGTTGTCGAGTTTCGCAAATTGCGTGTTCCCGAGGAGATGTGCCAAAAAATTAAAAAAAAAACATCACTATTCCAGGAAAAATCTCCGACAAACTATGCAGCGCAGCGTCGTCCGGGATACCGTAATTTTTGTTCGTCAATCGTCGCAAAATAAAACGTGAACCGCGTACGAGACGCCACGCTGCTGATATTCGTACATCGTCTCATGACGATGAAGTTTGCAGCGTTGGAATGCAATTTTTTTCCCCGAATTTCGGCAGATTTAAGCTACTCAATATTTTTCTATGAAAAAATTACGTAATAAAAGTCAAATATAGCCAAATATATTCTTAATTTTCCGAAACATTTAATTGAGTACTTTACTTCAAAAAAATTCGCGAAAATCACCCACAATTTCATCGTTCACACTGGTATAGCCCCTTAAGGGGCCAGTCCACTTTGAAAATTAAAAAAAAAATCGATTTTTTTACTGTTTTCGAAAGTACATAAATTCAGAAATATTGTGTCAAAATTTTATGAAAATCCGAGCTCTCTAAGTATTTTTTTTTTACCTGAACGTCAGGACCTCATTTCATCTACCTGAGCGTATAGCGCGCTCGGCCGATCATAGTGTAAACTTCAAACGCGTTTTTCTCGAAACAACGTTTTCAAAATCTAGCTCCATCGTATCTCTAAAACTAATAAACCGATTCTCTTGAAATTTGAACCACATATTGTAAACATGATTCGCAACAAGATGACCCTCGATGGTTTTAAAACTTTGATTTTTACTCTTTTTTTTGCGAAAAACTGCGGAAAAAACGCGTTTTTTTTACTCTTTTCGTATTTCATCTGCCATTTTTTTTATTTTTCGATGAAACTTTATATCCTCGGGTCATTTTGCAGCTGGTGTCATACTGAATCTAATGGACTTTGATTTTTTTGTTTCAGACAAGCCGTTGCCGAGTTGTGACGGAGCTACCTAGCCCACCTATTTTTGAGGCGTTACGTTAAACTATAGTTTTTGTACTTAAAAATGAATAAAAATGAATTAAAATATTTTTAAATGTATTTCAAGACTATTTATCAAGCCCAACAACTTTTATATTCATATCTTTTATAAAATCCTCCAAAAACATCGCGAAAATAGCCTTTTTTTCGTGGCTCCAAAGTGGCCCCTTAAATTTGCAAAATATGACTGGATAACCAGAAGCTGAGGAATCGAAAAGAATTTTCGTTGCACTCCAACGATACAAACTTCAGGCCCGTGATCGCCTCGGGAATCCGCGTTCTCTTGTCCCAATGTATCCCCCCTGACAACTGAATGAATGAACGGTTGTTGTGATCTTTTGTTATCTCTGTTATCCGCGAAATACTAACGTTATGCATTCCTAGGGACGAATTTTGCATTCTTATAATAGGATTTGGCTGCGAGACGAGCGGTGCGGTCTGAAAGGTCGGTTGTCCACCGACGAGGCCCGACCATCCGTTAACGACCGTCGGGACGACGTTCAGCATCGTATGCGCGCTGTTGCTCGATCTTACCGAGGACACGGTATTCGGCGACAGATGCGAGGGATGCGTCGTTATCGACGAACTTTGCCTCTGATGATTGACCTGTTGTTGTTGTTGTTGTTGTTGTTGCTGCTGCTGCTGCTGTTGTTGCTGCTGTTGCAACGCGTTGTTGTTGACGCTTGTACCTCTGGGTACCATACCCTGTATCGCTGTGACGCCCCTCGGATTGAGTGGGTTTTTGTTCGCGTTTGCGTTCTGCGCTTGATTAACATTGGCGGAGCTTTTGATTGCGGGCGGTGTAGGCGGTTGTTTGGTCCATCCGCCGCTCCCGCTGCCGCCTTTGCTGCTGACGAATAGCTGCGAGTCCATTACTTTGCTGGGCCAGTAATCCTCGAAGCCGGTGCCCGGTGGAAAGTAGCTCTTTATGTCGCTCAGGCTTATCACCGAGCAAGTCTCGCTCGCGAAAAGCTCGTTTCTTATTCCCTGGACTTTGCAGCAAAACTTTAGATACGACAAGTCCCAACCCTCGAGTTTCTCGGCTTTCAGCTTGAGATTGTCCGTTTCGCCTTCGAAGTAGAAAAGCGGCACGTACTTGAGATTGTCCTTGACCGTGTAGGGCACAACCGATTCCTTGTTTATGCGTATGAAGCCGCACTTTTCGGACTTTATACCGGAGGACGAGGATGACGATGCGGTGGAGGACGTGGCTGCGTTTTGTCCGGCTGTCAATTTCGTGTAGCAAACATCGAGAAATGTGTAAAATTCCTTGGCATCGGCGACTCTTACGACGAGATCCTTCACCGTGAATTGTTCCTTGCCGAATTGTCCCTCGCAGTGCCTCATGTTGATCTCGTTGAAGAGCTTGCTCTCGGCCTCCGTTATGTAGTAACTCTTTATACACGTGCAACTGTATATGTCCGAGTGCAAGTAGCTCAGATATTTGTTCAACAATTTCGACTCGAGTATCCTGACGGAGCAATATTTCTCGCCGGCACGATATATGTAGGGTATGTGACACTTGTCGAAGGTGATCCATCCGAAGTGGCCCCTCAGGCTCTCGTCGTCAAGCGCAACTTTTCCACCGGCGACCTCGCTCGTAACTGACTTTACCGCTGGCGCGTTCTCGCGTCCCTTCGTCGCCCCCGTCGTCCCTGTCGTCGTCGACGTCGTCGTCAGGTAGCCCAGTATACCCGGGAGATTCGGCTGACCCGCCATCATACCGGAAGAACCACGCTGGCCACCCTGCCCACTCGCTATACCGCTCGCAGCTACTTTCGCCTTGTTCGCTTCCACCATTTTGGCAGCCAACTCCCGGATCTCCGCCTCATCTGGACGCTCCTGCTTTACCGCTACTTTGTCGAATGCCCCTGCAAACCGTTTACGGATATTAGATGGGATGCGAAACATTTTTGCCGGCGAAGATCGAGAGATAAAAGAGAGAGAGAGAGAGAGAGAGAGTTTGTTTGGGTGGAAATACTTTTTCGTTCGAGAAAGTTGCTAAATGTTCATTTTTATTTTTTAATTCCGAATTTTTTTTTCCGTGAACATTCACCATTTTTTGGAATTTTTTGAGAAAATTCTCTAAACATTTCGTTGAGAAAATTCTCCAAATTTTTCGTGTTTCTACAAAATCCCCTGAACATTTTTCTTCGCGAAAATTCCTCTGTAATAACTGCTTTGGCGTAGTTTTTTATTTTTATATTTATGAATGAATTTCTTTTTTCCAGAAAATTGCCAAATTTATTTTTTCGAGGAAATTCGTCTGTAATAACTATTTTAGCGTATTTTTATTTATTGTTATATTTATGAATGAATTTCTTGTTTCGAGAAAATTCCGTAAAATAATTTTTAAGAAAATTCCCCAAAATGTTCGTGTTTCGACAAAATTTCTCTGTATTAACTATTTTGGCGGAGTTTTCTATTTATTTTTATATTTATGATACATAGTCGATTTGCGTGTAATTTTTAGGCATTTAAAATTTTTCATTTTTCCATTGCATTGTCCTATTTATATAACATTGCTCATTTTTCAAATGTTTAACTTTAGGGGTCTACGAAAGCTCGAAATTTGAAAAAATACGATTTTTTTATTGCATCGTTTTATAGCCTAGGATTTTAACTTCGATGTGCAACAAAAACTTTTCTCAAATTGCAAAAATTGACCGAGTTGTGACGATTATTGTGAAGAATCAAATTGCCCACTGCGCGAACCATTCTGATAAAATTTACCGTTCTTTTGCGTTTTTCTCGAACACTATGTTTTGTGAAATGGTGCCAGTCGTATATCAAAATATTTTCGGCCGATTTACTTCACATTCGGACAGACCTGAGATTATAACATTTTCTATTGTACGACCGGATCATACTTATTATATGTTTATCTATTTGTTAATAACAATTATATTAGTTGTTTTTTGTCGAAATCCACATTTTTTTGTACAGCTTGCTATTTCCGTAATTTTTTTAATTTCAAAGAAAGATCCGGTCGTACGGAATTATGCTATAACTACATTTGTTATTCTTTATTTTAGATGGGCCTAGTTGCCAAAAGCACCTACACCGATTGGCCATGCAGCAACTACGGCTCTTTCTTTAAATAATAATAACCTCATTCTTCATCAACATTTTTCAATTTAAAAAAATCTTTAACTTGACAAGACTATGTATTAGTTGTTTGTAAAATTCCGACCTCCGCATCCCGATACTCTCGCCGGAAAAAGATATTGAAAATGGACCAGTCTTTTGGGCCCCAAGCTTGTGCAGGCTCGTTGAGTGTACAATAAAGGTCATTTAAGTCGAAACGATTTCATACCTAAATCTCATAAATAATTTTGTATTCAATTTTCATTAGTTATAACCGACGGATAATTATTAACGAAAATTTGTTATTCATTTACTATTATATACGATGTTCTTGAAGTAATTATTCATTTATAATTCACGGCTTCTATTCATCATTTTCGATACATAATTATTAGCCATATTGATGAATCATCGTTTGCCTTGATATTTCCAACGATATTAAAGTTTTTGTTGATATGCAAATGTTTAAATTGTTCCTGTTGTATTTACAACCAGCATTTACGCGATCAAAACCATTATTACTCATACATAACAATAATCAGTTGGATTATTGTTAAAATGTTCAAAATTGATCAAATGTTCGAAAAAAGTTCAGAATTCATCAAATGGTCAAAAAAAACGGTCAAAATTGACGAAACGTTCAAAAAATATCAAAACTGATCAAATGTTTACAAACAGTTCAAAGTTTATAAAATGTTGAAAAAAAGTAACAGAATTGTTAAAATGTTTTTAAAAAAGTTCAATATTGATCCAATGCTAAAAAAAAGTCAAAATTGAGAAAATATTCGAAAATATATAAAAACTGATAAAATGTTTTAAAACAGTTCAAAATTTATAAAATGTTCAATAAAAAGTATGAAAATTGTTAAAATGTTCAATAAAAAGTATGAAAATTGTTAAAATGTTCGAAAAACGTATCAAAATTGTTAAAATGTTCGAAAAAAATATCAATATTGTTAAAAGTTCGAAAATAGTTCAATATTGATCAAATTTTTTTTCAAATTTTCCAAATTGATCCAACGGTACAAAAAAGGTCAAAATTGAGAA
Source organism: Ophion slaviceki (assembly GCA_944452715.1). Classification (NCBI taxonomy): domain Eukaryota; kingdom Metazoa; phylum Arthropoda; class Insecta; order Hymenoptera; family Ichneumonidae; genus Ophion; species Ophion slaviceki. Next base: position 47,182,118 of record OX101789.1, on the reverse strand, counting down.
AATATTAGAAAAAATATAAAAACTGATAAAATGCTTAAATACAGTTCAAAGCTTAATTTTTTTAAGTGTCAAAATTCTTGAAATGTTGGAATAAAGTTCAAACTGGATCAAATGGTAAAAACTGAGAAAATGTTCAAAAAAGTATAAAAACTGATAAAACGTTCAAAAACGGTTCAAAATTTGTAAGATGTTCAAGAAAAGTATCAAAATTGATAAAACGTTCGAAAAAAAGTTTCAAAGTTGATGGACGAAAAGTTCGAAATGGATCGAATGTTAAAAAAAATAGTTCAAGATTGATCACACGTTCCTGATGAGTCAAAAAGAGTCCCGAAAACGGATAAAGAGAACGACAATTGCTCGATCGGACGTGAACTTCGCGAAAACCGGGTTTGGCGAAAAGTCCATAATCTTGGCGCAACGGGCTGCGTGCAGCTCGCGTGCGTCTGTTTATATTTACATGCATCTAATTGGTTCGCCGTAATTTCCCCCCAGCGCGCGATCCATTCACGAGAGCTCGTTCGATCGGCCCGCAGCCTCCGTTAATTTGTTCCGCTCGCCGGAAAAAAAAGAACCCCGTTTTTTTTTCATTGTTCATTTTCAATAATCTTTTTTTCGCTTATTTTTCTTTACGTACATGCGATTCCATTGAGCGTCGAATTTCCCTTCGCGCAGAGCACTGTACCCACGGAGGGCAACGCCATCGCACATTATACGCGTCCACACGAGAACGCGCGGCGTGAAGTTAGGCGAGTGAATTTCGAGCGTGCACGCAGATGTAGAACGAGAAGCACAGAGGAGGAATCGCGAGTTCCACGCGACCGCGTACTTCCTCGAATTTCCGTAAATTCGTTGAGCGAGTAGGAGGGGAAAAGAAAAGCGATTGATAGCGAGCGACAACGCGGAGGCCTCTTCTTCGCCGGAACAGGATGATCCGCACGGGTCAGCAGACAATTCGCGCCTCCGACCGTAACATCGCTTCGGACGGGGACGCAGAATTTTTCTTGCCTTTTTTTCTTCTCTTGCGATGTTTTTTTTCCTCCGTCTCTCGAGGCTCGGAGAGGTTAGGTCGCGGTTGAGATTCGCGAGGGAAATATGGTCGAGAGGATTGCGATCTCAGGATGATCCTCGTTGACCCGAGAAGTGTCACCGCAACCTCGAGAGACCCGCCGACCACGAGCGTCGATTGCACTCGTGCATATCGCGCGTTCACGCAAAACAGAGAAATGAACGAAAAAAAAAGGAACGAACGACTTGGTCGGAGCGACGCCACGCGGACGAGCGGGGCAACGCGGCGCGAAAACTTTCGAGGCGCGTGCGGCCCGATCGTCAACGTCGTACACGCGATGAGAATAAAAACGTAAAATTGTTATTTTTTTTCTCGCCAAATAGATCCCGGTCGGTAAATAAGCTGCGGTACAAAAAGAACCCTGGAAAACATCGAATCCCCCGCCGCTGCGACGGCGAAATTTTTTAGGTTAAACGAAGGCGTCGGTCGGTAAAAATACTTTCTTGCGCCTCGGTACCTCCAGTCCACTTGTCCTTCCATCTTCTCATCAACGAATTCGACACTTTGAGTCGTAAACGACGCACGTGCTCGTCGCGCGACGAAAAAAACATCTTGCGCCGAAAAAAGAAACTAACGAATTTGCCCGGCTTTTTTTTCATCTTCTTTTGTTATTTTTACAGTCTTTCCGTTCGTCTCATCTATCTCAGCCCGCCAGCGACCTAGGATAGAGATCGCTCGCTTTTTTCGGTCCAGGTCGGGGTGAACATCTATTTTCTGACAGGTGAAAATACATGTGCGTGGAGTCCGGACAAGAGAGGGGGAGACGCGAGAGGAAGCGAGATAGAACGAGCAGCAAGCGTAGAGAGGGGACCATCGACAACACAGCCCCGCGCATACCGTCGACCCAACGATTTCACGGAGTGTGGCCGTCAGTCGCTCGAGGGCAGCACGAGACGCATATACGCTATATACATATAGACTTTTTACCCGTGCAGTTCGTGTGTGCGTGTACGTACACAAAAAATAAGCACGGCACGGATAAAAAGTCAAACAAAAGTAATGTGCGGCGTGTTTTTAGCCGCACAGTAAGCGCGTTCCGCAAAAAAGCAGTGACAAAAAGCTTTAGATAAGCTTCGCAAAACATTTGCACAGTCACGCTGAGAACCGAGAAAAATGCCGTCCATAAAATAAGAAAAACCAATATCCAGCCAGGATCGCTTAACGTACTAATCGTATTCCAGGTGCAAAGAGAGATAGAGCGAGAGAGAGAGAGAGAGAGAGAGAGAGAGAGAGAGAGAGAGAGAGAGCAAGCTGCGATCAATAATCTATCGGCAAGTGTCGTGATATTGAGAACCGCACAGATGGCGTACGTTATCGCAGGGATCTAAGAATGAAAACAAAGGAGCCTCTCAATTGTCGGGAGAAGAGATTGTTTTGAACATCCTTAGGATAGACGTAAGAAGACACGTGTTTGTCAGTGGTGCCCTTTCCCCTGGCCCCGCTCCGTCGACCCGACGGCAGTGCACTGTTTTGAACGCTCGCCGCGATGCGCGCAACGCACTCTCGCTTCCGCTGAACCGACACTCGCGACCAAGGGAGGGGGGAGCACTAATCAGGAGGGGGTTAGGCGAGGGAGTGGGGGTCGGACCGTTGTTTGAAGTGATCGAACGTTGGGGAATCCGTGACATGCAGGTCCGCGAGACAACTGAGGAGCCGCATGGCGAATCATGGGTAACTATGTGTGGGGAGGGGGGGGGTTGTTACCAAACGTTACCTGAGCCCTAGTACCGTTCTCGACTACTGGGAGACGCGTACGTTAGAGAAACGAAACAGCAAAGGTCACCCAGGGATGATAATTTTGGCTTTGTGTGTGGAGTTATGACCTGTTGGGGAGGAAGAGTGGGGTGTAAATTACGAACCCGTGAGATCCTGCTGTTGCATTGACATCGCACTACACGACACACACAGCACCGGTCCGCCTCGCGGTTAATACTGCGCTGCTCCACCGGCGTGTGAGGGGCACAGCAGCGCCAGCGCTCGCGAGCGGCAGCGCGGTGAACCGCGGGAACCCCGTGAACCGGCCAAAACTTTTCGTCGCCGACTCCCCCCCCCCCCCGACCCTCCTGCCACGCTGGTGGACGGACTCTCGCGCACACGAAACTTTTGTTTCAAACTGTATAAATTCTCCCTTACGGGCCGATCAAACACGGACGGTAGAGAGGCTGATGGCGGGGAGATGGAGGGGCTCGAGCCTCCGGCAGCCCTAGGGGCGCTCGAGACTCGTCACTCGACACTCCGTGCACCGCGGGCCGCGAGCGTTCACATTTTCGTGCAGTTTGCGCGTTCGGGGGAAAAACAAAACAAAGTCCATGGCGAACGGCACAGACGCGAGGTGGCACTCGAGAGACGAAACTCCCGGACGATTACTATCCCGTGCATACGTGCCATTTTTTATATTTTTTAAAAATTAGTTGAGATACACTTTTGACGTTTAACGCACGAGGGGACGTCGCGAGGCGCGCCACTCGCTCGTCGATTGCCGAGTGGGAGGAGCAGCGACGCGAGCGCCGGCATGTGCGCGGCGGCGCCTCCGCGTACCGCGCGGAGAGTGGGGCGCGCGCGCGACACCGCAGCGCCACTTGAGCCGCAGCGGTCGGCCACGTCGGTGCCAACGGGCTTTCGCTTCGTTTAGTACACGCGCGACTTGCGGACACGCACGGGAGAAACGTTGCGCGTGCGGACATTTGCGTTCCGTGCTTATTGGTAGTTCATGTGAGAAAAAATAAATGAAAATGGCCGACACGACGACTTCCGGCAACGGTCCGACATACGGGCCTGGAAAGCCCGGTGTCTGAGTGGTGGGGAGTGTTAGTGAGACACAAACTTCGTTCCTCATTTATCCACTAGGAGCGCCCTCAAGTGGCGGTCTTGTGGATATAGATATACAGCAATAGATAACCTTCTCGAAGTTTCGGAATCGTGTTTCCCTGTTTCGTTGTAGTGTCGAAACAAAGTAAACGGTCTATTTAATTTATAAAACGGCTCGAAGCGTGCATCGTACCGAACTGTTGAAAAAGTTTCAACGGGTCACTAGCTCGTGGTCGGGAAAAAGAGAAATGTCCGGGAACTTTTCCTGGGAAAACGTGTGCTGTTTTTTTCTTCTTTTTCTTCTTCATAAAAGAGTATCGCGTTGGGAGCCTGAATTAGAATGACGTTGAAGTTTCAATCGTTGAAATGCATCGACTTTATAATTCATTTTTGATTTCTTTATTTGTATGTTTATCCAAAGCCTTATTTTTTTTGCAATTTGAGGTCGTGAATCGCCAATAAAAATACGTAAAACATTCAAGTGATTTCGACAGCCAAAAAAAATTGTACCATTAACGAGAATCGACTTTCGTTGCGTTCCAACGATGCAAACTTTAACATCATGAATTAGAAGGTTCAAAAAAGCGTTTTTAGAAGGGAAAAAATGAAGTGAGCCCAGTACACATTGAGGTATCTTTTCATGTATATTTGAAATTTATAAAAAAATCAACATGAAACAATAAACGACTGCAGATTTATCAGCCTTTTCACAGGCCAATTTGAACACATCGTGAAAATGAAAACTGAAGCTTCAAAGTTTTCAATACGAAGAAATATCAATATCAAATGTTAATCGCTTCCCTGCTTTTGGCCTTGTATCCTCAAAAATATTTACAATCGGCCTCTGTAACTTTGTAAATGTATTCTTGGATAGTTTGTCTATCGATTAGAGCAATTAAAAAAAAAACGTTTTTTCGGACCTTCTAATTCAGGCTCCCGCCTTGAGTATCTTTCGCAATGTTTGTATTGAAATGTATTTATAAACGTGTCAGCTACCATGCTTTGCGATTACGTTGAAGTTTGCATCGTTGGAACGCAACGAAAGTCATTTTTTTTTTATTTCCCAAATTTCCTTCGGCCGACTTGAACTACGAAAGTCACGTAAACATTTTTTTAGCAATCTCATTTAGCGATCTACAATCCAAATAATCGAACTTCTTCAGTTTTCGCATTTAATTATCCAGCGCTTGAGCGAAGGATTTGATAAAATAATTATTTTTAAAAAATTGCGCAGTCCAAAGTGAAAGTATCGATTTTCGGTGAAAAAAAAAACGCTTTTTTTTAATCGATAAAGGCAAAACCATAAATCGAAAAAAAATCATTCGCCGAGAACTGCTTCTTGACGTGTAAAAGAAGCTCGGGAAAATCGAAGTCGATTGGTGAAAGGATTTTTGAGATATTGTGGTCACCAATTTTGAAAAAGTCATTTTGAGACGACGTTAAAGCTTGGATCGTTAGAGTGCAACGTTAATTCATTTTTTCTGCTAAATTTTGTCATTCGTCCGATTAAGGCTGTAAAAATCACTCAAACGTTTTCACGTATCCTTATTAGCAATTTACAAGCCCAATTTGCCAAATAAAAGCCTCTGAATAACGATACAAAAAAAAGTAGTGAAATACAACGCTAAAAAATCTTTGTATTGCAACGACGCAAACTTCAACGTAACATTTTGGGAAAAATGCGTTCAAACTTGTTGCTAACAAGGAAAGGTTAGCCACCGAGCCACTGGCATGAACAGTGCTGTAAATGGAGGGTAATTTTCGCGATCGGTCAAATATCGTGAAATAGCTGTTATTTAAAATCCATTTCCTACTTGTGTATTGAGTATTTTGTTTTGAAACTTGATTGATGCGATCTGTGCGAATTGTAGATGAAGATGAAATCTTTTTTTCTATGGAAATGATTGTTGTAGTTAGGTGAAACATACGGTCGGTAAAACCATTTATCGTGGTATGGTAATCTGTCTTTGAGCCTTGGAGGGGATTTATTTCTTATTGAATTTGCATATAACAAGAAACCCGCTTTTTTGTTGGTCTATATATTTGTTTATTATTACAATTTTTTTACTTATTAGCCGAGTATATACATTGAACTATTCTATAGTGTAACTTACACTCATTGACGACGGTCCATTCCAAGTCCATTTTACGTTTTTTTGCCCCCTGAATACAAATTCACTATTAATTCCCCCGAAACCCTCAATTTTTATTGAAAAAGTGGGGAAAAATTGGCTAAAATCGAAAAATACCCGTAGCACGATGGACGAAGCGGCATTTTAAAGCAAAAACGACGATGAACAGAATGAGCACAGAGTGTATTCCCCATGGGATTGATACTTATTGCGATGAAGAATTCACTGATGCATGAATAGCTAGATTTCGGCCGTAATTGTCAGGAAATTTATCGAGGATTCCAACATCGCTGTCATTTATATATATATATAGAGTTTTATTTGCATAACTTGGAATACAAGTTTTTTACAAACTATTTCCTTACATATTGTTCCTTATTTCTAACTTAAGCCTACAATTCTATCCTGCACCTGCACTTCTCTTTCTTTTTACCTCTACTACTTATCACTAACGTCTCCGTCTTCCTCCTTACTCTTTTTTGCGCACAATACCTCTATTTCTCTAAAATACCGGCATATTCCAACATTTATTTTTCCGCCTAACATATTAATGATTTCTCCTTTTATCGCGATCTCATCCACTCCCTGCATCCACTCCTCAGCTTCTTTTCTTGTTTCCTTTGGCATTAATGCCCATGCTTTTCTGCACACTATCAGGTGTTCCACGGTCTCATTTTGTTCCTCACATATCCTGCATCTCCAGTCCTTCACCCCCTTTTTTCCCGCTCTCCAGACATTTCCACACCTTAATCTTGCCCACAATTCTTTGTCCCTACCCTTCACCCCTTCCTCCTTCCAATACTTCCACGGGCTTTCCTCGTTCTCCACCAAATATTTATACATGCTATTGTACGATGATTTTTTTATTTTTTCTTCTTCTTCCTCCAATATTTTCTTTTTTAGGTTTTCTAATCCTTCTCCAATCTTTTTTTCTATTGTTCTCACTTCTTTCTTCTCCCTTATCATCGTTATTATTTCCTCTATGCCCATTTCCATTAATACTTTTTTCAAATCCTTTCCCCACTTCGACGGTGCACCATTCGCTATCGCTCTCATCTCCTCTCTTACACATATTTTTGGCCATCTCTCGTCCTCCATCTTTAGCACCTCCTTGATGTACCTCAGTACTCGTTCTCTGATTACATATTCTATAGTAGGCACACCCAGCTCCCTCCTCCATATATAATTTGGGGTCTCTCTGTTTACCCCCAACGCTGTCATTTATATTATTATAAATATTCTCAGAGCTGAACCGCCTCAACATACGAGCTGTCGGCTCAGCAATCAACGCCGAGCGTGAGTCGAACGTGCATTATAGCCTCGACCATTGCGACCGACATTTTGTTTCGCAGCTTGGTATCGGTTGGGTTTCAATTCTTGTTTTCGTTTGTTTGGACTTACTTGTTTGTTTGCATTCACTCGGAATTCGTTCACTTGTGGTTGGTTTTTTAAACTTGTTTTGAGAGAAAAAAAACCTCGGAAATTTATAATCCCCTAAAAATACCCTAACGCTTCAAAATTCTCCTAAAAAATTTTTTCCCCCTATTTTTCTCCTAACCCAGGTAAAATACGCCTAAGTCTAGGAGGAAATCTCCTAACCTGGCAACACTAAAATATTAACGCTTAAGGGGTTACCCCCACTTGCGATTTTGAAAAAATCGATTTTTTTTATTGCATTTTTTTGAAGTATAATTATCCGGGCGCCTAATTCTGTATGGGCCCGGAATAGATGACTCTATGTAAGTTTACAATAAAAAAAATTTTCTTCGTGTAAACTGAAATTGAAACTTTAAACGCGTTTTTCTCAAAATGGCATTTCTGAAGTCGGTGACCAAGATTACTCGAACACTAATGAACCGATCTTCTTGAAATTTTGCAGGCTTATTTAATACATAAAAATGTAGCCTTTAATCGTTCGATTTTTTTTTTCAAAAAAAAATAAAAAAATAGCCGTTTTATAGCCAAAAAACGGTTGTTTTTTTTTCGTTAAAATCGAACCATTAACTTTGACTGTCCGCCATTTTGTGAGAAATGAATATTTTTTAAAATCCTTCGACTAAAGACTAATTTATACTTATATTTGACTAAATCCATCCGCATTTTTTTTTTTCAGATGATCCACTTCGCCGCAATGTTGGTCACCGCAAACCGTGTATATAAAAACATTATTTCATTGACGGCCATTTGCCACTAAACAATGTAATATTTTTCAATAAAAAAATTACTGAAAGTTCTTCAAGATGGTATATTGATCGATTAAAAAAGTTTTGTAGTTTTCTTTAAAAAAATTCATGAAAAAGGCCTTTTTTGCGCTACAAGTGGGGGTAACGCCTTAAGAAATGAATTTTCAGTGAAGAATTTCGTTATAACTGCTCATAAACTGCTCGTAAAATGGAAAGTTTTCGATTAATCGGACATTCGATAAATCGAGTGAGAATTGTCGAAGTTATCTGTCACGCCAATTGGAAAAAAGCTGTTTCGAGAAGTTTCGAGTATTCGGCCATTTTGTACACCGAAAAGAAATATATATTTCCCAACAGCTTAATATTCATACTAAATATCAGCTCACAATCTTCATTTTTTTCCGTCGAAACAAGTGCGTCGCTCACATCGCAATCATCAATTGACTAACGCGGGGTGGTCCTTGGCGTTATGTTTTACTAAAGAATATTACTACATAGCGTCAACAGTTTCGTCGCTTTTCAAAATGATCATCTCACCACATGGGATCAACTCGTACACCTTTCCCCTACATAGAGCAACTGAACGAAAAAAGAATCCAAGGGACGAAGAACTTACAACATCGTATATGACATCATCCCAATATAATGTTCAGTACTGTGCCCAGTATTGGTGCTCTATTGACCAAAACTCCCCCTTATGCTTTCTTAGAACCACGGGAGCGAAGCCGCGGGGTAAACGTTGATATATCTTTTTTTACTGTCTTAAAAGTCGTGTGCTCTCGCTCGATGTCTCGCCACTGATCAACTTTGAGATTTTTTCAAACCACAAATAGCGATCATTCTCACCGAAGGAGTAAAAAAGTCTCAGTAGTAAAAAACAACTAGATCTTGTTCCATTCATATCGCTCTGGGAAAGATTGTTTATTCCGAAAAATATGCACCATTGCACAGCTGTTCGGGCTTGCTTTTGATTTTCCCACCCCAAGGTAGCAGTTGGAACGGGGCAGCCTGTACGATTACGCGCGCAGCAGCACAGCACAGTGACCGGTTGAAAGTTGCCACACGCGGACTCTTCGCGAACACCGGCCACCGGACGATGTGTAGAGCCCGGACAAAAAGTGTGCCAAAGTGTTTTTCCGTCAGTGTGGCTAGTTCGCTGCGGCAATAGAACACTGTACTTCGCTCTTTGTGGCATCGATCGAACGTGTCCCGACAAATTTCTGCCCAAAGTATCCACGCAGTTTGTACTATTTGTTTGGGTTTGTTTTCCCGCACTTCCGAGGGTTGATAACGAAGAGCATGTGGAGAAGGAAGAGTCGCTTTCAGCTAGCCATCCGTACTACTCGTTACTCATATAGATATACGGTTCTCGGCGTCTCCTCTTTGTGCGGCTCTTCGTAGGCTCTCCCCACTCCGCGGCGCGACCCACGTACGGTCGTGCAACAATAATAAAGCAGCACACCCTGCCCGACTTCGTTTGTTTCTTTGCTCAGTGTGACGCCCCCTGCTGAACGCATCGCAACGACGAGCAGCCCAAAACCATCGGGAGATTCCAAGGATTGTTTCGGTGAAAAAACGCCAGTAACGTTTAGCCCGCGTTTTCAAGTTTATAGCAAGCATACAAACACGCACGACGTCACAGGTGATTAATCGTGTTATTCAAGGATCCAACGGTGCGTTAATTTTTTTTTGCACGCTAGCTTATCGTAACATATCGGCTCTAGCATTCGAAGATCACAGGGAGATTGTGTGTCCCTTTCGCGCGCGTCTGTACGCGCTCGCCACTTGGCGCCCAAGGACGTGTCCGAGACAAAACTGCGGAAGGGGAACGCGCATGTGGGACTTCGGTGTAGCGAGTTTCTCATTGCGCCGCGGGAGAAAAGTGAAATAATCGCACGCGCGTCACAGCTGGACCGAGGGCGCGTTCGGTTATTCATCCTTTCGTTGTTTCTCACCTCAACGTCTTCGTTTCGAGTTGTAATTTTACTTTATCATTTTCACTCAGTAAGTACATTAAACTAATTGATAAAATAATTACTTTAAGGAAATAACAAAATTTTAGCAAATCAATTCGTTATTTAATAACTTCTTTTAGTTTCTTCAATTTGTATGATTTATTAAGGTTATTCCAATCATTCTATTTAACAATTTTACCCAATCGGCTAATTGAATTGATTGAAAAAAAGAAGAAAAAAAAACGACAAAAGGGTGGGAGGAAGGTCGACACCGGTTCGTACTTCACAGGTGACTACTTGAGGCAACAGTTGGAACGAGGCAGAGAGAGAGAAGGAGAGATCATCGAAGTAAGCGAGCCAACGGACACCGTTCGAATTCTACAGAAACAACGGTACATCCGTTTCGGAAACGACAAGAATGAAAAACAGCGAAATAGAAACTAGTTTTTTTCTTCTTCTGGAAAGTCGAGCGAGTTATCGACGGAAATTAAATAAATCGATTCGTCCGATGAAATAAACAGCACGATCCCCACGAAAAGTAGCTATGGAGTTTGGCTCTGATCTCCGAAAAGTAACTAGGAAGTTATTAGTATCCATGACTAGTAATATTAATACACGCAGATTAGATGTGACTTTATTAATGATCTAGTAATTTATCCTTGGTTCACTAGTAATATGCGCGTGTGGGGAACTAGGGAACTCACTAGGAAGGACGGGACTAGGGGCGTACCTATCGCCAAAAAGTAGCTAGGAAGTTGGTAGTAACTATTTCTAGTAATATCCACATACACGCACATACAAATGAAATTCCCAGTTACGCCGTCATTAGTGACTTTATTAATTCACTAGTAAAACAGACGCACACATTACTGGAAAATTTACTAGGAAAGAGGGCAACTAGGGGTAGTACTCCTAGTTGCCCTTCGATTCACTAACGAGATTGGTATAATCTTACTAGTGAATTTGTCGAATCTCCAAAAAGTTACTAGGACGCCGGTAGTAATAATTTCTAGCAATGTGCACGCACATACAAGTTAAATCCCCAGTTACGTCCGTGCCAATCACTTCCTTAAGGGGTTAGGCCACTCTAGAGGCCGAAAAAAATACGCTTTTTGGGGATTTTTTTAGCAAAACTACAAAATAAATCGAGATTACAAAAAAGGGTGTTTATCATACATATCAGTGATTGTGTACAATAATTTTTTTCAAGCGATTCATTTCAAAATGGCGGCTGTGCAGCGTTTATCTCAAAACTGCATTTTTTAAGTTGGCCGGAAAAATAACTCGCAAGGAACATCCCTCAGTAATCTCGATTTATCTCTGTTTTGTAATCTCGATTTATTTTGTAGTTTTTCTGAAAAAAATTCCCAAAAAGCCTATTTTTTCGGCCTCTAGAGTGGCTTGAGGCCTCAATTCACTAGTGAAACACACGCGTTACTAGTAAATTAAGGAAGCTACTGGGAAAACGGCATCTAGGGATATACCAATATCTCTAGTAATTTTCCACAGGCTTCCAAAAGTAACTGGGCATATGGCGATAGCCATTGTAATATTGAACACCAACGTCCTTGGTTACCCTTGCCTAGTAACTTTCTTAAGGGGTTACCCCCACTTGCGATTTTGAAAAAATCGATTTTTTTTATTGCATTTTTTTTGAAGTGCAATTTGAAGTGGTTTTTTTTATGCCCGGAATAGATGACTCTATATAAGTATACAAAAAAAAATATTTTCTTTGTGTAAACTGAAATTGAAACTTTAAACGCGTTTTTCTCAAAATAGCATTTCTGAAGTCGGTGACCAAGATTACTCGAACACTAATGAACCGATCTTCTTGAAATTTTGCAGGCTTATTTAATACATAAAAATGTAGTCTTTAATCGTTCGATTTTTTTTTCGAAAAAAAAATGGCCGTTTTATAGTCAAAAAACGGCCGTTTTTTTCGTTAAAATCGAACAATTAACTTTGACTGTCCGCCATTTTGTGAAAAATGAATATTTTTTAAAATCCTTCGATTAAAGACTAGTTTATACTTATATTTGACTAAATCCATCCGCATTTTTTTTTTTTCAGATGATCCACTTCGCCGCAATGTTGGTCACCGAAAACCGTGCATATAAAAACATTATTTCATTGACGGCCATTTGCCACTAAACAATGTAATATTTTTCAATAAAAAAATTACTGAAAGTTCTTCAAGATGTGTTCTTTAAGATGGTATACTGATCGATTAAAAAAGTTTTGTAGTTTTCTTTTAAAAAATCCACGAAAAAGGCCTTTTTTGCGCTACAAGTGGGGGTAACGCTTTAAATCGCACACACATATAGATTGTGGATATAATAATCGTACTAGTAAACTATGAGAGTAACTAGCGACTTGTGTGTGTGTGCGTGCGTTACATTATCAAGAGTTGCAACAAACTCGCTAGTTTCTTTTTCAAACCAGGTAAGATTACTATAATTACCAAGAACTCGTGAATTGTGGAAGTTACTGGTAACGAAGTTCCCAGGGACTCACTTTTCCAGTGTGACACTTTCAAAAAATCGTTTTTTTTTCCTTGCCTTTTTCGACAGTTTATACTTTTAAGAATATCATCATTTATATCATTTGTATCAATATCATTTTATCCTGCGGAAATCGATAGTTAAATCTTTAAACGCGTTTTTCTCGAAATGAGATTTTTCAAATTTGCTGACATTGTAACCAAAAGAGCAATTATCCGATTTACTTGAAATTTGAACTGAGTACTCTTGAATATATTTACTCTACAATGACGGAGGATATTTTTGATTGGATGAAAATTGACGATTTGGCATTGAAAAAAACGACCGTTTTATAGGCAAGACTTTTTTTTTCATAACTACGCCATTTTGTCAGATTTTGATATTTTCGAAAATCCTACGTCATTGTACAGGAAATACCTTCCAGTTTAACGACATTTTTTCCTTTTTCGGTTTCAGTTACTCAATCGGCCGGAATCATGTCAGCAGTGAACTTTTTTTTGCGCCTCCGAAGGCAGCGCATAATTCGCTTGGATCTCAATATTTTTCTACGAAAAAATTATGTAATATAGGTCAAATATAGCCGAATATATTCTCAATTTTCCGAAACATTTAATGGAGTACTTTTCTTAAAAAAAAAATTCCGAAAATCACCCAAATTTTCAGCGTTCACACTGGTATAGCCCCTTGAAGCGTCCATAGGCCAAGAAGCGAACGTCGGTTACCTGTAGAGAGGTATCGCCGATTTTTGCTTCTTCCCCGATAGCGTATCGACCGAATATCCTTTTCCGGGCAGCTCGCGCGACACGAGTGGCCATTTTGATTCTCGATTTCTCCGCGTACGCGGGCAAGGTCGAGAGATTCGCCGAACTTGCGTATGTAATTGCCGTATTCTTCGAGTACTCGGCAGGCCCGAAGCGATTTTTTCTTTCTCCTGCGATCGATCCGTAGCTTGGCCGTAGCGCGACGAACCATTTCCGGTTCGCGCGTCTGTTTCTCGGGGTCACGTGACCGAGCGGCCGAACGGGAATCGACCGATGGCAATTTTTGTTTCCCCCGAGATAACCTCACTTTGGGATATTCAGCGAAAGGCGCGATCGGATCGATTATTTTCCGGAGAAACCGGAAGTCGAATCGATACGGGTTTAGGGGTCACAGATAAACGTATTTTAGCCGGGTTTCTTTTTGCTCGTTGTAGTTTTAGTAGACTCGCGAGATTATTGCGACTCACGCTCGTAGCAGACGAGTTCGCTGAGCGCAGCGCGGCTGTCATGGCGACGGGGCGACCAATGAGGTGGCTCCGCGTTGCGACTCGACAAGATGGACGCCCGATAACATACGCCGATCGCGAACGACCGAAGTGGGGAGGGGGGGGGGGCTCTTAAGTTAATAGGAGGAAATACTTGATTATTTAATCGTTGCTTGATCTTTTCAGTACGCTGGAGATGATACACGTGGAAAGAATCGGTCGTAATCAGTCGTAAGAGAAAAGAGAGATCGATTGATTGATAATATTCATCATGCCCAAGTAAAAGTGTCGGGCAAATATGAGGTTACGGATGAAATACGAAAAAAAAAGCATCATTCGGAATTTAAATAAACGAAAGTTCGATATGAAACAAAAAATAAACAGAAATTGACAAAACAAAAATTAAAGAAACAAAAATGAACAGAGATTAAGGAAATAAGGATTCGATATGAAAACAAATATAAACAGAAATAGAAGAAATGAAGATTCGATACAAGGACAACAATAAATGAAAATTCAAGAATTAAGGATTCTATATAAAACAAAAATAATCGGAAATTAGAGAAAGAAGGGTCCCATATAGAAACGAAAACAAACACTATATGATGCGACAAGACGGAAAATAAAAAAAGATGCAAACATTTAATATAAAAATCTAAAGAGATATGAATAAAGGGTCTCAAAATGACCCGACATTTTAAATTGCGCGTAATTTTTTTTGTGGCGACCATAGAGTACCAATCTTTTTGACAACTGGCATCAGGAAGAATTGAGGTTTAGTCATGGAGAATTGCACGATCGTGCAACGCAGAAAAATTGTTATTTGCTGCATTGTTACACCATAGTTATTGCAGATGAAGAAGGCCACCAAGATCGCGCGATTCGGCGCCATTGGACTTCCTTCTTCGGGGTTTTTAGGCAAGGAAAGGGTACGCCAATGATCCACAGATCACTTCGAAGCTCAAGGAAGCAATTGGACATACCATTAATGAAACAAGTCCGCGATTAGGCCAAAATGTTTTCCAAAATGTGTTCCACACATAATCTCCATGTTTGTATGTTATATCAAAATAAAAATATTCGTACTTTTCAAATAAATAATACGTTTTTTTAATAATTAAAAATGTCGCGTCATCGAGAGAGAGAGAGAGAGAGAGAGAGAGAGAGAGAGAGAGAGAGAGAGAGAGAGAGAGAGAGAGAGAGAGAGAGAGAGAGAGAGAGAGATTCAAGTTTATTTAGCCTTCTCGGCTATAATACAATAACATTCCTTACAATAATGCAATAACATTCATTACATGCTTTCCAATAATAACGATATAATTTCCATTACAATATAATTTTCAATAGTAACAATATGATTTCCCATTACAACATAACAATATGTGCTTTCCAAAAATGATTTCCAGTACTAACAATAATGCGATACTAATTATTACAATAATTTCTAATTATACGAACAATTTCTCATTTTGCCTTAAGTACCCCCATATGTACATATTGTACTTTATCTTTTAAAAGAGAGAGAGAGAGAGAGAGAGAGAGAGAGAGAGAGAGAAAGGAAAGTGTTTATTTCGTGCTCTAAGATCGTGATCCCTAAGAGCACCGTTCTCCATTTTGGACATCAATTCCATCAACAAAAATATGAAGAACGTAAAGTACAGGCGAGTATTGTTATTAACTATTCAAGCGTTAAAATAGAGCGGCGAGCGGAAAAGATATAATGAGATTAAAGCGAGATCTTAGTCGTTGCACGATAGAGCGCGAGAGAGAGAGAGAGAGAGAGAGAGAGAGAGAGAGAGAGAGAGAGAGAGAGAGAGAGAGAGAGAGAGAGAGAGAAAGAATATTATTTATATCGTACTCTAGAGCAACTGCTACCTAAGAGTACTCTGCACATCGGAATACAAAGTGCACAGGCACTGGAGTGTTAAACATAAATGTAATAACAGTAAACCCGACCGTAACAGACTCCGAGCCATTGGCTATACAAACTCGCCAATAACAACAATACCAATAACAGTAATGCCAGTAACGATAATGAACAAATAATAATAACAAAAAGGGGCGAGAGCACAGAACGCGGCGTGTAGCACGGACCGCTCATCGCTTCGGTACATACAGCTCAAAGAGTAGCCGCGTTCCCGGGGACCCCCGTAGTTCGAGATTCCTACCCGATGTGACAACGTCGCACGGTCGATATACTCTCTTTCAGGCAAAGTGCCAAGATTCGCGAGCGGGGCAGTATATATAAGCGCGGGTGATTTCAGGTGCCTCCCTCTCGTTCTCTCGTTCCGTCGCGCTCCTTCTTCCCCCACCAGTCGCGCGCGCGCACCCGGCGTCCCGTGCGCGCTTGATTTTCAGTCAGTGAGGTGGTGGGGGTCGCCGCTGGCGGAGCGCATCGCGGGGCAGGTGGGGATCGTTGCGAACGACGGGGCGGGAGGGAGGGTGTAGCGCGGGGGGGTAGCGAAGCTGCGCAAAACCCGGTCAACGTCGTCCCGCTTTCGTGCTTTCGCGCAGCCGCCTATGTACAACCGCCCGAGCGAGCTTATGTACACACCGTGCCCACCTATGTACATTATACTTATTATTTTAACCATGATTTACGGGCGCGGCGTTGCCACATCGTGGGCACGCCCACTGCGCTACTTCGCGCGAGCTACGCTCCGCGTGTGTGTGTGTGTAACCATATGCGGCCCCGCGCACGCGCACACGATAGAGGGGAAAAAAAACGTCGATAACAAGCAGAATTGTTTGCGAAAAGTGAATGGGGGGGGGGGGGAAGCAACAAACAAAAAAGGGCGAGTAGAGCTTAAAATTGGAGAGGACAATAGGCTATTATCGATCGGGGTTTGTGGTGCTCGTTGATTGCGATCGAGGGAGCGGTGGCGCCACCGTCGACCTCCCACCCCTCCAGCGGCCATGTTGCCCCTCGTCGCGCTTCTTCTCGCTGATACCGAGAAGAAAAAAAAACGGCAACCCAAATCCTAAGCAAAGAGAAGCCCGCGTGGAAATTTCCGTTGCGCGACGTTGCCGTCCGCGTCGCGTCCTTGGGGCGTCCCCCGTTCCCCTTGGGCCAGTCGTTTCGGCAACGTTGGAACCCCGAGCCGATCTATTTATAGGACGGCGTCGTCGTTGCTGTTGCTATGCCGGCTACAACGCGGCCAACACGAGCGCGCGCGCGCGCGCGTTCTCCTCTCCTACGGAGTCAGGGGAGGTAGCGGCCCGGCGGAGGGGCGCCCGGAGGGGCAGAGCATCCCGCCGGGGAGCGCGGTGGGGGAAGCGGGGAGCGTTCGGTTTAACGAGAGGGGAAAGGATTACCGCGAACAACATGGCGACGCCGTACCGGATGTGAGATCTTCGAGAACGCGACGTTGCCAGTGCTCGCGTCTCCCCCCCCCCCCCTTCATTCCCTTCACCGCCGACCGAACGTTAACGATCCGTTACACTTTGGCATTTTGTTGCGCGTCTCGATCACTTTTTTTCCCTTCGTTATGCCTTTTGTTTCCGATGGAAACAAAAGGAAAAGCAAATGCGGGTCAAAGTATCGCGAGTAAATGGTCGAGGAATCGTCACAAAGTTTTGCCACTTACGACAATAATAATAATAATAATAATAATGGCGATGACAATAATAACAATAGCGATAATAGTAATGTAGCGATCAGCGCGCTTTCTCCCACACACGGCCGCGAGCAAATAAGGTCGCGGGGCGGGGGAGGGGGACCGAAGGTCATCTTGGTATTTGCCGAGAGGATGAGTACCGCGGGGAGCGGCGGGTGGAAGCTCGGAAGCTTCTTTTATCGCTTCAACGGCCATGGAGAAAGGGCGAACGCGCGGAATATTTCTCTTTTTCTTTATCTTTTTTTTGGCGATTTTTTCTTTCTTTTTTTATTTATCTACATCTCTCTGTCTCTCTGTCTCTCTCTCTCTCTGGCGTGACGTTTCGGACTTTCTCGAAGAATCCTCACCGTGTCCGCGTAGCGCGCTTTCCCTAAAATTGCAAATGGCCGCCGCCTGGCGGGGCAGCTGACGCGTTAACGTGTACAACCCGAGCGCCTCTCTCTCTCTCTCTCTCTCTCTCTCTCTCTTCCGCGCGCTCTTTCTCGCGGCGTACTCGCCGAAGAAACGGACGCCACGGGCTCGGCCAAACTCGGCAATCTTCGCCGGTCGCGCCGCTCTTTGTTACATCACACTAGCGTCCTATCGCCACGTACACGACGGAACACCGCCTGAGAAATACATAGGCCACCTTTGTACATTATATACCGGCCGCGGGTTCGGGCCGCACATACTTTTCCCCTGGCGAAGCATAAATCGAGCGCGCTTTCCCCTCCCTCCCACCCGTTCGACCGCCCCTACTTCGCCGTACTCGTATGTACGTATGTACATATAACCCATACATATGTGAGCAGATATATATATACGCGCACGCGTGTGTTGAGAGAGGGAGATAGAGAGAGAGGGAAAAGGTAATTTTGACGGAAGCGACTTCCAAGTCCGTCCTGCAATCCAAAATCAACGTTTCGGTTAACTAAGAAAATAATTTTAAGGGACGTACCTCAGAAACAGTCAGATGTGCTGGTAGCTAATATTACATAGGTTTAACGAGTCCAGATTATATATATATATATATATATATATATATCCATTCATATATACATTTATCCACGTTTGTATATATGTGCGCATTTATCAGCACGGAACAGTCTGTGTCACACGAAGCTGAGAGCACGCTCCCCGCGGCAGTTTTGTGAACGAGCAGGCTTATGCGCAGCGAATCGTACTCTCGACGACTGAGAACCATCGCGCGCGCAACATTATACGAACCCCCTGCTTGCTTCGGACACATTCATTATTCCGCACACTGTATAGGGATGAGCGATGTTTAAAATAAGATCGATATATATATATATATATGTGTGTGTGTGTGTGTGTGTGTGTGTGTGTGTGTGTGTGTGTGTGTGTGTGTGTGTGTGTGTGTGTGTGTGTGTGTGTCTGTTCATATATATATATATATATATATATATATATATATATATATATATATGAATACACACACATACATGTATGTGTGTGTGTGCATGTGTTGTATGTTCATAACGATCTGGGTTCGATATGAGATAAACTGCTGTGATGGGAAGGGCACTCGTGTAAAGGTCCTGAAAGGGTCTTCGGGGAAGTATCTCGATCACACATATATATATGTGTGTGTGTGTGTGTGTGTGTGTGTGTGTGTGTGTGTGTGTGTGTGTGTGTGTGCGCGCGCGCGCGCGCGCGCGTGCGTGTGCGGAGGTGAGTGCGCGCGGGTTACAGTTTCAACGGGTTTTACCCAGTCAAGCTAGTTCTGCCTGAACACCTCCCTTACAATTAGTTTGTCCTTGTGAACACTTCAGAATTTACTAATTGATGCATTTGAATGTTAGGTAAAACTAGTTTTAACGAGGAAAAACTAACTGCAACGAAATGAAACAGTTAACACTGTTTGGGTTTCAATGGGTTTAAGACGAGTTTTAACTAACGTTCAGATTTAATTATCAATAAATTCCAGCTTTTACTAGTAAAAACTAGTTCTGCCTAAACGATTTTCAACTAGGAGGAAACTAGTTTCAACTAGGAAAAAAACTAGCTTCAACGAAATGAATCAGTTAAAACCAATGGGATTGGGTTTAGACAAGTTTTAACTAACGTTCAGATTTAGTCGTCAGTAAATTCCAGTTTTCACTGCTTTATACGAGCTTCAGTCCTGCCTGAACGTTACAGCTAGTTTTTTCCTGGTAAAAACTAAAATTTACTGATAAATCAATTTGAATGTTAGAACTAGGTCCACCGGAATGAATCAGTTTTCAACGAAATTAATCGAACTATTTGGGTTCAAGACAAGTTTTAACCAACATTCCGATTTATTTATGAGTAAATTCTAGTTTTTTAAAACTAGTAGCAACTAGTTGTAAAACTAGTTACTAGTAAAACCAGTTACTAGTAAAATCAGTTACTGATAAAACTAGTTACTAATAAAACTAGTTACTAATAAAACTAATTACTAGTAAAACTAGTTCTGTCTGTCGGTGAGTGTTAGTTGGAACTAGATTCAACTAGGAAAACTAATTCGAACGAAATGAACTAGTTAAAAATGTTTAGGTTTGTTTGGGTTTGAGTCGAGTTTTAACTAACATTTGAATTTACTTAACAGTAAATTCATCGTTCTGCTGAACGCCTTCCTTACGGCTACTATTTTCTGGCTAATACTACAATTTACCGATAAATCAAATTGAATGTTAGTCAAAACTACTGTTAACTAGAAAGAACTAGTCCTAACGAAATGAATCAGTCAAAACTGTTTGGTTTTGAGACGAGTTTTTATTAACATTCAGATTTGTTCATCAGTACATTTGAGTTTTCACTTGGGGATTGTCCATTAATCACGTGAGGTTTTTTGGCCACTTTGTGAGCCCCCCCCCCCCGCCCCCATGGTGATGTGGGGTCGTCCATTAATCACGTGAGGCTCAAATAGGGGGGGGGGAGGATTTGGATAACAGAAACCTCACCACATATCACCATGGGGGAGGGGGGGCTCAAAAAGTGGCCAAAAAACCTTACGTGATTAATGGACGATCCCTAGAGAAAGTAAAAGAAAGTAAAAGAGTTTTTACTAGAAAAAATACATAAACATTATCACCACATGCATACTCACGCGCCACATGCATATATATATATATATATATATATAACTCAGGTCTATGCATACATAGATATAAAGATCTGAGTTCGATATGAGAGAGAATGATGTAAATGGAATAGAACTCCTGTAAAGGTCCTTAGAGGATCTTCTGGGAGATGAAATTTTACGTATACGTTGTATGTATGTTTACAATGTACACAAATATACACAATTGTCTATATCGTGAAGATTACCTTTATTTTTGAAATATCGAGTGTAGGCATATGGAGAAGAAAAAGTTTGCAAATCTTGAACATCAAAATATTGACAATATCGAGAAGAAAAAAAAAGTAGCGTATAAATGAGCGTAAAGCCGAAAAATCCAGGCGACTAATGTACATGAAGTTTGCATCGTTGCTATCCAACGGTTTCATTTTTTTTTTCGATTTTGTAATTTCCTATTTTTTCTTGGTCAGTTCGGCTCTAGTTGCTAAAAAAATATGGTAAAATGAATAAAAAATATTTACGGCCACCGGGACCAACCAAACAAAATCGAAAAAAAAATGAAACCGTTGGATAGCAACGATGCAAACTTCATGTACATAGGCGACCACGTATTTGCGCTTGGGAGAACCCAAAAGTCTTATTTGTTCACAATATTGTCCAATATGTCGATGTTCAAATGTTGCACGGTATCATCGAGCGGGGAAACGCGAGAAATCCAGAAGCTACTTTCGCACGGGGGAAACCGGAAGTTGTGAGAGGAGAGGAAGGTACACGAAGGCGCGCATTCCCATTCACGCGCCGCGGATTACTCTTCTTGTTTTTCTCCTTTTTTCGCCATCCATGGGGATTCCTCTCGGACAGATTGGGAAATTTCGGCAAGAATCGGTAGGTCTCTCGCGCTCGCTCCTTCGACGTCGCATCATCTCTGGTCGCTCCCCCCCCCCCCCCCCCCCAATTTCTCGCCGGGTAACTCTATTGTTTTTCTTGTTTTTGCCCGTCGTTTTCTTTCACTCGCCATATAAGCAGAATGACATTCAACCGCTTGTTCCTTCGTGCTTGGCTTATTTTTTACATTTATTTTTCTCTTATTCTAAAAACCCAACGATATTCAACTGTCAGAAAGACGAAAGGCATAAATCGTCCCGTGCGATCGTTTATCGAGGAAAAAGAAGAAGTAAGAAAGCAAGCTTCGCGAGAGCAACGGTTGAGTGAGAGAGACGGAGAGAAATGAACAAAAGGAGGAGGAAAAAAAACAGAACGGAACAGCCACGAAGAATAGACCAAATCAGCATACGCGTTGTGTACTTCATCGATAGCGAGACGTGCCAGGGCATAATATCGTCGCGCGGGTCTTCCTTTGAATAATAATAACGATTGATAACAATCCCACGAACTGTTGCGTAATTTTATATATTATATTTATATATAATAAATATATTAATATATATTTATTTATATTAATATTTATATATATTTGTAATAAATATATATATATTTATTTAAAAATAAATTTATATATATTTATTTATATATGTGTATAGATATAAAGGGTGTCTGAAAATTATCAGACATTTTAATTTATTAATAAAACATATTATTTATTTGAAAAGTGCGGATATTTTTATTCTGAGGCCATAGTAACGGGTATAAAATCATGTGCGAATTTAACAATTTTTTTTTTTTTTTTCGTATGAAAAAAGTCATTCACTCATCAAATTAATTACACATCTATTTCGTATGAATATCAAGCTGTTAGAAAAAATATATATATATATTTTTTCGACGTATAAAATCCCGACTACTCGAAACTTCTCGAAACAGCTTTTTTCCAATTGGAGTGACAAATAACTTCAACAATTTTCACTCGATTTACTTAAAATTTAAAAGTTAGGTTTCTAATTGCATTTTGCAGAGAAGTACGTACGGGATTTCTGATTAATCGAAAACTTTTCATTTTATAAGCAGTTTATGAGCAGTCATAACGAAACTTTTCACTTAAAATTCAAAAGTTCAAGTACCTACAACTTTCGAATAAAACAATATTTTTTAAATTCCGTACGTACTTCTCTGGGTATTTCAATGTAGATTGACGAGAATTTTTGTTTTTTGTTCTAGGTAAAAAATTGCGAATGCTAAATGTCACGCCGCGGAACGCCTAAAAAAGACAACAAAAGAAAATATGAGTAGTCGGCCATTATTATTTTTTGTACATCGAAAAAAATAATATGTATATTTTCTGACAGCTTGATATTCATACTAAATAGATGTGTCATTAATTTAAGGCGGTCCTTTAGTTTCTCGGGTCGAAAAAATCGATTTTTTTTTTTTCATAAATCACATCTACAACATGTATAGAAAATGTGTGCCAAAGGATTTTTCGATATTCTAAGTGGTTCACAAGTTACGGCCCTGGAACGGAGCAGGTATACGGAGCAGGTATACTTTCAAACGCGTTTTTCTCGAAACAACATTTTTCGAAACGGTGACCACGATATTTAAGAAACTACTGCACCGATCTTGTTCAAATTTATACAGCATCTTTAATATGTTATAAGCCAGCGATTAAACTAGGATTATCATGATTGCTTCAATAGTTTTTTTTTGTACGAGCGAAAAACTTAAGAAAAAATGAGTAAAAAATAGAATGTAATTTTCAAAAGTGTATAAAAAAGTCAATTCTTGTAATTTAGAATTCACTCTAGTTCAATCGCTAGTCTTAAATATGAAGATTAAAATGCCGTTTGGTTTTTTGATTTCAGATAAGCAGAACAGCCGCAATCTTGGTCACCGTCAAGCACCTCTTTTACTTGATGTCTTCCTGTCGGCCACTATAACGTTTATTCTATTATATATTTTGACTTCAAAAAATTTGTAAAGCTTATTTAAATGTTAATAAAGATTATGCAAAAACAATGAGATTGATTGTTTCGATGCTTTGCCCGTAAAAAATTATTGAAAAAGCCGTAAAAAAACAGCCGAGAAACTAGAGGACCGCGTTAATGAGTGAATCACTTTTTCATACAAAAAAATTGTTAAATTCGCACATGATTTTATACCCGTTACTTTGGCCTAACGCCTTAATATAAAGTACCAACATGGAGGTTATGTTTGGAGCACAATGTTCGATAAGGGGTGAGAAGCAGTCAGAAGTATCAAAAAATCGATTTTTTTTACATTTTCTTGAAGTATGATGTTTTGAAAATATTCCCTGAAAATTTCACGTCAATCCGATTAATAGTTTCCGGGATATCCCACAATTAGTGAAGGGGCGTCGGGTCCCCATAGCAGGTAGCGGACGGCAGCTGCAAGCAACCGGTTTCGACCCCCCCCCCCCCCCCCTATTATATTCTATAAATAGTCGTGTTCGTAACTGAAAATGCTTCGAAGACAACAACAAATTGATATTTTGGAAACTTCCACATCGGCAGAAGCCCTATTGTATGGGCCAGGGATTGATGATTCGATGTAAGTAATTTTTCAATCAGTATTTCTATACACAAATCAAGTGTAAAATTGAAAAATTTTTTCAGA
Source organism: Ophion slaviceki (assembly GCA_944452715.1). Taxonomy (NCBI): domain Eukaryota; kingdom Metazoa; phylum Arthropoda; class Insecta; order Hymenoptera; family Ichneumonidae; genus Ophion; species Ophion slaviceki. Next base: position 47,158,036 of record OX101789.1, on the reverse strand, counting down.
AATTTTCAAAAATGTATTACTCAAAAACTATGAACTTTAGCAAAATTTTATAAATGATACTTTGGTTTTAAAATTGATCAAAATATTTTTTAAAAAATAATTCATCCCGAAAATCTTTAAATTGTTTTAACAATTGGCTATAAACAATTGAATGCTCGACTTTCCGGCAAAAAAATGTGATATTCGGATTCAGCGGATCAAAATACATGAAAAAAATTTAGCTTCATCCATCGAGCTCAAAATTTTACGAACATATAATACCGTATCCACATCGAAAAACTTTAAACGCGTTTTTCTCGAAACTATGTTTTTCAAGTCGGTGACCACTATAATTCAAAAACCACTAGATGGATTTTGATGAACTTTGGTGTGCTTATTGATTGCATTAAAAACTAGTCCTTGATCGAAAAATTTTCATTTTTGTTGAAAAATTCTATTTTTTTAAACAATAAACGAGCGGTTTTTGTGGTCGACAATCGAAAGTTATCTGTCGGAAGCCGCCATTTTGTTGATTTTTGAAAAAAAAATTTCGATTAAGGACTAGATTAATTATTAAACTAATGATTTTTTTGGTTTTTTTATTTCAGATGATCCAGTAAAATTTTATGATGGTTACCACAAAGCACTACATGCCGAAGGGGGTCCGACAAAGATGGCGATATTTTTTATAAATAATCAACATTTTTCTTTGAAAATTTGTACAAGTCAAGTTGAAATATAACATAAAAAGTCTCTGTAACCACTTTTGTAAAACAAACTTAATTCCTGCAAAGAAAAATTTATTGAAAATGCTCGTTTTTCACGCCTCTGACTGCATCTCACCCCTTAATTATGCGTCCAATTGCTTCCTAAAGTTCCGGAATGGTCGGTGGATAATAGGGTATTGCACCCCTTTTTTCAAGGTATCTCAATTCGATCCTTTGGTGGTAATAAACTGCTAGAATTTTTATTTCTATTTTATGAAATCAATAATCGCCATCGCGCACGTAAAATTTACATTTCAAATTCCCGCGCGCAAACTCTAGCCGCCATGCTGCTTCGGTTCGTGACGTCACTTGCATAGTAAACATCGACGCTGCGCCAATTGTGAATACGTGCATTTTTGCTTAAAAGTGAGTTACTGTAGCTATCATTGGTGTCCTGTTCCTAAATGTAAGAATACTAGTGTAAAAACAACCGGCAAAGTTGCTAATTAAGGAGATACACTAGCTTCAGCAAAATGGTGATAGATCAATAAAATTTGGTGAATATATTCTTTAGTATTATTCATGTAGATACAAATTTTTTCAGATTTTTTGGTTGTGCCGTTTTGTTACAAATAATTCACAAGCGTTTATTCTTATACCCGGAATATATACCTATATCTATAAAAACCCTATGCTTATACACGTGAACTTCAATGTTCAATTATTCGATAACGGCACAATGAAAAAATCTGAAAAAAATTGTATTGACATATATAATACTAAAGAATATACTCACCAAATTTTATTGATCTATCACCATTTTGAAATTTGACCATGGTTTAGCATGGCAACATTGTATGAAGCTGGTGTACCTCCTTAAAATGCCAATTGATATAAATATGAGGAAGACTTGGTTAAAACTTGCGAGAAGAGATCCGCAGTCATAGTCCGAAAAAAAACGCGTTTGTTCTTTTTTTAAGTACAGATAACTATTTGAAAATTTGCAATTAACTACGACAAACGGGAATATATAGTTGTTGACGCTTTCTTTCACAGGTTAGAATGCGTCCACCGCTTTCTTTGTTCACTATGTCTATGCCTATGTATGAAAGATGAATTATACAATTTATATTGTGTTTTTATAAATTAAAACCACCATTGTTCGATTGCTTACTGCGAAAAATACCTTATTCGTAAATTCTTAGTATTTTTCTTGAATAGAGTAAAATACCCTATTGGCATACACGTTTCCTTTCATCAAGCCCGAAAGAAAGAAGTCCAATGGCGACAAATAGCACGTTCTTGGTGGCCAATTCCCATCGCTGCGGCGTGAAATAACACGACCGTGAAACTTCGTCTGCGATAACTGCATTGTTTCGCCCGTAGTGCGGCAGGTTGCGCCATCTTCTCGAAAGAATATGTCTTCCAAGTCCATGCTGTTCAATTCATTCCATAAAAAGTTGGTTGTCACGTCACGATAACGAACACCATTGACGGTAACCGCATTGCCAGCATCATTGTCGAAAAAGTACGACCCAATCACTTCTCCAACCTAAAATCCGCAGTGAACAGTGACTCGGGGTGGATGCATGGGAAGCTGTTGAATCACTTGTGGATCTTCAGTTCCCCAAATTCGACAGTTTTGTTTATTTTAGTCGTTTATTTGTTGGTTATTGTTTAGCCACTAAGTTGAAAATGAGCCTGATCGGTGAAGACGATTTTCTTCGAAAAAATCACCATCGATTTGTCGATTCTCCAATATCAGATTGGCGAATGTACAGCGCTGCGCATGGTCTGCCGGCTGCAGTTATTGTGTCAATTGGATCTTGTAAGCATGCATATGCAGATCTTTCGTCAAAATTCGCTGCACAGAGGATCTTGAAATGTTCAATTGTTGAGCACGATGGCGAATCGAAATGGAAGGACTTTCGTCAACACTCGCACTCACTGCGGCAATGTTTTCATTCAACCGACCGGTACAAGGACGGCCACTGCTTTTCGCAGTCAGAATTGAACCACTAACCTCAAATTTTGTGATTAAATTCATCACAGTGTTGCGAGATGGTGCGTTATGATGGCCAAAAGGCGTGCGGATGTTTCGAACCGTGTCTGCAAAATTTTCATCACGGTTGTAGTGAATTTTCACAATTTCTATGCGTTGCTCGATCTCGTAATTGTCCACGACATCAATACTTCCTGATGCCAGTTGTCAAAGATTAGTTCTCTATGTTCGCCACAAGAAAATGGCGCGCAGTTTTAAGTGTCAGGTCATTTTGAAACTCCCTTTAAGACCACCAGTACCCAGCCCCGAACCAGTAGTCGGCTACTTCATATTGAGGGAGACTTTGTCCTTGAAATTTTCAAAAAATCAATTCGAGCTCAACATGATCAGCTAGAAGAAGAGGAGGGATGCCTCTATGGACCAGGCATTGCCGATTAGCGGTAATTATAAACACATTTGTGTAAATACATTACAAAACTTTAAACGCGTTTTTCTCGAAAACACGTTTTTAAAAATGGCTGACATTCTCCTGACCGCTGTAATTAACATATCGACCTGAAATTTGGAGAGCATACTCAGAAAATATGTCTTCACGGAATGACGGATCGTTTTTTCGATAGATACATTTTTGCATTTATTATTTATCTTTTTGTGCAAAAAAAAACGCGAAAATTCGATGTTTTTTTAAATTGCCGCCATTTTCCGAAATTTGTACTAGACGAAAAACCCATCCGTCATTCCATGACCAAAGGGTCACAGATTGATAATATGCTTTGAATTTGTGTTTCAGATCAACAAAGAGGGGGCAGTGATGTCAGCCGTTTACCTCCCGCGATTTGAGGACCTGTTTTCGCGGAGCTGCAACGGCCGCCATTTTGGTTCTTTTTTCGAAAAAAAATTTTTTTAACGTTCTGTATATCATGAATAAAAGCAAGAAAAAAACCGCACTCAAAAAGCTTTACTCGTTTCCTTTAAAAAAAAAATTAAATGTAAACACCTGAAATATGGCACTCCAAGGACAAAGTGTCCGTTAAAGAGGCTATGAAAAATCCATAAGTGCTCAAAGTTTATGCAATGATGCCTCGCCAACATCAGTAAAGATCGTGTGTCTCCAAACAGTACCGAAGTTTTCGCAATCTGCCAAAATATACGGCAGAACCGCGAGAAAGAAACCATACATTAATAATACGAACGAAGAAAAATGCTTAGGTTTCGCTAAAACCTACGTGAATCAAACCATAGAATTTTGAAAACGTGTCATCTTCCCTGATGAATCGAAGTTCAACATTTTTGGGTCAGATGAGAAAATATTCGTCTGGCGCAAACCCAATACTGATTGTGAGCATCAACAAAAGCATATTATACCAACTGTAGAGCACGGCGGAGGAGGCGTAATGATGTGGGGCTGTATGGGGTGCAATGGTATTGGAAAGGTTGCATTCATAGATGGCATAATGAATTCCCAGCAGTATATCGAGTCGTTGCGTAATAATTTTCAGAAAAGTGCACTTGAAATTGGCCTGAATGGAAGTTATTACTTTCAACAAGACAACGACCCGAAAAACACGGCCATGAAAACGAGAGGCTGGTTGTTGTTCAATGTTCCTAAACAGCTAATTACACCACCACAATCTTCAGGTATTAATCGTATAGAAAATGTATGGCACTTGTTGGATGCAGAAGTAAGAAGAAAAATATCTAACAAATCTGATCTACGAGTAAGTTAAGAAGAATGGGAAAAAAATATCAAATGAAACAACTCAGAAGTTGGAACTCAGCTGGTGGAATCCATGCCCAGAAGACTAGAGGCCATCATTGGAGCTAAACGGATGCACAGGAAATATTGGTTACAATCTATACCTGAGATTAAGTAGTTTTTCACTGTCCTTTTTTTTGAACGAATCCTTTTTTGGTCTCAAATACTTTTATTACGTCTAATAAGAAGTTATTCATTTGCAGATTATCTTTGCCCCAAGTGGACTATTGAACAAAGTAGTTTTTGTATGTGTATCATTTGTGCCTATAAAGTTATTTAAAAAAAAAACTGAGTGCACGTACACTTTTTTGACTCTGTGCGTGTGTGTGCATTGTCCAAATTCCGATATACTCATGCAGTTTTTATGTACTACCCGTTCCCAATTGAACCCTTCCCTATCACTCCGTATCCGCACTTCGTTGAGGTTTTCACGAACTCGAATATCTAACGATTGCCTGATTTTCGTCTGCCACGAAGTAAATATAAATCTCAGTATACTAATGAGATTTCAAGCAAAGTTGGCGAACTTTTAACAAAAATGACGACTCTAAAAATCGTCAAATTAAAACGGCCGTTTATGGAGATAACACGCTGACCACACTTCATTTTAATAATTTATACACTCAATAACTGTACATGTCTCATATAAACTGCCTACGCGTGTAAATTTTGTTTAAACATTCCGTAACGACGATAAAATCTTTGTCATTGACTAACGACATGTCTTAAGGTAGTACCTCCACAGAAGAGTTGAATTAAGAAATGGTTGAAATTTGACATATATGTTATTCAATACATTATCCAAACATCTATGCAATTTGAATAAGTTTGACCACCCCAAACCTGAGATATTTACACTTAAAGTTGGCTTGGTTTACACGCAACAGATGCGTTATGATTGGCAAACAGAGCATCATTAATTTTACCGTCAAAACTAAAATTAAGAAATTGATAAAAAACGAGGATAAGCTAGAGTAAGATATCACGAATAATGTGAAAAAAAATGAGAATGATTCACCATCTAGTTTCCAAGATATAACCATGAAAAGCCCTCACAACTTTGGTGCAAAGCCTGGCAAAGCCTGGAAAAAAAACAATTGGGGCAAAGTCTGGACAGTCCCAGCAAAAAGTTTACTGGCAATGGTAGATCAAAAACACAATATAAAATATATTTTACGGCAATAAATGATATCCATCGTATTATCTACTAGTACCGAGTCAATATTGCGTAGTTTTTAATTTTATTTATTACTATTTAAACCAATTATCAATCTTTTAAACATGAACATGGTATGTAAACTTTTGGTTGAGATTTTCGCAGAGGAACTACCTTAAACTGACTTTAAGAACTGTACAAGGCTGATTTGCTTTTTACCCCATCAAAGATATTAATATTGGGATGATAAATAAATTCTCGCTGTTGTTGCCAAAAAACTAATGCCTTATTTAAAAAAAATCATTGCTAATGCTTCTAAACGTTTCGAAACTGTTGCGTGATCAATACATAATGATTCTGCAAGTTCAGCTAGCGTCTGACATAAATCCTTGTGAAGTAATGCCTCAAATTCAACACATCAAAATCATTATTTATGAAGCGTCTAAATCAAGCTTCGGCTGCAGATTTTTTTTTCCTAAAGTAGTGCAGTCCAATTCCTCGCAATAATCTTTTTTGGCACGAAATTTGACATGTTTAGCACCATGAAAAAAAAACAGTTTACATTTCGGCGAATTGAAACTGAAGTTCAAGCTTGCTTATAGTACTTCTTTATAGAAGTGTCACTATCTTAAGGGGTTACCCCCACTTGCGATTTTGAAAAAATCGATTTTTTTTTATTGCATTTTTTTGAAGTATAAGTATCCGGGCCCATACTTCTGTATGGACCCGGAATAGATGACTCTATGTAAGTTTACAAAAAAAATATTTTCTTCGTGTAAACTGAAATTGAAACTTTAAACGCGTTTTTCTCAAAATGGCATTTCTGAAATCGGTGACCAAGATTACTCGAACACTAATGAACCGATCTTCTTGAAATTTTGTAGGCTTATTTAATACATAAAAATGTAGTCTTTAATCGTTCGATTTTTTTTTCGAAAAAGAATGGCCGTTTTATAGCCAAAAAACGGCCGTTTTTTTTCGTTAAAATCGAACCATTAACTTTGACTGTCCGCCATTTTGTGAAAAATGAATATTTTTTAAAATCCTTCGATTAAAGACTAGTTTATACTTATATTTGACTAAATCCATCCGCATTTTTTTTTCAGATGATCCACTTCGCCGCAATGTTGGTCACCGCAAACCGTGTATATAAAAACATTATTTCATTGACGGCCATTTGCCACTAAACAATGTAATATTTTTCAATAAAAAAATTACTGACAGTTCTTCAAGATGTGTTCTTTAAGATGGTATATTGATCGATTAAAAAAGTTTTGTAGTTTTCTTTTAAAAAATCCATGAAAAAGGCCTTTTTTTTGCGCTACAAGTAGGGGTAACGCCTTAAACTACACGCACGTAGTTCTGGTAACGCCATCTGTGGGAAAACAGCGAGAACTTATTCAGCGTCCTAATAATTCATTCGGATGCAACTAATACATCTGTTGTAATTCTATTCACCATTGAAAGCATTCAATCCATCAATGATAATCGACGAGGATAAGAATGCTTATCGTTAATGCCGAGATTACAATAACTAATTATTTCAGCATAACGAATAACCAAATTATTTAATAACGCAAAAAAGTGAAGCAGGTCATTCGTGGTTTTTGAACGCCTTGTCAGGAAGTACCAATGTTCTGGCCGGGAAGAAAGTACCTGAATGTATTTCGCCAACAATCCGCCAGGTGGCTTCAAGCGACGTGCTTCGCGTAAGCCATGTGCCGTCGTACGAGGATTAAAGGTCGACCTGTTGTACCACGTACAGAAGAGCTATGCTTACAGTGTGCACTTACGCTTATGATCAAGAGACGCGGCAGCGTCTTGGCGCCAAGTTATTAAAAAAAAAATCGATTCGACACCATTGCCACCAACGAAAACGCCGCGACTCTTTATACAGTAAGATGGGCTTTAGCAGACGACTTTTTAACTTTGATTCAATATTACGCGAAAACGCGGCGACGAATCGAAAATCTAATGACACTTTACCAATGAAATGTGATTTTTTCCTATCGATTTTGTTTGAGTCATTTTTCGATCCGTCTATTTTGTGATACTTGTGAAATAATAAATATCAGTCCCACCTAATACCATCTATTTTACTCAGGTGCAAAAGCTGTTCCAGTACTTGATCATTTCTCTATCCAGTTCCTAATCGGTTCCCGAAAAAGGGACGGTGTATCGGGGCCTTGCCTAGTACCTGTTTCATTGCGAACCTGATCCACGCTAGAAGGCCTTAAAATGGCCTAATCTTATCTAGGGAAGGCAGAAAAGGGGCAGTACTTTTCCCCGACCGAAATTTCTGCACGGGAGTTTCGTTTTTTGCCTTCGTTAGCTTATCCTAAATAAACATGGTGTTTACAAAAATCTTGGGAAAAACACGAACCAAAAAACGAATCAAAATTAACAACAGGTTCGTGCGAGATGTACAAATACTTGTTTTACCCACTGTATATATATATATATATATATATATATATATATATATATATATATATATATATATATATATATATATAGAAAGAACACACGATGCGAGAATCGAAAAAAGTTCAAGGCGAAAATGGCTTATTAATGAAGTGGATTTAAAAAAAACGATCGCCACGACAACCAAATGAGAATAATAAAAATAATAAAATAATCATAAAACAATAATAAACTCGAGACCTACGGAACAAAACAGCGAATCAAAACAAGCGCATCGAAAATAAATTAAAACCCATCAGTATGAAAGTTGAGTGATAACGAGAATAATAATAATGATGATGATGAAGGCGGAGATCCGCAGAACGAACAAAAAGCGCCGGAAAAGCCAATTAACGATAATTGCATAATAATAAAAACATCAGAATAATGATGATAGCAGTAGGCACAACAATGATAATAACACTAATGACAATAGCAATAATAGCAGCAGCAATAATAATAAGAAGAAAGCAATAATAGTGATGGCGATAATAATGATGATGAAGACGAACATTTGCGGGACAGAATATTGCGCCAAAAATATCGGTCAACCGAGGATAAGTGCAGGGATTGATTGATTGATGGTTTATTGTATGCCTTGGTATAGACCTTCGAACGACAAAATACAGATAAGAAAAATAATGAAGTATCAAAATAGAAACAATTACAGCAATGAAAATAAAATAAAAGTAACATACAAAAGATAACAAGCATCTGAAGAAGTTGTACAACTCGAAAATTATACTTTGCATAACAAACCTGCGCATGGAAGTGTACCACAACTATCAGCAAAAAAGCTATATAAATCAAATAAAAAATGAAAAATAACAAAAATAATATAAAAATAGTGTGAAAAATAACACAAAAAAAGCGCAACGAAAACATAGACATAGCAACTATATAATTCTAAAAATAACGAAAATAAGAACAAAAAGAGAGCATGGTTGTTACGCATTATTGACTGAAAAATTACGTGACTTTTCCAGGTTTTTCACACAGGTTTTGCAAATATTCCAGGGAGATTAAGGTCAAATGAAGAACATGATTTTTTTTAACATCAAATATATGAAAACATTTAATATTAAAATAAAATTTAAAAGAAAAACTGCAATTCGAAAAAGAATTCTAACGATATGAAGTTAAAAAAACACGTCATAGGCAAATACAGAACCCGTTCTTTACTATAACCAGAAATTTATGTCAGTGCCATTAAATAAAAAAATTAATATAAACACTTGTCTACAATAATAGATGTGTGGTTGTGTATCAACAAATCGTACAGAGCAAATGTATAGAGCTTTAGAATAAATTCATTTTTTAGTTGTTGAAATTTTTCAATTTTTGGCACTGATGACTTTTTTTCGTATAAAATGAAAAATTATATAAATATTAAAAATATACAGAAACATTGAAAAAAAAATACTTTTCAGTTTTTTTTCAAGTCGGTTTCCTTTTTTTTTTGTAATTTTTGCTAAAAGTAAATTCTGTAAGAATTCCAGAGAATTTTCAAAGTTCTCTGACTTTTCATGACGTGAAGTTTGCATCGTTGCAACCTAACGATTTTTTTCCTTTAAATTTTCATTTCATTGTTTTTGGCAAACTGAAGTCGTAAGAAAAAAATATGTAATATAGGTCAAATATAGCCAAATATATTCTCAATTTTCCGAAACATTCAAATGAGTACTTTTTTCCAAAAAATTCCTGAAGATCACCCAAATTTTCGGCGTTCACACTGGTATAGCCCTTTAAAGTCCGAACGTCAAAATAGTCGTATTCGGCGTCTGGGTGGTTAAGGGGTTACCCCCACTTGCGATTTTGAAAAAATCGATTTTTTTATTGAATTTTTTTGAAGTGCAATTTGAAGTGCAGTTTTTTTTTGATGCCCGGAATAGGTGACTCTATGTAAGTTTACAAAAAAAAAATATTTTCTTCGTGTAAACTGAAATTGAAACTTTAAACGCGTTTTTTTCAAAATGGCATTTCTGAAGTCGGTGACCACGATTACTCGAACACTAATGAACCGATCTTCTTGAAATTTTGCAGGCTTATTTAATACATAAAAATGTAGTCTTTAATTGTTCGATTTTTTTTTCGAAAAAAAAAAAAATGGCCGTTTTATAGCCAAAAAACGGCCGTTTTTTTTTCGTTAAAATCGAACCATTAACTTTGACTGTCCGCCATTTTGTGAAAAATGAATATTTTTTAAAATCCTTCGATTAAAGACTAGTTTATACTTATATTCGACTAAATCCATCCGCATTTTTTTTTTCAGATGATCCACTTCGCCGCAATGTTGGTCACCGCGAACCGTGTATAAAAAACATTATTTCATTGACGGCAATTTGCCACTAAACAATGTAATATTTTTCAATAAAAAAATTACTGAAAGTTCTTCAAGATGTGTTCTTTAAGATGGTATATTGATCGATTAAAAAAGTTTTGTAGTTTTCTTTAAAAAAATTCACGAAAAAGGCCTTTTTTGCGCTACAAGTGGGGGTAACGCCTTAAGTACCGCCGTGCGGGCCTCGCGACTGCGCAATAAGAATATTGTCAGTGACCCACTAGCGCCACGGGGAGAGGTAGAACTAAATAAAGCGGTCAAAAAGCGTAGCATTTTTATACACGGTAAGGGATAGGAGGTGCCAGCCTACTGGCCATACACTTAGCGTAGTCCGTCTCCCCCCGCCGTTGCCCGCCAGCAGCCGTTCGGTGGCTGGAGCGGGAGGTGTGCTTGGGGGGGGGGGGAGGTCCTCGTATGGGCTCTGAGGCCTCGGCACTCGCGTGCTTGCTAATATCCGATCGTCCGTCAGACTCGAACGCACGAGAGAACGTACTCGAACGCACGATAATAATTCTTCACCCCCCCCCCTGCCGAAAATAAGACGAAATGCCTCGTGACGCGGTCGTTTAACGTAATTTTCTTTCGGTTCCGCATTCATCTTTTTTCCACGTGGCACGAGACATCGCGCGAATGTCGGGAGTTGGAAGCTCCATTCATTTGGGCGATGACGATCGAACGGGGAGCGGGTCGGGGAGGTTCATCGCGTTGTGTGAGACAGATGGAGATGCGTACACACTATTTGTATATACATATATAGCGCGAGAGAGAGAGAGAAAAGACGAGAAAATACGAGAACTTCAGCAATTAAAAAATGATTTTTCCGCGTTTTTCGAAAATAATTATTTTTATCGTTATAATGACTATTCAATTATTGTTATGATTATTGTTTCATGAGTTTCGAAGAAAAAAACGGCCTCAAAGTCGGTGACGGTGACTCTGCTTTTATTTTGGAAATATGAATAACATCGCGTTTTAAATATACAGTCGAACGTCGATATAAGAAAGATTTGTTCATTCCCTTCCGCTAGACACCTAAAATCTTGATACAACGACATAATAATATACATTATGCTCTAATTGCCAATTGCCTGCAAAATATAGCTTTAGTTTAAACCTTTCTTTTTTTTAAATATCCCTATATTAAAACTACTAATATATATTTTTTCAAAGAACATTTTAAGGAACATGACTTCGATATAACGAACTTCCCCAGAGATTCGTTATATCGAGGTTCGACTGCGTACGTAAAAAGAGGGGGGGGGGGGAGATGATAAAACTTCTCCAATTAACATGTTTTTTAATTTGGTTTTTGAAAACGTATTATTGTTACTAATGTTGTTATTATTGTTACTTTTTTAAAATGATTATCTGATTTTATTGCCACGGGCAACGCACTTCCTCAGTTTGCAATGGGAAACATTCACCTACCCGGGTGGGTTTGTTTAGGTTTTTATTGCTATCATTCTTTATTATTATTATTTACTGCCACTATTATGTATCATGATGAGTTTTAATGTTTTGCCGTCATTGTGATTTATTATTATCGTTATCTCTGCGCGGTCGCGCTGGGACGAACGCGTCCACGCAGTTTTCGACGTGTTGAGGGGTCTTCTCACTTTAGACGCCAAAAAAAGGCCATTTTCATGCATTTTTTTGATCGGTTCATTGTAGATATTGATATAAAAGTTGTTACACTTAATTAATACACTTTCGAAATACATTAAAACAAATTTTTTTAATGCATGTATGTAACACAAACAAACTTTAAACGCGTTTTTCTCGAAACAACGTTTTTCGACGATTTGTTGATAAAATCTTTGAAACTACTGAACCGATCCTTATGAAATTTTAACCACGTATTCTTTACCACTATAGCTATAGCGCATATCAAGGATTTCTTCATATTTAGGATGTTTTATATATATATATATATATATATGATCAACTTTTCATATTCACTTTTTTTTGCCAACAACGGTGAAAAAACAGGTTTTTTTGTTTATTTTTTTTTCGAAAAATGTCCGCCATTTTGTTATTTTTGCATACATAAAAAATCGTATGATATGCGCTATAGCCATTAACATACTGAATCTAAAACCGTTTGATTTTTTTCTTTCGGATGATCCATCTCCGAGATTTCATCAACAGCGCAGACCTACAATTTTTTAGGACATTTTTTCAACTACCATTTTCGTCTATAAATAGTGACTAAAATAAATAATTTGTTTTTTCAAATGTATGCCGAAAGTGTAACAATTTGTGTAACAAGTGTAACAACAATTAAGTGTAACAACTTTCATATCAAGATCTATAATATAAACCTATCAAAAAAAAAATCACGAAAATAGCCCTTTTTAGCGTCTAAAGTGAGAAGACCCCATCAATTGCTTCAAAAAAATGTTTCTAAAAAGTGAAGCCACGTTTGTTCAAGAACAAAAGTCGTTATAAATTGCCAAAACCTCGATTCGAGTAGAACCTCGAATATCCGAACCAATTGGGACCGAGACTAGTTCGGATAATCAAAAGTTCGGATAATCGAAACGTGGGTTTTTTGGGCCGAGATCATATACAACACCTTTTTACATAAAAACAGTACATACATATATATTAAAATTTGACATACATATTAATGCTGAAATATATATATGCATATATATGGGGCATTCCATACCAATTCGACCTGGCTCTGACCCTCGACCCCTCAAATCTGGTTCCCGATTTTTCCTACCATTGCTCTCACTCTATCAAGCAATTGCAATTTTTTTCAGATTTTTCAAAATAAATATGAGCGCGCCATGAATTTTTGAATTTTTTTTTTTAACACCTCGATGGCCGTAATCGAAAAATCTGAGAAAATTCCCAAATCACAGTGTCAGATATAAAAAATGTTGGTGTAAAATTCATGATGACTGGGCTTTTGCTTCAACCCGTTTTTTAGCTTTTCGAGCAAAAAAAAAATGAAAAAAATAAGAAGCAGAGGTGAATTTACTGTAGACTGTTAGTCGAAATTTTGTATGCATAATACCAGATTTTTTAAAAAATTTCTCCGATTTTTCTAAAGTGTATTTTGTAATTTTCGATTTTTTTTATCATGGTTGACGAAAACCCTAATTAGGGGTTGAAGTAAAAGCCCAGACATGAATTTTACACCAACATTTTTTATATCTGACACTGTATTTTTGGGAATTTTTTCAGCTTTTTCGATTACGGCCATCGAGGTGTTCAAAAAGAAAATTCAAAAATTCATGACGCGCTCAAATTTATTTTGAAAAATCTGAAAAAAAATTGTAATTGCTCGATAGAGTGAGAGTAATGATAGGAAAAATCAGGAACCAGATTTAAGGGGTCGAGGGTCAGACCCAGGTCGAATTGGTATGGAATGCCCCATATATATATATATTTTTTAAACACCTGAAAAAAGTCGAATGCCTTTTTAAATTTTTTTTTTTTTTATAAAATCGTCCATTTTTAATTGACGAACGGCTGTAACGCATTTTTGAGCGGCTAAGTCTCGCAGCCGTTTGAAAAGGAGATGTTGCGTTGGGTTGCTCGTTGTTGCTCACGGCGGTGGCAGCGAGCAACAATGTATCTTTCACGCCAACGTTCGGATAATTGAGCGTTCGGATAAACTAAGCCATCGTTCGGATAATTGTCCCAATCGTCCCAGTGCGACCGCGCGGAGTTTTTATTCATTATCATTATTTTCATTATTGCATTGTTATTATTATTATTATTGCGTTAATTTTCGACAAAAAAGATGAGAAAGTAGCTTCTGCCGTATTTTCGACAGTATACAAATGACACACACACGCGCGCGCGCGATAGAATCTCGTCCAATCGGCGATCCTACTTCTTTTTCCAAAACTAATAATCAATTATTGTTGGGAGCGTGCACAAATTACGTAACGCCAAATTCCCAATTTCCCCCTCCCCCCACGTACCAGGCCCTCCGCGATTCGGTTTTGTAACGGCTGCTTAAATGGCGACGGTTTGAACTTTTTTTTCTACTTTCAAGGCCCTTTTTTTATTCATGCAGTCTTTAAAAACAGTAATAATCAAAAGAAATTCAATCGTTTACGTACAGCCTTAGTCACTGCCATTGCAGAATTGTTACGCATTATTGACTCAGAAATTCCCTGACTTTTCCAGGTTTTGCGAATGACCCAGATTAGGGTCAAATAAAGAACACTTTGTTTTCACCAAATATGTATTTTTTCGAGATAAAGACCACAAGTTTAGTCTCGTTTCATCCATACTAGTATTTTTAAATTTTGCAAACTGTACGGGAAAAATTGTTTACGTAGAAATAGCGATAAATCATTTTTATGAAAAAAAAAACCGCATTTTTAACCGACTCGAAAAAACAAAGGAAATTCTCAATTCGATGCTTCTATTGAAAAATTGTGTTTAACTGGATAACCTGATATTTTTAAGATCAAATGTGGAAATGTTAAAAATAGAAATATTTTTTTTAAACTGTCATTCGAAAAATAATTTAAACATTGTAATGTTAAAAAAAAGCACTAAGAGCAAAAAAATGTATTTGAAAATCTTTGCACAGTAGTGTTCCCCTTAACTGACATTTCGTATGGAAAGCTGTCAACTTTCCGCGGTAAGATGGCGCGCGAGTTTCAGATTTGAAAATTGAATATGCAGAAATTTTGCTATTCTGGCAGTTCTAAAATCGTGACGTAACGCAAACCCCCCCCCCGCAACACGTGTAAGATTGTAAGGCCTGGCCGGACCCCCTCCCTCGGCCCAAATTGCATTACGTAATTTGCGTACACCCCCTTATTATTAATTTAGAAAATATAAGTTATATCAGAAATATTATCACGCCATTAAGGATATACAATCAATAATTACAAACCAAAAATGTCGCAGATAAAAGCCCGTCGAAACGGGAACCGTTTTTCTTACTCGCCCTCCTGCTGCCCCGAAAACTAATTATTGTACGGTGACCGCAATATTGCAAGAATAGAAGAGAAAGGAGGGGGGGCGAGTGAGGGGATTTCCAGTGTGCCTATCCGGAAAGCCTGAAAAGCGCAATTCGGAACGTTCCTATTCGGATTCGTTCGAATACAAAGGTGGAATAAAAGGGGGCAAAACAATCAAGTTTTCGTATAAGAGAGAAATGGTTGAATATCAATTTTTTTTCGGTAAGTAAAGTTGCTTCTAATTCTACTTTTCAAAGGTACTTCAATTTGTTCATATTTTTAAAACTATTTTTGATTACCCTATTTTAACCCTATTTTAAAACTATTTTTAAAACTATATTAAATCTATTTTGAATTATTTCTATTTCCCATTGTTAACTTTTTAAACTCAATTTATTTGTTATTTTTAACCATTTTTTTCCACGTATAATGCCGCAATTCGCTTAAGCGATTAACGGCACCGGGTTAGGTGAAAAGTCACCCAAGCGTTGCCGCATGACGCGCGAGTAGGAAGAGAAGATAAGCGCACGTGAAAAGAGCGGGAAAGATCGCGGGCCGGCTTTGAGACGAGCGCCTCTCGCCGGTTCTCGCCACTTCGACGTCGCCCTCTACACCTACAACCTCGCACTAATCACGCGAAACGACTACGATAACATTATTCGTTCTCTTTCTTTTTCCACCGTGAGAAAAAAAAATGGAAAAGGCGGTATTGCAAGACCGTACAAACCTTTGTCGAGGTTAACCCTGACAATCTGGACATCCTCGTCGAGGCAATTCCTGTCTCCCATTTCGCTAGGCTGGACATCCATGCACATAATTTTCTCGTTCACACCGATACGCGAAACACACGCAGGACGGTGGAGAGCCGTCTTTGCTGGTGCGACGACCACGACACTTCGCACACGTCATTTATCGTCGCGCACATTTTTCCAACGGGAATTGCCGTCTACATTTTCTCGCACTAACCACGGCAGTTAACGTGAATGAAAGAAAAAAAAAAAAGAAAAAAACTTGACACTGAAGCACGAAAAAAGTGGTGGGAGAAGAAGCACTCACACACATATAGCGAACTTTCACACCCAGTGTACACAGAGAGACGCACGCGCGAGTTGAGCACGCGGACTCGAGGAAGAATATAGGTTATGTGTGTCCAGAGCGGCGTTGCTCTCGTGGGGGCCGCGCTGCACGAGACACTTTCCGAGCTGTCGCTCGAAGTTTCGCTGACTGACGGTGCGCGGGATTCGTGCGCGCTCTTCTCGCAGGAGGCGCTCGCGAGCGTCCCCCCCTGCCCCTCGATTTATCTATACATATATGTACGACGGTACATAGCGGATTTTTACATGCGCGTATACGAGAGGTGGAGAGCGCGTGGTGGTGGGAGATGCCGCGTTACGCACACGGCAGCGGCTCGCGGCGTACTGAGGAAGCGAGCACGCACGAGCGCGACAGAGACAGAGCCAGGCTGCGCGCGCACCCCGAGGGACCGCGAGTAGGGGCGTTCCACGCTTCTTCCACGGCACGGATGCAGCACCGGAGGGGAAGTGCGACGCGGGAGGGGGCGCGAGTGTTTGTGTATCCGGTGTCAGCGAAAATTTGTGCCTTTTTTACCCTTAGCCGCACTAATACGAATAACTGCGCGGAAAAAACGAGAATCGAAAGTACACGCGCGTTGCTACGATTCTCGGGCGAAAGAGACTAGAGAGAAAAAGGCCAGAAACGCACACTCGACCGCGAAAGAGTAAGAGAGAGAGAGAGAGCGAGCGCGCCGGAGAGATCCGCTAGATTTGAATGTGAAACGTTGCCACGTTAGCTCTGGAAGAGGCAGAAAAAAAACGGCCTCGCCCGGTGACTCCATGTACGCGCTCCATCCCCACCACAGCGGCGACGTTTTCTGCCCTATGTACTCAACGGTTGCGACGTTGCCGCACATCCGGTACACGGCTGTATGTACGCCCGCGCGGCGGTGGGGGCCGCGATGATTATGCCGCTAGGTCGCGGGGCGGGAGGGGAGGGCGCTCGTTACATACCGTATATAGCGTGACGCCGCGGTGGGGGGCCTATGTACTCAGTGCATATAGATGGGCGGGGAAGGGTCTTACGGTACATACTGTATATAGCCGGGCGCGCCGCGGGGTGGGGGAAGGCGACCCCCGTAGTGGTGGGGACTCGTCGCGAGTGTGGAAATTTTCCATGACGTCGCGCGAGATTGGCGAGCATTAAAAACGCTGCGAGAGAAAAACACTCTGGTGGGGGGCGAAGGGCGGCGAGAGGGGAAGCTTAATTACCGTGCGTGGAAGGGGAAGGGGGCGACAGGAAGTCGCAGACTGCGGCGCTGCGACCTCTCGCGGACCCTCGACGCAAAGTGAACGACGCAGTTTGGCCCTACGCGACCTTATCGCCATTCCGATGCCCCCCCCCCTATTTTCAGTTACTTCCCCGAACGCCGGAAGTGGATCGAGAATGCGTTATCGAGTCAGGCGAGCTTTGCCGAGCTTGCGTGGCTCGACCCCTGGCGGTAGTGTGACGAAGCTGTCTAGATGTCAATAGCAGAGACGAAATGATGACCTAACCTCAAAATTACGGAAGATAAACGATCGAAATAATATTATACCGACGGGACCCGAAGCTTCGATAGTGCTTCACATTTCGACAGGCTCGTTCGGAGCCTTTCGCCGCGTCGCCCTGGACGAACAAGATGGCGGCGGTACGCCCGCGTCTCATCCATCGCAACTCGATTTTTTTCTCCAACAACGAACGCCTGTTCGTAGATGGCGGTGGAACGTCGTTACGCCATTTCCGTTCCCGCACTTCGGGGTAGAGCCGCTGGAGGCGCTACTTACGCGACTTATTTTTTACTCTATCCTCCCGGATATTTTCTCGTCTTTTTGCCTACCGTGTTGTTAATCGGTCAGAACTATCGATCTTTTTCCTCTCTCGAAATCTAAAAATAGCTCGAGCCCTAGAGTTTTGGTTCTCCGAGCCACATGACTTTGAGGTTAGGTTTGGTCTGACTCGCGGCGGTGGCGTTCCCAATTGCTATGGTGTTCCTGGATAAGTAACCGCCGACGGGTAGATTTCCGGTTGGAGTTTCTCGTGCGCAAGATCAATGAGGATAACGGGATGTTGCTTGGGACGAGGATGAACATTTTTATTATCTCTATAATTCAAAAATTCTCTATTGGATGGAACATTGACCGTGGGGTTCGGAGACCGACTGGCTCGCGGACTCGTCGATGGCTCTCGTGGCCAAAAGACCCTTTGTACTTTCCGCCTCTTTTAGCCATATTTGTATCTGAAAAAAGAAGCACTTCCGGTCAACTTTTGTCGTACCTTCGAGGGCCGGAGGAACGGCGCAGATAGCTCGCGAATATTGTCACCTGAGTGTGAAGGAGATCTCGTCGCCGTCCGGGCGGCTCTTTCTTCAGGACGGTCATCAGCGTTCCTAGACAGGACTTGAACTTCTCGAGCGCTAGGGCGTAATTTCCCTCGGCCAGGTACTCTTCGGCTACCTCGCCCATCTCGAGGGCTGACGCCATCTTGGACGTCGTCTTGCTGAGGGTGCCTGTAACACGCGTCGGTTTTATACCGTTGGTTAAGCGGAGTCGGCGCCAGGTGGCGCTCATGGCGACGACGAACAAAAAATGTCCGACGGCCCACGTGACTTCCGGAAACAAAGACTCAACAAACTTCCGCCAATCTAAACACAAGTTTTCTCCATTCCAGCAAAAAGAAACAATTAAAAAATCTAATCGAAGTATTGTTTTATGGGACTTGCAATACTTCCGGTTCTCCAAATTCATTCCACTACAAACAAACACAAGTACAAACATAATTCGCGATAGGAAAAAGATGGTGGCGCTCCCTCGAGTCTTCCGACACTCGGCAACGTCGTATCGCTTCCGCTCTGCGGCTGGACTTCCGGCACTGACTCGCCATCGTCCATCACGTACTGCTTGAGCCTTTCAGCTCGACTTATGTAATCGTTCACTCGTAATCGCAGCAGCCTCTTCTTCTGGAGATCGCATTCGTCTGCGGCAATAAAACACGTAAGCTATATATATACATTGACACATTGTGAATTTACGAATAATTTAATTTTGCGTAACGCGAAGTTATGCAAAAAAGTGTCTCTCCCGTACTTGTCAGCAGAGGGATGAAGTATCGAAGGGCCTCGCAATATAGATGACAAGCTTCGGGGCTGTTCTTCTCCGCGTCCATTTTCACAGCTCGGTTTATCAATTCTACGGCTTTCTCGTAATTGTCTTTGGTCGGTGCGTGCTCGAGATCCAGAAAGTCGTGGGCGAAAAATTGCTCGTAGCTTATACGCTCAGCGGGATTGTGTTTCAAGAGGGAGAGCAAGAGATCTTTGCACTCGGAGGATATGTGGGATCCCTTCGGCAACTGTAATATATGTATATGTATGTGTATATATATATCGTAACGTGGTGAAAATATGACGGCGATTTAGAGAAGAGTTGCGAGCGGCGAAGCGTAGCTAAGTGGTTAGAGGCCTAGGCCGGCAATCGAAAGGTACCGGGTTCGAAGCTCATGTGTGGTTCAGGTTTTTTTTCGGGCCATTGTGTTCCGTCGTGTGTGATTGTGTGTGCTATATGCGCGCGCGCGCGTGTTGCGTGTAGGGGAAAAAGCGACATCTATGCCAAGGTGCAAACACACGTATATATATATATACCTCGATGGGACGGCAGTCTTTGATTTTCTCAGCCAATTCTTGAAAAGTGCTGCTCGAGTAGGGCGCCCTACCGTAGAGGCACTCGTACATTATCACCCCCACGCTCCAGAGGTCGACACGTGCGTCGTACTCGCGCCGCAGCAGAATTTCCGGTGCCATGTAAAGCGGTGATCCCCGGATCACGTATTTCTGCTCGGAATTCGCTAAATACTGGGCAAAACCGAAATCTGAAAAGCGTTTACTCTGTTTGTATTTTTTTGTGGCCGTTTTTTTTGTTTGAACGTGTTTTCGCTCGTGAGGTTGCTACCGTAACTTCTACTCGCGCCACGCACCTCCAACTTTGAGCGTCAGCACGGGCTTTTTCACAAGCAAAAGATTCTGCGGCTTGAGATCCATGTGACAGACGTTGTGAGTGCGCAGATATCGCAACGCCAGCGCCAATTGTTGCAGAAACTTTCGACACACGTTTTCTGGAAGTTTGTGACGCTTTCTTATGAAACTCGACAAATCCCCACCGTCGCAATACTCCATGACGATGTAAATGCGCCTGTACGAACGGGCATGCGAACTTGTGAGAAAAAAGTGTTTACAGTTTTTCCGTGACATTGACGCGGTTTCGAAAAAAAAATGAGCGGAGTGTTGTTTTTTATGGCCTACCCATCCGACCAGAAAAAATCCTTCATCTCCACCACGTTATCGTGCTTCAGGACCTTCAGGAGATTTATCTCTGTCACGAGATTGTCCACGGCCGATTTTGAGAGGCTCGAACTCTCGATGCATTTGATCGCGACGACCTCTCGCGAGCCGTCCTATAGTACAAAAAAAATGGACACGCGATCCCAAAAAAATTTCTTTGCTCAAAAATTGGCGAGGAGTTATTTCTTTGCGTGCTTGAAAAGTAACCAGGCCATTTGTATAGGGCGAACGGATGTGTACCTTTTTGAACGCCTTGTAAACGGTCGAGTAACTTCCGGTGCCGATTTTCTCGAGGAACGAGTAATCGTCGACGCTTGGAACATTATCCGTCATTCTAGAAACAAATTTAAGGGGTTATATATAGTTGAAATTTTCGAAAAAACGATTTTCTTTTTATTTTATTTTCGTAATGTACATATATTTAAGTACACAGACAAAAAAATTTCTTGTCAATCCGGCGACTATTCGCGAAGTTACACGCACATTTGTAATGACGTGTCATTGCAAATTACGTGATATGTAAAGTACTTTTGAAACTTCAAACGCGTTTTTCTCAAAACTGTGTTTTTAAAGTCGGTGAGCAAGATTTCTCGGAAATGGCTGAACCGATCAGACTCAAATTTTAACACAATCTTATCAAATATATTTTTTAGTAATTAATCGAAGGTTTTTTCTTACCGATTACTATTTTCCATTTTATAAACACTTTAAGGTCTAAATTTGGTCAAAAATCGTTTTTTTTAAAGCCTCCATTTTGTCAAAAATTATTAATTTGCTTATTCCATCGATCAATTACAAGATAATCCATTATATTAACGAAATATTTTTGGTTTTTTCATTTTGATGATCGAGCCCAGAGATATCGTGCTCACCGCAAGACGCCTTTTTTTAGAGGTACTCCCGGAGATTAGCTATACAAAATAATTATACTATACAAATAATAATAATACAAAATAAAAATATATAAAATACATAAAATAAATATACAAAATAAAAATATACAAATATAGCTATACAAATTAATTAATCGGCAGCTTACAAAATAATTATTTTTACAAATAAAACATGTTGAAATACAGTTAAAAGTTACCATAATATGTATACAAATTTTTACGTCACTAGATTTAAGGCGTTAGGTCACAGTAACGGGTATAAAATCACGTGCGAATTTAACAATTTTTTTTTCGTATGAAAAAGTGATTCACTCATAAAATTGATTACACATCTATTTAGTATGAATATCAAGCTGGTAGATTTTTTTTCGATGTACAAAATGGTCGACTACTCGAAACTTCTCAAAACAGCTTTTTTCCAATTGGCGTGACAAATAACTTCAACAATTTTCACTCGATTTACTTGAAATTTAAAAGTTATGTTCCTAATTGCATTTCGCAGAGAAGTACATACGGAATTTCTGATCGAAAACTTTTCATTTTATGAGCAGTTTATGAGCATTTATTGCGAAATTTTTCACTAAAAACTCATGTCTTCAGTTCAAATACCTACAACTTTTGAATAAAACAATATTTTTTAAATATTAGTTTTAGAATATTAGAGAGAAGACCTTAAAGGTCTTCTCAAGAAAAATTCTCGACCAATCGATCTTTTTGGGCCTCCTGCCTGTATATAACGCCTCAACGCGTCAGGCTACTGTGGAAATGACGAACACTCATTCGTTGTTCGAGGCAACTCAAACTGAATAGGAAGGTTCAACGTATGGTGCAGGAATCGCAGATTGAAGGTAAACTTATGATTACAATGATATAACTGCTAGTAAAATTTTAAGGGGCTATTCTACTGTGACGACATTGAAAAATAGAATTTTAATTTTTTTGCATCTTTCAACGCTTTTCCATCATAGAATTGATATCCAGTTGCTGGTAAAGTCGATTTTCACTTTGTCGACTCAGTACAGCGCTTCAAAGTAGAAGTGCTCGCTGCGCGCGCTCTAGTGCGGCTACCCGCTGCGCGTCCCTGGCAGCTTTTGGGACCAGCTCTTTTGAATTTATACCTAAGTATACACATATACATGTATACTTCTATACATTTCCTGTATAGTCGTAGTCTCTCTTTTCACCGTGTGGGTAAAAGGACGCTCTACCGGTTAGTATTGTATAGTATAGTATAGTAAGCTTTAAGGGGTCTTCTCACTTTAGACGCTAAAAAAGGATATTTTCATGAATTCTTTTGATAGGTTTATATTATAGATATTGATATAAAAGTTGTTATACTTAATGAATACACTATGGAAATACATTTTTTCAAATGTTTATTTATTTTAGTCACTATTTATAGACGAGAATGGTAGTTAAAAAAATGTCCTGAAATAATTGTAGGTCTACGCTGTTCATAAAATTTCGAAGATGGATCATCCGAAACAAAAAAATCAAACGGTTTTAGATTCAGTATGTTAAGGGGCTATACCAGTGTGACACTTGAAAAAATCGATTTTTATGCCTTTTTCGACAGTTTATACATTCAAGAATATAAGGTGAGATTTTTATACGCTCAAGATTTTAATACTTTCAAGAATATGAAATGAGATTTTTCAAATTTGCTGACATTGTAACTCAAAGAGCAATTATCCGATTGACTTGAAATTTTAACTGAGTACTCTTGAATATATTTACTCTACAATGACGGAGGATATTTTTGATTGAATGAAAATTGACGATTTGGCGTTTAAAAAAACCACCATTTTATGGGCAAGAAAACAGACTTTTTTCATAACTACGCCATATTGTTAGATTTGGATATTTTTCGAAAATCCTACGTCGTTATACAGGAAATACCTTCCAGTTGAATGACATGTTTTCCTCTTTCGGTTTGAGCTACTCAATCGGCCGGAATCATGTCAGCAGTGGAGGAACTTTTTTTGGCGCCTCCGAAGGCAGCGCATAAGTCGCTTGCATCTCAATATTTTTCTATGAAAACATTATGTAATCTAGGTCGAATATAGTCAAATATATTCTTAATTTTCCGAAACATTTAATTGAGTACTTTTCTTCTAAAAATTTCCCGAAAATCACCCAAATTCAGTGGCCAAAATCAAATACACCGTTGAGCCCCTCACGTTCTTCACGAAGTCATTTATAATTTCTTTAATTATTAATACTTTTTTAAAATTTTGTACAAAACTTTGTTAATATACATACAAACAAATGTCCAAAAGACTTTTCAACATCTGACTTGTTCCTTCAAAATTAGTTTTTTTTTCAACAACTCTGATTTTCGGATCGTCACAGAAACCCTTAAGAGACAAGGAGAATTCTTCATTTAACGCCCCATCTGGTTTTTTCATTTAATGATGTTTTGTGGCGAGCGTCGATGTAAATTAGGAAAATGTGGTTCAAAGGGAGCGGCGCTTCGATCGCATCGGCCCCACGCGGTACGTTGTCTTTAAGGGGTCCGAACGAGCTTGGAATTTAAAAAATACCATTTTTTAAAATTGTATAGTCCTATATCTATCTCAACTTGAATTTGCAACGAGGATTATTTGTATTAACGCATATTGATATATAAGGGCGTTATTATTATCTAAGGGGGAATATCGCTGTAGGCGGCCAAATTAAGCGAATTTTCTAGATTTTTTCTAGAATTCTAGTCTTATGTACATATTATGACGTTTAATTTTCAAAAAAAAATGTTTTCCAATATCAAAAAATGGCGGCTGTACGGCACTGTAGAGACGGCTGCCGCCTGAGTTGTTCCACGGGGTGGGGATTGGAAATTCGAACGATCAATATTCAGAAGGACCGAAAATTCGAATTCAGTAATGACGAACGTTCCAATATAGATAGATCGATCTTATGATAGTCTGTAAAATAGTTAATCGAAATTGTGAATACAAAAATCTCGAATTTGATTAATAGCGAAAACAAATATCAGATTTGACAAAATAATGAGAGATATAATATCGATTTGCCTGTATATATACACCAAACAACCCTAGACGTCAAATCGTCGAATTGTCAATGTTACGACAGTTTACAATTTCGAATTCATTAAAGCGATGGGCCAAAATGGCGAACGGTCCCGATAGCGAAAACTTGGAGTCGAGCAATGCTACTTGCGCTTCAGAATGAAGATCGCAGATGGCGTTAGTGGTCAGTCGGGTCAGGCAACCATTCCATGTTCGCCATTTGAGTATTCGCCATTTTGGACCATCGATAATTTGCGTTTCTAAGATCTACACATTTGAAGTTTGTAGTTTCGAAACTTGGCTTTTTGATAGACGGTATTACGAATGTTAGATACTCACTTTTTCTATTTCGGAGATATGAATGTTGTAGATTGTTCGAATTTGTATTTGTATGACTCAAACTGCAGACTATCTGAATATATGTCCTCGAATAAATAATCTTTTGGTGTAACAGTGATTCGATTTCGTCATCGATCAAAGGATGAAATTTCAAATAATTTAACCTTCGTTATTTTGAGAGTTCATAATTCTGTCGTTTCGAAATCTTTGTCGTTCTATATTTGGACATTCGACATTTTGACCTCCGCGCGTTCCACGGCGCATAACCTAGCGTCTGGTGCGTTGATCTGAAAAAACAGAGCCAAGAAGTTTTCGATTTCTAAAAAATCTACACGCTCCATGTGAACCTAAAGTTCCTCGAAAATTATTTTGAACAAACCATTCTTTTATTAACAAATACTATAATAAAAATATATACTGTATAGTAGAAATATATAGTAAATTAGACTATGTAGAAAATGCAAAGTAAAAATCCTATAGTAAAAGTTTCATGAAAAATAAGACATTTTTCAAACACGTGACATTTTGCGAATTTTTTGTTTTCTTTGGATTTTTTAGGTTCGTATAGAGCGTGTGGGTCTTAAAAACCTAAAACTTTTTGGCTCTGATGTTTGAGATCAATGTACCAGACGCCAGGTCGTACACCGTGGAACAACTCAGGCGATAACCGTCCCCGAAGCCGTACCGTAGACACAATTTTACGAACTTTTGTTTACTTGTTGTGAGATGCAAAACGGAAAATCGATATTTCACCCATTTCCCGACTACTTAGAGCTCCGAAATTTTGCAAACATGCATCTAAGAGGAGACAATGCATGATCTAACTTTTTTTAAATTGGACTGCGAGGAGCTAACAGAAAAGAGGCATTGCAATAATGAAGCGTTTGTAGAAATAAACAGAATGAGAAACATTGAATAGAGCTAAACTACATAGAAAGTGCGTGAGAAAATATGAATTGGCTCTAAGTGCTCTCGGACCGCACAATCGTTAAAAGGGTCCAATAAGTAAAATAGGTTAAAAGGTAAGGTCCAATAAGTGGTGGGCCAACATCTATGATAGATGCCACCTATCACAGTTCTCCAGGATTTATCCTGACAATCAACCAATAATAACACCGGTTAGTTTAGAATCATTGATCCCTCTTTGCAAAAATTCCAGAGCTGTAGGAAAATCAATTAAAGACTACAAAGTAGAAAATAATTTATATGTAAAAGTTTTTTTTAACAAGCCTTTATCTAATGTACGAAAAAGTAGAAAGTAATTTTTTTTTACCAAGTCATGTGACTATAAATAAAAACTTGAGGCGCCAAAAATTTAGACATACAATCTTCAAATTACATAAATCCGTTAACATATCAATTGTATTTAATTTACTATAAAACAACCTTAGATTTCTTAAATAAAAACCTCGAAACTGTGTATAAACGTGTGATAATAATTTCTGTAGTTACTATTGTGCCAAATTAAATACGGTTAATGAAACTAAATTCATCAAATTTATTAAACATGTACGAGGGTGGGGTGAAAAGTTTCCGGCCTGACCAAGAGATGGTGCCACTAGGTCTAGTTTTGGAGCGGCGTCCTACAGTACCATTCCTACCGAGCTTGCATGTACAGTTTCAGCCCAATCGCTACGTTAGTTTGCGTTTGAGAGCACATTGCGCGAGACGCTTCCGTTGATTTCGTAAAAATGGAAAAATTGGAAAAACGTGCTGTCATGAAATACTTCCATTTGAAAGGTTTTACACCAAAACAAATAAAAGAAGAGATGGATTCAGCACTAGGAGACTCCTCCCCATCATATTCAACTATTAATCAGTGGGTTTCTGAATTTAAAATTGGTCGTGTGAGCACCTCTGACGAGCTTCGCTCAGGACGGCCCGTTGAAGTCATAACTTCAGAGATGATTGAAAAAAATCTATAATATAGTGTTGGAAGACCGCAGGTTGAAATTGCATGAGATAGCTGAGACCTGTAGGATGTCAGCTAAACGTGTGCGAAATATTTTGCACAACCATTTGAACATGGAAAAGCTGTGTGCAAGGTGGGTGCCGCGTTTGCTAACGCTCGACCAATCGAGCGTTTGCTAACGCTCGACCAATCGAGCGTTTGCTAACGCTCGACGCTACCGACAATTTGGCGCTGTATAGACGTAATCCAAACGAATTTTTGCGTCGATTCATAACTGTTGATGAGACATGAGTCCACCACTACACTCCTGAAAGTAAAGAACAGTCAAAACAGTGGGTTGGAAAAGGGGAACCAACCCCAAAGAAGGCAAAAACAATTTTATCGGCAAACAAGGTTATGGCTACTGTTTTTTGGGATGCGAGAGTTATGAGAAATGTATCAGTGTTGATGGAGATTATGTTGAAAAATAAAGCAAAAAAAAATTTTAAATATCGTTTTTCTTGGTCAGGCCGGAACCTTTTCACCCCACCCTCGTAAAAAGTTGAGCCGCCTAAGCTTTTATTTATAGTCATATATACGTGATTTGGTAAAAAAAAAAATATTTCATACTTTTTAATACATTCAATAAGAGCTTGTTTAAAATTTTTTAACCCTTCGTTGACACACTTATATTTGCCCACGATTTTGACACACTGAATCAATTTAACCCAGATAGTACTTCATCCACTGGTTATTGAAAACCCTTCGATTGGTTTTGATTGAAAAAAATCAGGGATACACTTTAAATATTTCTTAATATGTCTGCATAATTGAAAGTTGGAAAGTATAAAATTGAATTTTTTTAAAAAATTATTGAAAACTTTCAATTTTGGGAAAGTGAGAATTTTATTTCAAATTCATCCGGGACAACATGACCTAGTGTATCGACGAAGGGTTGAATATTTAAAAATCGGAAAATTAGAAAATGCAATAATATGTCCCTAGAAATTAAATTATGCAGAATAAATAGATTCGACGCGAAAAAATTTCTTATTTTCGGATGCCTAAAAGGATCTCCCCCTTAAATTTGTATAACTCCATTGTTTTTCAGTATCTGTTAATGGGGAAAAAACGTCAAACTTCTCAAGACTTGTCAATCGTGTGTAAAATCCCGCCTGTCATCCCAAACCTGTCATCAGAAAAAAATCGCCCTGTTATTTATGCCTCAAGCTTATGGGAACTCGTTAAAGGAGTATGCCTAATTGTTGGAGTCGAAAAATCACTTTTTCGAAAAACGATATATTTTGGAAGTATATCCTCTTATAAATGTTCTCTGACAATGTCAAGGTGATCGGATCACAATTGACAGATTTATAGGCCGTTATGTTGACGCCCGTTGGAACGCTCGGAGCGTGCGTCGTTCGAAACTTCAAACGCGGGAGCCTGAATTAGAAGGTCCGAAAAATCTTTTTTTTATTGCTTAAATCGATAGATAAACCATCCAAGAATATATATTCAAAGTTACATAGGCCAATTATAAATATTTTCGAAGATACAAGGCCAAAAGCAGAGAAGCGATTGATATTTGATATTGATATTTCCTCCTATTGAAAACTTTGAAGCGCGTTTTCTCCAGTTTTTATTTTCATGATTTTTCCAAATTGTCGGGCGTGGTGGTAAAAAAACTGAACTACCCATTCAGTCAAACCAAAGTTTATTTTCTTCAGTACGAAAATCTCTTCAAGGTGAATTAAAAAAGTCGTTGAAAAAGACTTTTTAAATCATTTTTACAGCACATTAAAGTGTTTTTTTTTTAAACCTGAGAAAAGTTACAAACGCGCGATTTTTTCAGCTTTTTCTTAATTCACCCAGAAGAAAAATATATGACAATTGAAAATTTTATTGGTTTATTTGGTTTAGTCAAGAATTACTAACTATATTACTATTACTATAAATTTGCAGTCATTTATTGTTTCATATTGACTTTTTTTGTACATTTCAAATATTCATGAAAAGATACCTCAATGTTTACTGGGCTCACTTATTTTTTTCCCTTCTATAAAAATTCCCGAAAAAACGCTTTTTTGGACCTTCTAATTCAGGCTCCCGCCTTAAACGCTTTTTTCTCAAAAGTACGTTTTCAAAGTTGGTGAGCAAAATGTCTTGAAAACTACTGCATCTATCTGTTTGAAACCTTTAGGGCTTTTTCTAGATGTAAAAATATAGTATTTTATCGAAGGATTTTTTTACAAAGTGCCCATATTTTACGCAAAAATCAAGGGTAACTTTGAACACGTGCAATTTTTTTCTGAATTTGATATTTTCCAACCTCCGAGAGGGGTTGGAAAATCAAAATCCAAGGGTGGTCCATAGAAATGAAAATATAGAGAAAATTATTCCCTACATTCCGTACATTTGAACCATACCCGAAAAATCGATTGTTTTTTAGTTATTCAATAAACCATTTTTTTTCTTTAACCATTTTTTGGGGGGGGTGAAAATATTATCGGAGAGTGATGATCAAATACTCGATCGACGCGTATTTTCAAGGGCTACAACGTTCCCATTGGAACAAAAAGTGTACAAATTTTTTTTAAGAGTTATTGAATTAAAACTGATTTTTCAAAATTTCACCCCACTTTTTCACCCCCAAAATGAACGTCCACGACTTCGGCACTGGGGACAAAACTAAAGCCCAGATTTTTCTGCACATTTTGCCTCACGGCACCGACCTCGTAGGGGTTGTAATTTGGCATTAATCCCCCCTCATCCCCTTTCATGCCCTGAAAAAACCCCTAAACCTCGATTTTTAGGCGCACTTAAATTTAGGATCCGCGCACCTACAAAATCACCTGTCAAAACACTAGCCTTCATCTATTTTTTTCCGATTACGGGGTTTTTCACCGGCAGCACGACTGTACTAGTGTATAAGAGCCTAACTTCAATAATTAATTGCTCAACAATCACGCAGACGAAGTACTTGAAATTTTACACGGAGTCGTAACACCTGTTCGCAGATATCCTCAATAAATTTCAGCAAATTCTTACTATTTAGCGATAGCTGAGCGACCTCCTAAAACACGTCATTCTCGAAACACTGTTTTCAAAGTCGGTGGACATGATATCTCGAGAACCACTAAATGAATTGCTTCCAAATTTACAGAAGATGCGATGGGCAATATTTAAAGGTCGTTGACGATCTCACTTGTTAAAAATCGATCTTCATTTTTTAGTAGTTACTTAAAAATGACAACTTTTTAAATAGATTTTGTATGCTCGAGTTTCAATACGCCGCCACGTTGTTAAAAAAAATTATTAAAAAAATCGACGATCGTCAACGACTAGTATCTATTGTTAAATTGAATAATCCGTTTGGTTTTTACATTTTAGATGGACCGTTTAAGCTGGAGAGGGTCCACCGCCAATCGTCGTGAAAAATTTCATCTGCCGGAGGCCATTTTTTGTTGTTTTTATGTATTTTTCGGTGTTTTCTTTGAAGGCTCTCAATATACCTTAGGGTTGAAAAAAATGCGTTTCTTTTTCACCAACCGTTTCCCCAAAAAAAAAATCGGAATTTGGCTATTTTTTTCGGGCCTCTCGCAGTTTCGCAATACTCGTAGCCCACGTCACTGCCGCGATTCTTCTGATCGCAGCGACGCTATTCGCCAAAAACGAGCACTCTAAATTGCTACAATTTCCTTCCCTACCGCACGGGAGCTCGCGCCATCCTCGAGACTCCCCAGTCGCGCGCAGATGGCGCCACCGCCAGCCGAGCGTACTTTAAAATCGACAGACGCTTCCAGCCGAAAATTACCGCGCGGTTTTTTCTGACCCAGGCCGTTTCGATTCGCGCAGTAGAAAGAGCGACACAAAAACAAAGAGAGAGAGAGAAAGAAAAAGCGTCTCGAGCCTACTTCAAGTCGTCCAACCGCAGCCAGTTTGACAGTGACGTTTATTCGCGATCTTGCGTCTTTCCGTCGTCGAGCGACCCAGCTGCTACAAACACACACGTACCACCACCACCGCACGAGACTCCTCGAAACTTTTTTTCACCCCGAAATTGTTGGCGTAAAGAAAAAGCAAGACGGAAACTTCTCGTTTCCTTCCTCCAATCACACGCGCCGTTCGTACCTCGAGCCACCGACCACCGGAAACATTGAGCCAATAAAAAAAGAATAAATTCGCACAACGCCAAGGAATAACCTAAAAGAGTGAAAATTGGTCGTGACCGTGCAGGTTCGACACCCCCGCGCGGCTCTCGCACACATGGCTGATGGTACGTCTTTTTCCTTCTCCCGCCAACCCCAACTCGACGATCCTACTCAAGCGTGAGAACGCCCCCCCCCCCCTTCCGCGCCCCGTTACTCGTGAATAAATAATTCTCGGGTAATCGATAATTACTTTAAAAAACGGTCCTCAAAATTGCAAATCACTATTGACTCGGGCCTCGACAGCCGCCGGGGGGCGGCTAAATATTTGAGATTGTTAAAAATCAAGTGAATTTTAATCGTAATTTTGTGCGGAACAAAAAAAATCGTCATGGTTTGGAAAATCTGTTGTAATTAATAATCGTGTCAACTTTTATAATGTCTATAAAGGAAGAAAATGAAACAAAGAAATTACATTTTCGTTAGTCTAGTTTGCTCGTTCTCGCTTCTTTCTCGACTGTCGCGCCATCTCTCGTCGCAAAATTCCACCATAGGCGCCATCTATCGACTCTTAGTCTTTCCGCTTGATATTACGACAAAACGAATGGTAATTAGAAATGAATGGTAGATCAAGTAACAGCTAAAGGAATACATTTGTTTGGGTTTATTTCGTTAGTGGGCTCAATTCATAATTTCTCGGACGTTCGTCAGGTGGCGCGAGCGTAAAGACTTTAGTGATGAGAAGTGTGATGGAAACTAGTTTGGCGGATTGTTGGGGAACAATCTAGAACGTACGTAGAGTCTGCTTGTAGTCAGATATATATATATATATATATATATAGATATATATATATATATATATATATATATATATATATATATATATATATATATATATATATATATATATATATATATATAAAGGGTGTCTCAAAATGACCTGACATTTACATTTTTTAATAAACCGTATTATTTATCTGTAAAGTACGAATATTTTTATTTTAAGGTGGGATATACATTTACAACGATCAAGAAATCGATTTCTTTTTTCCCTTCTTCAAACGATAGAACTATATGTGTAGAATATTTTCCCAAAGTTTCAAAGCGAAATTCGAAAAACTTCAAACGTTACAGCCCGTCAACGCTGTGTCTCACCACTCGGATTCTTAGCGGGCGTGAACTTCAAACGCGTTTTTTCTCAAAACTGCATTATCGAAATTGGCGTGCAGGATTACTCAAAAACTATTAAGCCGATTGAGTTGAAACTTGGTAGAAATATGGATAATATTGGTACCTTCTACTTGACGAAAATTGTTTTTAAGAAATTGGAAAAAAACTACTTTTTTAATCCACATTTTACAGAAATGTTGCGTGAAATGTTGATGTTTCGCGCCGATTCGCAACTCCTGCGGCAACCTTGCTGTAATATTCTGCCACAGCTCCGCCGTTTTGATGATGAATTAATAAAAAAAAAACTATTAAAGTATACCTAAAGTTTTATAATTGTAGAATAATTATTTCTTAGTTCAAAAAATCCTTCAATACTGCTTATTTTTTCCTGTCTAAATGTATATCCCGCCTCAATATAAGATACAAACATGGAGGTTATGTGTGAATCAATATTCGATAAATGGCCTCAACGGCATGGACTTGGAAGACATATTCTTTCAACAAGATGACGCAACCTGCCACAGCGCGGGCGAAACATTGCAGTTATTGCACACAAAGTTTCATGGTCGTCTTATCTCGCGTCGCGGCGATATGAATTGGTCACCAAGATCGTGCGATTTGACGCCATTGGACGTCTTCGCGGTTTTCTGAAAGGAACAGTGTATGCTAATGATCCACAGACCATTCCGGCGTTCAAGAAAGCAGTTGGACTCACCATTAATGAAATTAATCCGCAATTGTGTCAAAATGTTATTGAAAATTTCGTCAATAGAGTGAACATTTGCAAACAGGAACGAGACGGCCATTTATCGGATATTTTGGTCCACACATAACCTCCATGTTTTCACCTTATATTGAAATAAAAATATTCGTACTTTTCAAATAAATAATACGTTTTATTAATAAATTTAAATGTCAGGTCATTTCGAGATACCCTATATATACGGGGTGACAATTATCAAGTGGTCATGCTTTTTTAAGGGCTAGTTGAAATCTTTGAAAATATCGATCCTTTCTCTCGACGTGAGAATCCGTCGAGACAAAGGATCGATTTGAAATGTAACATTTCAAAAATATTCTCCGGAGTTTCAACTCGATCCGTGCAACATTTATTAATTTTTCTTAATGACTTTTTCAAAATCGATAACCACGATATCTCAAAAATCGCTGCACCGATCAACATAAAATTTTGGAAGCTTCTTTTACACATACGAAAGCAGTGCTCAAACTAAGGCATTTTTTTCGATACATAGTTTTTTTTCTTATCAACGAAAGTAGAGCGTTTTTGTCAGCGGAAATCGATACGTCCACTTGGGACTGCGATCAGTTTTGCAAAAATCAGTTTTATTAAATCCTTCGTCCAACGAAATGCGTTTGATTTTTTATTTTGGATGATTTGCTTCGAGCAGCAGTGGTCACTGCGAAAGACGTTTTTCAAACAGCGCTCTGCACAAACCATTGTATCCACCACATTTATAAATATCCATCAATGCAAATAATAAAAGATAGTCAAAACCATACTCTTAAGGCGTTACCCCCACTTGTAGTGCAAAAAAAACCTTTCTCATGAATTTTTTTAAAGAAAACTACAAAACTTTTTGAATCGATCAATATACCATCTTAAAGAACACATCTTGAAGAACTTTCAGTAATTTTTTTATTGAAAAATATTACATTGTTTAGTGGCAAATGGCCGTCAATGAAATAATGTTTTTATATACACGGTTTGCGGTGACCAACATTGCGGCGAAGTGGATCATCTGAAAAAAAAATGCGGATGGATTTAGTCAAATATAAGTATAAACTAATCTTTAATCGAAGGATTTTAAAAAATATTCATTTTTCACAAAATGGCGGACAGTCAAAGTTAATGGTTCGATTTTAACGAAAAAAAAACGGCCGTTTTTTGGCTATAAAACGGCCATTTTTTTCGAAAAAAAAAATCGAACGATTAAAGACTACATTTTTATGTATTAAGGAGGTACACCAGCTTCATACAATGTTGCCATGCTAAACCATGGTAAAATTTCAAAATGGTGATAGATCAATAAAATTTGGTGAATATATTCTTTAGTATTATATATGTCAATACAATTTTTTTCAGATTTTTTCATTGTGCCGTTATCGAGTAATTGAACATTGAAGTTCACGTGTATAAGCATAGCGTTTTTATAGATATAGGTATATATTCCGGGTATAAGAATAAACGCTTGTGAATTATTTGTAAGAAAACGGCACAACCAAAAAATCTGAAAAAAATTGTATCTACATGAATAATACTAAAGAATATATTCACCAAATTTTATTGATCTATCACCATTTTGCTGAAGCTGGTGTACCTCCTTAAATAAGCCTGCAAAATTTCAAGAAGATCGGTTCATTAGTGTTCGAGTAATCTTGGTCACCGACTTCAGAAATGCCATTTTGAGAAAAACGCGTTTAAAGTTTCAATTTCAGTTTACACGAAGAAAATATTTTTTTTTTGTAAACTTACATAGAGTCATCTACTCCTGGCATAAAAAAAAACTGCACTTCAAATTGCACTTCAAAAAAATGCAATAAAAAAATCGATTTTTTCAAAATCGCAAGTGGGGGTAACCCCTTAAATGTAAAAAAAAGAGGTTTGGAAACCTACACACGTTTTGCCACCAAAAATCGCTTTTTTTCTGGCCACGAGCTAAGTGTGAACCGTTAAAAAAAAAGTTTTTTTCAAGAAGTGTTTCGTATTCGAAATTTGATACTCCTCCTTCTGGTGAATTAAAAATAGAATTTAAATTTTTTACCACTACGCTCAACTTTTTTTGCCAAATATTCGTCACAAAAATACGCTATACGTTTTCGAAGAGGACTTGAAAAACGATCAAATATCATATTGTCCTCGGTCGCAAAATGTCCAGACGGGACTCTTAAGCAAATTGAAGCGTTAGCCGCGATCACGTCTTCGCCAATTTTTTCACCACAAAACACCAGAGATAAAAAATAGTTCAATGTATGTAATTTTACGTGCGTTTAGATGAGCAAGACGATCACACTACGGGTGATGTAATTTTTTTGGCTATTTAGCAGCAAGATAAACCGTTTCTAACAACGGATTAACGCAAACTAAACCTTTGTAAACGTTGAGAAGAAAAAAAAATCGTCTTGCCCATCCTAAACCATGTATATTGTTGCAACGCGAAAGGCATGCGGTGCCCCTTTTTGTCGGGTTCGGCCTACCTACCTACGTTGCAGGAGAAGCAGGGATCTCAATTATTTTATTACTAACATGTGGCACGACTCGAAAGGCTCAAATGGGACATTCCCTTAAGGCGAGAGCCTGAATTAAAAGGTCCGAAAAACTTTTTTTTCATGGCTTAAATCGATAGATGAACTTTCCAAGAATATATTTACAATGTTACAGAGGCCAATTGTGAATATTTTCGAAGATACAAGGCCAAAAGCGGAGAAGCGATTGATATTTGATATTTCCTCCTATTGAAAACTTTGATGCGCGTTTTCTAGTTTTCATTTTCACGATTTTTTCAAATTGGCGGGCGTCATGGCAAAAAAACCTAAATGACCTATTGAATCAAACCAAAGTTCATTTTCTTCAGTATGAAAATCTCTTCGAAGTGAATTAAAAAAGTCGTTGAAAAAGTATTTTTAAATAATTTGTATAGCACGTTAAGGCGTTACCCCCACTTGTAGCGCAAAAAAAACCTTTTTCATGACTTTTTTTAAAGAAAACTACAAAACTTTTTTAATCGATCCATCTACACCATCTTAAAGAACACATCTTGAAGAACTTTCAGTAATTTTTTTATTGAAAAATATTACATTGTTTAGTGGCAAATGGCCGTCAATGAAATAATGTTTTTATATACACGGTTTGCGGTGACCAACATTGCGGCGAAGTGGATCATCTGAAAAAAAAATGCGGATGGATTTAGTCAAATATAAGTATAAACTAGTCTTTAATCGAAGGATTTTAAAAAATATTCATTTTTCACAAAATGGCGGACAGCCAAAGTTAATGGTTCGATTTTAACGAAAAAAAAACGGCCGTTTTTTGGCTATAAAACAGCCATTTTTCGGAAAAAAAATCGAACGATTAAAGACTACATTTTTATGTATTAAATAAGCCTGCAAAATTTCAAGAAGATCGGTTCATTAGTGTTCGAGTAATCTTGGTCACCGACTTCAGAAATGCCATTTTGAGAAAAACGCGTTTAAAGTTTCAATTTCAGTTTACACGAAGAAAATATTTTTTTTGTAAACTTACATAAAGTCATCTATTCCGGGCATCAAAAAAACTGCACTTCAAATTGCACTTCAAAAAAATGCAATAAAAAAAATCGATTTTTTTCAAAATCGCAAGTGGGGATAACCCCTTAAGGGGTGAGATGCAATCAGAGGCGTGAAAAAACGAGCATTTTCAATCTTTTTTTTTATAGTAATTAAGTTTGTTTTACAAAAGTGGTTACACAGACTTTTTACTTTATATTTCAACTTGGCTTGTACAAATTTTCAAAGAAAAATATTGATTATTTATAAAAATATCGCCATCTGTGTCGGACCCTCTTCGGCATGTAGTGCTTTGCGGTGACCATCACAAAATTTTACTGGATCATCTGAAATAAGAAAACAAAAAAAAATCATTAGTAAAAATAAATGTAGTCCTTAATCGAAGCTTTTGTTTTCAAAAATTAACAAAATGGCGGCTTCCGACAGATAACTTTCGATTTTCGACCAAAAAATCGCTCGTTTATTGTTTAAAAAATAGAAATTTTCAACAAAAATGAAAATCCTTCGATTGAGGACTAGTTTTTAATGCTATCAACGAGCACACCAAATTTCATCAAAATCCATCGAGTGGTTTTTTAATTATAGTGGTCACCGACTTGAAAAACATAGTTTCGAGAAAAACGCGTTTAAAGTTTTTCGATGTGGAAACGGTATTGTATGTTCGTAAAATTTTGAGCTCAACAGATGAAGCTAAACTTTTTTTCATGTATTTTGATCCGCTGAATCCGAATATCACAATTTTTTGCCGAAGCGTCGAGCATTCAATTGTTTATAGCCAATTATTAGAACAATTTTTCAAAAAATTAAAGTTTATCGGGATGAATTATGTTTTTTAAAACATTTTGAACAATTTTAAAACGAAAGTATTCTTCATAAAATTTGCTAAAGTTCATAGTTTCTGAGTAATACATTTTTGAAAATTTCTGAAAGATTTTTCCAATTTTACACTTGACTTGTGTATAGAAATACTAATTAAAAAACTACTTACATCGAATCATCAATTCGTCGCCCATATAATAGGGCTTCTGCCTATGTGGAAGCTTCCAAAATTTCAATTTGTTGTTGTCTTCGAAGCATTCTGCCTTCCCGGGTATTATCGTTTGCGCGTTTGTCAGCCACGTCTATACGTTGAGAATAGACGTGGCCCCTTCACTAATTGCGGGATATCCCGGAAACTATTCATCGGATTGACTTGAAATTTTCAGGGAATATTTTTGAAACATCATACTTTAGGAAAATGTTTAAAAAAATCGTTTTTTTTAATTTAATTTTAACTGCATCTTATCCCTTAAGGGAAGGGGTATGTGTCCCTCTTCTTAGATGTAAGAAAATTTTATATTAGATTCATAAGGAACTCCGGAGGATGAACATCTCCACTCATCGATACAACACAAATAACAATTATCTTAGTTGTTTTATTTTTTTAAACCAACTGTCTTAAAATGTATTCCCAAACTACCTAACTCTCGGTAAGACGAAGGTTAGGACATCGTCACAGGACGATACGTATATACAATATTGAACCATCACGGTTTGATAAAAGATTAGGAATCTTGATTGGCGAATGAAGAGCATTGCTGCCAATCTCGATGCCCGCGACGTTTCCGTATTTCGGCTACACTTAATATTAATTAATGATATTAATCATTCAGAATGTTAGAAAACATTCACTGACGCAGTTTTTTTCCATATTAATCATCGATAATGTTATACTTTTTCAAGCTGGTAGTAACATAAAAGTTTTTTTATAACGGAATCAAAAAAGATATAAAAATGCATGATTTTGGTCTTGAATTATATATTCTATGGAAAATTAGCATCTACAGAATAAATCTATACCTCGTATGCACTGCTTGGGGTTCATTGGAAGAAAAAGTTCGTAAGCCGTCATTTGACTCAACTGGACCGCTCCAACCCCCTTAAAAAACATCGCCACATTATAATAGGGTATTCGACCGTTGTACGGAAATCGTTTAGAATGGTTAATTATTTTATATTATGCTCACAATATTTGTTTATCTTCGTGAATGTCAGTATTTACGATATAAATCGACAATAAAGTTTAAATATTCAACCAGACCGCTACAACGCTCCCGTTGTCAAATATGTAGTCACGTGACGCCTGTGACGTCACATACCAGTAAACAAAGTAAAGGACCTATATCGCCGCTGAGTTGTCGCACAGCAAACCTTCCTCTACATTCTTATTTAAGGCGTTACCCCCACTTGTAGCGCAAAAAAAGGCCTTTTTCATGAATTTTTTAAAAGAAAACTACAAAACTTTTTTAATCGATCAATATACCATCTTAAAGAACACATCTTGAAGAACTTTCGGTAATTTTTTTATTGAAAAATATTACATTGTTTAGTGGCAAATGGCCGTCAATGAAATAATGTTTTTATATACACGGTTTGCGGTGACCAACATTGCGGCGAAGTGGATCATCTGAAAAAAAAATGCGGATGGATTTAGTCAAATATAAGTATAAACTAGCCTTTAATCGAAGGATTTTAAAAAATATTCATTTTTTACAAAATGGCGGACAGTCAAAGTTAATGGTTCGATTTCAACGAAAAAAACGGTCGTTTTTTGGCTATAAAACGGCCATTTTTTTTTTTCGAAAAAAAATCGAACGATTAAAGTCTACATTTTTATGTATTAAATAAGCCTGCAAAATTTCAAGAAGATCGGTTCATTACTGTTCGAGTAATCTTGGTCATCGACTTCAGAAATGCCATTTTGAGAAAAACGCGTTTAAAGTTTCAATTTCAGTTTACACGAAAAAAATATTTTTTTTGTAAACTTACATAGAGTCATCTATTCCGGGCATAAAAAAATGCAATAAAAAAAATCGATTTTTTCAAAATAGCAAGTGGGGGTACCCCTTAAGAGTTGATAATATGGTAACTATCACTACAAATAACTATGAATAAACAGAAAAAGCCTGGAAATACACTGAAATAAACTAAAAAATCGCTCATTACTCGTCACAGAACTCGCAATGACAATCTGTTTACTGTCGTGTGACGTCACTAGAGATCCAACCAATCCTGGAGCGTTTTCGTTCACGTGACGGAACGTACAAATGTATCTAATTTAAAAATTGAATTAAGGTAGTTCTGTAGGTACACGTATGAGCCAAAAGTTTCGGTCGAAACGTATCGTAACATCCAATGCCTATACGATGCTGTTGGTTGTACATTTTTGACAGAGCTTGTACCTTCCATATGTCTCACACATTCGCACCTCATGCATAGATTGGTCTCACACTCGTATACAGAGCGGCGCTGCAATCGTCGCAACAGCGCGATTTTCCTGCAGTCAACGTTGAGCTTCCTACGATCCGTCTTTCGCGAAATATTTTATATAAATAAAAAAAGCGTGAAAATGTCAACCCAAATGCGCTACAAAGGAAAATTACAAGAAAAAAGGCGCTTGCTAAAAGACTGAAAGCTGTGGCAGCCATGTGTCAAGCAAATGCGGCTAAACGCGATGAGAATAACCATAACCTCAACGATCAGCAACAAAAATTCGCTGTCGAAGAACGGCGGATCGTGGATTTACAACTTCTTGTCGACAGTTTAAATTGTATTCGCTGTAACAAAGACAAATACACGCATAAATACATGCACGAATCGAACAAAATAAATTTGTTTGCAGAATAAATTTATTTCACATCCGTCTCAGAATGACTAGAACTCGGGGAAAAAAACACGCTTCGAATTCTCAGACCACGCGCCGATCAGCTGGCTGCAGCGTACACTGTTGCCATTCCGTTACAGATGGTTGGGCCCGAGTTCGGTGTGGAATAAAATTTTATGAGTTAATCACTTTTTCATACGGAAAAAAAATGGTTTAATTCGCACATGATTTTATACTCGTTACTGTGGCCTAAGGCAAATGAAAATAATGCATATTTTTTTTCGATAAAATGAGAGAAAATGCTTTTTAAACACTATATTCTTTTAGGATGACGAGAGAATAAAGCATATTTTTAATATAGTCGAATACCCCATTATCACCTATATATATATAGCCAACAAACGTAAAGCGTCTGCGGTCACGCCGCCCGCAGCGCTGAGTAACCGAGAACGGAGATCAGGCACACTACGTATGAATATTATGTATACATTTCGACATGCACACAACACAAAGCCACATATATATATACATCGGGAGTGTGCTCATTCTCCGCGGTCAGTTCCTCAGCGCTGCGGGCGGCGTCGCCGCAGACACTTTCGCGTGTGTGGAATTATTTCGTGCGTACTCTCGCGACACGGTCGCGCGCGCGACCGCACAACGTTCGTTATTTCAAACACGCAATTGTCGCGCTACCAAACCTGCTCTCTCGCGCATATTACCCCGCGAGCCTTGTTTGTTTTTTTTTCCACACGTAAGTAAAACGTCTCGGACACTCGACGAAGTTCCACTACTGCACGATTTTCCGCGTCATTGTTGCGCGCACTCGTCGATATAACGCCACACACACCCACGCGCGCGGCCGAGCTCTAGTTCCGACTATGAAAAAAAAAACTCGATTTTTGCCTCCGACGGAACGTCCGTCGAAATTCTCCAGTTCGAATAAATAATAAATAATAATAAAAAGTAGT
Organism: Ophion slaviceki; assembly: GCA_944452715.1. Taxonomy (NCBI): domain Eukaryota; kingdom Metazoa; phylum Arthropoda; class Insecta; order Hymenoptera; family Ichneumonidae; genus Ophion; species Ophion slaviceki. The sequence continues at coordinate 47,116,944 of OX101789.1, read as the reverse complement.
TAAAAAAAAGGTCAGTGCACGTATCTCGTTGGCGAGGATAGAGTGAAACGTTTCGCACGCGACGTCGCTCTAGACACTGCGCTCCTCGAGCCACACGGTGTCGTTCGCGTGAGTGCGTGTGTGTGTGCTTTGTGCGCCTCGAACAGCTGATTTCCCTCAGTTCTTATCGTGCAACTTCGCGCCTCGTCGCGTCTTTCCTATCTATCGCAGGATAGATCAGTTCTTTTTTGCACACGCTACGTCACGAAAGCGCGCGTATGGCTTTTTTTAGTTTGTGCTCATCTTTTTATTTTGGTGACGCGCTCGCTGTCGCGATACATTGTACAGGTGTGCTGATAGTTCTTGGTGTCGTTTCCGGATAATCGTTTTGTTCTCGTTCTTCGCAAATATATATATATATATACACGTGAGATATCGTGCAGTCGTGATAATGTTTTTTTGATTGCGCAGTATTTGCATACGATGTTGACGTATGCATCGTTGGCACGCAACAAAAATTCTCCTTTGTTTTCTCATATCTTCATTCTCAGTATCTAAAATCTCTGCAATTCCGATTACACGTTTCTGATAAAAGGATCGCCAAAAACGTTTAGTACATTTTAGCCTGATTGTGCCAAAAATAATTGCGTATTACCGAAAAAAGAAAAATTGCGTTGCATTTCAAGTATGCAAACTTCAACACCATATTTGCAATAGGTTTAAAAAAAAATCAATTCTGTTGCATCGTTCAAATTTTGTTGGCTGTTAAAATCACTCAAACGATTATATGTATTCTAATCACACCTCTCCGACCGCAATTTGCAAAAACAAGAAGACGAGCATAACAATAAAGCCATGAAAAATTGATAACAAAATCGTTGCGTTCCAATGGTGCAAACTTCGGTGTCGTGTTTTTTTCTTCGTCGATAGTGTTTTCATTGGTCCAAATTAATCATCTAGTGTGCGCCACTGGCATACATGCACACACAATTTATTCATCATCATTTTGATATTAACATATCAGTAGCTTTGATTCAAGGTAACCCCCTTAAGGGTATTTATACAAGTATCCTCCCTGTGTATTCTATTTATTTATATAATAATAATTACTATTTTAAATTGAGATGACAATGTTTAACCTCGTTTTCTAATAATTAAATAGTATGGCGTTGAAGTTTTCAGCGTTGGAGCGAAACCATTTTTTTTTTGCATTTTATTATTTTCATTGTAATCCAAAGTCATATTTTGCGAAATTGTTGTAGATCGCTGAAAAAGAATCCTAAAAAATGTTTGCGTGATTTTTGGAGCTCCAATTCGTCGATGGAAATTTGGAAAATAAAAAAAAAATCTATTTTCGTTGCATTCCAACGATGCAAACTTCAACGTTATTAAATAGTGTAACATAGTATTTTTGATAGAAATTTATTGTAGCTTCCATTTGTAGAGTCCTTTCCCTTATTACATTCCCTACCATATTCCATTTCACATCCCCATAGTATAATATAGTATAGTTCTTTATTTCCAAGTATTTCCAAGTATACACAGTTCCCCCTTATTTTTTACGCTAACAAATGTCTTTCGTTCTCTTCCTTCTTTATGCTTCTTTTCTCACCATGAATTTGATGGCTCTCGCATATTCGCACAATTCTTTGATCGGTTTGTCTTTCATTTCTTTATTAATTTTGCCTTTTCATGCCTCCCCCTGGTAGCTTCTCTGCCACTTTTCCCAACCATCTACCACTTCCTTATACATTTTTTCTTTTAATTTCCCGCATTGAGGTATGGGTTCCAAACTTTCTTCTTTCTGCCTACAACACTAGCATAGAGTACGTGCGTATCCCTTTTTACCTCCTTTTCCTACATTACCGCATCTCAACCTAGCCCATGTTTCTTCAGTTCTTCCCGCCGTGCCATTCTCTTCCCAGTACTCTTCCATTTCTATGCGTTGTTTTCGTTTTTTCTACTCCCTACGATGCGTCGAATTCTCAATTTTGTTCCAGTTTTGTTGTATTTCCCAGTCGATTTTTATTCGCATAGCCCTTTTTATTATTTTTCTTACTCCCTCCATATCTTCGGCTCTTATCCTTTGCAATATTGCTGCCGCTCCTACCTCCTCCATGGCTCCATTTCCTGTCCCCATTTGGATGGGTTTGCATTTAAGATCGCTCTGACTTCTTCTTTCAAAGAGTTTTTCGGTCACCTATCTTTTGGCATTTTCATTATCGCACATAGGTAGTTTGCCATTCATGCTTCTCTTCCTATGCCCCTTATTCCCGGCTCCATTCTCCATATGTAACTATGCGTATCCTCATCTATATCCATTGCCATGTGTATATGTATAAACACATACACACACACAGAGTCGAACCTCGATATAACGAAGATTTGTCCATCCCCTTCCGATAGACACCGGAAACCTTCATACAACGACATAATAATATACATTATGCTCTAATTGCTAATTGCTTGTAAAAATTGCTCTAATTTAAACCTTTCTTTCTTTAAAAAATAACCCTGTATGTATAGTACTAATATATATTTTTTTAAAGAACATTTTAAGGAACACGATCTCGATATAACGAACTTCCCTAGAGATTCCTTATATCGAGGTTTGACTGTGTGTGTGTAAATATATATTATATAAACGGCATAATTTTCTAGTTAAGCCATCCTACTCATCGGTTTCGAGCGAAAACAGTAAAAAAAATTCTCACAGGAAATTTTTTTAAAAATTCCACGCGATCCAGTATAAACTTACGCAACTTTGTACATCTCTGATATTTTCTCTTTAGTCCTATGGTTCTTGAGTTACGTTGCATTTTCCAAAATTTGTCTTTTTTAGCCCAAAATGAAATAACTTTGCGACAAAAAATCGTGCGAAACTTAGAAAAAACTAAAATAGAGCTTCGCTACCCCGTTCAAATTTATCATGGATAAACATGGCAAAAAAATGTCCATAAGTCATGCGCCCAATTCTCGATGGTCGAAAAACGACGAAAAACAGTCACGTATAAAAGTGCGTACCGGGTCGAAAAAAAATCATAAAAAATATTTCTAAAAGCAAAACAAAGCTGAATTTGTTCCTTTTAAAACGCCGTTCGGTAAATTTGGATATCGTTTTTTTTTACGAAGCTATGTAACTTTTAGTGCGGCAAGAAATATCGACTGGTGTATACAAACTTTTGAGCGGCAGTATATATTATATTATATGTACAAGAATAATAATAATAATTGTCTTGACTGCCAATAGTTAATCAACTTCCGCGCACACATGGTCGACTGCAAATATTTCGCAAATAAATTATGTCTACCAGTCGCGATAATAAAGCGTGTGTTTATTATTGGATCGATCGCGTTGACAATTCGAGGGAGAAAGAGAGCGCGAAAGGGAGAGGAGAGAGAGAGAAAGAGAGCTCGAAGAACAAGTGACTAGATTCGTCGAAAGGTGCGAGAGCAGTACAAATATAGTCCTTCGCAGCGAGGTTAAGTTTCTTCAGCGGAGGACGGTCGACTAGACCCCCCCCCCTCCGCGTCCCCACCTCTACATAATGCGGAACGCATTCTCCGTCAGTCTCGGTCCCTAGCTCTGTCTCTCTCGCGCTCGTGCCTCGTCCCAAAATCTCCCCTCCGAAACTCGGGAGTTCTTTTCTTCTTCTTGCTCAACGCAATTGAGAAATGTCATTCGAGGTGGTGTTGGGGGTAAAAAGTTTCGTATCGCTGAACAGTCGAGTTTGTGATTGCTCCGTGGATGCAGCCGAGAAAACGACAAAAGTCCGTCGGGTCGTGACAGGAGTTGCGGTTTGTCGCGCGTAGAGTGCGCCACTTGCCGGAACGCCAGTCTCCGTCTCTCTCCCTGTCCCTCGGCCTCGCGGACTGAGCGATGTCGCGTAGCAGCTGATTTTTCAGTACTCTATCTCTATCTCTCTCTGGGGGAAACTCTCCTGGTGCATATTTTTGTCGTGCGGGCCGCTTGTGTGCGCGTGCGTTATTGTGTCTGTTTTTTTTCCCTCGTCGTCCATTTTTGGGAAGCGCGCGACGAGTACTCTCGCTCGAGGAAGCAGAAGGTTCGCGATCCGTCAAACACAACACGCTCGTGCAAAACTTTTGCAACGTCCCAGGATCCTCAGCGCGCGGCGCTCCGAGACACTTTCGAGTAGGGCAGCCACTTCGTGACGTCACGTATATCGAAACAAACTGTTTCTTTTTCGTCTCTCCAGCTCTCTCTCTCTAATTCTTTAACTCTCTAACTCTCTCGTCTCAATCCCTCGCGTTTTCGTAGCCAGCGAATTCTCCCGCGAGTGTTGTGCGTGCGTTTCGAGGCCTTCGCGCGAGTCCGACTTGCTGTCTGGGCTCCTTTTTTTCTGCTTTTTTTTGTCTCGTTACATTTCACTTTGCTTGCCCTCGTCGCTCTACTTGACATTCTTACGAACGCGAGTCGATCAGCACTCGCGCGCGCGCGTACGTACATAAACACGTATATATATAAAATTGACGGACAACATTGCGGGTGGGTGTGTGTTTGTGCGCGCGATCCGATTATATACGCGAGGAGAAAAACGGCCTTGCGAATTAAAACGACAGAGTTCGAGGAAACCAATTTAACCGAGTCATACACACACACATATGTATGTATATAGTTATACGAACGGCGTGTGTGTAGCTGCGGACGATAAAAAACCTCATTATCGTTTTCTCTTTCGTTACTAACTGCCAACAAAGGTTGCGCTCGTGCGCGCACGAGAAAGGATTATTTCAGTGTGACAGCTTTCTTTTGTTTATCGCCTTTTCGTCGCTTCTTTACACACACAGCGATGTTTACACACAACACACACATTTTCGTCATAAAATTAAGGCCTCATATACGCGATGTCGATTTTCGTATGTACATTTACAGAATCCGTGAAAAACAATGTCGCTTGCATTGCTAAATTTCTTCTCACACAGTTTTCGTCCATTATCTCAACTGCATAACGAAAAAAAAACAACGAGAATATGACAAAAATGGCAGAGTTTGCGAGTGAGCGAATGGTTTTTTTTACTCTTGGAATTACATGATAGGTTAGCTGATACGCACGAGGAATACAATTTTCCATACCAACTTTCACACCACGTTTCATCCCCTTGGGCGTTGATTTTCAAAAAATCCTTGCTTAGTGCACCTCTACACCCTTAAGGAACATATTTTTCAAATTTCATGTTTCTATCTTCAGCGGTTTAGGCTGTGCGTTGTCTGTATGTCCGTTAGTCAGTCAGTCTATCACGGAAGGTTTTATATGTACAGATAGATGGCCCGTGCGAACCGTCAATAATGTTTTTAAAAAAAAAGGTAATTATGCAGTATGAGGACTTTTCCGACAAATGACGAGAAACATTTAAGTGACATTCCGTCGGGGGAGGCTGACATTTCCCATTAATTCCATACGTTATGGGCTTTTGAATTTTCCAGAAACATGTAATATTCCGACACCTCGCTAAATAGCTACGTGTTTCCTTACAGATAGTGTATTATGAAGGTAAAGATGCATATGTTTTGATTTCGTGTCCGCAGCTGTCCTGTTTCCGGAAACAGGTAATATTTGGCTGCCTCTTGTGTGTTGTCGCTAAGCAGCTACGCGTTTCCTAAGGGCCAACCCAAACAAGCTCCCTACTATAGGCGTCGAAATATTTAAAAATTCCCTATTTTATCACGTGTTTCCACGAACTTCAAAACCCCATAATTTATGGAATTAATGGGAAATGTCAGCCTCCCCCGACGGAACATCACTCAATTTAATGTAATAAACTAGTTGACGGTGAAAACAAAAAATTCCCGTCGTTTTTCGGAAAAGTCTGCATACTGCAAAATTACGAGAAAAAAAACATTGATATGTGAATATTTAATATTTTTGAGGCAATTTTCCTACCGATAGATTCATTTACAAAAATTGGATTGAGACTTTCCGACTATTCGAGGCTCACTCGATAGGTCGAGTGAATAGAAACCGATGTAAAAATTTGAGAGCGATCGGAAGCTTGGTTCTTGAGGTTTTAACTATCGGGAGGTGAAAGCGATTAGCGGGAAAACGGCTTTGTGGGTAGCAGTGAGAATCGCCGCGTGGTAACTGCTATACATATTGTAATACCGTATTTAATAGCAGCCTGTGCCCCGTGCCTTCCTTGGGATCAGAAACGTCTCCAGCATGCTCCGTAGGGAAGCACTCTAAATAAAAACAATGGAATTCTGCATAGCGCGAACTATTCGCATTACTTAGATGAAAATAAAAATTCAGGCGCTCCAAACGCTGTGACTTCAACGTTTAGTTGAAACTTTGAATACCAAAGAGCTTAAAATATTCATACAAGTTCAGGCTACCATAATAATGAAAAAGGTAGAAAAACAAAGAACTTCAATTGTAATTCTTCGCGTGTATAAGGCCTTAAAATAATGTGGCATTGTTTTGTGACGAAAATTCATCAACAGTTTCAATTTCTTTCATTTGTGAATTAAGTCGAACGTGAACGCCGATGATTGAGTTGTTTCTACTAGAAAATACCTCCTCGTAGTTTATCTCGGACAACAAGAGTTTATTCTATTCGCATGTCGTTCTTATCCGAGTATTTTCTTATCGGTGCGAAGGCGTACAGTTAGTTGAATTTCGACTTTTCTTTACGCTAAGCACAGAGCTCGCGAGCGCTTCGTCGAACGACGAACGCGTAGATCGACGAGGAGACTCCTCGGAGCAGCCCCGCATCTTCCGACACGCCTGAGGTAGCCAACCCACTCGTAAGAAAGAAAAGCGGCGGGCGCGCGACAAACTGTCGGAAATGGATTCGGAGGAGGAGACTCTGTACGACGAGGTGGACTCGGGCAACGAGTCGAGCGGCGACGACGTCGATTTCGCGATGGAAATAGAGGCGGGCAATCCGCGCGAGAGGGCGGGCGACAGCGACGAGTATCCTTTCGAAGTACTGTCCACGGAGGAGATCGTTCAACACATGGTGGACTGTATCAAGGAGGTCAACACCGTGGTGGAAGTGAGTCGGGGATGGGAGCAAAGCAAGTAAGGCAGGGAAGAGGGTTTGAACAACGCTGATCCCTTTTCAGATACCGGCGACCACGACGCGCATACTGCTCAATCACTTCAAGTGGGACAAGGAGAAATTGATGGAACGCTTCTACGACGGCGACCAGGAGAAATTGTTCGCCGAGGCTCGAGTGATAAATCCTTTCAGGAAGGGCCCCGTCATATCGAGGTCGCGCTCGTCGCAGAGCGCTCTGGTAACGCGACAGGCCTACCGGCTCTTCAACTTGTGTAGATACCTAGAGAAAATCATGTGCAAATTTAACAATTTTTTTTCGTATGTAAAAGTGATTCACTCATAAAATTAATTACACATCTATTTAGTAGGAATATCAAGCTGAAAATATACATTCTTTTTTTCGATGTACAAAATGGCCGACTAATATTTTCTTTTGTTACTTTTTTTTTAGGCGCTCCGCGGCGTGACATTTAGCATCCACAATTTTTTACCTAGAACAAAAAACAATAATTCTCGTCAACCTACATTAGAATATCTAGAGAAGTGCTTACGGAATTTAAAAAATATTGTTTTGTTCAAAAGTTGTAGGTAGTTGAACTTAACGGGAGGGTAGGGGTTTCAGCGTGAAAAAAAACACTTGCGAATTTTTCTCATTTATATGCATAGAGTAAATTTATTGAAACCTTTTGTACATTGTTAAGTGTCATTTCAAGAACATTCCGTGAAATTTGTACGTGAAAATATCCACAAACAAGCCGGTGACAAAGCTTTTCCAAGAACGCCTTTGGAAAAACACGATTTGCGGTGTTCACTGTATCTCAGCTAGAAATTATCCGAAATCAAGTACCTTTAAAATTTAGTCAAAGTGTCATCAAATCCTCCCCCTAACGGTCTTTGATAATTTTTTTTTCATTTCTAAATTTTTGGTGGTCATGTAAAGTGAAAAGTGCTATTTTCACGAAAAATTCCGCCATTTTGGGGGTGGAAAACCCCCTCAATGTAAAAAAAAATCTCAAACTAACCGTTGGGGTGAGGTATTTTATATGTAGAAAGTGTATACCAAGTTTGAGATAAAACGTTCATGTAGTTTTCAAATGGCCGTGAACACGGACTTTGAAAAAGTGTTTTCGAGAAAAACGCGTTTGAAGTTTAGAGAAGTCGGAGCTACAGTGTTAGAGCGGGACTAAATAGTCAATAACTTCGAGAGTTTTGCTCTGACTTGAAATTTCGGGATTATTTTCTTGAAATGTTTAACTATAAGAAAAGACAAACAAAAAAAATCGTTTTTTCGAAAGTGCAAAACCCCTACCCTCCCCTTGAGAAATGAATTTTCGGTGAAAAATTTCGTTATAACTGCTCATAAACTGCTCATAAAATGAAAAGTTTTCGATTAATCAGAAATTCCGCACGTACTTCTCTGCGAAATGCAATTAGGAGCATAACTTTTTAATTTGAAGTAAATCGAGTGAAAATTGTTGAAGTTGTTTGCCACGCCAATTGGAAAAAAGCCGTTTCGAGAAGTTTCGAGTGGTCGGCCATTTTGTATATCGAAAAAATAAAATATATATTTTCTGACAGCTTGATATTCATACTAAATAGACGTGTAATTAATTTTCTAAGTGAATCACTTTTTCATACGAAAAAAAATTGTTAAATTTTCACATGTTTTGTATACCCACTACCGTGGCCTAAGGCGTTAAGCTGGATCCCGAAACGGATGTGTTGAAGTCAATGTGGTCCAACAGCCTTGGCTTTGATTTTACGATTGCGCATCGCGGTTGAACCGTGCAGATCCTTCATCTTCTTTTTTCGAGGTTCCAGCGCTTCCAACGATCAATGTTGAAGGATATGGATTTCTTTTCGACGCGAATACGTTCGACGACGGTTCAACTTCAATTCGTAAGTCACGGGCGAAGTTGAACTTTTACCGAACGTATCAACGGTAGAAAAGAACCGTCCTTCAACATTGATGTCGAACTATGGTCGCGACGCTTCGATCGAGCCCATTCAACGAGTTACCATTGTGATTTTTCGTGGATTTGCAGGCCAGAAGAACGTCGACCAACGGGACCGAGGAGTGCGGCATCTGTTTCACGATCTTACCAACCTCGGTAAGTTCGAATGGTCGCGCTCAGCGCCGAGACCCTTCCCGTGTACGATTGATCAAACTGTCTCTTTTTCTTCAATCGTGGATCAAGATGATGACCGGTCTGGAGTGCGGCCACCGCTTCTGCACCGGCTGTTGGGGCGAATATCTGACTACGAAAATAATGGAGGAAGGAGTCGGCCAGACGATCGCTTGTGCTGCCCACGCCTGCGACATACTGGTGGACGACGCGAGCGTGATGCGTTTGGTCAAAGATTCCAAGGTCAAATTGAAGTATCAACATCTAATAACCAACAGCTTCGTTGAAGTGAGTGGCTGCATTCGTAACCTAGAATCCGAAGCGACCAATTGCGTATTTTTCGAAGCCCTCTGACTGCTCGTTTCTTTGTTGTTTTTGAACGAACAGTGCAACAGGTTGCTCAGGTGGTGTCCGTCGCCCGATTGCAACAGCGCTATAAAAGTCCAGTACGTTGAGTCGAAGCCCGTAACTTGCAAGTGCTCCCACACGTTTTGCTTCCACTGCGGCGAGAATTGGCACGATCCGGTAAAGTGCGATTGGCTGAGAAAGTGGATTAGAAAGTGCGACGACGATTCGGAAACGTCGAATTGGATCGCTGCGAACACCAAGGAGTGCCCCAAGTGCAACGTCACCATCGAGAAGGACGGCGGCTGCAATCACATGGTCTGCAAAAATCAGCACTGCAAGACCGAGTTCTGTTGGGTATGCCTGGGGCCTTGGGAGCCGCACGGTACGAGCTGGTACAACTGCAATCGCTACGACGAGGAGGAGGCTAAGGTCGCACGGGACGCCCAACAAAAGTCCCGCTCGGCCCTTCAGCGATATCTATTCTATTGCAACAGATACATGAATCACATGCAATCGTTGAAATTCGAGAGCAAACTCTACGCGAGCATCAAGGAGAAGATGGAGGAGATGCAACAGCACAATATGTCCTGGATCGAGGTACGGTCCGACTTCTGATGGAAATTATACGGTTCTGATTTGTTGTTGCTTGATGGGTAAGCCTGAGGCGTGACGAGGTCGGGATTTCACAAGGGATAGATATGCAGTGAGGAGGTTGAGTTTTTTCTTGGGGGAAAGTATTGAGAAATAATGAAGTTATTATTTAAAGGGTTGGGCTACTGTGACGACGCGAAAATCAGGGTTATTATGAAAATTAATTTTAATTATTATTTTAATTTTATTTTTAATTATATTTTTATTTTTTATTTTATTTTAATTAAATCAATTTTAATTTTGATCTCAAAAACAAATGTTTCGATTGGATCCGGGGTTTTTTTTTTTATTGGAAAATATGTACATTGAGGGTTGTTTAGGAATTTTTAAAAATAAATTCGTTTACTGGAAGCGATTCATGCGCAATTATCTCGAAACATAGTTTTCAAAGTCGGTGCCAGATGTATCTCGAAAACGGCTTGTCCGATTTTGTCCAAATTTGGATACAATATTCTTCGATAGTTTTTCTCGTTCGCCACGTGGGATTTTTTCGAAATTTTCATTTTTGACGGAATTGCGACGGCTTTAATTTAACATTCGTTTTTCGTTCGCAATTTCCGACGATTTTGGATTGCATAAACATTGCACAAAGAAGCAACGGTTCAATCAAATGAAAAACCCCTACGTGGCGAACGAGAAAAACTATCGAAGAAGATTGTATCCAAATTTGGACAAAATCGGACAAGCCGTTTTCGAGATACATCTGGCACCGACTTTGAAAACTATGTTTCGAGATAATCGCTTTCAGTTGACGAATTTATTTTAAAAAATTCCCAAACATACCTCAATGTACATATTTTCCAATAAAAAGAACCCGGATTTAATCGAAACATTAGTTTTTGAGATAAAAATTCCCGAAGTTTACCTGTTTTTCTCACCGTTTCATCAGGTACCTCCCCCTAAAGGAATAATTCAGATTGAAAAATCGTTAGGACATTTATTTACATGCGCATCAACAAAGTTGTGTACCAAATGTCAAGTCAGTCTGTTCATTAGATGTCGAGAAATCGTGTACACCGTTTAAAAAAACGCAGATCCGAGAAAAATGCATTTAAAGTTTGATTAGCAGTTTTATCGTTGTAATCCAAAGTTTATCTTCAATCTGCGATTTCTGCACCTTCCTCTTCAATCTGAGTTGCCACAAGCGACGAACCAGCGTTCGTCATTCTCACAGTGGCCTAACCCCTTAAGGCGAGAAATCCTTTTAGGAGCGTGAAAAATAGGTATTATTTGGCATTTTTTTAAAGGGGATAAAATAATCTGATCATTTTCAAATTTGGACATGAGTTTATTATAACTATCAAGTAAAATTTTTTTTTTGGGATGACCAACAAAATGGCGGCGTTATTAAGGGTCTTCGGACGCCTGTTTTCCGCGACATCGAAAAGTGCTCATAAGTGTCATTCGTTTACTGACATATTAAGGGGAAGCATATACCTAAAAAATGAAAAAGTGCAAAATTGAAAATTTGGGAGCCTTTTTACTCCAAAGTTCGAGTTTCGACCATTTTGTCGACATATTTGACCCCAAAAAATTATTTATTTACACGCCACTTTTCAAACTTTAGGTATATTCTTCCGATAATATTACTGAGAGTTACCCCCCAAAATTTCATCCAAATCGGTCGATAACTTTTTGAGCTACAACACGAGCAGTTTTTGAAAAAGTAGTTTCGAGATAATCACGTTTAAAGTTTACTCGCTACCTACTATATGCGATAACTCCGCAAATATTCAAATATTGGAAGTCGGTTTCCACAAGTTTCAGGCAGGGAAACGCTTCGTGTACGTGCAAAATTATTTCGGGAGTATGAAAAAAGGAATGGGATTTCTTTTGAGAGGGTTTATTTAACACATATTAACGTATAACCAAAAAAAAATATAATTTTCATACAAAATGTCGGCGACAGAGCCCATCTTGAAAAACGTGTATATTATTAGCTATGGGACTACGTAGGGATTTTTTTTATATCAAATTTTGAAACGAGGCGCCTGAAAGAAGTCCGAGGCGCTGCGGCAAAATCGATAATTGAACCCTTAAAAAAATTGTTCGCTACAGGACCAATTGCATATTGTTTTTATGACCCCAAAGTATTTTTTCGAGCAACCCAAAACGATTTTTCCAAAATCCCTTAAGAAAGTGAATTGAGACATGAAAGTGTGCTCACTGCAGTGTGTGACAGCACCGGTATCGCAAACGATGCTAATTTTACCACGTATTAAAATGTGCCCTGCCTTCAAAATAAGTTTGCCTTCCACAAAATTGCGATGTTTCGGATTCGTACCAGCCCAGTGACAAATTGCACTAATACTTATCATAATATCACAGAAATTTGCACTTTACACGACTGTTTACGTTTGACGATCCTCTTATCACCGCCATGTTTTTTACGCTCTGCCCATATGACAGTTCCCAATAATATTAATACTATCTCACTAAAGGATAGTTTTTTTTTTATTTTTACGATTTTGAAAATGGCAAGGGTAGACAAAAAGTTCGATTTTGGAAAAAAAACTACTTTCGTTATTTGTTATCAACAAGTGGATCAACATATGAAAAAGTCATCTGGCCACACGATAGAAAACGTTCTAAACTATGCTCTGTCCGAATTTGAAGTGAATCGGACGTATAGATTTTGAGATACGACTTACACCGTTTCATAAAACGTAGTCTCGAAAAAAAAACGCAAAAGAAAAAAAGGATCCGACCCTTCACAATAAGCCTCAAATCTCGGTAAATTTTTTGAATTTCTGCGAAATGTTTGGTGTAAATTATAGTTGAGACCCTAGGCTATAAAGTTAGCAGTCAAAAATCATATTTTCGAAATTCCAAACTTATGCAGACCTTTAGAAGCCTGAAAGCTGTTTTTGTATTCTCTCACTCCGAATAATCAAGGCAGAGATTCACACAAACCATTATTTGGCTCCTTAAGATCAAAATAATAATAATAATAATAATAATAATAATAATAATATCTAAAGAATCGAAATAAATTGAAGGAAAACATTATCATTATCGAGAATATTATTATCGGGGATATTGTTATCAGAATTATTATTATCATAGATTCTTTTATCCGAAATATTCCATTGCAATTTAAAAACGCAATTCCCAAGTAAATGAATAATTGAACCAATTTTGATCTCCTTTCCTCTTTCTTTCTCTCTCTCTATCGATCTCAGGTGCAATTCTTGAAGAAAGCCGTCGACATATTGTGTCACTGCCGGCAGACGCTCACGTATACTTACGTGTTTGCCTACTATCTGCAAAAGAACAACCAGTCTGTGATTTTTGAGGACAACCAGAAGGACCTGGAGAGCACGACCGAGCGGCTCTCCGAGTACCTCGAGCGAAAGATAACGAGCGAGAATCTTACCGACATCAAGCAGAAGGTTCAAGACAAGTACAGGTGAGAATTGCTTCGCGCGATTCCTCGAATCGCCGAATCAGGCCGATTGAAAAAGAAATAATTTTATTAAAACGACGAGCTGACAATAAGCTCAATGGTCGCAAAATGTTAAGGGCACTCATCGCCGCGATCTTTTCGGGAGTTTAAGGGGGTATATCTTCCTAGAGAATCGCAAAAATGTCCAAATTCCGAAAAAAATTCTGGGAAACAGTTGGAGAAAAAAAATGCATTTTTTTAAAACACAACGGCACATATATCGAGAGCTTTTAAAAAAAAATTACTAAAAAATACAGAAAAACAGCAAAAACTTGGCGGCTGGCAGGCGATGACATTTTTTCGCGACGGTTGACGGTGGACACTGTTCAGCTTAAGGAATTAGGCCACTCTAGAGGGCGAAAAAATAGGCTTTTTGGGGATTTTTTTTTCAGAAAAACTACAAAATAAATCGGGATTACAAAAAGGATGTTTATCATACATGTCAGGGACTGTATACAATAATTTTTTTGAAGCGGTGTATTTCAAAATTAACAATTATCTGACGATTTTGTATGCAAATTTTGGGAAAGCGAAAAATTTGCCTAGAAAATCGCCAGATAATTGTTAATAACAAATGAACTATGCAATATAAAAAAAATCCTACGTACTTCCATAGACAATGTATTCTTCAAGATATATTCAACATTTCAAGTGAATCGGTTGAAAATTGTTTGAGTTATTTCTCCGGCGAACTTAAAAAATGCAGTTTTGAGATAAACGCTGCACAGTCGCCATTTTGAAATTAATCGCTTCAGAAAAATTATTGTATACAGTTACTGATATGTATTATAAACATCCTTTTTGTAATCTCGATTTATTTCGTAGTTTTTCTGAAAAAAAAATCCCAAAAAGCCTATTTTTTCGGCCTCTAGAGTGGCCTAACCCCTTAACGTGGGATATACATTTAGACGAGAAAAATAGAGCAATTTTGAGAGGTTTTTCAAACTGGGAAATAATTATTCCACACTTATCAAACTGTAGGTATACTTCAACAGTATATTTGAGTGTACAAAACAATTTGTTTAAATTCATTTATCATCATAATGGCGGAGCTGTGGTAGAGTGTTATGGCAAGGTTGCGGCGGGAGTTGCGAATCGGCGTGCAGTCTAGCTTCCCGTAGACTTTGATTTGCAAAAAAATCAATTTTTCTTTTCGGTTAGAACGAGTTGCTGTTCAACAGTAATTAAAATGAAGAAAATGCAAATTTAAGAGAATGGCACGTGTTTACAAAAAAAATCAACATTTCACGCTAAATTTCTGTAAAGTTTGTATTAAAAAGTGTTTTTTTTTAAGTTCTTTAGAAACGATACTCGTCGAGTAGAAGGTAGCAATATTATCAATATTTCTACCAAGTTTCAACTCAATCGGCTTAATAGTTTATGAGTAATCCTGAACGCCAATCTCGAAAATGCGGTTTTGAGAAAAATGCGTTGGAAGTTTACGCCCACATCGAATCCGGGCGGTGAGGCACAACGATGACGGGCTGTAACGTTTGAAGTTTTTCGTATTTCGCTTTGAAACTCTAAGGAAATATTCTACATACATCGTTCTATCGTTTAAGGGGAGATATACACCTAGGAGCCAGAAAAAATGTCATTTTTGTGAATTTTTTCAAGGAAAACTATTCGAAATTTCGGATTGGGGTTTTAATTATCTAAAAGTATATACATTCAAAAATATGTTTAATTTTCTTTATTTAAAAATATCAAAAATACACAAGGATATTGTATGATCCTTGGAGCGTTGTAAAAAATCTGCGTATACGGTATCCACTGGCGTTTCTTCAAAAATAATCTGAAAAAAAAAAAAAATTATTAAATTAGATACTATAATTTAGTACTTGTCATAGCCGATTTTGAAAATATCGATTTATGACAAAATGGCGGACGTTTGAACATAAATAGTGATTTTTGGGCCAAAAATTAGTTATTATTTTGCCTACAAAACAAAAACTACGTAACGGAAAAAAAATCCTATGACAAGTACTAGATAATGGTGTATAGAATAACCACAAAAAACCTCAAGGCAATCGGTTCATTGGTTTTCGAGAAATTTTGGGTACCGATTTGAAAAACGTGGTTTTGAGAAAAACGCGTTTGAAAATTTGGGAATGAATAAATCATGAAATTTGTCAACTTACATGGAATCATCGATACCAGGTCCATAGAGTAGGTCTTCTACGGTCGACGGAATGTTCATAGCTTCTAAATCGATTTTTTCGACCATCTAGGTGTATATCTCCCCTTAAGGTACTACGAGCGCGCAATCTTGATTTCTATAGATTTTGTTCAAATTTCAACCAGGCATTGTTCATATGATTATCCATGTTTGAGTGAAAGTTCAGAACAGTCGACTATATAGATTGGGAGATAATGGGTTTTAAAATTGCATCTTTCAACACTGCAGGGTCTGCATTGAAATTTAGACAGCATAATTTTCCGTAAAAAAAATTTGTCTCCTATAATAAGAAGACATATGGCAACACCGCAGAACAGTATTGTTCAATATTTCGAGAAAAAAATAATTATCGTGTTCCTAAAGTTAAAAATTTTGTCATAAAACATATTTGCATTATGAATATTAATATTTTATATTGTTTATCTTATCTTCATTAACAAATAGAAATGTTGGTTCATTCTTAACTAATTAAAAACTTTGTTCGATTAAAAATGACTTCCAAATAAAAATTTGTGTTGCAGTATTATTTTAAATATGTCACGCAAACTCCCGTCATTGGATACGTGGAACGATGCAGTGTTGCCAAATGTCTTCTTATCATAGGGGACCAATATTTTTTATGGAAAATTATTCTGTCTAAATTTCAATCAAACATGCATCATGATATGAACAATGTCTGGTTAAAATTTGAACAAAATCTATAGAAATGAAGATGGCGCGCTCGTACTACCTTAAAGAGGAAAAAAAAGAAATCGATTAATTGGTCTTTGTAAATGCATATCGCGCCTTGAACGATCCATCTGAAATTTAAAAACCACACGGGTTATCCAAGTTCGCAATAAGTACGAGTCGTTGACGGTCGTCGATTTTTTAAATCATTATTTTTAACAACGTGGCGACGAATCGAAACTCGAGCATACAAAATCTGTGAAAAAAGTCGTCATTTTTACGTAACGATTAGCAAATGAAGATCGATTTAAAAAAAAGTGAGATCGTCAATGACCTTTGAATGTTTCTCATCGTCCCTCTTGTAAATTTGGATACAATCCATCAGGTTGTTCTTGAAATATGTCCATCGACTTTCAAAACAGTGTTTCGAGAGAAACGCGTTGGAAGTTTGAAATAGGGTAGACTGGGTACGGTTGTAACAGTTTTCCGTCGATCACCAAAGTGTAACGGGTCAAACAAAAACTGATTTTCGCGACTTTTTTTTCTGATGGTTAAAATACGCTTATCAGTCTGATTTTTTAATGTCAAATCGAAGCACTCATGAAGAAAAAAAATTAATTTTTGTACGCTTATTTTTATTTGTTTTACATTTTTTTAACGGTTGAAAATGTCTGAAAAGAGGAAGCCCTCATGGTGTACACGGTTACATGGTGTAGCCGTAAATATTTTCCGAAACAAAGATTATTAATCAGTATAAAAGCCGCTATCATGCTATGGAGGTTTGTTAAAAATCAAAATTGACAAAATGGCGACGGTTTGAAAATACAGCATGGAATTTAGCCTATTTTTCGACAGTTTTTCGTTAAAAGAAATATGAAAATTAAAAAAAAAAGCCTCCATAGCAAGATAAAGAACAGCGTGAGGAATGTTGTGTCAAAATTTCAGACGAATAGCTTGAAAACTCTTCCTTTGAGTGTACACCGTTTTGAAAAACGACATTTCGAGAAAAACGCGTTTAATGTTTCGAGTGCGGAATTTTCATATAAATTGTCAACTTACGATCAATCGGCGATGCCAGGTCCATATTTATAACCGTCTATACTATCGGAAATCGTTACAATCGTACCCACCCCCTTTTCGGCAATAAAACAATCCCAGTGACCAAGAAACGCAACCGACACATACACAGTTGCTCGTTTACCAAGCTCCAAACTTTAATAATTATTCCGAAAGTCACCCAATACGTAAACTGTTGTATCAACGAAGTAATATAAAAAAGAAATTGATCAAAAATACTTACTTTTGAACGAAAAACCTCAATGGGCCCTTCTGCGAGCGTCGGTTTTGCGGGAAGTGGCGCGCAGTCAGCCAAGCGTGTCGAGGGTTGCAGATGTGCGACTTTCCCGTTCTACCCCTCCGCACCACTTATACTTTGGTGAATATTCGCAGTGTTTCAACCGTACCCAGTCTACCCTATAGTGCTGCTACAGTTCGCCCGGCCGACTGTTAGAACTCATAGCTCATTCAATTTTAGGAATATTTCAATGAAATTTTGCAGGGAATATAACTTAAGGCGGGATATACATTTGCAACGATAAAAAAATCGAATTCTTTTCTTTTTAACTTTAAAAAATAGAACTATATATGTAGAATATTTTTCCAAAGTTTCAAAGCGAAATTCGAAAAACTTTAAACGTTACAGCCCGTCAACCCAAACAAACTCACCGCTCGGATTCGGAGCGGGCGTGAACTTCAAACGCGTTTTTCTCAAAACTGCATTATCGAGATGGGCGTGCAGGATTACTCAAAAACTATTAAGGCCTTAGGCCACTCTAGAGGCCTAGAAAAGGCTTTTTTTTTCAGAAAAACCACAAAATAAATCGAGATTACGAAAAAGGGTGTTTATCATACATGTCAGGGACTGTATACAATAATTTTTTTGAAGCGATTCATTTCAAAATGGCGGCTGTGCAGCGTTTATCTGAAAAAAAAACCCAAAAAAGCCTACTTTTCGGCCTAACCCCTTAAGCCGATTGAGTTGAAACTCGGTAGAAATATTGATAATATTGGCACCTTCTACTTGACGAGAATTGTTTTTCAAAAATTGGAAAAAACTACTTTTTTTAATCCACATTTTACAAAAATGTTGCGTGAAGTGTTGATTTTTTTGGTAAATGCGTGCCTTTTTCTCAAATTTGTATTTTCTTCATTTTAATTACCGTCACATAGAAACTATACATGTTCTGACGGAAAAAATGTGTGAACTTTTTTGCACATCGAAGTCCGCGGGAAGCTAGACTGCACGCCGATTCGCAACTCCCGTGGCGACCTTGCTGTAACACTCTGCCATAGCTCCGCCATTAAGAAAAATTGTTTCGTATACTTGAATATACTATCAAAGTATACCTAAAGTTTGATAATTGTAGAATAATTATTTCTTAGTTTAAAAAATCCCTCAATATTGCTTATTTTTTTCCTGTCTAAATATATATATATATCCCGCCTTAAAAGTCTAATCGAATAAAAATATTTTTGAAAAATGCCATTTTTCGACCCACCTAGGTAGACGTAGCGCGTTAACGCGGATCTCTGATTTGCAGATACTGCGACAGCCGAAGGAAGGTCCTGCTCGAGCACGTGCACGAGGGCTATGAGAAAGAATGGTGGGACTACATAGAATAAGATCCGAGCTCGTGCCGAACGGATCGAATGGTAAACATCCTTTCCCCTTTCGCCGCCGCCGCCGCCCCAGCTGTGATAACCCGTAAAAGCTGACAAGAGACAGAAAATTAAAAAAAAAACAATATATATATATATATATATAAGCATACATATATATATATATGAAAAAAGGAGATTGAAGTCGCCGAGTGTTCCCCATTTCGCATTAATTTTGGACGACGCGCGTGGCGTTTTTCCGTTGACTTAACCGATCGAAAACAATGCACCCGATATATTGAGAATTCTTGAGCTTGCGCAGTCGGCTAATCGCGCGCGCCTCGCAACGCAAACACGAGAATGATCCGTTGATCGAAAACTCGATCGAGCCTATGACGGCAGGATTTATCCAGGTCCCCTCAATAATTCGCGCGATCATCATCCACGGCGAGTTACGCGCTGACGTGAAAACTCGCCGAGTCCCTCATCACAGCTTCAGGCTTTCCGTTAATCAATCGCTATTTTATTTGCCAATTCCGCGTCGGTGGTGCTCGCGTTTTGGGCTTCGAACGAGATCCTCGCGACTCGTCGGGTCTCTTCGTGTCCATTCTATTAGCCCCTGGTGAGCCCTCGGGAAGTTCCCTTCGAACGTTCAATGGACGAAGAGCGAGGGGGAAAAAAAATAAATAAACAAAAGAGAAGAAAAATCGCTGATAGTGCTCTCTTCCGGTCAACGTTACGTCCAAGGCCACAACTGCCACGCGAAACAAAATCCACTAAATTTATCGTTATCGTGTGTTAGCGCGGGTTCATTTCGCAATCTCGAGGACCAAATCTGTCGCGGGGGCGTGTTTTTTTCCCCCCAAACGCCAATGTGAGTTTGGAACGATGGACGAGGCGCGATTGAATTTTTTCCGACGGATTTTGACGGGGCGAATCGGGAAGGAAAAAGAGGGGGGAGCGTTTGTTGAATTAATTATACGTGTAGTAGCTGCGACTCAGAGATTCTTCTCGCTTCCGTGTCAAAATTCTATTTCCTCCAGGAAAAAAGAAGCTAGAAAGAAGAAAAAAACGATGTTTTACGGGGGAGTAGATTTATCGAGAGGGTTGAGGAAGTGTTCACGTATTGGCGCGGTTTCGATTGTTCATTCTCGTTCTTGTACGACGTGGAAAATTTCGCGGCCCACCTCCAGTCTCATACTTAATTCCTCTCGATCGAGAGGGCTCCGAGCCCTTCTCCGCCTTCGAGAGCGGGGGAAATTTTCGGCGGGACGAGGGACAGGCAAACGCGCGCTCCCGTTCGCTTTTACGAGAGAATCCATTCAGCTTGACTTGAGAAAAGTGTCGGAGCAACGGTGAAAGTGAAGAATTTCGAGCGAGTGCGTGATGTGTGGAAAAAATGGGCGCGGTCGGAATGTTAAAGGACACTGTGTTTTTTTTTACACTTGGATACGTCCGGCTCAACATCAGTCGTCACTTCCGGCACGTCGTTTTTCTGGAGAGGAAAAAATACTTGTATCTGGTCTGGACAATTTGACGGAGTTTCTCGTGAAGAATCGCGAATTAAGGTGGAATTTTGTCGTCAGGGAGGACAGTCGTGACAACGATATCGACTGTGGCTAAATTCACGATTTTCCATAAGAGACTGCGCTAAAGTTGCCGGGTTCAGATATTTTTATCGCTGCGGCTAGCCGTCCGAATAAGCGTATTATTCGTCCGGATAGCGGCTCAGTTCACGCCGTAATATGTACATATTATTGTGATTCATGTCAGCTAGTATCCGGACGAATAACATATATAATCGTCCGGATAGAATGTTTTAAATTGTTAAACAATCTATCTGGACGAATAATTTACACGTATTCGTCCGAATAAAATCTTTCTAATTTTGTTTGGGTTATAAAGTCTCGAATAAAAATTGGGTTATAAAGTTTCGAATAAAGTTTCGAATAAAATCTTTATAATTTTATAAAGATTTTATTCGGACGAATACGTGTAAATTATTGGTCCAGATAAATTGTTTAACAATTCAACACATTCTATCCGGAAGATTATATATATGTTTTCGTCCGGATACTAGCTGACATGAATCACAATAATTTGTACGCGGAAATACGGCGTGAACTGAGCCGCTATCCGGACGAATAACATACGCTTATTCGTCCGATATCCGGACGGGGAGACACTCCGTATTTTTATTCGTCGAGAAGAGGCGATGCAGCCGCGGAACTTGTTGAACTGTCATCGGACGTAGCTGGGTCTGAAAAAATATATACATATCCTTCAACATTGATCGTTGCAACGCTGGAGTGCCGAAAAAAAAAGACGATCGAGGATCCGCAAGGTTCAACCGCTGTGCGTAATCGCAAAATTGAGGGTGGACACCACTGTGACCGGCTGAAAAAAGTCCATTTTTCGGATTTTTTGTTCCCTAGATTATTTATTTGGGGTTTGTAAAGTTGGTATGTTATTAAGCATACATTGTTTCGTGTGAATTTTTATGAAAAAATTAATAAATGATAGGTGTTGAAAAAAGTGTAATTTTTGCGAAATTTCACTTATATTCGGGGGCTTAAAAAAAACTAAATTTGAAAAACGGCTACGTAAAATGACAGTTACTGCAGTTATGAAAATTTTGGTTTTTTTTTGTCGCTTGAAAATCGGATAATTATTACGAAAAATTTCAGTTTACGTAAATTGTTGCTACTGTTCTCATTAAATTGTCCGTAAGTTGGTCAATTTTCAGTATTTCAATTTGAACATTTTTTCACATATGGAAATATGTATACTTTGGGGAATCGATTTTTTTACTCGTCACAGTGGTGTCTCGCCCTAACCCCAAGCCGGCTGCTCGATCGCATACACTTTGAACGTTTTGTTTCTCGGGAGCGCGTGTGCGCGCGCGGGACTTGCGAATGAATTCCCTTTGTACAGTTATACATATATATGTAGGTATTTACTCATAAACTAAAGTTTATTCAATCATGTGTGCGTGTATACGAAGAACTCCAGACAAAAAAAGAAACGAATCGGACGGTTTTTTGCAATTACGTTTTTCTCCTCTCCTTCTTCTTCCTCTTCTCAGACCGTTACAATGAGCCACGAAGAAAAACACTCGTATCGTCGATTGCGTTTCAACCGATCGACAAACATTTGTTCACACGTTGTTCTTTTCGTCGCAAACATACCGGACAATTTTCGTGCAAAATCGATGAGCAATGGCTGAGAATAGAGAAAGAGTTGAATAAATAAATAAATAATCAAAATACAACAACAAATTGTCGAGAATATTTGTTCATGTTGCTGTACCCGTATACTAAATGTGGAAAAGAGATGAAAACAGAAGAAAAAAAGGAATGGAAATGCTGAGCGTCGCGGGCATTCCGACTTTGTCTGGACTGTCCGATATATACATACGCATGCATATATATACGTACTAACACACCGTTGGAAGATATGGGTACACTTTCAGAATTTTCGGTTGGTACGAAAAGTTACAGAACTTGGTGTAAGGAAGGCTCAAAAAGATGTTCTTGGTCCTATTCGAAAGATGAAAAAACACAAACACCATGTTTAAAAAAAGAAATTCGACCGACAATCCTTTGATAAACTTTTCTTCTAACAGATTCGAGTTTTCGAGAAATATATTTTAGACGTTTTGTTTGCGTAATGTTTTCCGGTCGAAAAATCGTGTGCCTGTAACCCAAACAAAATTTCACAAATATATTGTTTGCAAATTCGAACCTTGACTTTTTTTCTTTCATTTTTTCGACTGACAACTCTTCGATCAATTTTTTTAGCAGATTCGAGTTTGTTTTGACCTAAACGAACCCAAGCAGAATTTCTCAAATATATTTTTTACAAATTCAAATCAGTTGACATCTTTTTTTTTTTTTCATTTTTTCAATCGATAATTCTTCGACGAAAATTTTGTTCGCGTGATTTTCCGTCGAAGAATCGTGCGTCTGTAGCCCAACAAGTCTGAAGAAAATTTCACGCGTATATTTTTTGCACGCTCGAAATGTGGTGAAAAGTTTTTCATCGAAGGAAAAAAAATATGGAGCTTATTTTTTAATATTTTGGATAGGACCAGGAGCATTCTTTTGAATTTACATATATACCTGCACACACACACCCACAAGAAAAAAACGTCGCGAAAGAAAAATTTGGTTTAGGTAAATAAAAAAATCTCAATTCCATCTGAGATCATTTTCATTCATATCGAAATTAATGGTGACGAAAGAAGAACGAAAAAAAAAACATCAGGAAGGAAAAATTCGGTTCAGGTAGATTTGGCAATGGGAAAATAACTATTGCGTACAAAAGATGAAAATGTATTTTCCAAATCGACACACACACACACATGAATACATATATAAAGTACCAATAAATAGAGAAATGGCATCAACAGGCTAATTCGAGGATCAATCTAATTCGAGAAGAAAAAGTAATATAATTTCTCTATTTAGCCAGAGTCTGCGTATGTATGTACTGATGTGTATAAAATAAACTGTCTATAAGTAGAGAAAAATAAGACGAATAGGTGGAACAGGGGGGAAAAAACACGACATTGAAGTTTGCGTCGTTGGAATGGAAGTTTGCAACCGAAGTCAATTATTTTCAGTTGCTCAGTTTTTTTTCGGCCAATTTAGACTCCGAAAATCACTGAAAGGTTTTTACGTATTCTCATTAGAGATCTACAATCGTGATGTGTAAAAAAAACCTTTGGATAATCAGAAAAACAAGGGAATAAAAAGGAAAAAAAATCATTGCATTCCAACGATGCGAACTACGTCATGAAAGAAAAAACACTGTTCATTCGTATTATCGTGGGCGTTGCCAACGCGACTGAGGAATTAAGAACCGCGTGACGTTAATTGATTGCCCAATCGTGACTTGTACAGTCTTGAGGAATTTTTCGATTAGACGTAAGGGAATTGTTATATACTATACGTACATGTAATCGCGGAACGTTAGACCCTAGTTTGAGTTTTTATATTCTACGCCCGGAGTGATTTGAATAGTGAGAGAAAGGGAGAGAGACGTGCGTTGCTTTTACGAAGTTACGCGATCTCCTTACTGTTTTTTTTTTTCGTTCCCCTCGTGTCTTAGTGTACTCCAAATTGTGAAACGTCGAATGTGATTCATGGAAGAAAAACAACGTATAGAGGCGCATCGGTCGTCGATAAATATTAAGCTCGGCGAGAGGAGAGGGAGGGGGTGTTTATAATTAAAAGCTAATCGAGATATCCATCACACCAAAATGTTGATCCCACGGGCTGGTTAAAAAAAAATCATTGTTTTCCCGTGTGTACTTTTTGAACAGTCGAGAGCGCGCGCGCGATCACTTTCGCAATTCGTACGTGGAGCGAACGATAATTAGTAAATAATGTATAAAGAAAATCGTACTCTATGTGAACGCGACTCTTGTCAACGAGCGTAACCATTTTTCTTTTCGCTCCAGTCTGTCGCTCTCGGAGGCAAATTAAAAAATTGCCTTTAGCATCAATTTTTGAGTATTTTAGTAGTTGCTCGTTCAAAATTACGTTTTCGTTGCGAATACCATTGTTTCGTTTGTTCGGTAGTGTGTGTGTGTTTTTTTCTTTATTTTTTTAAATACACAAGATCCCTTTACAATCTTCGTTCGTTATTCTACGTTGTCGATAACGACCGTGTGGCGTAAAATCTTTATTCGCGTTTCCGCGTACATGGCACGCGAGCATGATACACATTGTATTTGAGAAAAGTGGATATTATATATATATATATATATATATATATATATATATATATATATATATATGACAGTTGAAATTGGTTTTCCCTAGTAAAAACTAGTTCTTACCGAACGCCTTCGTTCAACTAGTTTTTTCTTTGTTAATAGAGTAATTTACTGATAAATAAATTCGGATGTTGAAACTCGTCTTAAACGCAAAAAACTCAGTTTCAGATTATTCATTTCGTTAGAACTATTTTTTGTTAGTCAAAACTTGTTTTAACTGACATTCTAATTTATTAATCGACAAATTCTAGTTTTCACCAGGAATAATTAGTCGTGACTGAAACATTGAGTCGGAACTAGTTTTTACTAGTAAAAAAGCTAGAATTTACCGATGTATGAATTTCAATGTTATTTAAGACTTGTTTCAAACCCAAACAGTGGTAACTGATTAAATTCGCTAGAACTATTTTCTCCTAGTTAAAAGTAGTTTGAACTGACATTCCAATTTATGTGTCAGTATATTCTAGTTTTCGGTAGAAAAAACTAGTTGCAACGAAGGCGTTCAGTTTTTACTAGTTTACGTATAGAAACTTGTTTTTACTAGTAAAAGTAGTTCTGATAAGAAATTACTAGTAAAAACTAAGTCTGATAAGAATTTACTGATAAATAAATTCGAATGTTAGCTAAAACTCGTCTTACACCCGAACACTTATCACTGATTAATTTCGGTATATGTAGTTGCCCCTAGTTAAAATTAGTTTTAAATTCATTTGTCAGTAAATTCGAATTTTCACCAGGAAAAACTAATTGCTACGAAAGCGTTCAGTCAGAACTTGTTTTTACTAGTGAAAACTAGCATTTACTTTTACGTAAATTCGCGTGTTAGTTAAATCTTCTCTTTAACCCAAACAAACCTAAACAGTTTTCGCTGATTAATTTCGTTAGAACTAGTTTTTCCTAGTTAAAACCATTTTTAACTAACATCCAAATTTACTTCACCAGAAAAAACTAGTGGTAATAGAGACTTTCAGTCGAAGCTAGTTCTTACTAGTAAAAACTGGAATTTACTAATAAATAAATTCAAATGTTAGTTACAACTCGTCTTAAACCCAAACAGTTTCAACCAATTCATTACGTTAGAAATAGTTTTTCCGAGTTAAAACTAGTTTATGTTAACATTCAAATTTTTTTATCGGCAAATTCCAGTGTTTACTAGGTAAAATGCGTTCAACTGGTGTGTATATATATATATATATATATATATATATATATATATATACAGGGTGGACCATTTAACGTGACCACTCCAAAAATCTCCGCTGCCTTTAGAATGACGAAAACAATGTCAGGAGGTAATTTGATTGATTTCGAAGGGCTGATACAGTGGTGAAAAATTTATTTTTGTCAAGATTATATTTTGTCCAGGACATTTTTGCGTTCTCAAGGTCATCAATGCTTTTTCAAATGGGAACATGATTTTTTCATGACCTTGAATTGATTTTTCACCAAAATACCAGTGTAAAAACGGGAAATCGTGATGGTTTTTACAATAAGAATATCCGAATAATGTAATTGATTTTTTTGTGCAGAAAATTTATTGTAACAAGTGTTCGAAGTGATGGCCATTGACCTCGGAACATTTTTTTAAGACGTCGGAAGAATGATTCTCTTGATCTACGAATAATTTCTGGTGTAATAGCGGCGCAGACTCTTGTAATTCGTTCTCGCATGTTCGTCGGCGTCGTCGGAACATCATGGTAAACACGATGCTTTATAGCTCCCCATAAGAAGAAATCAAGTGGCGTTAAATCCGTCGAACGAGCAGGCCAAGTGATTACTGCACATCTCCCAATCCAGCGTCCGGGAAATTTTCAGTTTAACACTTCGCAAGCTATAACTGCCCAATGAGCTGGACAGTCATCATATTGATACCACATTCGGCATCGCTGTGCTAATGGGACATCTTGCAGAGATTCCCATAAAGCGTTGTTAAAAAAATCGACGTATTTCCGTCCATTCAAATTGCCGTCTATAAAAATGGTCCAATAATCCGGTCCTCAATTATGCCACACTACACATTTACACTCCAAGGACGCTGGTGTACAATTTGCCGGAGCCACTTTGGATTTTCGGTGAACCAACAGTGCATGTTTTGCGTATTCAACTGTCCATGGTCCACTGTCCAATATTCTTATTGTCAATGCCATCACGATTTCCCGTTTTTACACGTGTATTTTGGTGAAAAATCATTTCAAGGTCATGATATCATAGGTCGTTCGATTCGTCTAAATATCAGCTACTACGTCTTAAGGGGCTATACCAGTGCGAACGCTGAAAATTTGGGTGATTATCGGGAATTTTTTGGAAGTGAAGTACTCAATTAAATGTTTAAGAAAATTAAGAGTATATATTTGACCTATATTACATCATTTTTTCATAGAAAAATATTGAGATCCAAGCGACATGCGCTGCCTTCGGAGGCCCCAAAAAAGCTCCTCCACCGCTGACATGATTCCGGCCGACTGAGTAGCTGAAACCGAAAAAGAAAAAAATGTCGTTAAACTGGAAGGTATTTCCTGTACAATGACATAGGATTTTCGAAAAATATCAAAATCTAACAAAATGGCGTAGTTATGAAGAAAGTCTGTTTTCTTGGCCATAAAATGGTCATTTTTTTCAATGCCAAATCGTCAATTTTCTTCCAATCAAAAACATCCTACGTCATTGCAGAGTAAATATATTCATGAGTACTCGGTTCAAATTTCAAGTCAATTGGATAATTGCTCTTTGAATTACAATGTCAGGAAATTTGAAAAATCTCATTTCGAGAAAAACGCGTCTAAAGATTTAACTATAGATTTTTGCAAGATAAAATGATATTTACCATAAAAACGGCTAATTACAGGATATTCTTGAAAGTATAAACTGTCGAAAAAGGCAAAAAAAATCGTTTTTTTTTAAGTGTCGCACCGGTATAGCCCCTTAATAAGAAAAAAACATGTTGCCATTTGAAAAACCATTGATGTCCTTGAGAACGCAAAGACCATGGCCTTGACAAGAATGAATTTTTCACCACTGTATCAGCCCTTCGAGATCAATCAAATTACCTTTTCACATTTTTTCGTCACTCTAAAGGCAACGGAGATATTTGGGGTGGTCACGTTAAATGGTTCACCACATATATATATATATATATGTGTGTGTGTGTGTGTGTGTGTGTGTGTGTGTGTGTGTTTGTGTGTATGCATGCATGCGGGTGACTCGTTGGAATCAAACACTCCAAAATTTCTATAAATATTGATTCGAGACAACGTAAAAGTCAGAGACAAAATTTGAAGGATAATGTCAAGATCGACATCGTTTTATCTTTGAATGAAGACATTACATTGACTTCGTCTTTGGTTTCGATTTTTGTGTCTTATCTCCAGTTGATCATCCCGTATACTATATACAGGGTGATTCACAACCACGGGTGCCCTTGGTAAGCATACAGAGCGTGTAATTGCTCGCAAAACGCCTTTTTGTAAATGTCGTGCGACAAAAATCGTCCGAGATATTCGCGTTCAAAGTCCGACGCCGAGTGTACAACGACACGGTAGTTGCTCACGTGCGATTTTTTTTCTCCAAGTATTAAACAATAAACGAAAATTCTCGAATCGTACAATCGATTTGCAAAGCGCGTCTACGTGTACATTATTTTTTACAGCAAAAAATCATTTTTGAGATAAAAAATCAATATCTCGGCCAATTTTTGTTCCGGGAAATTTTGAAAGAACGTGTTTAGCTCGCAATGAAGCCCGATATGTTCGCAACGGGCAGCCCGTTAGTTGCGAATTACCCTGTACATTAAATAAGCCGAGTTCGTTCCACGCCGAACTCGAAACGATCTCTCGATTGTAATTTAAATTAATATGTAAATGAAGAGGAGAAGAAAGCTTTATCCGGTACTTGCGAATGAACAGAAAACGTGAAAAAAAAAACAAACGTCCGCCGTCAGATATTGCGCTCGCTGTTACGATATTTTCTCGTCTTTCTACTTCTCCTTTTTTGTCCTTTCGTTGTTCGAATTACGATTTTTCATTACGCGTTATTGACCGTTAGCTATTCATGCGCATCTAGCTAAATTGACTATTCGTTGAGGAACAAATGTCGGAGTCTCGTGGGTCCCCCGTGAGCATTTTTCCGGTCGACGAAGAATAAAAATAAGCCCTGCAGGACGAAAATTCCTCGGTGTCGTGCGAAAATTAATATCATCAAACAGTAGTTGTGCACCCAATAAGAAAATGAAGCAAAGTAATACAAAAATAATAATAATAATGATAAATAAATACCACATTGTTTTCACTATTTCCTATGGAAAAGAATTGCTTGTAAAATGTATTTAAAATACCTAGATTTGATAGATATTATTGTCTGAATTTCTATTATAGATATAACATTTAGTAAAAAAAAAAGATAAAAAATAAACGAATAAAAATGAAAAATCACCACTCCGATGTTTCGTATCTCTTGTGTTTCTTTTCGCTTTTATTATCCGCCACATATTCGTATAAAAGTTTCACAGTGAGGGTAGGGAGGTGCGTGCCACACAGAGTACGGGAGACACTTTTACACGCGCAACGGTGCGTTTCGCCTTCGATCATCCGTCAACACAATTACAAAACAATATCGACCAATATTTATCATTCAATTAATAATGCGTGGGAGATAGGAGATTACGCGTCGAGCTTGCTTTTTTTTCTTCTTTTTTCTTCTCGTTTCTCGCACAGTCGACGAAGCGCGCTCGTTGTTTCGCTCGATCAATTCGTTATTTAATTAATATATTTTCTACCTAGAATAAATTACAAAATAAATACAAAATAGTTTGCTTCTACCTAAATTCGACGTTAATTTTGAGATTCTTATTTGGCGCTGGAGATGCGAGTGAAAGTAATAATAATAAAAGGATCTTCGAGTATCGACGTTCTCGTTAATTTCGTAAAATTCCTCACTCATCCGTACAGCAGGTAAGTACGCGGCGAATTCTCCTTACGTGAGACAATTTGAAGGAAGAACAAACAAAACAGAAAAAGAATGTGCGTCATGCTTCTTATATAGCTACGGTTCAGGATGTTACGGTGAGTATAGTGGCGACGAGGCCGAGAGTCGCCCCGGTCATGAGGAGACTCCGCCACACGGCGCCGCTCACCTCCTCCGCGACCGGATATTCTATGCACAGTTGTTCCTGAAAGAAAAAAACGTTGTCTCAATCATCGATCTCTTCGGCGGGATGAAGAAAATGAAATTTATGGCGGCGCCCTCCACTCACCCAACCGCCGTAGCCTTTGATGAAGTGGGCGATCTCCTCGCCGATGTATCGCGATACGTACAGGGGCAATTTCTTCTTGAGCGCGTGCATCCTACCGTCTCGAGCCCACAGAGCCAGGCGTCCCATGAAGGCGTACAGGCAAACGATTCTGGCCCATGTGACGCCGCCGTGCAGAAACAACTCGTCCGCCACGCCGGTGAAAGCTTCGTACGCGGTGTCCGGCACAACGTTCAAACGGTTCACCATGCTGGTGAAGAGTAT
This sequence comes from Ophion slaviceki, assembly GCA_944452715.1. NCBI lineage: Eukaryota > Metazoa > Arthropoda > Insecta > Hymenoptera > Ichneumonidae > Ophion > Ophion slaviceki. Next base: position 47,086,578 of record OX101789.1, on the reverse strand, counting down.
GCTGTGCTTGTTCAACATCTGGTAGACGTTGTGTCTCATGCTGCGCGATATCGGATCCCTCGATATCATGTACATGTCCTCCTTCAGGAGATACCTTATGACGTCGTTGGCCAGACACTCGGCCATCAGCTCGACCGAATCTTCGCATATTCCGTATCTCGGCGGCGGCGCCAGTTGGGGAAAGAGATTTTGCAGTCGTATCTGCAAAGTTTACACGTCGTACAATTGACGACCGAGCGCTTTGTCGCGCGGAAACGCGTTTTTCTCGCAGATGGCTAACTTTTCAGGCTTGGGAGGGCAACCATCTCGAGCGCGACGAAACGACGAAGGGCGTGAGACTCTTCTTTGGGTTTGTTCGGGTTTGGGAGGCAGCTGTCGCAAGAACCGAGCGTAATACGTCTTCCTCGCCGCAAAGGAAAATTCTACAAGAGGGTGAGACGTGCCGAAGCAACCCGGATCGAGCGATTGTCGTGCAAAGTGAAAACTGAACCGACGAAAGCTTTTCCAGCCTGGAGAATTTTACCAAACGGGCAATTGTTCTAGAAGGCGGACAGCTGATCACCTTTCCGAAAAGAGCAACGAGTTTCACTCACGAACCCAAACCGTTCGATTCCTGTCATCCAACCGATGATCTATCATTCGACAAACATCGGAAAAGCGATATCTTTCGGTTTTCTTCAATTGTCGAAACAAAAAAAATCTCTCAATTCGCGTTCGCGTTGAAAGACGAAGTACCGTAATACTGCGCCGTCTTTCTCACGCTCGTGACGTTGCGAGCGAGTTGCATTCGAGGTGGAAAAAAAACGAGGAACAAAAAAGTCGAGCTCGACCGTGGGAAAGTGACGTTTGGCCCGATCGGTATGCGGTCGGGCGCCACTGTCGAACACACACACACACACACACCCACGCGTCGATTTCGCGAGACGTCAAAAAAAAACCAAAAAGAAGCATCTCAAGAGGCGTTATATTTGGCAGGTAAATTGGACGAAGTTGGCGGATTACCTGGCAGACTTTGACGAAAGACATAACGCCGTTGTTGGTTGCCGCACCATAGCGGCAAAGAGCTTGGTTGAGCGCGGCCGCTCGTCGCGAAGAATTCCTGTTACCGGGGGGATCGCATTCGGGAATGCCGCCCACTCTGGAATTTCTTTCCCCCCGTACCGTTGCTGCGGTGGCCGACGCGCCCCGCCGTTCGCGCTCTCGTTCCAGCTCGTCGTTGCAGACGACGCCGCCAGGGGCGCCACCATCCACACAATCGTAGCTCCTTCCATTCGCGATCTCATTGTTCGTCGTACCGTCACCGGCCATCCTTCTTCGTCGCCGGTTAAATTCCTCAAGGGGGAGGAGGCGGTAAGCAACACACGTAATCGACGATCGTACACAATAATCAGCGGACGTAAATATTCGAATGTCACTGCGGACTCACGCGCGATGACGGATCGACGAGACGTCGGAAAGGAAACACGAGAAAAAAAAACCGGAAGTAGCGTTTGCAGCGCGGAAACGTGGCACGCTGTACGTAGTTTACGATTATATATTCCGATTAAGCACAAACTTCGTTTCTTTCTCTTCGCCAATATGAAATTAGCGTGGGAGGATGGTGCGCGTTGAGTGAGACCGCGTCGATGTTGCGCTCGTGTGTAACGCAATCGTCGGAGCGATGATTTTCTTACGCTGCTTGTCTCGCAGCAGCATCCCGGCTGAGCCCCGAGCGTGCGCCGCGCTCTTTCTCTCTTTCTCTCTCTCTCTTCGTAAAAGTCCGCACAAACGGGCGGCGAATTCCACACACGGTGTACAAACGCCGGGGGTTCGTGAGCCCCGCCGTTCGAATATTCGCGAGCTCGGCCGGCGCGGGAGAGACTCGAGAGGGATAAGCCCGCGTCGAGGAGGAAGGAAATTGCACGGGGAAAAAAAAACAAAAATTTGAAAAAGGAACGCGTGCTTGACCGTGTGTGCTACGAGCCGCTGCTCTCTACTTTCTCGCCGCCATGTTTTTTTTTTCGAGACCCCTCGAGACCCCTCTCTCAACCTTGCCGCTTCCCCGCCTAGCCCCCACTCACGCCCTTGTGCAGTAACGTTCTCAGACGCTTCGCGCGTCTACCGCTTTCCCCCTCCAGCGCAATCCCCCCCTCTACTCCACCGCCGCGCTATCTCGCGCGCTCGGTCTCTATGGACCATTCAGGTTTCATCCCCACTCCGCGGGCGACCTCCAGCGAAACACATCTACATGTGGATACTGATATATATAGATATATAGTTCGTTATCGTTTCGTAGAGTTGCCCTCAGTGCGAGCGAGACGGCAAGCTCAAGCGCTATCCCACTACGACAAACTCGACATCGGCATTTTCCTATCCCTATGCACGCCCGACGTGCATACATATGCGCGTTGCCCCGTGGTGAACCTCCTCACAAGTCCTGCGGATCCCACGCGGGACGAAACGCAAGGGGATCCAGGAGCGCATGCAGCAATGCATTTTTTGTCTTCAATAGATGATCGGAGTCGTGAACCTCATCTCTCGTGGTACCAGTTCTCGCGAGCTTACTGCGGGAACGAGTCGCGGGGAGGCAGGGGGGTTTCATTCAAGGAACGATTCGCTATGACTGAAGCGGATGCTGGCTCGGCTGTTGCATTCATGGCTTGCATTGCGAAAGTACTGCCCGCATATATATGTATATAATTATTGCTCGTATTATTATTATTATACAATTGCGGTTGAGTCATCGATGTGTAGTTTATCGAGGATGCATTTACCCCCTCCTGTATGCTTATGTATATATACACTCGTAAAAATCCTACTGACGTTTATGAATGGGCATTTGGACATCGCGCGTCGTCATATTTACATTTTTTTTATTTCTTGATAGCAGATGTTTTTTTTCCGCTTTTTCGTCGGTGAAGAATTCGCGACCCAATAAGTGCGAAGAGAAAAGATTTCCAACGAATACGATTTCTTTGTCCCTCGATTCGTTCGCCAGGTTCCTCGGTTCGTTCGTCCGGTTTGGTAGACGGTTTTGCCTCCATAGCGCTGTGCCACGCGGGAGAGCAGGTACCAATAGTCGTCGTTGTCACGGCGCCAGGAGCATCGTCGGTAACGCACGCTCGCTCGAGATACCGACCGCTGGTAACGGGAACGAATACTCGCCGTGGGAGGTTTTTTTTCTGGAATAGATGCGTTGGTATTTTTTTGCAAGTTGCTGCCTATAACAACAACAACAACAATAATAATAATATAAATGATCATGATATTAAATATCATAATAATTTTTTAAATATTTTTAGATACTAAAAATTAAATATTCTAAATAATTGTATTTTAGATATGTAATATTTTATTATTTTTATTTATTAAATAATATTCTATTATATCTTAATAATATTACTTTTAATATATATAATATTTAATTAAAAACTCGAATGTTAAATAATTATGATAATTTTTAAAAAATTGTAAAATCTTAAAAAAAAAAGAAATGTATACATATGCATGCAAGTTCTCTGGAATCTCCGGGTTAACGTTCCCTATCGCACACACGTTCACGTATGAATCACGCGAATCCCGTCAATGCGCGCAACGCCAAGTGAAAGTACATTACGCACGGGGGGTTACATTATTGCGAGCTGTGTGCACTGCAACGAGCTCCACGGGCGACGCTGCGCTTGTATCCAGCAAGGAAAAAAAGAAGCAAAAAAAAGGATACGGTTGCAGGTTTCAGTCACGCGGTCAGTGACATCTCACGGGGCTGTCGGATACCCGACACACACAAATATCTGTTGAGCCATGAGAGAGAATGATTATAACATGAGAAATTAATTGTTAACGATATACACTACCGTTCAAAAGTTTTCGGACACTTCAGATAATTGCAAAACCTCCCATTATTTCGACAATTGCAAAATTATATTAGAATAATATAATTCATTATATAAAGCAATAGGGTAATTCGAGGATAGATGGCCATAGAGGATAGATGGCCCAACGAAATATTGCCAATTATCACCAAGAGATGGCAGGATTTTTTGTGCCAGTATCCACGCCGTGATCAGTTTCGCGACGCTGCAACGGAATTTGCACCAAAAATAAATGAGAAAGTGAGTAATTTGCAGTGAATTTTTTCACCTGAGCAGAAAAAAATGACGCCTTGTTTGTGATTAAAGTGCGGACATGTGTGGACATATTTTTTTAGCGTATTTTCAGCTGTACCGCTTAGGACATATACTTGTTTGTAACATAACCTCTAAAATAGGCACTGTTGTTGATTTATTTCGAAGTATTAAGGGTGGACCATTTGTCCTGTATATTTTAGGAGTGATGGCCCTAATTTTTGGAGGTCAGATGGCCATATAACCTACTACTTTTATTGCTTACTTGTGACGTATCTAAGCACCGTTTTTTTTTGTTTTCCAGATGCCCAACGAATATGTACGAAAATCTTACGAGCACGGCAAATGGAGCCAAAATGATTTGACACTAGCAATTGAAGCAGTTCGTACCAAAAATGCATCAGTTCGGTAGGCTGGTTCGTAGTATGGTGTACCGCGAAAAATACTAGAGAGACGTTTGAAATCGAAAAATGTCTTAAGGCCACTCTAGAGGCCGAAAAAATAGGCTTTTTGGGGATTCTTTTTTCAGAAAAGCTACAAAATAAATCGCGATTACAAAAAAGGGTGTTTATCGTACATATCAGTGACTGTCTACAATAATTTTTTTGAAGTGATTAATTTCGAAATGGCCGCTGTGCAGCGTTTATCTCAAAACTGAATTTTTTAAGTTGGCCGGAAACATAACTCAGACAATTTCCAACCGATTCACTTGAAATGTTGAATATATCTTGAAAAATACATTGTCTATGGAAGTACGTAGGGTTTTTTTTATATTGCACAGTTCATTTGTTATTAACAATTATCTGACGATTTTTTAGGCAAATTTTTCACTTTCCACTTCAGAAGTGCGCCATTTGGCCGAAAATCAATATATCGAAAAAATCCTATGTACTTCTATAGCAGTTATTATATATATTGATAATATCTAATATATTGATAATATATTGATAATTGAGATTGTCCGGCCCTGGACTCTGGAAAAACGGAGACGTCATCGCAAAAACACTGCACAGCCGCCATTTCGAAATGAAACGCTTCAAAAAAACGATTGTATACAGTCACTGATATGCATGATAAACACCCTTTTTTGTAATCTCAATTTATTTTGTAGTTTTTCTGAAAAAAATTCCCAAAAAGCCTATTTTTTCGGCCTCTAGAGTGGCCTAACCCCTCAAAGGGTCCCATGGGTCCTTCGTCTGTTTTTGGACCGGATCACAAAAGAAGACTAGTTTGATATATAACCAACATGCAAAAACATTGTTTCCCATGCTTTCCCATGTATCCATGCCACATTGATTAAAACAGCAAGGCAAATCACACCTCAACACCTCAACACAAAATAGCAAGCTAAATCACACCTCAACACCTATGGCCGTCTTAGATTGAATAGTATAGGAGAGATGGCCACCCCGGTATTCTAGAATATTTTTTTTCAACTGAGGATCATACCTGACCATTATTATTTCGTGTTTAATTTGATTACTAATAACCATATAATTGATCAAAAATATAAATATTCGTTTTAATTCATCGACGTTGAAATAGGACGTCCCAGAGAAAACTATGGTCATCTGTCCTCGAATTACCCTATAGTATCTTCGAAAAATAATAAATTCAATAAATTATATTATTCTATCATTATTTGGCAATTATCCACTGATCGAAAGTTTTGGAATTTTCTGACGTGTACGAAAACTTTTCTGAAATAATAACCGATTTCAATGATTTTGAACGATGAATAAAAACAATTAAATCACATTATTATTTTTGGACAAAACACAGTAATATTTAAAAAGCTGTGGCCGCAGATTTTTTTTTGCTGATGAATATTATTTGTCGTGTTCAAGGGGCTATACCAGAGTGACACTTTCGAGAATATCGTTATCATTTGTATCATTTATATCAATATCCTTTTATCTTGCAAAAATCGATAGTTAAATCTTTAAACGCGTTTTTCTCGAAATGAGATTTTTCAAATTTGCTGACATTGTAACTCAAAGAGCAATTATCCGATTGATTTGAAATTTGAACTGAGTACTCTTGAATATATTTACTCTACAATGACGTAGGATATTTTTGGTAGGATGAAAATTGACCATTTGGCATTGAAAAAACGACTATTTTTCAGGCAAGAAAACAGACTTTTTTTAATAACTACGCCATTTTGTTAGATTTTGATATTTTTCGAAAATCCTACGTCATTGTACAGGAAATACATTCCAGTTTAACGACATTTTTTCCTTTTTCTTTTTTTTGGCGCCTTCGAAGGCAGCGCATAAGTCGCTTGGATCTCAATATTTTTCTATGAAAAAATTATGTAATATAGGTCAAATATAGCCAAATATATTCTTAATTTTCCGAAACATTTAATTGAGTACTTGTCTTCCAAAAAATTCGCGAAAATCACCAAAATTTTCAGCGTTCCCTTAAGGCGTTACCCCCACTTGTAGCGCAAAAAAAGGCCTTTTTCATGAATTTTTTTTAAAGAAAACTACAAAACTTTTTTAATCGATCAATATATCATCCGAAAGAACACATCTTGAAGAACTTTCAGTAATTTTTTTATTGAAAAATATTACATTGTTTAGTGGCAAATGGCCGTCAATGAAATAATGTTTTTATATACACAGTTTGCGGTGACCAACATTGCGGCGAAGTGGATCATCTGAAAAAAAAAATGTGGATGGATTTAGTCAAATATGAGTATAAACTAGTCTTTAATCGAAGGATTTTAAAAAATATTCATTTTTCACAAAATGGCGGACAGTCAAAGTTAATGGTTCGATTTTAACGAAAAAAAACGTCCGTTTTTTGGCTATAAAACGGCAATTTTTTTTTCGAAAAAAAAAAAAAATCGAACGGTTAAAGACTACATTTTTATGTATTAAATAAGCCTGCAAAATTTCAAGACGATCGGTTCATTAGTGTTCGAGTAATCTTGGTCACCGACTTCAGAAATGCCATTTTGAGAAAAACGCGTTTAAAGTTTCAATTTCAGTTTACACGAAGAAAATATTTTTTTTTGTAAACTTACATAGAGTCATCTATTCCGGGCCCATACAGAAGTATGGGTCCGGATACTTATACTTCAAAAAAATGCAATAAAAAAAAATCGATTTTTTCAAAATCGCAAGTGGGGTAACCCCTTAAAGATCTCCGACTAAATTTGTGTGGGTTGGAGATCCGAGCCTCTGTTCGGAATTTTGGAGACCTGCGCGAGGCGCGAGAGAGAGAGGGAGACGCGAGCAAAGTGCAACGCAAGGTGCAGAGAACGCCGTAGGTAAAGAGATTGCCCGAAGATCGGGTATGCATACTCGCTCGTTTCTGGTAAGGAATTTACACCGCGAGTCCGTGTTTGACACGAGGGAGGGGAGATCATGCAACGCATGCTTCGGAACGAGAGAGCGCCCGTAGTTCTCGCACAGTCTCCCCTGTTGAAGCCTGTCGTTTTCGTCTCTTTTTTCTTCCAGCGTGGCACCGCGAGCAACCTTCAAAGGCCGCGGAATGCTTCGATGAATGAAGCAGAGAAAAGTGCCTGTGTGAGCCGGCCAAGCAACTTTGTGTTCGCGACCGGATGTGTACTAGGCTGCCAAGAAATCTACATTGCTACTTGCGCTATATATATCTCGTCGTTGCGAATTTATGAATGTCCGACTCTTTCCATTTTCCTTCTCATTTTTTAAACCTTTTTCTAAAAATATAACAGGAAGAGATAGAGAGAGGGAGTGAGTTTTCCTTTTTTTTTCATTTAAAAACAATATTTTGTATTTATATGTGTGTACACACACATATCAGTCTCTTCATCGTGAATTTATAGATGTCCAATTCTTTCGATTTTCCTTTATAATTGCTAAATATATTTAAAAAAAAGATATATATATTCCCAGATGGACAGTCATGATTATCACGCCGTGCATACAATTGATGAAGCAAATTTTACAGCATATTGACATACCAGGTGTGTAAGTATGAAACCGGAATTTGCCCATAGGTGGCGCTAGATGTCGATGCAGTTACCGACACATCACGTCAGCGGTGTCTTGTTATTGTATTGATATCCGACAAAGATTTTCAACTCACAATAACACGAGTTTCATTCAGTAGCATTAGTTTATTAGAGATAAACATGTCGAGTTTTGTGCCAACAAATTACGATTTGCGGACAGCACTACTTTTCTGTTTTCATCTGAAGAAAACCGCAGCCGAATCGCATCGAATGCTTGTGGAGGCGTTTGGTGAGCATGCTCTCGGTAAAACACAGTGTTTCGAGTGGTTCAAACGGTTCAAAAGTGGCGATTTTGACGTGAAGAACGAAGAACGTGGAAGACCACCGAAAAAGTTTGAAGACGCTGACCTGCAAGCCTTGTTGGACGAAGACGACGCTCAAACACAACAACAACTGGCGGATCAGTTAAAGGTGACCCGAGAAGCCATCTCCAGTTATTTGTATCATATCATTACAATAAACGTGTTTTTTCTGTACAAAAATTCCGGTTTCATACTTACACACCTAGTACATGTCGTGATGCAAAGCCATGAGATCATTTAGTATCATGAATGTACAAAACATTTTGATCTCAATATGTCGTTTACAAATGCGCCGTACGTTTAGAGCACGTCGAACACACATCGCTGTACTCAAGTATCCGCAATTAATATCCGCAAATTTTACGTCATACTCAAGTCACGTTTGGCGTGTATTCACTATGGTAGCATCAATTGATCGCATGAATTTAACTCAACGTGAACGCAATTTCGTTTACGTTGATGAAGACATTTAAGGCGTTACCCCCACTTGTAGCGCAAAAAAGGCCTTTTTCATGAATTTTTTTAAAGAAAACTACAAAACTTTTTTAATCGATCAATATACCATCTTAAAAAACACATCTTGAAGAACTTTGAGTAATTTTTTTATTGAAAAATATTACATTGTTTAGTGGCAAATGGCCGTCATTGAAATAATGTTTTTATATACACGGTTTGCGGTGACCAACATTGCGGCGAAGTGGATCATCTGAAAAAAAAATGCGGATGGATTTAGTCAAATATAAGTATAAACTAGTCTTTAATCGAAGGATTTTAAAAAATATTCATTTTTCACAAAATGGCGGACAGTCAATGTTAATGGTTCGATTTTAACGAAAAAAAACGGCCGTTTTTTGGCTATAAAACGGTCATTTTTTTTCGAAAAAAAATCGAACGATTAAAGACTACATTTTTATGTATTAAATAAGCCTGCAAAATTTCAAGAAGATCGGTTCATTAGTGTTCGAGTAATCTTGGTCACCGACTTCAGAAATGCCATTTTGAGAAAAACGCGTTTAAAGTTTCAATTTCAGTTTACACGAAGAAAATATTTTTTTTTGTAAACTTACATAGAGTCATCTATTCCGGGCCCATACGGAAGTATGGACCCGGATACTTATACTTCAAAAAATGCAATAAAAAAAATCGATTTTTTCAAAATCGCAAGTGGGGGTAACCCCTTAAGGCGGGATATACATTTAGACAGGAAAAAAAAAGCAATATTGAAGGATTTTTTAAGTGGTCATACAAGTGTGAACGCTGAAAATTTGGGTGATTTTCGGCGATTTTTTGGAAGAAAAGTACTCAATTAAATGTTTCGGAAAATTGAGAATATATTTGGCTATATTTGACCTATATTACATAATTTTTTCATAGAAAAATATCGAGATCCAAGCGACTTATGCGCTGCCTTCGGAGGCGCCAAAAAAAGTCCCTCCACTGCTGACATGATTTCGGCCGATTGAGTAGCTGAAACCGAAAAAGGAAAAAATGTCGTTGAACTGGAAGGTATTTCCTGTACAATGACGTACGATTTTCGACAAATATCAAAATCTAACAAAATGGCGTAGTTATAAAAAAAGTCTGTTTTCTTGCCTATGAAATGGTCGTTTTTTTCAATGCCAAATCGTCAATTTTCATCCAATCAAAAATATCCTACGTCACTGTAGAGTAAATATATTCAAGAGTACTCAGTTGAAATTTCAAGTCAATCGGATAACTGCTCTTTGAGTTACAATGTCAGCAAATTTGAAAAATCTCATTTCGAGAAAAACGCGTTTAAAGATTTAACTATCGATTTCTGCAAGATAAAATGATATTCATATAAGTGATATAAATGATAATGATATTCTTGAAAATATAAACTGTCGAAAAAGGCAAAAAAAATCGATTTTTTGAAAATGTCACACTGGTATAGCCTCTTAATGAGCTCATTCAGTATCATGAATTTGAGATACATTGTGACTTAAAGTTGTCGTTTCAAAAATGCATCATCCGTTGGCTACAAGATGAACTAATAAGGCGGCAAATTTGAATTTTACACTGAATATTTGCAGATTGACGTCATATGGAAGTCATCCAATGGCTTTTGTGGGTCAATTCACTGGGTTAGCAATGGTAGTAGACATGCCTCGCAAGCAATATGACGGCGATATGCATGTTCTCAGTGATACATTCGTTGAGCGCAATATGCCGGGGATATGCATTTTGCTCAGTGACCCATCCCATGAGCGCAATGTGACGCGATATGCATATTGATAAAAATCAAGAATGATAAAAATAGGCAAAGAAACAAAGAAAGTTCACACAAGTGCTAGAATGGCTAAGTAGGTAGCGCGCTCAGCTCTAGAATTAGAAGAAGTAGGTTCAAATCCCGAGGGTAAGTAATAACTTTAACGAGGCAGGATAACGTTTTAATCCAATTATCACATAGGCAGAAAAATAAATAAAGCACATGGAAATAAAAAATACCACCAACACGGCGTAATCGGAGTACACACATATAAAAAAAAACAATAGAAATACATAGCCGACAAACAGTTTGAGCCGGTTTAGAATAGTTTTATCTGAAACGCTAAAAAGTAAAATTACCTACTGGTAGTTTCAATACTATTCTGTATTGATTTTGTACTAACTTTGAAATGTCAATATTGAAATCATGTAATTTTGTTTCCATATATTTTTCGCTTGTTTGCATGAGCCAGGAGGGTGGGCAAACGCTCCATCCTGCCCCACCGTGGCTACGCCCATGCTTGGGTGTAGATACTTGAGTAAATGTCTGTGCACACTGAGAAAAAAAATCATCGATCCAATATCATTGGTGTTATTGAATGAAATTTCGTTGATTCAATTGTAAAATTGTTGGTGTAAATAATCGGATTTATTAGTCCAAATAAAACGCTATTGACTTCAATAACATGATAAAATTGAAAGGTTTTTTCCATTCAAAAGATATATTGTTAGCCGAGAACAATATATTATTGAAAGTATTTGAAAAATTATCGCGAACAAATTATATAGTTTTGAATGCAATTTCTGCAACGAACGAAAAAAGCGTTTCAATTCATGACATGAATATTGTTGATTCGAGTGCACAAGAAAAATTGAATTCCGCTCGTTTGATTCAAATAAAATTTCTATTGAGTAAATATGTTATTTCATTGTTTTCACCATATCCGATATTGATTTTTAAGTACATTATACGTTAAAATATTAATATTTTATTTTTATGGAAAAATATTAAGCAAATGTCTGAATTGGTTAACAAATTATGCGAAAGTAAAATTTGTTTCTTGCAAATTTGGTTGAAAAAATTCAATCAAATCATGGCCGAGCGCCACCGAAATTATAGGTGTGAGGAAACCCGTAGTTCTCGGAGTATCCGCTAGAGGCCGCACGCGCTCTCGTTTCTCGTAATCGTAGCGTGAACCGAAAATCTACTTAAACGCTGGAGAAACTCTAACGAGTATCGCTTCTTGGCCTGTGGCTAAGATCAAAGTGTAGTATCTGTTCTAATCAGTTGAATATCTGACATTCTCTCCATGGATATTCCATTGGATATCTGATATTCTCTCCATTATTATCGTGGATGATCATTCTAATGCTCACTTTTTATTTAAGATTTAAAACAAATTGAAAAACTTACGTCCCATGGCATATTCGTTTCGATGTAGTAAAGAAATAATTAATTCTATTGATTATATTTTTGTACGAAAAAAAATGTTTGTAGCAACCGCTCAATTATTTCATCCAATACATCTACGGATTGTATATAGAATGATTTCAATAGAATATAATTTCATTTGAAGGATAATGTAGATATTCAGCGAACAGAAGAGCTTTTTCAAATAAAATAATATGTTATTTAAGGGAGACTTTGTCCTTGAAATTTTCAAAAAATCAATTTGAGCTCAACATGAGCAGCTAGAAGAAGAGGAGGGATGCCTCTATGGACCAGGCATTGCCGATTGGCGGTAATTATAAACACATTTGTGCAAACACATTACAAAACTTTAAATGCGTTTTTCTCGAAAACACGTTTTTAAAAATGGCTGACATTCTCCTGACCGCTGTAATTAACATGACCTGAAATTTGGAGAGCATACTCAGAAAATATGTCTTTACGGAATGACGGATCGTTTTTTCGATAGATACATTTTTGCATTTATTATTTATCTTTTTATGCGAAAAAAACGCGAAAATTCGATTTTTTTTTAAATTGCCGTCATTTTCCGAAATTTGTACTAAACGAAAAACCCATCCGTCATTCCATGACCAAAGGGTCACAGATTGATAATATGCTTTGAATTTGTGTTTCAGATCAACAAAGAGGGGGCAGTGATGTCAGCCGTTTACCTCCCGCGATTTGAGGACCTGTTTTCGCGGAGCTGCAACGGCCGCCATTTTGGTTGTTTTTTTTTCAAAAAAAAATTTTTTTAACGTTCTGTATATCATCAATAAAAGCAAGAAAAAACCGCACTCAAAAAGCTTTACTCGTTTCCATTAAAAATAAAATAAAATGTAAACACCTGAAACATGGCACTCCAAGGACAAAGACTCCGTTAAATCAATCACATTTTCCAATATTTTATAGTATTGAAACAATCTCATATATCGGTGGCACTCGGCAGCAGCACATTTATTTTTTTATCAACCAATATATTTTTTTTATGCAATTGGCTTTTTTTTCTCAGTGCACCAGAGAATCAGAAGAATATGCGGCCGCCTATACCGGTAGGGGTTTTCCGCAGTTTCCCCGTACCCACGGCAAATGCGACTTAGCTCAAGCCGGCTGTGGACGCAACGGAACGTTAGGTTAGTTCAGCGGAGTGCGGAGAGGTAGTGATAAGCAAGGGTTCCATTGGGACGGGTGGTACATAAAAATTCGCAAGTGTATACGTTGGAAACCAAAAAAGTAAATCAAAAAAATTAAATAAATAAAATAAATCAAAAAGATGAAATACAAAAATTAATTTAAATAAAAACGATTTCTACAAAAATGGCACGACCCGAAAGAAAAAAATCCTGTACACAAGTGGCGTTCGGTTTCGCGTGTAACGGCCCCTACATTGGCACAATAATCCGTATGCTAATATAATTCCCAAGCTCCGTCGGCAATCGTGCGGCGGTGCCCTACCGAGATCGGGGCCCCGTTGCGCCGGTTTACACATTACTGCGAGCACCTCGTTCGAAATATAATGGCGCACTCGCGTAACGATCGCGCGGCCGCGCGTTCGCTATCGCACAATACAAGTGTATTTCGCACTAACGCGAGCGAAACATAGGCGCAAAAAACAACGAGAGACGAAGAAAAAAAAGAATGATCGCGATTATTAAATAGACCGATCGTTAATTGTTGCCGCATGATTTCTTCATCTTTCCTGTATGGCGCCTGACTTTGTGACGCATGTAGATTTTTTTTCGCATCTTTCTTCGTCTCGGTTGGCTTGACTTTTCCTACCGTCGAGATATTTTTCTCGTCCTGTGATGAATAGCCGAGAAATTTATGAACGAAATTAGTCTTGAGTTTTGTTGTTGTGCGAATATATATATATAGCTATATAATGAAATGCCAGGTGACATAAAGTAACGATTGATAATCATTTTATCAAAACGGAAAGCCATGTAAACAAATTGTAAGAACCAGTGTAAAGGTGAAGAGAAGGTGAGAGGAATGAATATGATACGATAATCATTTCATAAAAACATTCACGTATTCAATAAATAAACCGCGGAGTGGCAACAAATTCAGTAAATTGCGTACACGTGAAAAAGTTTACATGAGAAAAAAGAAAATAAACCTCTTGCATATGTGTGTGTGTGCGGAAATAAAAGGAACAGAAAATTTCTTAAAATTTTTTAGTGTTTTTTGAAGTGCTGTATCTATGTAAAAATGGTCGTATAGAGATTTGAAAAAAAAAAGGATTTTGAAGCTTCACGTTTCTAGTTTCGAGATCTTTTGGCAACAACATTTTGCGAGCTACGGTTATCGCGCAATCATAAGAAATAACGGGGGAAATTTTTTTGTTTTTTTTTCAAGGGTCCATGGGCTCGATTTTTTTTTTCAGTTAAATCAATATATAGGTTAGTTAGTTTGTTTATTCAGCTTCAATTTGTTTTTTTTTGTTTCTCTCTACGTCTCTTTTTTGCTGAAATATCCGACTTTAAATGAAATTATTTGAATAAATAAATATTTTTTAAGCCACGTTTTTAAAACGGACTAAAGAGTATAAAATAATTTCTCCTAACCGCATACAGATTGTTCTAAAAATTTGTGATTGTGAATTTTTAATAGCCAGAAAATACTTGTAAGATTTAAAACGAAAAACGTTGGGCGGATGTAATAGATAATTGATGCATGAATAGTTCACCCAAGTCACTAACAATTTTATTGCACTGCAAATGATATGAACTGTTGTGTGAGTTTTCTCAACGACAGCTACTCCCCACACGCCTTACTATTATCTATGCATGTGCCCTACGTTTTTCGTTTTAAATCTTACAAGCATTTTTATAGCTATTAAAAATTCACAATCACAAATTTTCAGAACAATCTGTGTGCGGTTAGGAATCTGTATTGGGTTATAAATCTGTATAGAGCTAGGAGAAATTATTTCATACTTTTTAGTCCGTTTCAAAAACGGGGTTTAAAAAATATTTTTTTATTTAAATAATTTTATTTTCTGCGTCGCTTGTGTTGGGGGCCTGCCTCCTTGATCATCGTAGACGATGGAGAAGCAAAATTTTACACACACAAGCAAAAAATAAAAATATTTTTATAAAAAAATATTTAAATAGAATATATAGTTTAGTGAAAGAGAAAAAAATTTATAATAATAATAATATGCATAGTGCATAGTGCATTGATGACGATTTATAAATCGTCACTAATGCACTATTCACTATTAATATTATTATTATTTAATCTTTTTCTCTTTCACTAAACTATATATTTTATTTCTTTATTTATTTTTTTCACAATTTTTTTCGCTTTATCTTTCTCTGGGACAGACTTGCCTGTCTGTTTATTTGTCTGTCATCCAGATCTGAGCTATGTTCAAAGTTTCAAGTCTCTAGCTCATCCGGAAGTTAGTTTAAAATCGATTGCAACATTTTTACCGAAGAGACGGACAGCAAGCAAAGCGAGTTAATCATTTAAAAAATAAAAAAACGTGGTAAAAATATCATTTTGTCTTTGATCATCGATATCGCAGCAACCAATGATCGCACAGGGCATCAAAGGGCAGCTTTGAAAACTTGAATAAATTTCCTACAAGATCCTTTCGTTGATTTTTAACACATTTTTTTCACCCTTAACATTAATTTGAAAAAAGTTTTAAAAAATGACTATTTATGGTTTTTTGGTAAATCTACCACTACTTTACAAATGTTGATGGAAAGACTAATATTGCCAGGCTTTTTTTCAGCTTAATGTACCCTCAATAGCCCTGTCATTTTTTTAAATTGATCCATCGAACTGTTTTTCCGGACTAATTAATCAAAGTTTTACAAAACAATTAAAGGAACAAGTGTATTGTTCCTAAACATCGTGTAATCATCATAAACATGAAAAAAATAAATAAATAACAATTTTCTTCGACTTTTTCACACTTTGCACTAGTTGCTTGTTAAATTTGAGAAAAAATTCAAATTTTTTAATTCTTTATTTGTAACATTCCAGGAAACAATACTAACTTATTTTTTATACTATTCGGCCTCTGCGCACCATAATTTCACTTATCTATAATTGCATTAATTAAAAGTTGATACCCCCAAGCTGTGTTCACTAGTCCAGGGTTTCTCAACCTGGGGGTCCGCGAGCATGGCCTAAGGGGTCCGCGGACATGAATACAGATACAAAATTGACAAACGGGGGCATAGGGGGTCCGCCGTTAAAAAAGGTTGAGACAGACTGCACTAGTCGATCTGAGAACTTGTATGGAGTTTGGGGTGTGTGTGTGTGTGTGTGTGTGTGTGTGTGTGTGTGTGTGTGTGTGTGTGTGCGTGTGCGTGTGCGTGTGCGTGTGCGTGTGCGTGTGCGTGTGCGTGCGTGCGTGCGTGCGTGCGTGCGTGCGTGCGTGCGTGCGTGCGTGCGTGCGTGTGCGTGTGCGTGTGCGTGTGCGTGTGCGTGCGTGCGTGCGTGCGTGCGTGCGTGCGTGCGTGCGTGCGTGCGTGCGTGCGTGCGTGCGCGTGTGCGTGTGCGTGTGCGTGTGCGTGTGCGTGTGCGTGTGCGTGTGCGTGTGCGTGTGCGTGTGCGTGTGCGTGTGCGTGTGCGTGTGCGTGTGCGTGTGCGTGTGCGTGTGCGTGTGCGTGTGCGCGTGCGCGTGCGCGTGCGCGTGTGTGTGTGTGTGTGTGTGTGTGTGTGTGTGTGTGTGTGTGTGTGTGTAAATGGGCAATTCGCCCTAAATGATCATTTTGCAGGCACTGCTCTGGCAAGCATGATCAGCTGGCGCCGGCCGTCACACAATATATAAACCGATATACAGATCTCCAAACGAATGATTGATAAAAACGATTACAAAATTTCGTTATTTATTGTAAGATACATGTGCTTATTATTTTTTTTAGTGCGGAATTAAATAAATGTCTGATGGCTTCGAGGAATGTTTTTTCTGATGTTTTTGAATTTTTAGTATCTCTTCGGATTGCAGGTGTATATGGAGTCTGGATATTTACACTCAAGAGAAATGATTTTCATTATCAAAATACAGCAAAAAAGGGTTAACGACGATTTTTCTGTCAAATCTGTTTCGTAGGAAGATTTCGAAACATTTCAAACTTTTGTATTCCAAAACAAAACTACAAAGTAATCGAATAGCATCTATTAAAAAGTCAGGTAACATGCAAAATGATCATTTCAGGAGAATTACCCATATCATTACGTGGCCTGAGCGTAATTGTTAATTTTATTTCATTTTAATTCTAATTGTTCAATTTCAATTTTGATTTTTCATTTAATTTTTTAAAACTTTTTTGTTCAATTTAGAATATATGTGTAATAACAGTAGTAGTCTTTATTTCCAAGGTATACCCTTCGAGGGCATTACCACATTGGCACCCCCTCACATACTATTCCTCTTTACATTATTTATTTTTACAGATTATGGCATTCTTCGCTTGCGGGGAAGTCCTAAGTCCCGGACAGGTGATCTGAAGCAAAAAAATCAAACAGATTTTCACTTTGTACAATATTGTGTATGAGTTGACCTAGAATCAAGAAGACAAATTGAAAAATAAAAAATAGTGAGCGTTCGAAAGGAAGTTAATTTTTTTCTCAAAAACTTTCGCAGTTTTTTGCTCACTATTTTTTATTTTTCAATTTTTTTATTTTTATTCTAGGTCAACGTATACACAATATTGTACAAAGTAAAAATATGTTTGATTTCTTTGCTTCAGATCACCTGTCCGGGACTTAGGACTTCTGCAAGCGAAGAATGTCATCGCCCGCGCACCGACATACGTGGCTCCTCCCACTCCCACCACCATGTTTTGTCAAACTTTAAAAAATATTTTGATGTTCAATTAACGCCGCTTAGTCAACATACCAAAAATCGACATTCTATATTTAATACTTTTCGCATAAAAAATTGGTGAAAAAACGAACATTTTTTGGCCCAACAAGGGAGAACCTTCCCTTAAGTGCAACGACTTTTATATCAATATCTATAATATAAACCTATCAAAAAAATTCATGAAAACAGCCTTTCTTTAGCGTCTAAAGTGAGAAGACCCCTTGATTTTTCCTTCCAGAGGGGGGGGGGGGGGGGCAGCTGACCCTTCTGTCCCTCGCTGGGTACGTCGTTGCCTGCCTTTGGCTACGTCCTCGCTCCACTTTGACGAGTTTCCGGTTATATCCCCCCTTACCTCTTCTTAATACAACACATTTAATCAAATACTTATTCACGTCCCGAATAAATAAACATCGGAGCGCGAAAACCTCCGAAAATTGCGCACACACCCAAAAACTTGTATTTAACAAAAAGAAAATAAACCTTGCGCATATACATATGGATGTAAAATGAAATAAATAATCACATTCAAGCCATATGGCACACAATTTTATCAAAATCTTCACTCCTCCAATAAGCAAACACCCGAGCGCCAGCAAATTCAGTAAATCGCGTACACGCCTGACAATGTGTGTGAAAAAACGAAAATGAACTTTGCGCATCATTTTTCCATCGTTTTGCGGTTTTCAGTACCGACTGCTCGTAAACATTGATGCAATCCTGCACAGAGGTATAAGTTCCGACCAGTCGAAGTACAGGAGCGACGAATCAAGCTGGTCTAGTGTTATTGTTACTACGGTTTTTTCCCCCTACTCTTTGCATTCGAGGAATACACAGTGCGTATTCCGGGAATTGCATAAGCGTGCGCCTTTATGGCTTTTTTGTTAGGTGTGCGCGTCTGGGTGTATAGACAGCTCTGGGCACGATTGCGCTCGTGGTGCATTCCCTTGACAGAGAAAGGAAAGGCTGCAGACCGCCGTTTACTTTCTTTTTCTACGATATATATAAGTAGAGTGAGAAAAAAGATATATATATATATTTATATATATATATATATATATATATATATATATATATATATTTATATGTATGTATGTATGTATGTATGTATGTATGTATGTATGTATGTATGTATGTATGTATGTATGTATGTATGTATGTATGTATGTATGTATGTATGTATGTATGTATATACGTCACGCGTTCATTCAGCCAACCACAGGAATTCCAATTCACCGAACGTTCAATTTTTTTAATTTTCCCAATGGCGCATACATTTACCCGTGGATTTAATTCTGCATTGAGCAACATTCTTTCAGGGGTGCAGCCGGAGCACGATTTATAAATATTCTCGGTACGTACAGTAGATTAATAACAATAAAGAACAATTATCATTCTTCTTTATTTTCATTAAATGTAGCGCAAATCAATTTGAACGAGTTCGTTCGCAACCTTTTGCTATTACGATTGTTTTTTTAATATTGTTGAGAATAATAATTATCAGTGCACTTTTATTGAATAACTAATTAGTTAGTTAATGAGTAATTCATTATTAATTAGTATAATAATAATTTAATTTCTGTATTCACCCAATTACTGAATTTTTAATGAGTTACTGTAATTGTATTTTATTTAATTGTACTTTTGTTTTAAAAAGTTTCATTATTACAATAATTCTTATTATTATCATCATTATTGAGAACTGCAGCTTTTTACGTTATTACTGCTATACTGTTATAAAAAAATGCCAAAAATGTACATCGATGTTTGGCAATTTTTTCTTTGGGTAATGCAACCCATAAATGTATACTTAATTTCTTCATATTTACTCAATTACACAATTTTTATACAATTACTTATCATTGTATGGCATTTTTTATTATCATTATTATAATTATAATTATTACTAATAATTAATGTTTTTTCATTTTCTGAGTTCCAACGTATACCCGTGCAGATGTTCTAGTTCATTATTACTGTTATTATTATTGAGAATTGAAGCATATGACGTTATTACTGTTATGTATGTATTATATGGATTCATATGGCATCCGCGTATCGTAAAAACACGGACTTCTGTCGAAAAGGACTTTGTGTATTGTATGCTTGCGATAATGTCGAAAGCGATTGAGTCGATATTAAGGGGTAAGGCCAGAGTAGAAGTTAGAAAAAATCGATTTTTTTTCTCGCTAAAACGGTGCAATATCATCATAAGAATAAGTTACTATTCGATTTATAGCAAGAACATTTTTTCTTCACCGACTTTGAGCGTATTACGTAGGCCCACCTCTGGCACGGCCATAGAGTACCTAAAACTTTAAACGCGTTTTTCTTAAAACAGCTTTTTTCCACCTGGCGTGACAAATAACTTCAACAATTTTCACTCGATTTACTTCAAATTTAAAAGTTATGTTCCTAATTGCATATCGCAGAGAAGTACGTACGGAATCTCTGATTAATCGAAAACTTTTCATTTTATGAGCAGTTATATACGAAATTTTTCACTGAAAATTCATTCAAATACCTACAACTATTGAATAAAACAACATTTTTTAAATTCCGTACGTACTTCTCTAGGTATTCTAATGTAGATCGACGAAAATTTTTGTTGTTTGTTCTAGATAAAAAATTGTGGATGGTAAATGTCACGCCGCGGAGCGTCTAAAAAAAAGATAAAAGAAAATATTAATAATCGGCCAATTTGTACATCGAAAAAAATACATTTTTTCTAGCAGCTTGATATTCATATCAAATAAATGTGTAATTAATTTTATGAGTGAATCACTTTCATACGAAAAAAATGGTTAAATTCGCACATGATTTTATACCCGTTACTGTGGCCTAACCCCTTAAGGGGATTTTCGCTAAAAGCAGCCGTGAAATCGCCCGATGGTTTTGAGCGACTTGTCATTACCCTGAGTTCGAAGGGAGCGGCACAGCGAGCAAAAATGTAAACCGAGCTGGGAGTGACGTTCGTCATGTCTCGTTACTCGACGAGTTTTCGCGTGCGCAACAGGCTAGCGCGCCGCGGAGTGGGAGGAGCGCGCGAAGAGCCGCACAAAGAGGAGACGCGGAGAACGGTGTCGCCACGATACGCAGAGTGTATGGAGGTTGAGCCTGTTACAGGCGCCTCTCGCCTTCGTACACTGTTCGGATCAAGAGTCCGAACTTTGGAGGCTTTATCACCGTGCTAGACAGCGATAGAGACAGGGATATTGTTGCACCCACCACGCGCGACTTTCACATCGACTCGATACCAAACACGGATATCTCCGACAAACGGAAACTTTCGTGTGTACATGAACAGAACAAGTACACAATCCAACGGTTATTGGAACGTCTCGCCGGACATGGACAAATTGGCTACAAGAGTCACGTGTAATCGACGCCTAATTGGCTCATTACGGAGCCCCGTTACGCATTCGCTCTTGAGGCAAAGAGCGAAGCGAGAATAACGCGATAAGCAGCTCCAAAATAAGACACCACGCATATCTCGTTTATTTTTACAGATTTATTGCCGATTTTTTTACAACTCTGAAATCTTTTCTACCCCCTCCCCCTCGCCTCCTTCGGGCTCTTAGGCCTAATACTTCTTGCGATATCGCGAGCCCGTAAATGTGACAACTGGTGGCTGCTCGTGTGGCACGAAAGCTCGATAAAATTCAAGATCGTTTATTGGAATTCCGTACACTCTCTCAGGTGTGCGGGGGCGCTTGTGTCTCGCCAATTGGTAACGCGGTACCAAAATATATTACATCGAGATCTCTCGCGATAAGAGCACTCCAAATAACTCGAATATAATAATGATGTATCCGGGGGGGGGGTGCGTCATGTATTTAAACGACACACGCGCTTTCGTCACGCCTACCGCAACTCATCTCCTCGTCTAACGAGCACAGAGCAATTCTTACAACTGTGCCGTTCGACGATCAACTGCAAATTTGCTTAATTACGATTCCGAATATAGCACAGCATACATCATATTTCTTTCTTGCGTGATCTGGAAATTTTATCTTTTTGGTTGTATTTTGGAATCAACTCCGAGTGTGAGCAATACATGTCTTTTCTATTTTCGTCGATGGTCGGCACTGCTTAGTCAGTTTTTTTTCGACTGTCAATAAGTTTTGATTTTGTCAATTTTACGTATGATTTTTGTATAATTATGCGCCATGAAATGAAAATGCATATATCGACGCTGCTTACGAAAAGTAGCATGTTTCAGAATTCTTACAAAAACAAACACGTTTGATATCACCGCGAATTTCGGCTTCCGACACGAAAACTAGCAAGATTCGGTTTTCGCGACGAAAACTGGCACCTTTGGATATTTAACGCGAAAACTAGCACGTTTCGGCTTTCGCCACGAAAAGAAGCAGATATCGATGTTCACCGCGAAAATTAACATGTTTCAGCAACACTGGAATTGTTTCCGAATTTTCATCCATGCTTTTTTACGCCTTCCCTCTATTTTTTTACTCCAATTTCTTTGACCGCAATCGGAAATTTACGATTTTTAGAGCTCACAAAAAAATTTAATTCGACTTCAATTAAAATTGCAAGAATTCGGAAAATATCCATTCAACCTTACGTTGATACAATCCACGTTAAAAATTATTTTGACCAAGAAGGACGAGAGATGAAAATCTTTACAAAAAACAATAACATGGATGATGTTCGAATGTTCCAATTAAAACAAACGTCAGATAAAAAATTGCCTTTTGCACCAAGAAAAAAAAAGATTTACAGGCCATGCTTGACAGAGTATGTTGCTATGGAAGCTTTTTTTTACGAAAAATGTCGAAAAAAGGCTAAATTTGATACTTTTTGTTCAAACCGCCGCCATTTTTACAGATTTCACTAAAAAAAACTTCCATAGGAACATAGCGGCTTTCCTACAGATTAATAATAATTTTGAAATTTTTAGATAAAATTTGCGGCCGCAATCCTGGCCACCATGGGACACCATTTTTTCCACGCAATTTTCCGCAAATAGAAACAATGTTAAACAATAAATAAATAAATAAATAAAAAACATTTTGTATTCTTTATGGGCGCTTCAATTTGTAAAAAAAATTAGACCGATTAGCTTAGCCTATGCAGTTAAAAAAATCGCGAAAATTGGCTATTTTTCGTGCGGCCACACTGTGACGATACCTTAAGGTTAAAAAGAAGACTTTTCTAGATAAAACAAATAAACAAGAGTATTTTTAAAAAACGGGTCGGTAAAGTTATTATTTGTAGAACTGGCATGCGAAAAACCAAAAGCAGATGATTTATAGGTCGAAAATCGTGGGACTTTTACTAAACTGAAATTCCAGCATATAGTAAGACATGATCTGACCTATCGACTATTGCAAGATTATCCATTTATAATAGGACACCCTGTATAATGATAATAAGATATCATTATCATTTTTGATATTGTAAATGATTGTTTATTGTTATTACAAATAAACCGAAACATTGTTGTTCTCTAAATTGTAAATATTATAAATAAATAACGAATGGAAGCGGGTGCAGTGGAATGGAAGTTGAAGTATGGAAGAGGGCCCCGAGGTATCTAATTTCAATAATGAAGGGGGATGGTAGGTGGCGAAAAAATGCCCAAGGGAGGGAGTAAGAGCAATCGTCAATAGTAACCCATCAAAATGGGGAAAAGAAATAAAAGAAACAATGGAAAGCGTCGGTGAAGGGGCAATCTGGCGAGTCGTATGGAATGGAAATTTAAGGGAGCTGGAAAGGAAAATAAACAGAGGCGGAAATTTTTTTTATTGAACTATAAAATCAATACGATTGGAGCAAAATCAATGGGTCAACATACTTCAAGCAATATAATTATCGGAAAACAGGTTTACACATGGAAAAATATAATATAAGGTTCTTATCCTCGCCCTTATAATATAAGGTTGAGAAAATTTTAGACAGATTTTCGATTGTACGGAAGTTAAGGGGGGAAATACATATAGGTGGTCGAAAATGACAACAAATTTCGGGATTTTTTGCCAACGCAACTACTGGACCAATCGTTTTGAAATTTGTAGGGTATTTCATTGTACATTAGAAGACATGAAAAACATTTTTTTAAATCGACAATAAGTGATCATCAGCAGCCTGCAGCCAATTGTCACTGAACCAATTTTTCCCCGCGAACTGCGGCAGCTGTAGTTTAAAAAAATTAGAAACAAAAAATTCAAAAACCATTACATTCTATATGTAAGTACGCTGTCGATAAACCAAGAAAAAGTTGAAAAGTTGAATATTGTAATAATGGCGGCACTCAGAAAAAAAAGATCGAATTTTCGCCGAAAATTTTTGTTTTTTTAATGCAAAGAATGATTGTACAATTAATTTTTTTATTGAATATGGAGATTCATCGACGAGGTTTTGCAATCATGTGTCTAAAAACCTTTGGTTGAAATGAATCGGATAAATAGTTGTTTTATCGCTGCCGCAAATTTCGAAAATTCGTTCAGGAACAATTGGCTGCAGGCTGCTGATGAACA
>OX101789.1:47048788-47061958 GCA_944452715.1 Ophion slaviceki | reverse complement strand
CTTTTCAGAAAATGACGCTTATTCGGCTCAAAACTCGACATTTTCGCACGAAAACAAATTACGCGATGCTGATACAAAATCGCTAATATTTCAAGGTTATGGTTTCGCCAGATGTCCAACCTTACGATATGACGTTTTACACATGACAATTTCAACCATAACCTCCTGGTGAGGCCATCTTTTGTCAAACGGCGAAGACTTAGTTGTGCTCCCAATATTAATATCATATTATTGATTTATTAAATATTCATTATGTTTATTAGGGTTTGATAAATGTAATATTTATTGTATTTACTATTTATATAAATAAAATATTCGTTTTCATATTCCTTAGTGTCCAATTATTGTAGTATTTATTATATTAATCAGTCGCAATTGCACGACGGAGTCTCCCGAAAAGATGTTGCGCGAGTTTGAGAAGTGCCATCTCGTCGTTCAACTCTCCGCGCGGTATATTATCGGATGATACGCAATATCACGAGTGACCGTCGCTGTTCTTTTAGAACTAATTGGAGCGACAATTAGGACGGGCAAACGCGTCTATTAATTTAGGCCATCGCCTTGCTCTCTCTCTCTCTCTCTCTCTCTCTCTCTCTCTCTCTCTCTCTCTCTCTCTCTCCCTCCCTCTCTCTTTCTCCCCCCCTTCTTTTGCTGCGAGGCGTATACGAGCCATCCGCAACAATATCTTTAAAAAAGTTATCCAATATATACACAAGTTAATGAGTATATATATATATATATATATATATATATATATATATATATATATATATATATATATATATATATATATACACACATACATACACACACACGTAAATATTATTCCTCACTTTTTAAGTTCGTCGTCGGGGCTTGTGTCTTACGTCGAGAAAAACGACGCGAACGAATTCCGTCTGCTTTAATAAAAGCCAAGACGGACTTTTTTCACTCCATGACTGTCGTGAGTCATTTTCGGTAAAAAAAAACCATCCGTAAGTACCAAAACGATCAGGGAGGCATTGCAATAATTTTGTAACGAAATGATACAAGTAAACCGTCGATAATAATAATAATATTAATAAGTGTAATATATTCAATTTCGTTTCAAATGGGATTTTTTATGTAACATTTTTTTTTTTGTAATTTCATTTTCGACAAATTATTTTCGACACATTTTAGGTAAATATTACGGAGGGATGATTGAATCTATTAAAAAAAAATATGTTACTTATTATAACTCAAGGACACCACAGTGACAGGCCGAAAAACGGTCGTTTCTTCCAATTTTTTTTACTACTAGATTATTTATTTGGAATTCGGAGAAAATTTATGATATTAAGCACACAGTAAACTTATTTCGTGTAAATTTTTATTTAACAAAATTGAAAATTAACAACGTTAGTGAGGTATAATAGCGCCTTTGTATGAAAATGTGGTCCAACATCCGGATCGGTAACTTGACAATCGTTCGTCTGAAAAATATTTACAATGGATATAAATATAGTTCTCGTGTAGGTAGCCGTTTTCCGAAAGAAAAATCACCACATGGTGGGCGTTTAAAAAGAGTGTAATTTTGGTGAAATTTTTACTGATTTTCGGGAGCTTAAAAAATACAGAATTAAAAAAGACGGCTTAAAAATAACGCTACTGTAATTACGGATTTTTTTTCTTTTTTCGAA
Source organism: Ophion slaviceki (assembly GCA_944452715.1). Taxonomy (NCBI): domain Eukaryota; kingdom Metazoa; phylum Arthropoda; class Insecta; order Hymenoptera; family Ichneumonidae; genus Ophion; species Ophion slaviceki. Next base: position 47,060,297 of record OX101789.1, on the reverse strand, counting down.
TTGAAAATCGGACAATTGTAGCTAAAGTTATGATTGCGGCCATGTCGAGAAAAGTCGTTTCGAGAAAACCGCGATTGAAAGTTTTAGTATACGTAAATCATTGTGCTATCTGCTGTCACTGAATCATCTGCGACGTGGTCAATTTTCCACATCTTAACTGGAATTTTTTTTCACATATTCTTGAATATGTATACTTTGTGAAAATGCAAAAAAAAATGTTTGTTTTGACCCGTCAAAGTGGTGTCTCGCCTTAAGGGGGGAGATACCTTCAAGCGAGAAAGAAATTGCTGATTTTCACGATTCTTCATCATTTTTGAGACTTAGGGTATGTTTAATCACTACTTTAAAAAAAATTTAATTTATTATTCTTTAAAAACAATATTAGTATCGCGCGGTCTTCGAAACAGCTTGCGGCGGATGTCGTCAGGCGTAACACGTGGCGTCGACGGGATTGATCTGAAAAAAAACCAACGAAGATTTTTTTCTCATTAACACTCATACGCAAAATATGAACCAAGAAAAAGTGAGAAATGTTGAAAATCCATTAAATGATACACTTAAAACAAAAAGATTGCATTTTCCGAAAAAATTGCTACATTTTGCAATAGAAAGAAACTTTTTTTTTAACTTTCATAAAAATTTAGGGTTATGACTTAGACAATGAGGTTAGAAATATTTACACCAAATTTAAACAGAATCAGTCGATTTGTTTTTCAGCTATACGTCACGCCAGATTTGAAAATGCAGTGTCGAAAACTGTGCCATACCTCCGCCAATTTGAAAGATTAATGGAAATAAAACAATACTATGTAACAGCCAAAAGTAGAAATAAAACATACTCTAAGTCTCAAGAGTGGGAAAGAAATTTTGCCTTTAGAAAAAAAAAATCATGTAAATCAGCGAATGGTTTCCTTGCTAAAAGGTATCTACTTATAATAGTTACTACGTATAATAGTCTACTAAAATAGGAATAATAATTATATGAGTTCAATATTAAATGATGGCGATTGTGTTAATTAATATCGACATGTGTGTGTGTATATATATTAGGGTGATTCGTTTCAGGGCAACTTTTTTTTTTCGACCCATCGTGCCCGAAAACCTTTAGTTGGTACCCAAAAACGAACTTTCGTGAAAAGGGGGTGTTGTCAAAAAATATTTAGAGGTCGCGAATCAAAATTGAAGGTTTCCCATTTGATTAACATTGAAAAAAATGTTTTCCTCACTATTAGTGTTACCATTCCGCGAATTTTGATATTGCGATATTTTCCAAGTGGGTTCTCATAGGAAATATGATACTCCACAATAAAGTTCATTGAGCCATGGCCGTAAATTCAACCGTTTCAGCGGCATCATTATTTCAAGTGAATACTGTGCAAAATATCTATTCAAACGGCTGTAACGCCTAAGCTATTAGATATATCGAAAAAAATTCAGATGAGAACTTTGTAGAGAAGGTAATTTTCTACAAAAAAGTCTTATAAGCCGAGCCCGAAAATTCAACTCTTTCTCAGCTATAGGTGGATGAAGTAAAATAAATAGATTTTTTTTAAACAAAAACAAATCTATTTATTTTACTTCATCCACCTATAGTTGAGAAAGAGTTGAATTTACGGGCTCGGCTTATAAGACTTTTTTGTAGTAAATTACTTTCTCTACATAGTTCTCATTTGAATTTTTTTCGATATATCTATTAGCTTAGGCGTTACAGCCGTTTGAATAGATATTTTTGTACAATATTCACTTGAAACAATGATACCGCTGAAACCGTTGAATTTACGGACATGGCTCAATGAACTTTATTGTAAAGTATCATATTTCCTATGAGAACCCACTTGGAAAATATCGCGATATCAAAATTCGCGGAATGGTAACACTAATAATGAGAAAAACATTTTTTTCAATGTTAATCAAATGGGAAACCTTCAATTTTGATTCGCGACCTCTAAATATTTTTTGACAACACCCCCCTTTCACGAAACTTCGTTTTTGGGTGCCAACTAGAGGTTTTCGGGCACGATGGGTCAGAAAAAAAAAGTTACCCTGAAACGAATCACCCTAATATATATATATATATTAGGGTGATTCGTTTCAGGGTAACTTTATATATATATATATATACACAGACAAATCTTATCTATTTGCGCGTCTGATGGGTACACACACGTGTTTCTAGGGGTTTACACGCATTTGCGTTTTTAGCTACTTGGTGGTTACGCAATACACGTATTTAAGAAGCAATGTAGGAAGGTACATACGAGAGACGAAGGAAATCGGTTGATTGACACGTACAAGAGAAGACCGAAGCGAGGCAATTCGCGCAAACTAATATACAGGAGATCTAGATTATCATTGATAATTTGTAACGGTTATGGTCATTGCGAGTACCTCCAAAATACTACGGTAAATAGTGAGAATCCACTTTGTTATTCGTAAGAAAACTTTAACGTGTGTATCGGGGGTCTCTGTGTCGATGAGCTTTTTCTGGCCTTATCACACCCCGTGGAGCAAAGAAAAAACCGCGCTAACGAAAAATGCGGAAAAAATATTGTTTGTATTTAATGGTTAAAAAAAGACCCGAGTACTTTTGTATCGCGATCCGTGATGTTCGTTCGTGGGTCATTATGCAAATGTCACGGGAATTTCCTGATTTTTGGAAAGTCAGCGCCGCGCGAATGAAAATACGCGCGTGCTCTGAAGTTCCGATTTAATTTTTAATTGATTGCGAATTAAGTTTGAATCGATTGCGAATTAATTTTGAATTGATTACGAGTTAATTTCGAATTAAGTTCGAATTGATGACATATTTATTTTCAATTTATTTTGAATTAATTTTGTACTGATTACGAATTAATTTTGGCTTCATTATGAATAAATTTATTTCGAATTCATCTCGAATTAATTTCGAAAGAGAACCCATATTCAGGTGAATTCATACACTGACCCGGTTTCGTTCCGCGTGTCGAAAATATTTTTACGTAAAATAAAAAAACCGAAAAGTCGCGACGAACTTTTGGGGGCGGACGCAGTCGCGCGGAACAACGAAACAATATTATACGTACATACACATGCAATATTTTTTTTCGCCCGAATCCCGTCCATATTATTATTGAACGAAAACACCGAAAAAAAAAACAAGAAAAAATCGCATCCACGTCAATTTCTTCAAAACGAGGCGGAAATTCGTAACTTTTTCAGACTTTCGGGGAGCAAAAAAACAAATCCGAATACTCAAGTTACAAATAAGCCTCACGGCAATATTATTAACAATAAAAAAAAACAAGAAAATAAAAAACAATTCGCATTCCATTTTCTCGATGATAAGATGGATTAAGATTTTTTTTCTTTTGAGCATCTTAATATGACATTTGTCACGTGGGTTTTGTGTGTATCTGTTTGTATTGTACATAGAATGAGACGGAGTATTTTACGAGTAACTTACCAATACAGTCGTTCGGAGCATGGCTGATTGAAGAGGGGAGCGCGGGGCGGTGAAACCACGATTCCCCTCCCCGCTGCGCATCTTTCGTATATAAAGCTTTCAGCTTTGTACCCGCGCTTCGGTTGTTCCCGCTCCGGGCAACTTTTCACCAAGACTTGGCACACCGCACACCGTAAGTCGATTTTAATAGTATTTTGTTTTTCTTCATTTTTTTTTCTTCTCTTTCCCCGACACAGAAATACGGGAGCAAATACGTATGGCGCGATGGGAACATTTTATTCTTTTTTTTTGACTCATTGAGAATACGAGTGAACCTGTTTTTATATTGTTTTATATTGTTTTATTTTAAAAACACAATTATGGAGCGAAGACGTATCGTCGCCCGTAGGATCCGAAAAATTCGATTGATCGCAATTTCTTAATAATTTTATTTTCTTAAAATGCAGAGCGATCTTATCGACGTGCAATGAAATTCCGTGGCCCGGGGAGAATCAAATCTTCGATGTATCGACATGTGTCGGAGTCGACGCGAAACAATCATGGAGAAAAATGATCCCTGGGATAATTTGGATTTTTGTATTTTTTTTTAGGAATTAATGGTAAAAAAGGGAAGATGAAAAAAAGAGTCGCGAACGGATGATTCGGCTTACGTAGATGCAGCGATCAAGAAGAATTGAACTGTTGCGTAAAAATATGAAAATGACGAATGACTTTATGAACGAAGAGAGTTGAGAAAAAAATTGACGAAAAGTGCGAAAAAAAGATCGGAATGACTGAGAAAGGAATTGAGATAAAATCTATTGAAAAATCGACTTTAACAAGACATTTTCATCTTTTTTCGCAATAGTTGAATTATTTTCCCATTGCCGAATCTACCTAAACCGAAATTTTTTTTTCGAGAGGTTTTTTTTTCCTTCGACATTAATTTCTACATAAATCAAAATTATCCCAGATGGAATTTGGATTTTTTAATTTACCAAAACGAAATTTTCCTTCTCAACGTTTTTCCTTATATATACATATATATATATAGCGCAAAAAATATATATATAACATATCAAAATACCAAAATTTACATATTTGTATTTTTTTTTCCGTCTTCGCATAACCAACAACTATTATTTTTTTAGTGACATATTTTATATATATATACACGTAAAATATGCCACCACTTTTATTTTTGGCGTGATGACACCAATTTACTATTCACACGTGTTAACACCGTTTGGCCATGATTTTTTGTTTTTGTTTTCCATATATTTCGATATACCTCGATATGTTCATCGGCGACTGGGCGAGAGAAAGAAGAATGAAGAAAGTTTTGCGCTGCACTTTCGATAGCCTGTGTGGCCGTGATGATCTCCGCGCGATCTACGACTGTGGTGTTTTTTTTTTCTGTTTGATTGAACGATTGGTAAATTCGGGAGCGAGATAGTGCGGTAAATTTTTCGGCTGGGTCGACGGTGGGGGGGAGGGGGGCTCGAAGGACGCGGCTGCGCGGCTGGTAAACAATTGAACAAAATAAAAAATCGATTCTCCATCCCAACGTCTCGTAAAAAGCGTCGTAAGAAAAGTTATAAAAAAAGGAAGATTTGAGAAATCAAAAGTGCGATTAAGATTGTTCGGTGTTTTTTTTAGTGGAAAATAAAAAATGCGCCGAGTGTGCTGCGTGAAAAAAGTTTTATAGTTTATACGACGAAATAAATAAGAAATAATTGAAAATCTGAAGAAGAATGTATAATTAAAGTTGTTGACTCATTATGTAGTAAAAACTAATTTTGAGCAATTAAACAAAAAGCGAAACCAAAGATTATGAATTATTATTTGATTTGTTCAATTTACCAATAGAGCAATTTAATAAAATTTCGTGCCATTGAAAATATGGAGCGACGTATAAATTACCAATAAAACTATCCCTTGACCGATCGAGTTACGAATAAAACTGAGTTTTGTGGGTTCAGAAATAGGGAAAATAAAAAATGAAGAGGCACCTTACGTATGCGAAACGGGATATTTTTTTATCGTTGGGAAAAAATGAATTTGCTATTCCAACGTTTCGGAGGCTCAGCGATTTTTTGGACGGAAGGTTTTAATGAAATACGTGGATGTAATGGGTCAGTGAACCGAATTTTATTTTTGAGGTGCACAGCTAAGTAAATAAATCAATAGTCATCGGTGATGAAATTATTCATCAACTTTATAATTACGTCGGCGATTATTCATAATTATATTTGCAATAAATTTTAATAGTCATAATTATATTTGCAATTATTTCTAATATTCATAATCATATTTAAAATAATTAATAATATTCATATTTATATTTTTCATTATTCCTAATATTCAAAATTATATCTGCAACTATTCATAACATTCATAAAAATATTTCCAATTATTTCTAATGTTTATCATTTTTTCTCCATTTATTCACAACATTCACGAAAATATTTCCAGTTATTCCTAATGTTTATAATTTTTCTGCAATAATTCATAACATTCATAAAAAAATTTAATTCTTCCCACTATTCATAATTATTCATAATTTATTTAAATCCCAAGATTGTTGAGCCTCCTTCGGATCGTCGCGACCAAGCAAAAACACACGTCAATACGATCGCGTCTCGTGAAAAATCTGATACGCGAGTGCACAAATCGCGATTGGCTACAAAAAAAAATTGAAGTTGGCAAGTGCGATTATTAAGTGATAAATTCCGTGGGCGTCGTGCGACGAATCCAGCTGCGGGATAATTCACCATCACTCCCGTTCTCGTCACTAACAAGTACACGCATTTTTATGCCAAGTATCACCGTACGCCCGTAAAAAAAACAATCGCGTCGTTTCGAAACGAAAAAGCAAAAATTGCCATCCCACAGGAGGGTCACACGCGGACGATATTTTGGCTCTTTGGACGTATTTCGCGAGGGTGATGCGAACGAGCGACGAAATGTGTATCACGAGGGGGGACCAAAAGAAAACGTCTGGCAATCGCGGCATTTATTGTTAGCCGCGGTACGAATCCGGTTCGAACTGCTCTTAAATATATTGATCCCAGGCGGGAACGGGGTTGAATGAGCTCCGACAACAATTTGATCATCATCGATCACGTGTTGAGCGCACTCCGATGTTTCGTAGTAGTCGTATATTTGTATGCTTATTGGTGACGTTGAAAAACAAAAGCTCGGTGGAAGCGTGCAAAGTGGTTCGTTTAAGGACCCTTAACTTGTACATGCTCGGTCAAAAGTTTCCGGCCGTGCGTTACGAATCTCCCGCTCGTTGGCCTGTCCGAAATAAAAAATAAAAAAAATTCAATAGCGCAACGCGTCAAATTTTATTTAATTCCGAAATTAAGAAATTAATTAAAGTGATTGAATTTTGAAATTAAGAAATTAATTTAAATGATTGAATTTTGAAATAAGAAATTAATTAAAAACGGTTGAATTCCAAAACAAAGAAATTACTTGACATCGTAATGTTACTTGACAACGTAATCGACAAAATAATTTAATTCCAGAATCAAGAAATTAAATTTGGCTAGAGTCGATGAGAGACTTCAGAATCTTGTGAGAAAATTAAAAAATAGAATAGATTAATGAAGCGTCACGGTCCAGAGGAGCTCTATTTTTTTGCCACTTTCTTGACTCGCGTTTCCACTCTCGGTGGCGAAAAATTCTCGTCAGGGTCGAAACATTTTATTTTTATCCAGAAAAGAGGGGCTTGTTGGGATCTTTTTTTTCGGCGCACGAGCCATTCCTTGTACATTGGGACGACGGACGGTTGGCTGTGATTGTGAAATTTGACTTTTCGGGCTATTGGATTTCGTTTATTTTCCCTTTGATGTGGTTTCGCAAATATGAAATAATTAATATATTGTATATCAGATAAATACAATATAATAATTGAAAATACACAATATGAAAAATAATCATATATCAATGAGTAATAAAAAAGAAAACGAATTGATAAGTAATAATCAAAATTAATTAATAAAAATAGTTAATTAATAATAATAATGCAGGAAATAAAATATATCGTTTATGATGAATGGGGGATGTGGGTGGAATAGAGAAAAACGTAGAAAATGAAATAAAAAGCAAAACGGAGCAGGAAATCCAGAATGACCGGTGCAGGATTGATGAGTCAACATACTGCAAAGAGTATTTAGTTCAGTAAAAGAGACGAAAACCCAGCACTTTCTAGCGTAAAATACGAATTTTTGACTGAAGGTAGATGGTTGCATACTAAAAATAACCCCAATAAAATGTTGCCCCTCACCTCGCCCCAACCCTAAGAAAAAGGGGTTGAAAACTTAAAAATCGCCGTATCTCGATAATTAATAGCCCGATCAAAAAAAAAATTCAAACAAAAGTTGCTTGGAATAATAAAATTCGTATAAAGTCATATGATGTCCAACTCCCTATCTTTGAAAATAGCGGCACAAAAACGATTCGAAAATTCAGTGGTGCTCTCGTGTTTTTGTGCCGCCATTTTCAAAGATAGGCGGTTGAACGTCAGATAACTTTATACGTATTTTAGTATTCCAAACGACTTTTGTTTGAAACATTTTTTGATCAGGCTATTAATTATCGAGATACGACGATTTTTAAGTTTTCAACCCCTATTTCTTAGAGTTGGGGCGAGTTGAAGGACAACATTTTATTGGGGTTACTTTCAGTATGCAACTATCTACCTTCAGCCAAAAATTCATATTCGAAGTAGTCGAAAAATTAGAAGTGCTGGAATACAAAGGGGGCACAAGAACTGCGGCAAAAAATCGAGAAACTGGTTAGGAATAATTCCGTCAATGAGCTATGTGGGGTGTAGTTCCGAAGAGGACACACCTCCAATTAATTTGGGTTTGTCTGGTCACCCGTGTATTTTTACCCGCTGATTACAAATATGATAGTGAGAATACCCGCAAATTCGATTTTCAAGGTCAAAACTCACAAAAACTGATGTACTAAAAACTTTTCTACCATATTTTAATACCTGTTGATCTTAGAGATAAATATTTCCAACAAAAGTTGTAGCCTATAAAAGATTGATATTTTATGTTCCATACAGTTTTTGCCTAAAACCATTCTGTTTCGAGAAAAATGGGATAATGCTCCAAAAGTACATTTTACTAACAATAAGCTCCATTAGTTTCGATATTATCTACTTACGCACTCTACCGCGGGAAGGTTGGAGTTGTTTGGATTTGTTTGTTGTGTTGTCTGTTGTTTGGGTTTGTTTCTTGTGTTGTGTGTTCTGTGTTGTTAGTTCGGGTATGCATATATCGTTGAAGATGAAACTGCAACCTTCCCGCGGTAAACTGCGTAAGCAGATAACATCGAAGCTAATGGAGTTTAGCAAAATGTACTTTGTCGAACATTATCCCATTTTTCTCGAAACAGATTGGTTTTAGACAAAACTTGTATGAAACACAAAAGATCAATCTTTTTATAGGCTACAATTTTTGTAAGAAACATTTTTCTCTGAGATCAACACTTGTTACAATAAAATACCAAAACTTAAAAAAAATCAGTTCTTGTGAGTTTTGACCTTGAAAATCAAATTTGCGAGTATTTTCACTATCATATGCGCGTTCAGCGAGTAAAAATACATGGGTGCACAACATTTCAAACCAACTGGAGGCATGTCCCTTTCGGAACTTTATCCGCTATGTGCGTGTGTAAAGGGATTTGAGGCAGTGATAAAAAATGTAGTGCAAGGAGAAGGAAACTTCAGTATATAATGTTTAAAAACAAAAAAACGTCGATTGCAAAATTCATACCGAACCCAAACAAACAAACAAACAGACAGACAAAAAGCGAGTTAATAAAAACGTGGTAAAATAGTATAAAAACGGAAGTTCATGTATACAATGTGTAAAAAAAAATATAAAAGGGAATAGTATGGGAGGGGGGACTATCAGTAAAGATCCTTAAGGGGTACACCATGAAAATACAAATGACTTTTACTTTATCGTTTTTAATTATTATATTGTGTGGGTGTAGGTGTGCGCGCGCGCGTGTGTGTATAATAACTAAAAACGTTATATTTTATTTTCTACAATATTATTATTAATTTACTATTCTAATTCATTTATTTTATTTTTTGTTGTTTAATATATATATATATATATATACATATACATACATACATATATATATATATAATTTCTTATCACATTGTTTTTGATAATTTACATGACTAATATAAACAAAAGAAAAATAAAATAAATGAATGAGAATAGTAAATTAATAATAATATTGTAGAAAATAAAATATAACGTTTTTAGTTATTATAGACACACGCGCATATATATATATATATATATATATATATATATATATATATATATATATATATATATATATATATATATATATATATATATATATATACATACATACAATTTATAATATAAACAATAATAAATCAAATACTTAACTAAAGCAATAATAGTACTAAAAAAATGCATGTACAATACACATAATTGTGTCCGTCACTTTGTCGAAACAGCGTGCCCGTCTTTCGAATTCGTATATCCGGTGGTTGGTTGATCCGCGGACTAGCATAAAATAAAATTGTACGACCTCGCGCTCGTACAATTTTCACGATTTTATTAATGGCACCATTCCGAGTCGTATCGAGAGCGTTTCACGCTTCCTTTTTTTTCGTTCCTTCTCTATTTTCGCCCAGTCGTGCTATTTTTTTCACGCTTCCACTCGGAAATCCATTTTTTTTTACCGAGAGAAACGGAAGGCAATCGATTTTTGCATCAGCTCGCTCTTTAAGTTCGAATTCATTGAGTGGTCGATTATTAGTCTTTTTTCAAAGGACCTACGGGCATGTACAGTCTGTCTACTTACTCATCGCACATTTATCTTTTCACCCTTATCGTGACCCTTAATCCTTGTCTTATCAGCCAACACGTCACTAATAATAACTCACCGGGAAAAAGCTTTTTCCTTTGTCGGCCAAAGTATGCGCGCCTTCCGATCCGAGAATTTTTTTATTTTCATTATTTCTGGCAAAGAATCTCGGACGTACGATAGATGGGCGTTTTTTGTGGCACGGAAATCGTTGTTTACCCGAAAAAACGCCATGCGTCACTAGGATCGCTATATACCTTGCCACTTTGAATATACAACACTCGTCACATTTTGACTCTGACGTCACTTCGTATCTCTTATACACTGTGTGCGTTCCACGACCGTGCTTGCTTCGTATTGTGCATTTGAATGCTCATTTCTGACTCTCTCTCTCACACACACACACACAGTCTCGCTCGTATCTAGGCTGTCAAACGGGTGTGTGTATTTTCGAATGACCTTTCCGGGACGTATGCAAATAGAAAGAAAAGAAGAAGAAATCACTAAGAGGTCTACACTCTTTGTTTTCTGCATCATAATAAATTTACCAATGGGCGTTTTTTTTTAGTAGAATTCTTTGAGTCTCATGAAGGGTTTGTTATTCCCACATATAAATATAAATATAAATATATATATATATATATATATATATATATAAATGATTTTCTGAACATGCCACTTTTTTGTTTTTGTATAGTAGAATTCTTTGATAAAAAAAAGGAAAAAAAATGCGCGTTGAAAAATTCATTAGGTTGTGCAAGTGTTAAAAAAGTGCAGGAGTCGTAGTAAATTTTTTTCTCATACACATATATGAGAAGAAGAAATATATATATATATGGGGATAGCCAAGACTTTCTTGAGACTCAACGAACTTTACCATCAAAAAAGAAAAAAAAATCGTGTTGACAGAGTGCAGAACGCTTAGTCATTTTTTTCTTCCCACATATGTATAGGCCTCCGAAGTAACTTTCGTGGTGGCGCCCCGTAACGGCTGCCGGTGGCAAAACTTGGATTGGCGCATGGCGGTTAAGTCAAACCGGCACAAACACGAAAGAGCTAGGCTTGAGCAAGCATCATCGATTGGAGATCTTACATTGTAAATGGAATGTGCTTGTAAATAAAATAAAATAGTGTGATGGAAGTAATAACGATTACTTGCGGATTTCAATGTATCCTCATGACTTCCTTTCGCCCTAAAAGCAACGTCGA
>OX101789.1:46946288-47046288 GCA_944452715.1 Ophion slaviceki | reverse complement strand
TACAACAACAAATATAAAAGAAACGACGTCCATCATTGACCGTGTTTCGAAAAGTTTTATTCAATCAATTTGGTTTAATAAGATAAAATAATTTGTTTTTACATTATAATCCTTGATAATTATCGTTCCTTTTTTTAAGAGTCTGTTTGTTGCAATTAGGGTATTTCTGTCGATGATTTTGCACTACACCCAATAAATATTGTAGCTACTCTTCGTTTTTTGTTAATGAACCGTTATATGCTTCTATCAAACTGACACCTCGTTCGGCTACGTTATTAACGACTTTTGGATTGAAAAAAAATCTGAGCAACTCAAATAAGTGGCATTTTCCGGCCATAATTCAATATTTACTCTCAAAAAATCATGAGGTAAATTGAATTGCTGGAAAAGAAATAAGGATTCTTGAGTAACGAAATCGCTTATGTCTTTTTTCAGCAACACTTCCTAATCATTTTTTTTAAATTACTCACTCGGAAGGATTTTTTTATTTTTCTCGAGATTGCAGAGCTTGTACCATTTTTGCCTTCACACTTATCGGCACAGCATTGTCGAAAAACGATAAAGCAACAATTTTCTCGTTAAAGTACCACAAATGACTAGCTAATTTTTTCGAGGCAGCCTCTCCTACTACAGGATTCACTTCCCAATAACGAATGAAATTTTGTAGCAGTGACAGATCTTGATTTGGGGCCAAAATGGGCGAAAAATGTCGCGGTTTCCCGTTCGTGGCGCTAGTGTGAAGCTTGTAATTTTGCACTACGAGCTACCGCATGCTGCCGCCAGGTGGCAGCGTGTGCTATGGCGCGCACGCCGCTTAAATAATAAAATTTAATTTCAGACAGCGATACCACTTGAACGGTTGTTCTAAGCTAATTGTTCGTAGGAACATTTTTTGTAGGGCATTCAATTCTCTATCAGAAAATCTTATTGACATTTTTGTGAGATTTTTTCCTGAAGAGTTTTACTACGACGTTTAGAAGTGCCAATATTTTCCTGTGTTATACTTATGGAAAGTATTCAAATGCAATGCGCCGTTCGAAATAATTTTTTTTCGAGCTCTCCTTCGAGGATTCTTCTCTTTTTATCTTAATTCATCTTTTTTTGGTGGATGCAAGCGAAAAAAAAAATATCGATTTTTTTCCGCACACCCTAATATATATATATATATATACATTGGGAGTATAAATAAGTCTCCGCTGTTTGACGAAAGATGGTCCCACCAGGAGGTTATGGTTGAAATTGTCTGATGTAAAACGTCATATCGTAAGGTTGGACATCTGTCAAGACCATAACCTCGAAATATTAGCGATTTTGTATCAGCATCACATAATTTGTTTTCGTGCAAAAAATGTCGAGCTTTGAGCCGAATGAGCGTCATTTGTGGGAACTTTTTAATTCTTATTTAGTTCTTCAATTTGAAGAAATCTGCAGCTAAGGCGCATCGATTGCTTGTAGAAGCACATAGTGAGGCTGCTTTAAGGCCTTGGGCCCCTCTAGAGGCCGAAAAAATAGGCTATTTGGGGATTTTTTTTTCAGAAAAGTACAAAATAAATCGAGATTACAAAAAAGGTTTTTTATCATACATATCAGTGACTGTATAGAATAATTTTTTTTTAAGCGATTAGTTTCAAAATGGCGGCTGTGCAGCGTTTATCTCAAAACTGCATTTTTCAAGTAGGCCGGAAACATAACTCAGACAATTTTCAACCGATTCACATGAAATGTTGAATAAACCTTGAAAAATACATTGTCTATGAGAACACGTAGGATTTTTTTCGTTATATTGCATAGTTCATTTGTTATTAACGAACTTTTAGGCAAATTTTTGGAAAGTGAAAAGTTTGCCTAAAAAATCGTCAGATAATTGTTGATAACAAATGAACTATGCAATATAAAAAAGAAAATCCTCCGTACTTCCATAGACAATGTATTTTTCAAGATATATTCAACATTTCAAGTGAATCGGTTGAAAATTGTCTGAGTTATGTTTCCGGCCAACTTAAAAATTGCAATTTTGAGATAAACGCTGCACAGCCGCCATTTTCAAATTAATCACATAAAAAAAAATATTGTACACAGTCACTGACATGTATGATAAACACCCCTTTTTATAATCTCGATTTATTTTGTAGTTTTTCTGAAAAAAAAATCCTCAAACGCCTATTTTTCGGCCTCCGGAGTGGCCTGACCCCTTAAGTGGGTGGTTTCAAAAGTCTAAGAACGGTGAGTGTGACGTCGAAGACAAAGAACGTAGCGCAACGCCGAAACAAAGACGCGGAATTGGAAGCATTACTGGAGGGAGATTCGTGCCAAACGCAAGAGTTCCCCCAAATGACACTCATTCGGCTCAAAACTCGACATTTTCCCACGAAAACACACTACGCGATGCTGATACGAAATCGCTAATATTTCAAGGTTATGGTCCTGCCGGATGTCCAACCTTACGATACGACCTTTTGCATCCGACAATTTCAACCATAACCTCCTGGTGGGGCCATCTCTTGTCAAACGGCGGAAACTTATTTGTACTAGCGATACATTTATATAACTACTCGAAAAATAAAGTGAGGTTAAAAACAAGTAAAAAGTAACGCGTTGACAATAAGTATTTGCTGAAAAATCGCCATAAATCAGTCGATGTAACCAATACGATGTACGCATTTGAAGACACAAAATTACACCCACATACATGTACGTACAAGCCCTACGTGCCACATGTACGTGTATGTGTGTGCGTGTATTTATTATAATATGTATATGCTCGCGTCACTTCAGCGAACATCTCGAAGCTCCTCTGGTTGACCGGAAGTTTCGATTAGCAGACCCGGCTACGGTATCCGTAACGAAACTCTTCCATTGATAGCATTTATCTCGTGGGACGTGTATATATATATGTGTGTATGTCCACATTGTTGTGCCATTGATCGTTGTATACAGAGTGAGTATCAAAGGCAATCGATGCTCCCACGGGTATATCGAAATATATATATATATATATATATATATATATATATATATATATATATATATATATATATATATATACACGCACATACGTATATTCATTCAGAAATATAAATATAAATATAAATATTAACATATCAGAAAAGAATTTGACTTTTACGATCTCACCGCCAGGCGCGATACAAAAAAAAAACACTTGATTGATAAAACCGCATACCGCAAGATTACCGAAAAAATATTGCCCCATATATATCACACGAGAACCAGACTTTTCCAATCTGACGGGCGTGTGCGTGACAAAAAAAATTAATTGACCATAATGCATAACGCGAGATAAGAAAAAAAAATATTTATATTTTTTTCAGTTTGCGTTAAAATTTCTCAAGTCTTCTTACGTGCATTATCGTTCGCGATATGTCATACGCACATGTGTACATATACCAGGTGTGTAAGTATGAAACCGGAATTTTTGTACAGAAAAAACACGTTTATTGTAATGATATGATACAAAGTAACTTATTCAAAGTATTGTCCGTCGCTATCTATACATTTTTCCCATCTTTCTGGCAATTTGTGGATTCCGCGCCAAAAGAACTGTTGCTCTTTTGAGGCAAACCAGTCATCGAGCCATTTTCGTACATCTTCGTAAGAAGTAAAGTGCTGCTCAGCAAGTGCGTGTCCCATCGATGCAAACAAGTAGTAATCGGATGGGGCAAGGTCCGGTGAGTAAGGCGCGTGCTGAAGAATCTCCCAACGGAACGACTCTATCGTTTCCTGGACCTCTTTTGCTTTGTGTGCTGGTGCATTGTCATGCAGCAAAATCACCTTGTGTTGTCTTTGTTGGTATTCTGGTCGTTTTTCACGCAAAACTCGATCCAAATCGGTCATTTGATGTCGGTAGCATTGAGTATTGACAGTTTCCCCAGGTTTCAGCAGCTCGTAGTAGATTACGCCCTTCTGATCCCACCAAACACACAGCATTGTCTTTCGTCCGTAGCGGTTTGGTCTTGCCGTCGATATTGATGGTTCACCCGGAGTAACCCATGACTTTTTGCGCTTAGGATTCTCGAAATATGTCCACTTTTCATCGCCAGTCACAATTCGATGGAGAAATGACTTTCTCTTGAACCTGGCGAGCAGCATTTCGCATGATGTTTTGCGGTTTTCCTGCTGTCTTTCGTTGAGTTCATGTGGAACCCATTTCCCCACCTTTTGTATCTTTCCCATGGCTTTCAACCGAAGGGAGATGGCTTCTCGGGTCACCTTTAACTGATCCGCCAGTTGTTGTTGTGTTTGAGCGTCGTCTTCGTCCAACAAGGCTTGCAGGTCAGCGTCTTCAAACTTTTTCGGTGGTCTTCCACGTTCTTCGTTCCTCACGTCAAAATCGCCACTTTTGAACCGTTTGAACCACTCAAAACACTGTGTTTTACCGAGAGCATGCTCACCAAACGCCTCCACAAGCATTCGATGCGATTCGGCTGCGGTTTTCTTCAGATGAAAACAGAAAAGTAGTGCTGTCCGCAAATCGTAATTTGTTGGCACGAAACTCGACATGTTTATCTCTAATAAACTAATGCTACTAAATGAAACTCGTGTTATTGTGAGTTGGAAATCTTTGTCGGATATCAATACAATAACAAGACACCGCTGACGTGATGTGTCGGTAACTGCATCGACATCTAGCGCCACCTATGGGCAAATTCCGGTTTCATACTTACACACCTGGTACATCTCTCAATGGAATCTGCCTTTTCCGATCTCACTGACAGGCGCGTGCAAAAAAATGAATTGACAATAACACATACCGCCAGAAACAAAAAAAATATTTACGTATTTTCAGTTGGCGTTAAAATTTCTCGAGTCTCGTAACGTGTGTTATTATTATCCGCGATATGTACATGCACACGCGTATATGAATCGATCTAACACACACACACACGCGTGCATGTACGTATGCATGCACAGGCTGTCTCATGTTGAGTGCAACCGGGAATTATCTCGAAAATGTATTCTCGTGTCTAAAAACAAATTTATAGTTTTCCCGCTTCGTTAATTGACAATGAATTATTTTATTTCGCCTTCGCGAGCAACTCGTTTCGCCAAATGAAACCTCAAATTGGCCGGTCACCAGGAGTGGCTCGAGTTCCGAATCAGTCTGTGCACATATACAGGGTGTCCTGTAATTAATGGATAATCCCGCAACTGTCGATGGGTCAGATCATGTCCTACTGTATGCTGGAATTTCATTTCAGTAAAAGTCTCACGGTTTTCGAGATGTTGAGCTTTATGGAATTTTTCAAAATCTCGCGCTTCTGCTTTTTCGTGCCATTTCTCCAAATGATATAAATCGAAAATAACTAAGCAACTTTTTAAAGTAATTAGCACGATATGCGCAGTACATTTTTTTCACACAGCAGGCAACGTCAGATGTTCGAATTTGTTTGCATGAAAATTCTGCATAAGGACTTTTTTTCGTAAAGTTTCCTTAACATTTGGGTCTAGAAGACTTTTCTAGATAAAATGAATGACCAAGAGTATTTTTTTACCCAGGTAAAAAAAAGTTATCAGTTGTAGAAATGGCGTGCGAAAAACCAAAAAATTACATGAAGCCCAAAATTTCTCTCTGATCTGACCTATCGACCCATTGCGGAATTATACATTCATTATAGGACACCCTATATATATATATATATGTGCCAGTGAGAATGCACGTTCGACCGCGTGCGTTGGCCACAGCGATATATATATATATATATATATATATATATATATATATATATATATATATATATATATATATATATGAACGCATAAGAGAGTATGCACGCTGGACGTACAACATAGTCCAGTTGGAGGTGGCAGGTACAGCTTTTAGTCGCTTCAAAGGATCTACGACACTCACTTCATCTCAACTCACCGTATCACACGGGTCAAATCCTCTAAATGACGTACGTCAAGTAACACATTCTCATCCGCGAGCTGCAATCTTCCCACGCTCTTTAAAGACACGCGCGGAAACACACACACACACGCGTATACCGGTCGTCATCGATGCGTCGAATATACTTATCTTTAATTGTAAATAAATAAATAAATAAATATATATGCATATATATTTATACGCATGTTTACATGCAGACACTCAAATATATGTATGTATATATATACACATACTATATACACATACACATATTATGTATTCAAAGAGATATATATATGTATAGTAAAACGTTGTGCATAGACAATTATTTTTCCGCATTTCCATCACTGTGGTTCGCGGATCCGGAGAACAAAACGCCAAAAAGGATACCAAAACAAGGATATATTTGTATTTAATATATATATGCACATACGAGTGCATATATAAACGATTTCATAACAAAAACATTTTTTTTACAAAAAAAATAAAAAATCAATTAAAAACAAGTGAATTTTTTTTAAAGTGTCTTAGCGAAGTGAATATACACAGTGCTGAAAACTAAAGATAATATATTTGAGGATAAATAAAAACATATTTAGAATAAAAGATTGTGTGCTTGTGCTCTGAACACACAAATGTGCTAAAAATTGAATATAATATATTTCTGAAAATAAGTAAAAACGTATTTGCAAAAAAAAAAGAAAAGAAAAACGTGTGTGTTGTGCTGTAAATATACATAAGTGCTAAAAATTGAATATTACATATCGAAGAAATAAATAAAGACTTAATAAAAATAAAAAATGATGTGTCTGCCGAGGACGAATTAAAAAAAAACGGACGAGAAAAAATAAGATCGTGTTATTCGTGCAATTCCAAGTGAGCGGACCATCGACGAGTTGTTGGGGGACAAAAAATTTATCGTTGCCAAAAGATTTTGGACGGTGAAAAAAATAATAATCGATAACTAAATAATAAAGGATTTAATATATAAGAATTATCGACGCGTGTTCGAGTTCGGTGCTGAGTTTCGAAAGTTCGCGAGTTTGAAAAAAAAAAGAGTGAAATCGTAAAATCCGCAAAATTGTGATTTTTTCGAATAAGACAGTGTACAGCGGAGATCGCTTTGCTGCGCAGCTTACGCAAGCTTCGCACGCAATTACGGGTCCGCGCTACGTTGCAAAGTTTACTTTGCGTGGCCGCACTTGCTCCGCACGGTACGATAAATTATTCTCGCTATCGAAGTACAACTTTTTTTCGTTTTTTTTGCACGCCCCGAAACTCGTTTTGTAAAATTGCGCGATAATTTGCAGCGCGCTAGCGCGTGCGTACAATAACGTGGGAGGGATGAAGAAAGAGAGAGAGAGATAGATAGACGACTGCGTAAAATAATATGGTGTCGAGATCCTGCCCTCTCTCTCTTCCTCTCCCTCTCTCTCTCTCTCTCTCTCTCTCTCTCTCTCTCTCTCTCTCTCGCACTTTTTTTATGCCGGGTCAAAAGTTGCTAATTGAGCTGTGTCGATAAATCGTGATTCTCTCTCTCTCTCTCTCTCTCTCTCTCTCTCTCTCTCTCTCTCTCTCTCTCTCTCGCTCTCTCCCTCTTTCTCTCTCTCGCTCTCTCCCTCTTTCTCTCTCGCAAGCCCCGCTCCGCTAATTCACACGTTCGAGATTTCTATGCCAGCGAATCAAACGCGTCGAGCGAGTTGGAAGTTTAGTTGACTATATATTTAATTACCCAAAATATTACGGAAACATCGGCAATGGCCTGTAAATGGTTCAATTTTCCTCGGCTACCTGGGCAAAATCCCATTGGCAAACGAAGTTCTCTTGTTCGTCTTCATTATCCGTCCGTGTCGGTTGTGACTGACCCATAAACTTTTCGAAACTGTCGAACAACGAGATTTTTCTGTCAAGACGAAAAGAAAAACAAATACACTAGGCAAAAGAATTAAAGGACATTGAAAAAGTCCGCCAATTTTAGGGTCATTTTCAAATAGCTGTAACTCCTCGAAAAATGGTCGTACGGCAAAATAAAAAAAGCACATTGAAGGTGTGAATCTCTAATTTTGAGATCTTGAGCTCAAACATTTTTCGCATCAGCCAATTTTTAGTAACCATCAAAAAACCAAAGTAAAAAAAATTTCAAAATTTTTGCTCATCCTTCACAGTCTGCCCGGACTTGGATAAATTTTTTTGAATGATCCGATTGAGAGGAACGTCTAGCTGGATTCTTCCCCTTCAATTTGAGCGGTGGGAGAACTCTGTACGATTCTTTCTCGCTGAGTTATCGATGTTCAAAGCAAAAATTGCACTTTTGAGTTGATGCCTAATTACTCGACGACTAATGGTTGCACAGAAAAATTATTAAAGTCCGTGCAGACTGTGAAAGATGAGCGAAAATTTTGAAATTTTTTCTTACTTTTGTTTTTTGATGGTTACTAAAAATTGGCTGATGCAAAAAATGTTTGAGCTCAAGACCTCAAAACTACAGATTCACACCTTCAATTTGCTTTTTTTATTTTGCTGTACGACCATTTTTCGAGGAGTTACAGCTATTTGAAAATGACCCTAAAATTGGCGGACTTTTTCAATATCCTTTAATTCTTTTGCCTAGTGTAAAAAAACCTATTTTCTATAGTGAAAAAATGATTTTTCAACGTTTGTCGTAATTGTTGTCTGTCTACCCCGAGCAAAAAATGCCAATGAGCATTTGCCACGTGTTTTACGTTATTGCGACTCTGACCATTGTAATGAGGTTTTTATTTGCTGGAGACCGGCGCGCGGAGAAGCCCTACCTTTATAGACATATTTTTCACAGAAATTTCCCGACTTGTTATGACGATTATTAATATTATAATAACGCCATTCAACATAATTTATTAAAATATAATATAATATAACATGATATAATAGGATACAATACAATACAATACGATACAATACAATATAATACAACGTAATATAACACAAAATAATGTAATGCAATACAAAAACATTGACGATACATTGAGTTAATCAGGGTTGTGCATGAATGTTACCCGGAGTGGTGACCGCTTAGCCGTGCACCGACTGGCGCATCACCCAGTGAGCGGACGGCCAATACTTCTGAGACCTCGAGTGTAGATACTTGAGCAAAACATCTGTGCACCAGAGAATCAGAAGAATATGGTGCCGGCTCTACCGGTACGGGTTTTCCACAGTTTCTGTGGACGCTGTGGACGCAACTGAATGTTAGGTTAGATTAGCGAAGTGCGGGTTGAGGGTGCTACGAAAGGATTCCATGGGGAAGCGTAACACGTAAAAACCTGCAAGGGTGGGTATACGTTGGAACTCAGAAAATAGAAAAAATAAATAAAAATGTTCATGTATTATTTTATATAATTTGCCATCATATCATTTGATACAATACAATTTTTATATTTGGCACCTTGTTGCGCGGGAAAACTCTTTTTTGAAGTACTTGGCGTCGACATGCTACCGCGTTTCTTCATATATATATATATATATATATATATATATATATATATATATATATATACACACACACACACACACACATACAGGGTGTCCCAGAACTGAATGCGTTCCCTGAAATGGGAGATTGGGGGTGGAATTCTGAGTCGATTGATATAAGCATGTGTGGGTCTCAGATCAACCCCTGAATTACTATCATCTTTTAAAGGCGGGCCAATCAGGTGCGCGCGCCTTTAAAAATTGATAATAATTCAGGGGTTGATCCGAGACCCACACATGCTTATATCAATCGACTCAGAATTTCACCCTCAACCCCTCATTTCAGGGAACGCATTCAGTTCTGGGACACCCTATATATAGATATATAAATTGAAGTGTTAAAACGCCCCACGGGTTCCCGCTAATTAATGACCTTTGAGGTAATAATTTAATAAGTTGCAAACAGGTCAAGGCTCAACGTATGCATTACGGCGTCACTTCGACGCTTGTCCTTCGCTCCTTGATTCTTCTCCCGTTGACGGTATATCTCGAACGTATATCGCACGTTTTCAGAATGACGTTCCGACTTTTCGCGACAGATCTATGAGAATTCCATTCGGAATGATTTTTTTTTCTCTCATCTTAGTTATTTTCCGTTCTTTTTTTTTCGTACACGTAGCACACGTGAGCACGGCTCGCGACTAACCCTCGTATCGCTCGTAAACTTAATGAGATTGATAACGCGCGCATAGATGTGCGCGGATTAGAAAAAGCGACAAAAAATACGCGCATGCAAGAACGCGAAAACTTTCGTAATTATTATTATCGCGAAATCTTTGCACCGAAAAAATTCGTTCATCCATCCAAAATTCAGTTGGTTTAACAAAATTGTATCTTTAAATACGTTCAACTTGATTTTCGATTGGCATAACAAAACAGTATAGTTGGGCAGTACCGAAAGATACATTTAAACTATCTGCTTTTTCAGCATGTCTGAGCAACTGTTAAAACAACAAAATTTCGAGACAACAAAATGCATTTTGCACATTCAACGATTATTTTTTTCTCAGTGTATATTTTTTTTCAGAGGCGATGGTTTTTTGACAATTTTCGGCCCAACGATTAATTCGATCGATTTCGACGAGAACTCGATTGAGTCCCTGTGATTTTTTTTCGTCGTGCACGCCTCTGAACGGCGTGGCCTTCGCGCGGACCAGTACTCGGTTGGGTGACCGATCCTCACGGGGCGCCACTTTCAATGTAGTTTCCGGTCGTCAACGCATACCGATCAATCAAATATCCGTTATAATCCATTCGCGAAACGATACGCGATCGATTGACCGCGTCGATCGACCACGCGGTATTTCAAGATCATCCTCTGCGTTTTTTTTTTCAAGCGGCATGGAGAATCGAGAGTGACCTCCGCTCGCTCTCGAGGGTCGAGACCCAATTTCTTTTTTTTCCTTTTTCTTTTTCGCTACTTAAGATTGTGTATGGGCTTCCGATTACGGATGTAACGAGAGCACCGTGTATAAAAATTTAAAAAAAACACATATACAGGGTGTCCCTCTTATCTCTGCCACCCTAAATAACTCGGTAATTATCGACGACACAAAAAAATGTTCCAGACAAAAGTTGTACGGTGTGAAGGGAGCCATCAAATGCGACCATTTTTTTTTTATTTCGGTGGAGGCGCTGACGCACAGTGAAGGTCACCTTCACTTTTTGAAATGGAATGGTACATTTTTTTTTCAACCATCTTGCGGAGCACCTCAAGCCGCGTAAAAAACATTAGGGGGTCAAAGTTGTTCAAGGTCATTCAAGGTCAGTATCGATGATACACATCTAAATGTCTCGGATCAGTACGAAATATTTGGTAGTGATCCGAGATATTGAGATTTGTATTTCATTTTAATAGGTGACCTTGAATGACCTTGAATCACTGACCCCCAAATGTTTTTGGTGCGGCTTAAGGTGCTGCACAAGATGGTTGAAAAAATATGGACCATTCCATTTATAAAAGTGGAGGTGACCTTCACTGTGCGTTAGCGCCTCCACCGAAATAAAAAAAATTAGTCGCATTTGATGGCCCCCTTCAGACCGTACAATTTTTGTCTGGAACATTTTTGTCGGGAACACACACACACACACACACACACATGGGGCTCAAAATAAAATATCTGGCGTAAAAAAACCTCGACTGAAAAAGGATTTAAAAGATTTGAAATTTGAGGAAAAAAAACGTTCGATTGAGAAAGATTAGAAGAAAAAAAAGATTACATTGAAAAAGATGAGAAAGAGATTTGAAGATTGCCAAAAAATATATATATATAAAGATATATATAATATATATTTATTATATATATATTTATTTATATATATAAATATATAATATATAAAAAATATTCGTATAAATAAATAATTTAAAAAATTGTTTCGACGATGGCTCCCATTATAAAAACCGTGACAATTGTGATATTTTTCGCTCATTCGGGTTGTTTGGGTTTATTCGTATCTCGTGGTGTTTACCGCTCTCTTCGCAGTCGCCTCTCGTCATTAACGCGTAGTGCGTATATATCCTCGTTTTTTTTAAATCCATCACGACCAGCTCACAAGGCACGACTTGGTAAAAAGTCGAGTGGTCAGGGCCAAGGACGCACCCGTCTCCCGTCCGTCCAACGTTTTTTTTTCTTCCTTACTATTCAAAAAAAATTCTTCCTTATTTTTGTGCCATTGGTTTTCTCTCTCTCTCGCATGCTTCGTTGCGTCGATGTCGCGAGCACGAACCATCCTCTACGAGGCATATTATTACGGTCGACATCGCGCCTATCGAGCGAACGATTAGGCGCTCAGTTGAAAGTGTCACGTGGTCCGCAACGACGCAACCGGTTTTCAATTCGCTTTTGTTTTTCCTGTTTTTTTTTATCGCCACTTTCGACCACCGCCCGATTAAACTAATGGGTCGAAGTAATTAATGTTTTTTTTTTTCGGAATTGTTTCCGCGAAGGCTCTTTTCGTGACGAAAAAAAAAGGAAAATTGGGGTAAAACTTTGAGTGCGGTGTAGGTGCGACAGTTGCAAAGGTGTCATTGGACAGGCGTGTACGTTGGCGGATAAAAAACGGCTGCTGTCGTGTGCGTGCGTATGTGTGTGTCGCATGAGCTTCCGCATGAAATCGAAATTCACAATTGTCGCGAGGACGACGACGTCGGAGGATCGACGCGAGCTCGATACTGGACCACGATTATTCGCGATTTATAGATACGAGACACTTTACGAATCGTACGTATTCATGGTCGCTACATGCAGATGAAAAGCGACAATCATAAGATGGTCATGTGTTTTTTTTAGGCCTTAGGCCTTAGGCTGCGAATTTAATGCGTTACTCCCACTTGTAGCGCAAAAAAGGCCTTTTTCACGAATTTTTTCACTGAAAAATCATTCAAATACCTACAACTTTTGAATAAAACAATATTTCTTAAATTCCGTACGTACTTCTGTAGGTTTCCTAATGTAGATTGACGAGAATTTTTGTTTTTTTGTTCTAGGTAAAAAATTGTGGATGCTAAATGTCACGCCGCGGAGGGCCTAAAAAAAGATAACAAAAGAAAATATTAGTGGTCGGCCATTTTGTACATCGAAAAAAATATATATATATATATTTTCTAACAGCTTGATATTCATACTAAATAGATGTGTAATTGATTTTTTGAGTGAATCACTTTACCATACGAAAAAAAATTGTTAAATTCACACATGATTTTATACCCGTGGCCTAAGGCCTTAAAGTATCTAGTCGCGGGCAATATGACGATTCTCCATCTTCATTATATTCCACAAAATAATAAGAGCCCGCACTTCATCTACTGTGAACATTAAACTTGTTCAATTTACATTTAAACTTTGACATTTTTTCACATATTTTCGAGTATGTATACATTGAGGAAATGCCAAAAAAAAAAACGATATTTTTCATCCGTCACAGTGGTGTCCTTAAGGGGTTTGCTCTTCGAAAAAAATATAGCGTATCTTTGCGGCGAGTAATATTTGCCAGAAAAAAATTGAGCATCCTGGGAAAACATCGAAATTCCATTTAGAGAACAGCAGCATAAGGGTAACTAAACTCCGAACACGAAACACTGGTGAAAAACTTTTTTTTGCATCCTGTCATCGTGGAACAAATGATTAAAGATGCATCTTGAAGTGCATAAATGGAATTTCATTTAAAAAACGTATTTTTAATAGACTTTTTCGTATTTGGAATTCAATTATCCACATCCTCAATTTTTTTGCTCAAACCACAATTTCCTCAATTTTTTTTTGGAGAATACAAGTCGTCACACAAATACGCTACATGTTTTTCGAAAAACACTTGCAAAATCATTAAATACCATCTTTTTCGATCGCAAAGACTCTTTGCCAGACCCTTCGAAAACAAATAGCCACTTTATTATTGTCAAGCTGTAGATTTGGAGGGCGAGTCTCTTGAAATTAGCCACACGATAGAGTGAAGACCCAAGGGGTTAACGGGACATACGGAAATGGCCGAAAAAAATACCACGCACCTAATGGAAATATCCGTCGTGCGTGTTATTTAATAAAAATTATTATTCGCTTCCGGAAATACCATCGGTGCCTGAATTTAAAAAATGCATGACAAGGTCTCGCTTTGTTTTTGCATGCCAAGGTCATCTCAAGGTCATCATGGGTAACCGGTTTTGCTTGAGAAATGGAAGTGGCCGAGGGAATTAAAAAACAGAGATTCTCATTTGAAAAAGTGGAATCTACCTTGAAAACAGTTGGAGGCGACTTGGAAGAAGAAAAAAGAATTGGCCGGAATGTGAATGTAGGCGGTATTCTCTAATTTTGTTGGTTGTTTTTTTTTGTTTTTTGCCTAAATAGAGATTTCTGTGAGCTTTCGGGCGTCCGATTTTTAACTACCGTGAATATATGTATATATTTATACAGGGTGGACCATTCAACGGGACCACCCCGAATTTCTCTGTTGCCTTTCGAGTAACGAAAAAACGTCAGGAGGTTATTTTATTGATTTGGAAGCGCTGATACAGTGGTGAAAAATTCATTTTTGTCAAGGTCATAGTTTATAGAAGTTTTACACCTATGATAGCATGACCTTGAAATGATTTTTCAACAAAATATTTTGGTGAAAAATCATTTCAAGGTCATGATATCATCGGTCGTTGGATTCGTCTGAATATCAGCTACGACATTTTAATAAAAAAAAACAGGTTCCCATTTGCAAAACCATCGATGACCTTGAGAACGCAAAAACTATGACCTTGACGAAAATAAATTTTTCACCACTGTATCAGCCCTTCGAAATCAACCAAATGACCTCTTGACTTTTGTTTTCGTCACTCTAAAGGCAACGGAGATATTTTTTACGAGTTCTCGAACGTCTAATTTTTCATCACCATTAAGGCACCACACCACGGTAAAAAAATTAATTTTTTTTGTTTTCATTTTCTGAAAGATACATTTGTTAAGGGGCCAGTCCACTTTGGAGTCACGAAAAAAGGCTATTTTCGCGATTTTTTTTTGAGGATTTTATAAAAGATATGAATATAAAAGTTGTTGGGCTTGATAAATAAAGTCTTAAAATACATTAAAAAATGTTTTCATTTATTTTTATTCATTTTTAAGTACAAAAACTATAGTTTAACGTAACGCCTCGAAAATAGGCGGGCTAGGTAGCTCCATCACAACTCGGCAACGGCTTGTCTGAAACAAAAAAATCAAAGGATCAAAGGATATAAAGTTTTATCAAAAAAATAAAAAAATCGCAGATGAAAAACGAAAAAAGTATTTAAAAAACGAGTTTTTTCGCAGTTTTTCGCAAAAAAAAGTAAAAATCAAAATTTTTACACCATCCAGGGTCATCTTGTTGCGAATCATGTTTACAATATGTGGTTCAAATTTCAAGAGAATCGGTTTATTAGTTTTAGAGATACGATGGAGCGAAATTTTGAAAACGTTGTTTTGAGAAAAACGCGTTTGAAGTTTATACTACGAAAAACTCTTACCTAAACTCAATCGGCAATTCCTGCACCGTACAAAATCCCTTCTGCTTGCTCATCATCGTCGATTTCTTCAAGACTTGCTTGCTTTCGATTTTGTGAAATTTTCAAAGTGGACTGGCCCCTTAAGAATGCTCTCACTAAATTTTTCAAAGAATTTTGTAAAATTGGCGGAGATACAGCATTTTATGTGAAACCGTTCGAAGCGGACGACCGCGTCGAGCGGCAGATGTGCGGCTTTGAACGCGTTTTTCTCGAAACTCCTTTTTTTAACCTGGTTGACAACATATTAAAAAAACTAATCATCCGATTTGCACGCGCCAAGTCTTAAACTGTTCGAAAATCCAATCTCTATAGTACCACGTAGGGATTTTTTTATGAAGGGTCCCCTTCTATTTTTCTTATTATGAACGATGAAAATTGTCCATGCAAATCGGAAATAAAATTCGCTGTCCGCCATTTTTTTTTTTCGATATCGAAATTCCCCTAGGTGATACTGTAAACATGTATGTCTAGTTTCTAAAAATATTTTTATTTTATTTTTCAAATGAACCCTATGGCTTAATCGCTGTCAACCACCGAGCAGCAATTTCGTCGGAGGGTTTTTTCGGAAGCGGCGTACACCGCAAACTATACTTTAGATTCGAGTACAAAAATGTGTATACAGTCTTCTATATATATATCGACTATGAGTATTAATAAAAAAAAATTCCATTCATTTTTTGCTTGAAAATAAATACGAAAAATATACCCTCGTACCACGCACGAACCGTGGTGTGGTGCCTTAAGGGGTTAGAAAAACAGGCTTTTTGGGGATGTTATTTTTCAGAAACACTACAAAATAAATCGACATTACAAAAAAGGGTGTTTATCATACATGTCACAATTATCTGACGATTCTTTAGGCAAATTTTTCACTTTCAAAAAATAAAACCTAAAAAATCGTTAGATAATTGTTAATAACAAATGAACTATGGAGTATACAAAAATCACCCTCTTTTGTAATCTCGATTTATTTTGTAGTTTTTCTGAGAAAAAAATCGCCAAAAAGCCTCTTCTTTCGACCTCTAGAGTGGCCTAACCTCTTAAGGCGTTACCCCCACTTGTAGCGCAAAAAAGGCCTTTTTCATGATTTTTTTTAAAGAAAACTACAAAACTTTTTTAATCGATCAATATACCATCTTAAAGAACACATCTTGAAGAACTTTCAGTAATTTTTTTATTGAAAAATATTACATTGTTTAGTGGCAAATGGCCATCAATGAAATAATGTTTTTATATACACGGTTTGCGGTGACCAACATTGCGGTGAAGTGGATCATCTGAAAAAAAAATGCGGATGGATTTAGTCAAATATAAGTATAAACTAGTCTTTAATCAAAGGATTTTAAAAAATATTCATTTTTCACAAAATGGCGGACAGTCAAAGTTAATGGTTCGATTTTAACGAAAAAAAAAACGGCCGTTTTTTGGCTATAAAACGGCCATGTTTTTCGAAAAAAAAATCGAACGATTAAAGACTACATTTTTATGTATTAAATAAGCCTGCAAAATTACAAGAAGATCGGTTCGTTAGTGTTCGAGTAATCTTGGTCACCGACTTCAGAAATGCCATCTTGAGAAAAACGCGTTTAAAGTTTCAATTTCAGTTCACACGAAGAAAATATTTTTTTTTTTGTAAACTTACATAGCGTCATCTATTCCGGGCATAAAAAAAACTGCACTTCAAATTGCACTTCAAAAAAATGCAATAAAAAATATCGATTTTTTCAAAATCGCAAGTGAGGGTAACCCCTTAATGAATCTAAGCATGTCTAGGGCCATCTGGATCGGCACAGCTCTTTCCCAGTTTCCCTGTGCCCTCCTACAAACACGATACAGTATTGTCGGGCAGTAGTGGAAAGGGATGCGGGAACGAAAAATACACCGAAAAATACCACTTGACTCACGAAGAAAATAAATAAAATCGTTATGCATTGATTTTTGCAGAATCCAGCGCAAGTATATACACATTAGGGTGATTCGTTTCAAGGTAACTTTTTTTTTCTGACCCATCGTGCCCGAAAACCTCTAGTTGGCACCCAAAAACGAAGTTTCGTGAAAGGGGGGTGTTGTCAAAAAATATTTAGAGGTCGCGAATCAACATTGAAGGTTTCCCATTTGATTAACATTGAAAAAAATGTTTTTCTCATTATTAGTGTTACCATTCCGCGAATTTTGATATCGCGATATTTTCCAAGTGGGTTCTCATAGGAAATATGATACTTTACAATAAAGTTCATTGAGCCATGTCCGTAAATTCAACCGTTTCAGCGGTATCATTATTTCAAGTGAATATTGTATAAAATATCTATTCAAACGGCTGTAACGCCTAAGCTATTAGATATATCGAAAAAAAATCAAATGAGAACTATGTAGAGAAAGTAATTTACTACAAAAAAGTCTTATAAGCCGAGCCCGTAAATTCAACTCTTTCTCAGCTATAGGTGGATGAAGTAAAATAAATAGATTTGTTTTTGTTTAAAAAAAAATCTATTTATTTTACTTCATCCACCTATAGCTGAGAAAGAGTTGAATTTTCGGGCTCGGCTTATAAGACTTTTTTGTAGAAAATTACTTTCTCTACAAAGTTCTCATCTGAATTTTTTTCGATATATCTAATAGCTTAGGCGTTACAGCCGTTTGAATAGATATTTTGCACAGTATTCACTTGAAATAATGATGCCGCTGAAACGGTTGAATTTACGGCCATGACTCAATGAACTTTATTGTGGAGTATCATATTTCCTATGAGAACCCACTTGGAAAATATCGCGATATCAAAATTCGCGGAATGGTAACACTAATAGTGAGAAAAACATTTTTTTCAATGTTAATCAAATGGGAAACCTTCAATTTTGATTCGCGACCTCTAAATATTTTTTGGCAACACCCCCTTTTCACGAAAGTTTGTTTTTGGGTACCATCTAAAGGTTTTCGGGCACGATGGGTCGAAAAAAAAAGTTGCCCTGAAACGAATCACCCTAATACACATACCCACAGATAGTGATCTCTCCGTGAGTAAATCAGCTGGGAATTGTTGTCGTGTAGATTTGATTCGCGCGGCATGTATCTGCATAATGCAACACGTTGCGGTAATATCGTGCAGCGTGTTGTTTGACGAGAGGAGTCTCGAGGGCCGCGAGGCTGAACGGTGACCACCGGCCAGGGGGGGGGGGGGGTCAAAAGTGGATACAGCACAATCGCATCGGGAAAACTTTTCAATTTGTTTTCCTCGTTCGTATATTTACCGTGCTGATTTTCTACACCGGAAGTGTTGGTCGCGCTCACGCGAATTGCGAAATGACTCTGCCGAGTATGAAGCGCGGATCAGTGCGCACGATACGAGAGGAATATTTCGTCGTTTAGTGCGAAACGAGTATTCTCGCGATGGCATACGAAGGCTGATGGAAATATATCATGCGACCACTTTTGAATGCACCTGTACAGCTGGAAGGCCGAGCTCGACGGAAAGAGCCGTCAGGGCCAAGGGCACAAAATCCTTAATTTCTTTACTAGATCACTTGTAAAGATTGCTACACCTCGTCGCACTTTTTGCCAAAAAAAAATACAAAATTACGTATGAAAAAAATTATTTGACCTTCGTATGACCTTGACGCATCCACGGAGAAAAAAAATATACTTAGACCGGAAAATTCGTCTTCTTAAATCGTCCAACTTTCGTTCGAAACATATTTTTGTGGCTTCCGTAGTTTCGGAGATAAACTAGTGGATCGGTTTGGAGAGAGGACACCCGGTATATAACGTGGGATTGCGATTGATCGTGCCCGCGGAAAGATAC
The DNA here is from genome assembly GCA_944452715.1 of Ophion slaviceki. Classification (NCBI taxonomy): domain Eukaryota; kingdom Metazoa; phylum Arthropoda; class Insecta; order Hymenoptera; family Ichneumonidae; genus Ophion; species Ophion slaviceki. Next base: position 47,027,076 of record OX101789.1, on the reverse strand, counting down.
ATCTCCGTTGGAATTGTGCTCGGGTTATACGCACGCGATGAGACTCGAGTTTCGCGGAGTTTCTGTATTGTTTAATAACGCTATGGACGACACCCCCGCGAAAATCGCACGGTGTATGTGTAAGCCTCGTGATGTGTAAAGTGGCACGCGTGATTGTGACCGGTCATCAAGTATTTAGTTCATAGGATGTCCACTACATGTGTATATATATATTGACACGTAAGTCGATATAGGATATGGGTTCGAAAAGATTGTTCCAGAAAACAGTGACTACTTCAATTTCTCGCTTTAATTAGCATGTATATATATATAGATATACGCACACGTACCGAGGGGCTTCTGCATATACAGGGTGTCCCATTTGAACCGCACATCCCTATAAATACATCGCAAAAATGAAGTCAGATCAATAAATCTTTCCTACAAAAGATTTAGTGTTTTGGGTGCCGCAATCGATGGTAACATTAATATTTTTTTTTGTCGACGCATTTGCGAGATCTCGCGGTAAAGTTTAGTGTTTTTAATTGCACGTCAGGGTTTTTATTTTTATAACGACAAGGATATTTAAACAAATCCAACAAACAAAAAGTCACCGGTCCTGCATTAAACATACGGAAGTTATGGCACTTGGAAATTTTGAAGTACCGCTTGCATTAGTATGGTTTATATATATATATATATATATATATATATATATATATATATATATATATATACACACACACACACACACGCACACGTGCCAAAGGGCTTCTTTATATACAGTGTCCCATTTGAACCGCACACCCCCTCAAAACATCGCAAAAATGAAGTTGAATGAAAAAAATGTTCCTACAAAAGATTAAGTGTTCAAAGAGGCGCAATCGACGGCGATATTAATATATTTCTTTGTCGACGCACTTGCGAGAACTCGCGATAAAGTTTAGTATTTCAAATCGCACGTTCGAGTTTCCATTTTTATAATGATAGTGGATCTTCAAACGAATCTAACGAAAAAAATTCATCGTTCTAACATGAAAAATGCGGGAGTTATGGCACTTTGAAATGTTGAACTATCACTTGCTTTGTTATCATGATAATTATTAAATATAGTTTAAGGCGTTACCCCCACTTGTAGCGCAAAAAAGGCCTTTTTCATGAATTTTTTTAAAGAAAACTACAAAACTTTTTTAATCCATCAATATACCATCTTAAAGAACACATCTTGAAGAACTTTCAGTAATTTTTTTATTGAAAAATATTACATTGTTTAGTGGCAAATGGCCGTCAATGAAATAATGTTTTTATATACACGGTTTGCGGTGACCAACATTGCGGCGAAGTGGATCATCTGAAAAAAAAAATGCGGATGGATTTAGTCAAATATAAGTATAGACTAGTCTTTAATCGAAGGATTTTAAAAAATATTCATTTTTCACAAAATGGCGGACAGTCAAAGTTAATGGTTCGATTTTAACGAAAAAAATCGAACGATTAAAGACTACATTTTTATGTATTAAATAAGTCTGCAAAATTTCAAGAAGATCGGTTCATTAGTGTTCGAGTAATCTTGGTCACCGACTTCAGAAATGCCTTTTTGAGAAAAACGCGTTTAAAGTTTCAATTTCACAACGGATTCTTCTCTTTCAACGCCCATATCTCAGTCAATTTTGTTCGGATCGACTTGAAATTTTCAGGACATATTCTCAGATACTTATACTTCAAAAAAATGCAATAAAAAAAATCAATTTTTTCAAAATCGCCAGTGGGGGTAACCCCTTAAGTGTCTAACGTTTCCCGGAACAATCTTTTTAAATCTGTACATATATATATACCCGCGCACACTCGCGCACATTTGACGATGCGCTTTCCTATTATTACGTCATTGAGAATTTCAGGGCCGATCATTGTGCAGCCCCCATTTGTGAAACGACCCGTAGCCGCTGCGGGCGGCGTTTAGCGTATTTAGGCTCGTTTGAAAAATGACTTCGCGCTCGTAATGGCGGGTACGAAGAAACTCTCGGATGGTTTTCTAAGCGTTACGATAACAAGAGTCGAAACAACGTGCAATTGTGCTTCAACGCGATATTCGAGTATTACGGATGTTTTTTTGTTTTCTTTTTTTAATTATATTTTCGAGTCGCGTCAATAACGCGTCCGATTTTTTTTCCTGAAAAAAAATGACAAACTTTAATACAAATTTAGTTAAGGAGTTAGGTCACAGTAACGAGTATAAAATCATGTGCAAATTTAACAAAATTTTTCGTATGAAAAAGTGATTCACTCATAAAATTAATTACACATCTATTTATATGAATATCAAGCTGTTAAAAAATATATATATATTTTTTCGATGTACAAAATGGCCGACTACTAATATTTTCTTTTGTTATCTTTTTTTAGGCGCTCCGCGGCGTGACATTTAGCATCCACAATTTTTTACCTAGAACGTAAAACAAAAATTCTCGTCAATCTACATTAGAATACCTAGAGAAGTACGTGCGTAGTTAAAGAAATATTGTTTTATTCAAAAGTTGTAGGTATTTTAACTTAAGGTGAGATATACACTCAGGAGCTGGAAAAAGGTCATTTTGTGAATTTTTTCAAGGAAAACTATTTGAATTTTCGGATTGGGGTTTTAATTATCTAAAAGTATATACATTCAAAAATATGTTTAATGTTCTTTATCTAAAAATATCAAAAATATACAAGGATATTGTATGATCCTCGAGGCGTCGTAAAAAAATCTGCGTACACGGTACCCACTGGCGTTTCTTCAAAAATCATCTGAAAAAAAAAACCAAAAAGATTATTAAATTAGATACTATAATCTAGTACTTGTCACAGCCGATTTTGAAAATATCGATTTATGACAAAATGGCGGACGTTTGAACATAAATAGTGATTTTTGGGCCAAAAATTAGTTATTATTTTGCCTATAAAACAAAAACTAAGTAACGGAAAAAAAAATCCTATGACAAGTACTAGATAATGGTGTATAGAATAACCACAAAAAACCTCAAGGCAATCGGTTCATTGGTTTTCGAGAAATTTTGGGTACCGATTCGAAAAACGTGGTTTTGAGAAAAACGGGTTTGAAAATTTGGGAATGAATAAATCATGAAATTTGTCAACTTACATGGAATCATCGATACCAGGTCCACAGTGTAGGTCTTCTACGCTCGACGAAATGTTCATAGCTTCTAAATCCTCGACCTCGACTATCTAGGTGTATATCTCTCCTTAAGAAATGAATTTTCAATGAAAAGTTTCGTTATAAATGCTCATAAACTGCTCATAAAATGAAATCAGTTTTCGATTAATCAGAAATTCCGTACGTACTCTGCGAAATGCAATTACGAACATAACTTTTAAATTTCAAGTAAATCGAGTGAAAATTGTTGAAGTTATTTGTCACGGCAATTGGAACAAAGTTGTTTCGAGAAGTTTCGATTAGTTAGCCATTTTGTACATCGAAAAAAAATATATATATATATTTTTTCTAACAGCTTGATATTCATACTAAATAAATGTGTAATTAATGGTATGAGTGAATCACGTTTTCACACAAAAAAAAATTGTTAAACTCGCACATGATTTTATACCCGTTACTGTGGCCTAAAGCCTTAAGGAGTTTCGGTACAAAAGTCAAAATGTTAAGAAATTGATCAAATTTGGTGACAATGCTCTTCAACATTAAGTGCGAAAACACAATTTTTTTCAAAATTTTCTTCCACTTAGTTATCGAGTAATTAAGCATTAAGGCGTTACCCCCACTTGTAGCGCAAAAAGGCCTTTTTCATGAATTTTTTTAAAGAAAACTACAAAACTTTTTTAATCGATCAATATACCATCTTAAAGAACACATCTTGGAGGACTTTCAGTAATTTTTTTATTGAAAAATATTACATTCTTTAGTGGCAAATGGCCGTCAATGAAATAATGTTTTTATATACACGGTTTGCGGTGACCAACATTGCGGCGAAGTGGATCATCTGAAAAAAAAAATGCGGATGGATTTAGTCAAATTTAAGTGTAAACTAGTCTTTAATCGAAGGATTTTTAAAAATATTCATTTTTCACAAAATGGCGGACAGTCAAAGTTAATGGTTCGATGTTAACGAAAAAAACGGCCGTTTTTTGGCTATAAAACGGCCATTTTTTTCGAAAAAAAAAACGAACGATTAAAGACTACATTTTTATGTATTAAATAAGCCTGCAAAATTTCAAGAAGATCGGTTCCTTAGTGTTCGAGTAATCTTGGTCACCGACTTCAGAAATGCCATTTTGAGAAAAACGCGTTTAAAGTTTCAATTTCAGTTTACACGAACAAAATATTTTTTTTTGTAAACTTACATAGAGTCATCTATTCCTATACTCATAGAGCCATCTATTCTCAGATACTTATATGGTACTTCAAAAAAATGCAATAAAAAAAATCGATTTTTTCAAAATCGCAAGTGGGGGTAACCCCTTAAAGCAGATTTCTTATGCTCGCAATGTATACCTACATATATGGAAACGCTATGCTTATACACGTGAACTTTAGTATTAACTTACGCGATAACTGTGCAGAAGAAAAATCCGAAAAAAATTGTATTGTCAAATTTGGCACTAGAGAATATGTTCACCAAATTTCATAAAATTCTGAACTTCTTGAAATTTTTTATGTTTTTAACAAGGTTTAGCATGGCAACATTGTATCCCCGGTATCGAAACTCCTTAATTTCTTTTTTACCTTACAAATTTTAATACAAATGTTACTGCATTTTTTTACCGTGACAAAACTGTACTAGCGAATGTCAATAATTCCGTTTATTTGCGTAGTAAATACCTCGCGGGACTATCGCTAAGCGTGAATAACACATCGTGTCGTGTATGAAGTGACGAGTGACGTCACTGTGACCGAAAATATGCCGAGTTTGAGCAGCTGGTCTCGGCTATGCGTCGGCCCGCTGAGAGCGCAAGCGCTGAATCAATAACGAAGTCGCGGCCCCGTGAGTCGTTGCTCATAGCCCGACTATGACTATCAACCCTCAAGTGACCGTGTGGCCTAACGGATAAGGCGTCGGACTTCGGATCCGAAGATTGCAGGTTCGAGTCCTGTCACGGTCGAGATTTATTTTTTTTTTTTTTTTCGTCAACCATTTCCCCCTGGCGAATTATTGAACAGACCAGTAATTCGCATCGACTATTTTGGTTTTTTCTTCTTGCTTTTCATTGAAATGAAGCGAAAGAGAAGTTAAAAAATTGGGTTTGTTGGTCGGGAAGAAGGAACAGATCGGAATGATAGTCCTAGTAGTAATAATAGTAAATAAATAAGGTAATAATAATAATACCAGTAACAAAAAATTACGATACTACTAGTAATAACAATAATACCAATGATAATAAAATTATAAACGCCGATAGGAACAATAAAAACGAACCCGATAATAACAACAGCTCTAATAATGAATATAATAATTATTATATTAATGAATAATAAATAAATAACAGCAGAAACAACAAGAAGGAACAAAACAACATCAACAATAATAATAATAATGATAAATAATTATTAACAACAACAACAAGCATAATAATAATGAGATATTTTTCGGCACTACCAAACGCTTCGACAATCTTTTTTCCATCCTCGTAATAATAATAATCAATAATCATGAACAATAACAATAATAATTATCATGATGAATAATAATGAACAACAACAACAGCAGCAGCAACAACAACAACAACAACAACAACAACAACAACAACAACAACAACAACAACAACAACAACAATAATAATAATGATAAATCATAATGAAAAACAACAACAAGAATATTGATACTGATGAATAATCATAAACAATAACCACAACCATAATAATAATGAGATATTTTTGGCACAACCATACGTTTCGGCCATCTTTTTTTCCATCCCCATTATAATAATGATGAATAAACATGAACAACAACAACGACAATAATAAAAATAATAATGATAAACCATAATGAGGATAAACAACAATAATAATAATACCGGTAAATAATCATTAACAACACCAACAATAATCATTTTTTTTAAATAATTATAATGATGAATAATCATGAACAACAACAATAATAATACGTATAAATAATAATGGGCAACAACAACAATACAAATAATCGTGATAAATAATCATGAATACCAGCAACAAAAACGACAATAATAATAAATATTATTATGTTTATTTTTATTAGAATATAATTATTATATTCTGATTATATTAAGATACATAATTATTATTACCAGGTGTGTAAGTATGAAACCGGAATTTTTGTACAGAAAAAACACGTTTATTGTAATGATATGATACAAATAACTGGAGATGGCTTCTCGGGTCACCTTTAACTGATCCGCCAGTTGTTGTGTTTGAGCGTCGTCTTCGTCCAACAAGGCTTGCAGGTCAGCGTCTTCAAACTTTTTCGGTGGTCTTCCACGTTCTTCGTTCCTCACGTCAAAATCGCCACTTTTGAACCGTTTGAACCACTCGAAACACTGTGTTTTACCGAGAGCATGCTCACCGAACGCCTCCACAAGCATTCGATGCGATTCGGCTGCGGTTTTCTTCAGATGAAAACAGAAAAGTAGTGCTGTCCGCAAATCGTAATTTGTTGGCACAAAACTCGACATGTTTATCTCTAATAAACTAATGCTACTGAATGAAACTCGTGTTATTGTGAGTTGGAAATCGTTGTCGGATATCAATACAATAACAAGACACCGCTGACGTGATGTGTCGGTAACTGCATCGACATCTAGCGCCACCTATGGGCAAATTCCGGTTTCATACTTACACACCTGGTATACAGAAACGTGAAGAAGAAAAAATCACATGCTAAACATGTAACTAGGGAGATTACTTTTCAGAGGATATAAGCTTGGGCATAGCCCTAAACTACCGAATTAAATGAATACGATGGAGGAAAAAAAGCACTATCGAGACTCTTCGAAAGATTTTCGAAGATTCTCGATTCGTGAGTCTGTGAGGAACGTGGCGCGATTGAGCGAAACCGATACGAGGTTTTTCTCGCGTCTTGCCTCGAGCGAGCGAGCTCCTTGCATACAATAATTGTCAGGATATATCAAGCGAACGCGGGGCAAAAAGTTGTGGCGTGAACCAAGTGTGTCGCTTCGTGTATAATAGAATTGTGGGAAGCGCGCGATGTTGGAGAAGACAGCGGCCGCTTAGCGGTCGCTCGTCTCGCGCGACGCTGCGCGCTGCAAGTACTTTTAGTAATTCGATCGGGCTCCTTTTGCCCACGAGAGTGCCGACGTCGTATCTTATGCTACTCTCGTTAATTCTCGCCGTGTATACATTTTCATCTCGACGCGGTCTCGCATTCTTCACTTCTCGGCCGAACCCATTGACGGAATCGTCGCGAAAAATTCATCATTTACGGGCGTAATACTTGGGTCACGATTGTCTTGGCGGAAAATTCGCTCGTTCGAAATTCAACGCTTGACGATTTGAATTTGAAAAAAAATCTAACGAAAGAAATTGATTTTCTTTTAAATAAAAAAAATCCATTTTGGTTAAATTTAAAAAATTGAATTTTTTTTAATTGAAAAAATTAAATTGTTTCTAAATTTTAAAAATTGAATTTTAAATTCAGACATTGATTTTTTTTTAATTGAAAAAATCAATTATGTTTAAATTTTAAAAAATGATTTTTTTAAACTGAAAAAATTTAGTTTTTTAAATTAAATAAAATGATTTTTTTAAATTGAAAATATTGAATTTCGTAAATTGAAAAAAATTGTTTTTTTTTATTACACAAAATTATTATTTTGTCAATTGACAAATAATGAAAGTTGTTTTTAATTTATGAAAAAAATGTTTTAATGGAAAATATTTTAATCAGCACTTGAAGAGTATCATCACTGAAAAGTGATACAGTTTTTTGTAAATTGAAAAACAGACATTTCAATAAAAAGCCAAAATTCTGAAACACTTATAATAATTTTTTGTCTTTGTCTAATACTACTCTGTTATTATTATTTTTCTGTCATTGTTATTATTATTTCATTATTATTATTGTTATTATAATCTAGTGTCGGTACGACTAGTATTATTAAAATTCTGAACCTTGAAATAATCGAATTTTTACCGCAAATGGATTTTCGAGAAGCGTTTGATTCATTGCGATCAATCGACGTACGATCGGGCATATTAGGGGAAAGAATAAAAAAAATCGGTCTACAATATCGAAGGCTATACGTCAAAAGTTCGGCCATAATCTGGAGCTCGATACAGAGTGATATTCGATAGGCTGTACGATATCTCGGCTAGTCGAGGTCCAGCTCTATTGTCAATAACGATGGTCCCGGCGCGCGATGAGTCTTGCGAAGACGCGATCCAAAACGTGTGTTCGCCTCGTACGGATCGCATGTACAGTTAGGATACACGGGCGAGGACAACCCACGACCGTTATCACAGTTTATAAGTAATTGACCCTACTTAACCCGAGCTAGGTATATGTATATATATATATGTGTGTATATATATATATATGTATATATATATATATATATATATATATATATATATATATATATATATATATGTATGTATGTATGTATATACAGGGTGACAATTGTAAGGTGGCCATGGGTTTTTGAAGGGTCTTGCGTGGAGATTTTGCGACTGAGAAAAATATCATTTTTAATGGACTTTTAAGTTCTCTTCGAAAATATATGTAGCGTATTCTTGTGACGAGTAGTATTTGCCTGAAAAAATTGAGCGTTCTAAAAAAAATTCGAAAATTGCATTTCGAGTAGAGTATTTGTATTATATTGAGTAGAGCAATTTTCGATTTTTTTTTTCACATTAAAGAGTGTGGTTTGAAGTATCTTTTACGATTTTTGTATTGACAAATATTTATAAATGTGGTACTGCTCGTCGGAAACAAATCATCCGAAATAAAAAAAATCACACGCATTTAGTTTTTGCATGAAATTATCCAGTGCTAGGACGAAGCATTTAATAAAATATTATTTTTTTGAATATCTGCAGTCCAAATTGGAAGCGTCGATTTTCGGTGAAAAAAGCTCTATTGTCGTCCACAAAAAACTATGTATCGAAGAAAAAATTCCTTCGTCCAAGCACTGCTTTTTGATATGTAAAAGAATCTTGTAAAATTTGAAGTTGATCGGAGCAGTGATTTTTGCGATATCGTGGTCACTGATTTTGGAATAGTAATTTCGAGAAAAACGCGTACAAAGTTCGCCGGTTCGCGGAACGTACCTATAAACGCCAACAACTCCCTTAACTTTTAACGGATCGATTTAATATTTTTAAAGAATTGTTTTTGTTTAATTCTAAGAATTTTTTTGGAATATTATATTTCGACATTCCGTCAAAAACTGAGAAACGACATTTTCAAAAATTTCAACTCCCTTAAAGTGGAGAGATGGAATTTAATAATATTTAAAAAAAAGTTTTTTTTTCTCGCGTGTTTCGTATTCGGAATGGAATTGATTTTTCAATTTTTCCCACTATGCTCAACTCTTTCTGGCAATTACTACTCATCACACGAATACGTTACATTTTTTTTCGAAAACGACTCGAAAAACCATCGAAGATTATATTTTTCTGGTCGAAAAATCTGCGTGAACCCTTAAAAAAAACATGGCCACTTTATAATCGTCACCCTGTATATCTTGAACGAATAGTCGCTCAAACAGGTTTTTTTTAACTTGAAAAACGTCGAAATAGCTATTTTTGCAAAATAAAACTATTTTTTTCCACCTCACGTCGAGACGTAATTTTTGTTTTTTTTTCCATATATCTATTTTTTCATATAACTCATATATATTATATTTCATATATCTTATATTATACATATTTCATATATCTACGATATATTTTGGGTTTCAGCTCGCGTGTAAGCGCAAGACTCAGCCCCGCCGACGATAAGGAGAGAAGCAGCAGCGCAGAATCAGCAGGAGAATTTCGCCAAAAGCCTCGCAAAGTCACCACTTCCGGTAGCCCCGTTGCCCTACGTCCTCGCAAAAGCGCCCTCTGACTAATACCCCTAGCCAGATTCACCCAAACGCGCCGACATCGTAGAATGGTAGAAGGTGAACCCGACTCAAAGCACAATCATAGTGAGTACCGATTATTCACATTTTGCCACTTTCTCTGGGGCTCGTTTGTTCAAACGATTTCGAACGCCTGGCGAGATCGCGAAAGTTTCGCGAGAGCGAGGAGCTACGAGCGATTTTCAACCATTCGATCACTCTTGAGTGCACTGTTCGTTTTTTTCTTCTTCTTCAGAGTGTGATGTAAAAGACGATCGCCTAAACGGCTGCGGTTCAAAGGACCTAGAACTTGCCGGTACGTAACTCAATCTTTTCTTTATTTACCTAATCAATTAATTAGTGATAGTAATCGCAATTGATGAGCAAAAAATCTTTTATTCTTAGTTTTTTTAAAGGTCAATTTTATACATTTTAATGAATAGTGAAAAATGTTAGTAAATGTATTTAAATATATATATATATATATATATATATATATCGTACATAGAGCCAGCAGAAAGTATTTTATGTGTGCGTATGTTTTTTTAAATAAAAATATATAAACTTTTTCTTCGCAGAAAGAAAAGAAAAATAGAGTATCGTGAGAATGTAAAAAGGGGAAAGACCTCGACCGGGAAAAGTAAGATTAAAAAAAACGTATATAAAGTTTATCATCAAATTTGAGTATTTTAACAAAAATGGGAATATATATAGATAATTTAAGAAGACAAACCACCCCTCGATGAAAGGTGTGTCGAGGGGTGATTTTGCAGTTTCACCCACAAGCAATCCACCGTAACAGAAGTAGTGGAAAAAAAATTAATTAAGCGGTGAGACGCCTTTCTTTGAGAGGAGATTCTCCCCCTTAAACCCCCTTTTCCGTCGATAAAAACAAATACGTGTCTAATAGTTTTCAATGCTCATACATGTATGAGTTTCAACAAAATCGAAGGCGGAAACAAGTGATGGCCTTTTTAGTTTTCTTTTTTTTATACTCAACCTCGATGATAAAGCTTACACACACAGATATATATATATATATATATATATATATATATATATATATATATATATATATATATATATATATATATATATTCACATTCTCTAGTACGGAGTCCTTACCCTTTTTACATTTTCACCATATTCCACTTTTCCTTCTTTTTTCAAAAAAACAAAAATGTTTCATATTCAGTTTAGAAAAACGCATATAACTATATTTGATATAATACAATATTTTCCATCACTGCTATACAAAATATATATTTTTCTATTGAAATATATAAACCTTGATTGTGAAATTTGAGTTTGAAAAACAGTCGGCATGAGAGACTTGTTTAATAATAATTGCGATAAACTGCGAATATTTCGCCTTAAGCTTCTGCTGCTCATAAGCCATATATATATATATATATATATATATATATATATATATATATATATATATATATATATATATATATATATATATATATATATATATATATATATATATATATATATATATATATATATATAAGCCATATATATATATATAGATATATATAGACAGACGGTTACCCGAAAAGTGGCGTATAAAAAAATATCTAATTGCCTCGTATCAATACCCAGTCGAATCACCCCCATGTATCTTCTAAAATCTTTTTTATTTCACGAGTTTTCTTGTAACATAGGTTTTTCAAAAAATTTCTTCCCCTTTTGCGCATGTACTTTCCTCTGAGAAGTTTTCAAAATCAATCAGGAGCAATTTGGACTGGTATAAGTATTTTTTTTTTATCATCTGAACTTTAGTGACTGATCCTATCAAACCTATTTTCAAAACGTATCCTCAAAATCTAAGGCTTTCACTATGTTGTTCAGTTGAAAATTCATTTATTGCTCAACAGTGCACTTCACAACGATGGCAGAAGTAAAACAAAATTACGAGGAAAGTACATACACAAAAGAGATAAAATAAAAAAATGCTTTCGTTGCTGCAAATGCTACGTATTAATAGGAGGGATCTTGATTTTCCTTGTGACTTTCCCGGCTACCCTGTACGTCTCTACACGTACGTGTATACGATTTTTGCATACATATTTGAAATTCAGATCATTTTTTTAAACGAAAAAAAAAAGTTTCAAAAATGAAGACAAATGAATAAATTTTGCCTGACCACGTTGTTCACAGGTATTGGGTCAAAGGGCAAAACCCTAGACCCCGAGAAAGGATCGTGCCTCAAAGCAGATTTCGAGAAGGCCATCGAACTTACCGGTACGTTGTATCGTTACACCTCGTATAAGCTCGATTCTATAACCTCTTCGATCGTCAATATGTTCCCAAACCCACCTCTCCCCCCCCCCCCCCCCCCCCCGCCTCCCGTCCGAGTCCTCAGCACACATTGCTCATCGCGCAACAATAATTGCCGTGCAAATATCGCGCGTTGCCGCGCTAGGCCGTGCCACTTGGTACGGAACGAGAAAATAGCCTCGATCGGTAGACGAGATTTCCGTTTTTTTTTTCCGACGAGTCTCTGCAAAAACGTTCGCATTTTAGGCGATCTGTTTGTACGCCACTTAGAAGCACCAATCTCACTCGCGTATGCTCTTTCCCGTTGAGTAACAACTCGTTAAATCTGCCAGTGCAATCTGTTTTTTAATGTGTTTTTTTTGTGGACATCGTTTCGCAACTCGTGTCCAAGAAATTTATGGCCGGATATACGTCCTGTCATTTTCAATTTTTCCTCGTTTCGTGCGTCAGTTATCGGACCGACAATATTTTTATTAACTTTTAATTTGGGCATTTATTTTGTTGATTTATTTTTATTTTTAAGAAAAGTGATTTTCCGAATGGAGGAAATTTCGGTTTGGCGTTCAAATAAATTACCCGCCAATGACATAGCGTTTGATGAGCATTTGATTATATTTTATTGAATAACAATTGAATAAATATTTTTTTTATTGGTTTTTTCCTTAGGTACACGCTTTTCGCGTTTGTTACCTATTCTTTCCCATCATTATGACCATTCTTTCCTCTACTGTTTACTCCTTTTTTTTTTTTCTCCATCTTGCTCCCTGTTCCCCCCTCTTGCGGCCGCAGCCGACTTCCCCCTCTGTATTATATTCATCATGACATTTCTGTCATGGGTATAGGGAAACTGCGGAAAACCTATACCAATACAGCCGGTCATCGAGTTCGCCCCCCAGTCGTGGAACTAGTCTTATTTCGCCGCGAAATGCCGAAGAAAAACATTTCACGACGAAATGTACGCGACTGGGATTCGAACCCGGGACCTCCCGGTCCGCTGGTTTAGTGGCGAGCACGCTAACCACTAGACCATCGCACCGGTTCAATTGTATAAATATTAAAAGACAGTTAAATGGATTGGAGCATATTTCGAATGGCCTTTAATTATAGTTGGTTGGGTAATAATTGAAAAAAAAACCAGTATCAGAGTTTGGGAAATATTTGTTGGAATGGCAATTCTCAGTGGAATTTAATTAGACATTAGTTAAATGGAAATTAAATTCTGATTGGACAATAAAAAGAGAACGAATCAAATAGAATGACATATTTTTTAAAATAAGAGCTTTGGATTTCTGTTATATCCGCGTGTATCCTTTAAGGGTATTAGTATTAATTAAATTCGGTCCACTTTTTTTAATAATTAATTTCTTTAATTATTTGTAATTGATTCGTTTTTACATTTTAATTATAAAAAGAATGAGAATTTAATTTTTTTTTTCAATTTGTCCAATATTTTTTTTAAATCTGAGACGAACGAAAAAAATCGAATTCCAATGAAATTTCTTGAATTAAGGCCTTAGGCTACAGAGTAACGGGTATAAAATCATGTGCGAATTTAACCATTTTTTCGTATGCAAGAGTGATTCACTCGTACAATTAATTACACATCCATTTAGTATGAATATCAAGCTGTTAGAAAATATATATTTTTTTTCGATGTACAAAATGGTCGACTTCTCGAAACAGCTTTTTTCCAATTGGCGTGACAAATACCTTCAACAATTTTCACTCGATTTACTTCAAATTTAAAAGTTATGTTCCTAATTGCATTTCGCAGAGAAGTACGTACGTAATTTCTGATTAATCGAAAACTTTTCATTTTATGAGCAGTTATAACGAAATTTTTCATTGAAAATTCATTTCTTAAGTTCAAATACCTGAAACTTTTGAATAAAACAATATTTTATAAATTCCGTTCGTATTTCTCTAGGTATTCTAATATAGATTGACGAGAATTTTTGTTTTTGTTCTAGGTTAAAAATTGTGGATGCTAAATGTCACGCCGCGGAGCACCAAAAAAAATAACAAAATAAAATATTAGTAGTCGGCCATTTTGTACATCGAAAAAAAAAACTTTCTAACAGCTTTATACTCATACTAAATAGATGTGTAATTATTTTTATGAGTGAATCACTTTTTTCATACAACGAAAAAAATTGTTAAATTCGCATATGATTTTATACCCGTTACTGTGGCCTAAGGCCCACATCAAATTTTATCAATTTTTCAACCGATTATTTTGCACTTTCAACAAAATACTGCACAATCGATTGGCAAGGAAATGAAAAGAAAATGAACCGCATATTATTCAATCAAGTACTAATTTCACGACTAAAAATATTATTAAGCAGAACAGCACGAAATGATATACCAACGATTATTAGATAGCGTGATTTTTTTCATCTGATTTGCAGAGTATGGAAAGTTTCATTACTTCCTGCTCGCGGTATGCGGGTTCGTCAGCACGAGCGAGGAGATGGACGTAATTTCCATGTCCTTCATATTGCCGAGTGCACAATGTGACCTAAAGCTCGATACCCAGGCCAAGGGATGGCTCAACTCGATAATCTTCATAGGGATGATGGCGGGTGCCTACGCGTGGGGCTCAGTTGCCGATGCGCTGGGCCGACGCAAGGTACTCATCGCCATTTCCTTCATGAACGCCATCTGCATCGTCGCCTCCAGCTTTAGCCAGTCCTACGAACTCTTCATGTTCTTCCGTTTTCTCAACGGAGCTGCGTGAGTTGAAAATTCACGTAAAAAAAAAGAAGAAAAAAAGAATCGCTCGATAAGTTCACGCTTTTGAAAATGAGTTTGTTTGTTTATTTTCCAGCCTCGGTGGTAGCGGACCGGTGATCTGGTCGTACTTTGCGGAATTCCAGCCGAAGTCCAAGCGTGGCTCAATGCTGTCCTTCATGGCGGCCTTTTGGACCCTTGGAAATCTCTTCGTTGCTGGTAATTTGCTAAACGATTAATTCATACAAATACGTATACGCGATGTCACATAAACCCGACAGAGAATATAGGATTTCCTTGAACAGAAAAAAAATCAAAGTTGACCTTGAAATGACCTCTACGTATCGATGTAAAAAAAACTACGAAGACAGAACGATGCGCCTTCTGAAAGCGATCAACTTTCGTCTGAAACATTTTTCCGTACGGTCAACGGTTTCGAAGATATTCGGGTGGATCATTTCAACCGCGACACCCGGTATACATCTACAGGGTGTGTCGCGAGAAGTTACCCTTCGAGATATCTCCGTAAGTATTGATCTTAGACGAAAAAGTTTGAGACGAATGTTTCACGGTTTTGAAGGGCGAACATTTTGGTCAATGCAGTTTCGTCCTCAGTCGGCGGTATCAAGGACTTTTCAAGGTCACTTTGCCGAAAAAAAAGAATAGTTGCGGGAATACGCGGTGACGGTAATTTCTAGTGAGTCTGTGAAAGTTGGTGCACATTGTATGATCGTTTTCTTCAGGACTGGCATGGTTGATCATCCCTCACGACATTGGTATCACGAATTTAACGTTCACATACAACTCTTGGCGAATATTCCTGCTGATCTGCGCTGTTCCCTCCTTCATCGTCGCGGGGCTGCTTCTCCTGCTCCCCGAGTCCCCAAAGTATTTATTGTCGCGCGGCCGTTACGAGGAAGCCCTCAATATCTTCCGCGGCATTTACGCGATCAACACCGGCAAACCGCGCGACAGTTATACGGTGAGGTTTTTTCCCTCAAACGAGGACGAAGATTTGTTGGGCTTTTTGAAAATGTTTGTAACTGATTTTTTTTTTTTCGACAGGTAAAGGAATTGATACTCGATGACCTTTACCGCGAACCGGAGCCCGTAAAGCCCGGCGCTCCTGAAAAGAACAAGTACAAGATAATGCTCGGTGACATAATGGACAATAGTAAACAGCTATTCGTCTCGCCGATACTACGCTTCACCGTCATATCGATTATCATTAATTTCACATTTCACATCGGTTATTACGGTCTCATGATGTGGTTCCCGGAACTTTTCAATCGTTTCGACGAGTATAATCGCGATCATCCGAATCGCGGTGCCTCGATATGCGAGGTCACCGATTACGTCGTCCATAACGGTTCTCACAGTATCGAACGCGAGTGCACCAACAAAATCGAGTCGAATGTATTCATGGAATCTCTGATAACCGTTGCCTCAGCGATACCAGCCAATATACTCGCCGTACTCGGTATGGATCGTCTTGGTCGCAAGTTCTTCCTCGGTGAGTACACTCGGATGAATTTCGAATAAAACGCAGGCTGTATACAGGGTGCGCTACTCGAGTCGACACAACGAAATATCTCGACAGGAGTGCGTTTTGGAGAAAAACGTTTCGAACAAAAGTTTCATAGTTTTGAGGAAGGAAATTTATGGTCTTGGAGATTTTTCAGTTTTGGGCAATTTTCGAGGTTATTTCAAGGTCAACTTTAGTTTTTCAAGAGGAAACAATATTTTTTATTTAGGTATCGTTCTGTGCCTGAGAAGATGGATAACTTTTGTGGGAAACTTTTTTCGGTTTGGGAAGTTTGGTTAAATATTCGAAATATCTTGGAAATTTGAAATCAGACTAACCAAACTTTCCAACAAAAGTGACGTATTTCGTTACGTAGAAAATGATTCTGAACTGAAAAGTATTGGTTCCTATTTGAAAAACTAAGGTTGACCTTGAAATCACCTTGAAAATTGCCAGCAAATAAAAAATAACCAACACCACCAATTTTCTTCCGCAAAACTATGAAACTTTTGTTTGAAACTTTTTTTCCTAACGTGCATCCCTTCCGGGATATTTCCCTGTGCCAACTTCAATGGTACACCCTGTATATGCGCTGAACAAAAAAAAATCGCCAAAGAGAAAATGGTAGAAAATTTCCAAGACCATTTCATGATGAAAACTACGTTTTTTCGCTCGGATAAATATTCAAAAAATCTTAGAAAATTGAAGACAGACAAAGAAAAGTTTCCAACAAAAGTGACGTATTTTGTTACGTAGAAAATAATTCTGAAATAAAAAATATTGGTTCCTATTTGAAAAACTAGGGTTGACCTTGAAATGACCTTGAAAATTGCCACCGAATAAAAAATAACCGATACAACAATGTTTCTTCCGCAAAACTATCAAACTTTTGTTTCGAACTTTTTTTCCTAACGCGCATCCCTTCCGGGATATTTCCCTGTACCAACTTAAATGGTACACCCTGTATATCTATTGAACAGAAAAACTCGCCATAGAGAAAACTGTAAAAAATGCCAAGACCATTCCATGACAAAAACTACGTTTTTTCGCTCTGTTAAATATTCAAAAAATCAGAAAATTGAAGGCCGACAAAAAAGGTTTCTAACAAAAGTGACGTATTTCGTTACGTAGAAAATAATTCTGAAATAAAAAATATTGGTTCCTATTTGAAAAACTAGGGTTGACCTTGAAATGACCTTGAAAATTACCACCAACTAAAAAATAATCAACGCCACTAATTTTCTTCCGCAAAACTATGAAACTTTTGTTGGAAACTTTTTTTCCTAATGTGCACCGTTTTCGGGATATTTCCCTGTGCCAACTTGAATGGTACACCCTGTATGTGTGCCGAACACGAAAAATCCGCGAAAAAAAGTTGCAGAAATCCTCGAAACCCTTTTCACGATGAAAATAACGATTTTTCGTTCGTCACGTTGAAGTGTTCAGTACTCTGTCGTCGGGTGCCTGCGCCGTCGGTCTTTACTTCGTGTACAACAAGACCCAGAATCTCATCGTCTCGGCGACGTTCAGCGGTGTCATAAGCTGCGGCAACGCCGCCCTGGATTGCCTCATAACCGAAGTATTCCCGACGAATTTACGCGCGACCGGTATCGCGATATCGATGGTCGCGGCTCGTCTCGGTGGCATTATCGGCAATCTCGTCATAGCCCAACTGCTCGACCTCTACTGTCCGGCACCGACGTTCATCGTCGCGGCACTTCTCATAGGTCGGTACACCAGGATTTTCCCTCTCTCCCCATCAGCCCAACAGACGATCAAAAATCATTCGTCAATCTTTATTCCAACTTAAAAAAAATTGCTCGCTTTTTTTCTCAACCATTACTGCCTCTTTCTCGCACGAAAGAATTAATGTGATCTTGTTTTCACGTTTCAGGAGGTGGTTTGCTGTGCTTATTTTTACCGAACACAACGCGCGAACCGCTTTCTTGACACCAGCGAAACAACGGGACCCACCTACCTGACAATCCCATATATATGTATAGTCATTGTGCATTTTTCTTTTTGTATATCGAAATACGAAAGCATTTAAAGAGCGAAGAGAAAAACAAAAGCAAAAAGGAAAACCTTTACGAGTAAGAAGCAACGTCCGAGAACGCACGGAAACGTCCCTAGAAAGAGAAGGGATACAAATTTATACGTAGAGGGTGACACTTGTAAGGTGGCCTATGTTTTTCAAGAGTCCCGCGCGGAGATTTTTCACCGAGAAATATATAAGTGTTTTTCGAGTCCTCTTTGGGAAAAAATATAGCGCTTTTTGTAATGAGCAGTATTTGCCAGAAAAAAATTGAACATTCGGGGAAAAAAAATTGAAATCCCATTTTGAGTGCAGCAGAATGAAGATAATTAAATTCCTAATACAAAAAGTCGGGACGAACTTTTTTTTGTATTCCGTCAAGGAAAAAAAATTATAACAAAAATGCTTTTTTAAGAGTGTTTCATATTCGGACTGTCATCTTCATTCTGCTCAACTCAATATATATATATATATACCACGTGAATCCGGTGGACCTTTTCCCTGACGCCCACCCATTCGATTAATTTTTAAAAATCTGTTTCCATTGACTCTAAAAGACACCTTGATTTTTTTTACATTTTTCGAAACAACAAAAAATTTCCCCGAAAAAAACGTCCCGATTTAAAAATCTGAAAAAATTCCCAAAAATGCGTGATTATAAATAAAAAAATTCAAGCTGTCACCCGCAGTGGAAGTATGATTTTTTCTGTGCTGTCTGAGCGATTAACGTTTAAAAAAATCCAAAAAATTCAAGAACCGCTTACTTCGGGCGGATACTTAAATATTTTGATACCAACAGATAATTTTTTTGACTATTTTTGAATAACCAAATCACAATGATGGACCTTGAACAGTTAGCAGTCAATTTTTCGGATTTTTTAAACGTTAATCGCTCGGAAAGCACAGAAAAAATCATACTTCCGCTGCGGGTGACAGCTTGAATTTTTTTACATATAATCACGCATTTTTGGGATTTTTTTCAGATTTTTAAATCGGGGCGTTTTTTCGGAGAAATTTTTTTCTTTTACTAAGGGTTATTTCGAAAAATGTAAAAAAATCAAGGTGTCTTTTTGAGTCAATGGAATTGGATTTAAAAAAATAAATCAAATTTCCAAGGTTCAGGGAAAAAGTCCACCGAATTCACGTGGAATACCTCATATATATATATATATATATATATATATATATATATATAAACACGCACACATTCATGCACATTTCCGGTGAGTTACTCAAAATGGAATCCTCGAAAACTCCAAATATTGACACTTTCAACGAAAAAGTTACAAATCGAATCTGAAAAAAAAAACATTTTCCCTCAATTCGAGGCTTGCTGATTTCAAGGTCAACTTCGCTTCATTTAAATAACGCCCGAACGCCCTCTTGCACTTCTTTTTCTAAATCAAAATCAATAACCTTGAGATGACCTTGACATACGAAAAAATTAGCTCGGGGCGAGTGTGGTATTTTCGGAAGTAAATAATAATTTTGACAAAACGGCGTGTTTGCTATGTGGGTCGATAATTAGCCGCGATACGATTTTTTTGAGATTTATGAGCAACGCGTGGACGCTGCGTTTTCGAGTTCCCAATTTCTAGCGACTCACCCTGTATATACGTATAGAATATACGATGTGAGAGAGTATACAGTGTGTGTCAACTTGACTCGACTTGATTTTCAACATGGCGACCGGAAATAGCCCCCCCCAGCATATATTGCGAACGAGAATTTGTTAATTATATATATACATATATATATGTTATGTGCGTACTCGTACGAATAGAGTAGTCAAATGTGTGCGGTGTATGACGTGAAAAACTAAGCAAGAAAACAAAAACCTAAAAGAATGCAACTGCAATTCTTACATCATATGAGAATAAAGCGAGCGGGATAATCGAAGAAAAAAACAGTGTGAACGTCCATAAAGTATGAGCGAAAATAATATGATAAACGTCGCGGGCCGAGAAATCGGCGAAAACGCGGAGAATGTTGACGACGCGCCAGTATGAACGCCAAAGTGCTCAAGCCTAGTGATAATCACTTAGCATTATCTACGTGATTTTTGTATTCTTCCTCTTCTTCCACTCTCTGTTCTTCTTTTTTGTTCTTATTATCGTATCGTTAATTCGTCACCGCCATATACGCAATTAATGTTCCGAGCAACTGTGTGGAAATTTCATTGTACAGAATATCGGCGAATATTCGTGCGCGAGAGTCTCATTCACGTCTGGACGCAACAAGAGAAGATTAACGAACGTCACGCATTATCGATGGTGCAAAAATCTCGCGCTGTCTTTTAGAATCGGCTTGCCAACTGTTCGTTTATAATGTCACATTCTTTTTAAAACTTTTCCATATTTTTAAGAGCTTTGTCTGTACCGCGCGACGCGTTGTAAAAGAAGCTACGAAATAATAGAATTTAGAATACCGAATCCTCGTCTATGTTCCGAATAATCGTCACTACGGCGAGAAAAATCCAAATTTCATCCAAAACCCAAAAGCAACAATCTAGGCGATAAGTATAAATATCCGAGGCACTGATGAACGTGCTCGCGCGTAGCACCACGGCGGCAGCGACATCTATCGTCGAGCAGCAGTGTCTCGGACGACGTGCGGAGCGCGACTGAGATTCGAAACTGCTGCGCAGAGCGCGCCCTCGCTCGCCGCGCGACCCCAACTACGGACCGCGCGGAGGGGGGGCGGCCCGCCTGACCCGACGTTCGCACATCTAGGCATTCAGTACTACTCTCGGGCTCGCGTAAGCGCGGACGCGAAGTTTCTTGCCCCGTTTTGTCCCACCATACGGAGAAACACGCGCGCGCATACGTTGTGCATCGTAGTTGTGTGTAAAACCAGACGCGCCTCGCTCCGCTCGCTCCTCTACCGCAGGAACTCGCGACGTTGAAAATTTCAGTGTTTTTCTCGTTCTCGTTTCGTTCGCTTCGAATCAGTGAGAAACAAAAAATAAAGGACAACAACAAAAAAAACGATAAATGTGATCTGAGTGCGGAAAATTCGCGAGGTCTTCATGGAGATTCGTTGTCCGCGACATCATATACACGTGAGCATACGTCGTGAGTAAAATAATGTACGATGTGTGCGTCCTGTATATATATATATACATATATATATATATATACACACACACACTATTGTATATATATATATATATAGAGAGAGAGAGAGAGCTCGTCCGTGCATGCTCGCCCCCCTTTGCTTACCCCCTCTCTTTACCAACTTGGCTTCGGGGCTTTTTGGATCGTGTCTATACACGCGCGTAACCTCGTTGTTTTTTCTCCACGGCACACACTGACTCACCCGCGCATACATGTACCGTTAAACTCGCGATGATCGTCCCAGCTCGTCTCGTCATCGCTTTTCCATGACCAATATATTCATTGCGCCCACTTTCTTTTTTGTTTTTTTTTTCGTCCCGTTTCTCTAGAACAGCGTGGACTCCATGGATGCACGGACTCGACGAGATTTATCATATATACATATATACATATAGTCTTAATTTATGCACGCGTTGGTACGTGAGTCCGTAGTAAGAGGGGAACGGGGGTGCGGCGTTGATACCCGTCCAACCACTTGTGGATTCCTCGGCCTAACGCTAGTGGACAATGCACATGATATCGTAGCGATGATGCACTCTCCGGGACGTTGAGCGCGTCGCGGCCTATCCGGAATTTAATTTTTGGCCCCCCACCCCCCGCCCGCATCCTTTCGTGACGCGTACGTGCATATGTGTGCTTGGTACACCAGCGTCGTTCGGCCTTTGTAGTATTTTCACTTGACTACCAGGGTATTTGAAATTGTTTGAATGTACAGTATTATTATTTTTTGGTCGATTACGAGATTTTATGGTTTTTTGGGCTCGTAATTACCGGTTCGGGTTTGCATTTTTGTAGGAGCGTTTTCGTTTGGTCGCGGGTTTGGGTTTAGTTGGATTCCTGTAGAATTCTTTTTTTTTCTCGGTTGATTACGTGTTTGGGTTTGTTTGAGTGTTTGGATTTCTGTAGGGTTTTTTGCTCGTTGTGTGCGAGTTTATTTGGTTTGAGTTGGCCTTCTCTAGGTTTCTTTTTTTTTCTCGTTTGATCACGTGTTTGGGTTCAGTTTCATTTCTGTAGGATTCGTTTTTTTTTTCGTTTGATCGTGTGTTTCGGTTTGTCGGGTGTAGGTGGATTTCCGTAGGACTCTTTCTTTTCTCGTTTTATCACGTGTTTGGGTTTGTGCTGCAGTATTTTATACAACGTTTTTGCTCGATTGCTGAGTGCAATTGTTTTTTTTATTACTGCACTTGTTTGGGTTTGCAGTCTGAGAAATATCAAGACAGGTTTGGGTAATGATGACTGGGAAGAACATTTGACGCGTCGACATAACCTGTAAAGCGTTCTCCGAGCGACTGATACTTTGGGATAATGGAAGGAGACGCGTTCCGCTTTGTTGAGAGACGAATGTCCATCGGTCGTTGGCTCAAAGTATAATCCGTTTGGGGAATTTTCGGCTGTAGGACTCTTCCCGAAGGGACGCGTCCTATTGAGCAAATTCATCGCTCTAATTCCTGTAGAGAATTATCATTGAAACTTGTGAATTAGCGTCATTCTTTTCCGTCACGAGTTCGTCCCTCCCAGTCTCCGCTGGCCGTTAGACTTTCCGTTTGTGCATTCGGGCAACGGAGAACGAATTGAAATATAGGAGAGAACGGCGACAGCAACTGCGCGAGACAAGCGACGGGAAAAATGTAGGGGATTTGTCTTTTTCGCAGGTAACGTCATCCAGAGAGGCACTTCAGTATCGGATCGCGGCGACGTTGGAGAACGCAGCGACGTATCCCGAGCCGACGAGTAAGAAGAAACGAGGCTAAGAGCGAGAGCGCCCAATTATGTACAGAAATCAGTGTTATCCGGAGAAGTATTCGCTGAGAAGGGGACAGAGCAGCGAGGATTACGAGTTGTGCAATGCGGGCCATCAGTTCATAGTGCAGTGGAGTCCGAGAGACTCGGGCGCTCGTTATCTAGCGAGAAGTCGCTACGCCTCGCCCGGATCGCTGAGCAAGTCGGTGCCTCGAAGGAACAGGTCATCGCTGCGTTTCGGCATCAACAGGTCGTTGAACTTCGACTTGGGTGGGCGCGCCAGGTTGAGCAACTACGCGTCGCCGAACTCGAGCTCCGAGTCGAATGTCTCGACGGAAAACGACCATTATTTGTCGAGGTCGGCGAAGATACTGCGCGCTTTGAACATCGACTTCAGTCCGCTGAAGAGTGCGGCGCTGGGCGCTCGACGGATCAACAAGTCTCTGAACTTCGATGTAGGCCCGAGTCCCGACAGCGCCGCCGAGGCCAAGCCCACCCGGAGGGCGAGTTCTCAGCTGGGCTCGCTCTCGGTCTCGCCACTGGCCAGGATCAACAAGACCTTGAACTTCGAGACGAGCTCCGCCGAGTCCAGCGTCAATAGCGTCCTCGAATCGTCTCTCGAGTTCATCGACGAGAATCAAAATCAAACGCCGTCCCATCAGAGAAACGGCGCCGCACGCAAAGCCAAGAAATCACTCGATTACTCGTCACCGAAATTCGTGAGCTCGCCATCGTCCAATCCGAGCACACCGATGCTGCGCAGCGACTTGAGGCAAAAAATCGACGATATTGTCCGGCAGAACGGAGGCATTGCCTCGGCCACCGGGAATCCCGGGAACAAGAGACTCGACGATTTTGGCGCTAGCACGCCGAGAAATTTGTTCGACGAGCTTCGCGCCGACGAGGAAGAGGACGGGGAACATTTGGGGAGACCCAGCACGCCCGAGAACTTTGTGAGAATCATTCCCGAGAGCATGAGCGCTATAAAAAAGAGCCACAAGAAGGTACCCTTTGGATTCCACACTTTCACGAGGAGGTTTTCATCGTTGAAACGCAACGAAAATTAATATTTCTCTATTTCTTTTCACAGATTTTGCCTACCAAAAGTCTTTGACCATTTTTCAAGATATTTATTTTACGATCTACGATATAAATCTATAGAAGATATTTTATTGAGATGTTGAATAAGTTCTCGCTGTTTTCAATTCCTAATGATTCTGCAAGTCCAAGCTCCAATTCAGCACATCAAAATCATTCTTTTTGAAAGTTCTGAACCACTCCGCATGTTGTTTCCGACCGAGCATCGTCGCCGTAAGTCTCAACACGAATTCTGTGTGCTTCAGCTGCAGTTTAAGGGGAGGGTAGGGGTTTCAGCGTGAAAAAAAAAACACTTTTTTGCGAATTTTTTTCATCTATATGAATAGAGTAAATTTATTGAAACCTTTTGTACATTGTTAGGTGTCATTTCAAGAACATTCCGTGAAATTTGTACGCGAAAATATCCACAAACGAGCCGGTGAAAAAGCTTTTCCAAGAACGCCTTTGGAACAACACGATTTGCGGTGTTCACTGTATCCCAGCTACAAATTATCTGAAATCAAGTACCGTTAAAATTTAGTCAAAGTATCATCAAATCCTCCCCCCAACGGTCTTTGATAATTTTTTTTTTTCATTTCTAAATTTTTGCTGGTCATGCAAAGTGAAAAGTGCTATTTTTCACGAAAAATTCCGCCATTTTGGGGGTGGAAAACGCCCTCAATGTAAAAAAAATCTCAAACTAACCGTTGGGGGGAGGTATTTTATATGTAGAAAGTGTGTACCAAGTTTGAAATAAATCGGTCATGGTCTTTTCAAATGGCAGTGAACACGGACTTTGAAAACGTGGTTTCGAGAAAAACGCGGCACCGGCTTGTTTGTGGATATTTTCGCGTACAAATTTCACGGAATGTTCTTGAAATGACACTTAACAATGTACAAAAGGTTTCAATAAATTTACTCTATCCATATAGATTTAAAAAATCCGCAAAAAAGTGTTTTTTTTTCACGCTGGAAGCCTTACCCTCCCATTAAAAAAAATAAAGCAACGCAGTAAAATTCCCCGCAAAGACTTTTTTCGGCACGAAATGTTAGCACTGAAAAAAAAGTTCTTTACACTCCGGCGAAATGGCATGCACCGAATTTGAAGCGTGCTTATACTCAAACTACACGCACGCAGTTCCGGTAACGTCATCTGTTGGAAAACAGCGAGAACTTATTCAGCGTCCCGATATAATAACGAAAAAATGTAAAAGCGAACTTTCGTCGCGTTCCAACGATGCGTTTTCTACCGATAATCTTAACCCGGGCACCCTCATTGACCGAATTTTCGTCTTTTCAGGAACGCGTGCTCGGCCGCATGAGCAAGGCGGGTTACCAGGCGGTCGTCGTTTACCAGGCTGATGCTCGCTCGGAGACGCAGCTCGACGACGCGGAAATGGATGTGCAGAGTGAGGACGAGAAGCGATCGGCAACGCCGCCAGCGGTCGTCAACGACCATCGTTACGACAGTCCCCAGCAGTGCGGTCTAAAGTCGATCAAGAAGTCGCACAAGCGTGACAAGAGCAAGAGACGCTCGTACGGCGCGAGCTCCGACGACGAGGACGACGAGATGTCCGAGACGGGCTCGTTGTTCGAATACACGAGCGGCAGCGAGAAAAAAAGCACCGCGAGGCTCGATCTCGACGCGCAAGTAGCTCGTCAACTTCCGGAAAGAAATACCGCGGACGGCGAGGAGCCTTCGTCCCGGACGCCCGTCTCGGACGAGCCGGAAGTCGCGCAAGGCGCGGGCGTCGTTCCGTCCATCGTCGTGACTGACCTGAGCAACGTCACGAGTACACCGGAAACGACGAGGCGAAGTGCGCCCCGACCCGGCACACCGGAGAATCGTATTAACTTTTTGCAAAGAGTGATGACCGACTCGATAAAGAAGTCGCACAAGAAGGTCAAGGACACGAACAAAAGGTTCTTCTTCAAGCCGAGGCTGCTGAACGCCGAGGCCGAAGCTCGTGTCGACGTCGCCGAGACGGTCCCAACGCAAGAGGACCATCGCGCCGGCACCCCGGACAACACGAACTCCAGTCGTTTGTTGCTGTCGCAATTTAGCTCGGTGAAAAAGTCCCACAGAAAGGACAAGCACCGGAGGATGCTGTCGGGCTCGTTGCAACGGAAAAAGTACTTCGGTCGCGAGACCGCCTCGAGCTCCGACTGCGAGACTCACAACTGCAGCGTCTCGTCCACCGAAATCGCCAGCCCTTCGCAAACCGCCGGCTACGACGTTCCCGGACCGACGAACGAATTCTCCGATGACAGCGGCGACGCACCCTACTGCTCCCTGCAAAATAGCCCCGTGGAATGCCCCGAGTTCGGCGTCGACGCGCTCGCCGATCATCACAAATCCTCACCCAACAAGCGCAAAAACGAGAGCGCCATCGTTCAGGCCTGGACCAGCCCGGAGTCCAAGCCCACCGAGGACTCCGCGCTCTACGAAAGCGCCGAGGAGGAATTCAAGATATTCACTCCCATCAAGAAACGAAAGTCGATCAATTGTATCGCCGTGCCAATCGCACGGAGAATCTGCCACGAGGACACAACCGCCGCGGATAACGCTGCGACGGTCGCGACGAGATGCTCAACGCCGAGGATCACACGAGCCACTGGCTTAAGGTAAGCCTATCGCCAGGCGAGATCCATAGGATTTTCGTAATTTTTTTTTCGTTGAGCTTCAACTGAATATATTCATAATCGTCTCTAAAAATTCAGGGTCGGTTTGCGACCTAATTGCAGAGGTAAAAATATTAAAATTGCGGGTTTTTGCGAAGGAATCACGAGACGACATGGAAAAACCCAATTTCCGGTGGCTACAAAAGTGGATATGATAGTGGGAATCCGGGAGATTCTTAAGGCGTTACCCCCACTTGTAGCGCAAAAAAGGCCTTTTTCGTGAATTTTTTTAAAGAAAACTACAAAACTTTTTTAATTGATCAATATACCATCTTAAAGAACACATCTTGAAGAACTTTCAGTAATTTTTTTATTGAAAAAAAAATGCGGATGGATTTAGTCAAATATAAGTATAAACTAGTCTTTAATCGAAGGATTTTAAAAAATATTCATTTTTCACAAAATGGCGGACAGTCAAAGTTAATGGTTCGATTTTAACGAAAAAAAACGGCCGTTTCTTGGCTATAAAACGTCCATTTTTTTTTTTCGAAAAAAAAAAATCGAACGATTAAAGACTACATTTTTATGTATTAAATAAGCCTGAGAAAAATTTCAAGAAGATCGGTTCATTAGTGTTCGAGTAATCTTGGTCACCGACTTCAGAAATGCCATTTTGAGAAAAAACGCGTTTAAAGTTTCAATTTCAGTTTACACGAAGAAAATATTTTTTTTTTGTAAACTTACATAGAGTCATCTATTCCGGGCATCAAAAAAAAAAACTGCACTTCAAATTGCACTTCAAAAAAATGCAATAAAAAAAATCGATTTTTTTCAAAATCGCAAGTGGGGGTAACCCCTTAAAAATTATCAGATTTACATAGTATTTACAAATAACAAACCCAAACACTTGTAGATTTACATACGACAAACCCAAACACCTGTAGTAATCCAATGCTCTCGGAAAAATTACGCTTATTGACCTAATTTTTATGTAATATCAAGTTTAATTTGAACTTCCGGTAGTGGATTAATTACCACTTGCTACGATAAAGAAACGTGACAGCGAGGCAACAGCTGACTGTAAATCTAACCTCATATCACTCATTCGATTTTCCACACGTTTTATTTTTAACCGACATATTTCGTCGACACAAATTTCATTGGGGTTTAACCTGGCAAAATCGATAATTGAATCGTTAAAAAAAATCGCTACAGGACCAATTGCATATTGTTTTTATGACCCCAAAGTATTTTTTAAGCAAAAAAAAAAACGATTGTTCCAAAATCCTAGAGTGGCGTTATCCCTTAACGCGAATGTGTGATCGAAGCAAGCTTCATATTTTCTGTGTTACCTAACTATCGACTATTATGGGGGTGTACACAAATTACTTAACGCAAAATTTCCCAATTTTTGACGCCTCCTCCCACGTAACAGCACCGTAACGCTTGGCCAGACCCCCCCCCCCCCATTC
Source organism: Ophion slaviceki (assembly GCA_944452715.1). Lineage (NCBI taxonomy): Eukaryota > Metazoa > Arthropoda > Insecta > Hymenoptera > Ichneumonidae > Ophion > Ophion slaviceki. The sequence goes on along the minus strand of OX101789.1, from coordinate 46,998,435 downwards.
CGTTACGTAACGGGTGCTTTGTCGTCAATAATCGCGATTTTTTTCATAGACATAACGAATTATGAAAGGATCGGATTTATACTCATTTTATGAAGCATATATTCATCTAGTTTTTTACCCATTTTTATGACAAAATCTTGAACATTAACCGAGATATATGCCTTGATTTGACGATGAAAAAAAAAATTCTCTTCATTGTCCCATCGATATCTATATGAAAGGTTATCTGTAAATTAAAAGTCAACAATTTATCGATACCTATACAAATGTAGCTATCGTTATGCGTAGCCGTTTTTTATCTTGGTTTTTTTACAAAATGCCGACAGTTCGGACATTTTATTCTATTTGCAAAGCCCTCTTCCTGTCTTCAAGCAGCTTTTAAAAATAGTAATCATCAAGTGTTAAAAACGCGGAAACGTACAACCTTACGTCACTGCGATTACAAAAATGTTTTGAAAAAAATTGAAAATCGGTTGATAAGTTTTTAAGTATTCGCGCGGACAAGGTTGAAAAAACTAGTTTCGAGAAAAAACGCGTTCAAAGTTTTCGTTCCGTGTTTCTTGATATAAAGTTATGTTTTTTCAAGAATATTGATACTTACATTGAAGTATGTAGTCGCGGGCGATATGACGGATTTTCATCTTCATGATAGTTCACAAAATAATAAGAGCCTGTACTTTATCTATTGTAAATGATGCCACACCTGTAGGGACTGAGGGCACTAACCGGTCGCGCTACCTGTTCTCACTAAAGTGACTGTAACTCCGTCAATTTTCGGACTTGTGAATAAAAATGTTGCCGACATATTTTTCAATACATGTACTTTCAAGAATTATTGAAACAAAAAACATTCGTTCAAGTTTTGCTTGGGGGATGTGGGAAAACTACTGTGCAAGTCCTCGTACAGTGACTTTCCCCCTTAACTGACATTGCGCATAGAAAGCTGTGAGCTGTCCACGGTAAAATTGCACGCGAAGTTTAAATTAAAAACTTGACCATGCAGAAATTTTGCTATTTCTGGCAGTTTTAAAATGGTGACGTACCGCAAACCTTGACCCCCCCCCCCCCCCCGCCATGTACGTAGACCGTAACACCTGGCCGAACCCCCCCAATTGCGTTACGTGATTTGCGTACGGCCCCTATACAAATTTTATTTTAAAAGAGATGATAGTGACAAAAATCCGTTATTTTGCCAGATCGGCTCGGTCCAGGCTCACCCCCGAAAAAATGCCGTCACCGCGAATGCCTAATCCTATGATCCTATCGATTATCGAAACGCCTCACGAGTAACTCTTTTTCGCATCACAACAGGACGTCAGCGAGCCCGGAGTTTCCCGCGACACCGGAAGGAGCGATTTTCGTCCCGATCGCGGATCCCTCGAGTCCCCGACAGATCGAGCCCGCCAGCGAGCCAAACGCCGGTCGCGCGACGCCCCAAAATTTGTCGACGGCGGTCCTCATGGCTGGTATAAACTCGATCAAGAAGTCTCACAAGAAGGACAAACGTGGCAACGCCGCAACGAGGCGACCGCTCACCCAGGACGACGAGTTCTCCGTTCACGATAACGAGACGTCATCCCGATCGCGAGAGACCCCCTCGTCGGAAGCCGAAGCGAGCGCCAAAACTCCACCGAATTGCCTCCAAGCCAAGAATTATCTGAGACTGTTGCGCACCGAGTCGATCAAGCGATCGCACAAGAAGGTGCGCGATCGCAAGAGACGCGACCGGGTGATCGAGCCCGAATTGTCGGACGACGGCTCGATCTTCGACGAGGCCGAACGAAGCTTCGATCTCGCGGAGCCCACCGAGCGACGAGGCTGCGATACGCCCAAAGAGCACGCAGACGCTTCCGACAACGAGGCAAGTCCGAGAGACAACTTCCGCCCCGTAATATTAGGTTTAGTAAAAAGAAATCCATTATTTTTGCAATAGATGGCTTTGGTAATCTGTATCTCGCGTTGTATAAGTGCAATCGGATAACGCTAGATGGCGTTAGAAAGATAAGATTTCGGACTAAAATAAACATCTCAGACAGTTTCGTGATTGCTCGACATGATATTGCTTGAGCGCGCGTCAAAGATGGCCACCAGCAAAGTGAAAATACGCCATATTTTACAGTTTTTCTTCGATAAAGGCGAAAACGCAAGCCAGGTGGCTGAAAATGTGAATAGTGTTTATGGTCCTGATACTGTACCAGCCAATCACGCGCAATTTTGGTTTAGTCGATTCCGTTCCGGTAATTTTGATGTCAAAGATGCTCTGGGAGGCCAATTGTCGAAAATGTCGATAAAATAATGGAAATCGTCGAGTGCGACCGTCGTGTAAGCACTGTTTCGATTGCCCAGGAGCTAAACATTGCACGAAAAACCGTTTGGAACCACTCGAATAAGGCTGGATACAAAAAGAAGCTCGATGTACGAGTGCCACACGAGTTAACGCAAAAAAAACCTCATGGACCGAATTTCCATCTGCGAATCGCTGCTGAATCGCAACAAAATCGACCCATTTCTGAAGCGGACGGTGACTGGTGATGAAAAGTGGGTCACTTACGACAACGTCGAGCGAAAACGGTCGTGGTCGAATCGCGGTGAGCCGGCGCAAACGGTGGCCAAGCCAGGATCGACGGCCAGGAAGATTTTGCTGTGTGTTTGGTGGAATTGGCAGGGAATCATCTACTATGAGCTGCTCCCCTACGGCCGAACTCTTAATTCGGACCTGTACTGTCAACAATTGGACCGTCTGAAGGAAGCAATCGCCCAGAAGCGGCCAGCTTTGGCCAATAGGAGAGGAATTGCGTTCCATCGGGACAACGCCAGGCCACACACGTCGATAGTGACTCGCCAGAAGCTCCGGGAGCTTGGTTGGGAGCATCTTATGCATCCACCTTATCGTCCGGATCTGGCACCAAGTGATCACCACCTGTTCCTGTCTATGGCGAATGATTTTGCTGGTGAAACATTCGCCTCAGGAGAAGCGCGTGAAAATCGACTGTCCCAGTTTTTTGCCAATAGGGACGAGGGTTTCTATGAGAAAGGCACAATGAAATTACCTTCAAAATGGCAACAAGTTATCGATCAAAACGGTGCATATTTGACCTAAATCGGATCATTCTAACTATGCTAAATGAAGCCTTCAATTTCATGCAAAAATAATGGATTTCTTTTTATCACACATATTACGAGAAATAAACTACTTCCGGTTTTTTTCCCCGGCATCTTTAGCCTCCCCCAGCTTCGGAGAAAAATAAACTCATTTTTTAAAAATCACAGATGCGAAATCGTCGATCCGGAGCTGCGGCTTTCGCGCGTCACGGCGATAATTTATCGGACGACGGCTCGATCTTCGATTCCGAGGAGAAAAAGTACGGTAGTCCGGACGGCGGCGATCTGGACGACGCGGACGGTGTCGGTGCGGCGCGAACCGACGACTTTTGAAACGACTTTGCGCACTCAGCGTTCGTATCCTCAAGTCGTACATGCTCAAATGTACGTGCCTCTGTCTCGCTCTTATTACACGTATATTTTTATTCGCGTCTTTTTTTTTTTTAACTTTTTTTTTTAATTCAATTGAAACTTTGCAATTTTATTAATCGTAGGAAGCGCGAGTTATCGTTATGAATTTTTTAATCCTGTTCAGACAGATCGTAAACCCAGATATTTGTTGTTGAGTCTGGTTGAAATTTGTGTATTTTATGGTGTAATACGCGCATATCCGGGTCGATACAATGTTGAATACCGTCGCGAGCTCCGCAATCAAAGTCGTCATCTTTGATCGCTCCTCCTCCCCCGGGTTTTACGCTTTGCTCCTGTTTTTATTTTCGCTGTCGCGATCGAAACTGTGCATCGAGCGAGCGGGGCCGACGTATTTCTGACGAGAGACATTAATAAAATTTTATTACCGGGTACGAAAAAAACGTCACGCGACGATGAACGTTTGCTTTATTTTATTTTTGCCAATTCCGCGATCTGGATAAAAATGGATAAAAATTATTCGGGACAAATCTTGGATAACAATAATAAGTGTTTCGTAACTCTAGATACGACGATGAAAAAATAAAAATCGAATCGATATAAATGGAATAACATTAACAAAATGAAAGAAATCAAATAAATCGAAAGAAAATAGAAATCGAAGAAATCAAAGAGACAAAATAATGGGAAAAATTCAGGACGATCGGAAATTGAAGAGCTCATGAAACGAGACGAAATATCACAAACGACTCTCACTTCTTACTCGCCCGTTAAGGGCATTCGCAGCTCCGGCCGCATTTTACATCACCGAATTCGAAGAAAAAAAAAAGAAACTGCTCATCAGCCAAGATTCGCGTATACACATGTATACTCGCGTACGAGAACTTGGTCGGCGGATCGTCTGGTATATTATTGTGATATGTATATAGACGCTTGTTTAGGAGCCTCTGACGAAAAAAAAATTAAAGAACGATACCTGTGCAACGTCAATATTGTGAAACGATACGCAAGCACCGCGCGACTCGGCGTTGAGCGTATTAACGAAATTTTCTATATTGGTAGTAAATATTTTTTTTTTAATACAAAAGAGAAGGGAAGTCTACTACGAAACTTTATATATGTGTGTAGATGATTTTTATATGGGTGCTTCGGTTGGGCGTTTACGTAGAATAATATTCGCCTCGTCGCTCAAGCACGAAAAAAAAAAAAACAATTTCCGTAATCGTTGTATAATTGTCCGTGCTTATTGTTTATGTTCATTTGTTAAACGACGATAAGCTCAATTTTTTCTTTTTAATATCCGTTCTCCATCGTTTTTCTTTATTTCTTGCGACGCGTCTGTATTCACTGGTAAGTTTTTCGATCGATCGCAATAAGCGAAAGAGGAAGGCAATCGTATGCGCAACCTCGCGGTGTGAAGGGCGAAGATTAAAGAAAATGGGAAGTGACTATGTGACCGATGTATGTTGAGACGTTTTTTTGTACGAAAGGAGCATTCATTTGATCTGATATAGTAATAATAATGACAGTAATGATGATAATGCGATGTTCGTAGTAAGCTTTTTAGCAGCTCCGCCGAGGCGAAACGGCGGATCGAGAGTCGTTTATTTTCTCGCAATGTCGCCTGCATTGACGGATCTTATTGTACTCACGTGGATACATTGGGAAAGTGACAATATCGGGAACGTCACGCACGGCTTTTTCTTCAGGCTTCCGTGCACCACCGGGAACCCTTGGAACTTCGTCACAGCGAAGTCTCCGCACGCACGCGCGTACCTTCCAGTGAAATTATTGCCGTGGCTGTAAGATAATTTTGGAAGAAATAGTTTACAAAAAATGTTTCATCTCGAAGAAATAGTTTAAGAAAAATGTTTCATCTCGAAGAAATAGTTTACAAAAAATGTTTCATTTCCGTCCACCACCGTTCAAAAGTTTGGAAACACTCACCCCGGTTCCGAGCCACACAAGAAGTTTCATCGCTCTTTTAAAAATGACGATATCTTCATTTACCAAGCGACGTTTGAAAAGGGACATATTTAGCTTCATTTAACTTTTTTCAGAAAAATCTTACGATTTTTTTTCAACCCGGTACACACTTTGAAAGATGGTCGTTTTTTGGCTTTTTTTGGGGGGTTGAAATTTTAGGGCGAGACTCGTGGAAAAAAATGTTAACCGTCATGTCCATGGAAAACTTTAAGCGGGGAGTACAAGCTTCAATTTCGTTTTTAAAAAAGTTTCGTACGATTTTTTTCCCATAAATATTCAACTTTTTGCAAAAAACGACCATACTTATAAAATGTCGCCTAACTCTGAAACTATTGGGTTTTCGTAAAACTACTAAGAGGATAAAAAATTACATACAATCATTTTGGAATTACCAAACAATTTTTAGAATTAAAAAATTCAAAAACTTGAAAATTAACAAATTTGAAAAAAAATAAAAAAATAAGAACAACTTGTCCCACATCTCCCGGGGATTTGTGGAAAAAGTTGCAAGAAGGTTGGGCCGGTCTGGAACGGGGTCAAATCGACAAAATTATCGACCGGATGCCACGTCTTGTGAAAGCTGTGATCGCAGCGAAAGGCCGCTTTTCGATTCAAAAGCCGTGTAGATGAGGTAAGAGACTCGATTTTTGAAAATAAAGAAATATTTCGTTGACTTAAGAAAACGTTTTGAAACTTTTTTATTCCATTTTTTTTTTGAAAAATGTTGGTAAATCCAAAATGATTGTATGTAACTTTTTACCCTCTTAGTTGTTCTACGAAAACCCAGTAGTTTCAGAGTTAGGCTACATTTTATAAATATAGTCGTTTTTTGCAAAAAGTTGAATATTTATGCGAAAAAAATCGTAGGAAACTTTTTTAACAACGAAATTGAAGCTTGTACTCCCCGCTTTAAGTTTTTCGTGGGGAAAACGGTTAACATTTTTTTTCCACGAGTCGTGCGCTAAAATTTCAACGCCCCGAAAAAAGCCAAAAACGACCATCTTTCAAAGTGTGTGCCGGGTTGGAAAAGAATCGTAAACATTTTTTTAAAAAAGCTAAATGAAGCTAAATATATCCCTTTTGAAACGCTGATCGGTAAATTAAGATATCGTCATTTTTTAAATAACGATGAAACTTCTTGTGTGGCTCGGAACCGGGGCGAGTGTTTCCGAACTTTCGGACGGTAGTGTAGTTTACAAAAAATGTTTCATCTCGAAAAAATAGAAAAAAAAAATTTTATTTGCGATTCGCAAAAGTATTCGCGGCCTAAGGCAGAAGCTCTACTAGTACAGTACAGTTTGTCGAAGTACATTGATAACAATAGGCAAAATTAAAAAAACGATAAATTACCCGAGATTCTGTTGTGTTCCAGGGTGCAAGACGGATAATAAAAGTGAACTGTCGTTCCATAAGCCACCTAAAGATTAAGTCTTTCAATAAAGTGGTTGTCGCCTCTGAAAAGGACTTTTTTCGGCCGTCAAGGCGAGTTTGTAGTTTTTCCACAAGATTTTTTTCTCCAGTTTGTACCTTTATAAATAATAAATCGAGCAATATTGACAGTTATTTCTGTTATATACGATGTACAAGTATAATTTCAAATGTCCCTCGTAAAGAGTATGCTCTGAAAAATAGAATCACCTCTGCTCGAAACCAGCGAGTGATTCTCATAACCTTAAAAAATCTAAATCCAGAGCTGAGAACAAAAAAAAGAGCGGAAAACAAATTATTCACTGCAGTAGCATCTTTACAATCTACCATGGAGGAAAATCCAACAGCTAACTCGCAGAAAATCAAGAACGGAGTAATTGTTTACGTTTCAAATTATACTTTTACCGCCCATATTCAAATATCGCTGCGCCACCTCTAGGACGTGAAAATCGCAAATTCGTTACCATCCGCTAGCGAGGTACAGACACCATCCGAGTCCATAGCGACCGAAGCGCCAATTTCGTGGTCACCGCAGACCAGGGAATTCAGACTTCCGTATACCGTAGACTCCGTGACGCGAGCCACGCTTCCATGGAGGCACGCTTCCTTCGCGCACATTTCGAGGTTAAGATTTCCTCTCCGTCGTGTTTTTCCGTCCAAACAAAACAGAGTGAAGAAAATCGGCAATGCGAACGCTTCACTGAAGACAGAAGACAGGCTACCGTGTTTAAGTGAAATTATTGTTGCTAATCATGGGCAAACTCAACGTAACGATGCTTCGATACCTGACAAGCGAAGATTTCCGCGTTTTGACAGCGGTAATGCATTCATTGTTATTTTATGAAATTTGAATAATCCCCTAGCTCGAATCTCTTGCATGAACAACACAAACGCAATTTCTTTACGAGAATGCAACAATAATGTTTTCTCCATATTGAAAACAATGACAGCATTGAGCACAACATGATGATTTGTCTCAATTATAAAAAAAGCAGCGATTCAGGGCCAGGTGCCCTGACAACCTAACCGCACTTCCTACGAAGTTACCTAACCTCACTTTCACTGCACTTTATTGACTTCAACCTAACCTCACTTTTACTGACGTTTATTAACGTCGTGACAACTTAACCTCACTATTACCACAGTTTACCAACTTCGTGGCAACCTAACCATACTTTCCCTGACGTTTATTGACTTGCGGCCAACCTAACCTTGCTTTCACTGGCGTTTATTAACGTTGCGATATCTTAACCTCACTTTTGCTGGAGTTTATCGACATTATTTCAATTTAACCTCACTTTTGCTGGAGTTTATCGACATTATTTCAACTTAACCTCACTTTTGCTGAAGTTTATCGACTTTATTTCAACTTAACCTCACTTTTGTTGGAGTTTGTCGACTTTATTTCAACTTAATCTCACTTTTGCTGGAGTTTATCGACTTTATTTCAACTTAACCTCACTTTTGCTGAAGTTTATCGACGTTAGTTTAACTTAACCTCACTTTCACTGAAGTTTGTCAACTTCATACCGATAATATGACGACACGCTTCGATACCGTAACGATAACCTGCGTTTTTTTAAGATCGAAATGGGGATGAAGAATCACGAGCTCGTGCCGGCGGGGCTTGCCGCGCAAATTGCGAATCTGCGTCACGGCGGCGTTCACAAACTTCTGAAGGAGCTCTGCAAGCATCGTCTCCTGAGCTACGAGCGCGGCAAACATTGTAAGAGCAACAATGAAACGTGTTGAAGTTAATTTTTGAATTAAATGTTGCAAACTTGAAGTTAATTTAAAAATCAAGTGTTGCAAAGTTGCGACGCCTTGCAATACGCTCGAAATAGGGTACAAAGAAAATATTGTCGTTACAGACGACGGTTATCGTCTGACGAACTCGGGCTACGACTACCTGGCGCTGAAGGTGTTGGCGGCGCGCGAGGTCACAACCTCCTTCGGCAATCAGATCGGCGTCGGCAAAGAGTCCAACATTTACGTAGTGGCGAACGGCGAGGGCGAAGCCGTCTGCCTCAAACTTCACCGTCTCGGCAGAACTTGTTTCCGCAATATAAAAGAGAAGCGAGATTACCATCAGCGCCGTAAATCCATGTCGTGGTTGTATCTCTCGCGGATATCGGCGACTCGTGAATTCGCTTATATGAAAGCGTTGGAGGATCGCGGCTTTCCCGTGCCGAAGCCCATCGACTTCAACAGGCACTGCGTCGTTATGGAGCTCGTGAGCGGCGGGCCGCTCAGCGGCGTTCGTCAGGTCGACGACGTCGAGGCCCTCTACGACGAGCTCATGTGCCTCATTGTCAGACTCGGAAATCACGGCGTGATCCACGGCGACTTCAACGAATTCAACATCATGATGACCGACGATGGCAAACCGATCCTCATAGACTTTCCGCAAATGGTGTCCACCGAGCATCCCAATGCTCGTTATTACTTCGAGCGCGACGTTAATTGCGTGAGGGACTTCTTCAAGAGGCGATTCGGATACGAGAGCTCGCTGCATCCCTGCTTTGAAGATATCTCGTGAGTAACATGCGCTGCGTGTCTCGTTGGAAGGGTTTCCGCCTCTTTGGGTTTAGCGACGTCCGTATGCGGAAGTACGCGTTGTAGATGGCGTGTTTGCGCCTGTTTGGGTTTCCGTCTCTGGAATCACGAGTTGGAATGCAGAGTGTTTCGGTTTGTTTGGGTTTAGAGCTTCGGTCTCCCGAAGCACGCCTTGTGACAAAAAGTGTTTGGGTTTTTTCAAGCTCTCGTTTCCGGAAGTCTGCGTTGTAACGAATGCTGCAGATTTTATTTGGTTCTACCAAGGATTGTTCGTCTTTATTTGAGTTTACAAGCTTCCGTCACCGGAAGTACACGAATACAGCGTGTTTGCGGTCTTTTAGATTTCCCAAGCTGCGGTCTCCGACTTCGGAATGAAATATTCCGAATAAAAATTGTTCCATTCTAAGCGTGAAAAACGACAGCACCATACAAAGAAACAAATAGCCAACGAAAATGACGTTGAAGTTTGCATCGTTGCGGCGTAACGATTTTTTTCCTTTAATTTTTCATTTCTTTGTTTTTATCATTATCGAATGTTTTTTTCTTGCAAACTGAAGTCGTAAGTCCCTAATAAGAATACGTAAAAACATTCGATTGATTTTCGCAGCCTAAATAAGCCAAAAAAGAAATGGAGTAGTAAAAAATAATTAGTTTTCGTTGCATTTCAACGATGCAAACTTCAACGTCATCTACGCAAGCCAAGACACATATAAAAAGTTCGACCGAGAAGCCGTATTTGTCATTGTATCATTTGCTGAAAAATTTCCAGGCGCGAGGATTGCATGGACGTGGAGATCAAAGCGAGCGGTCTGACGAGACGAATGGAGAAGGATCTGCTCCTAGAGATGGGCATGGACGAGGAAGAAGACGACGATGAGAACGAGGAAGAAAATTCCCCTGGAAAGGACGCGGGAATCAACGAAATCGACGAGTTACGTCGCCAAGTTGACAAAATGGTCGAGCAGGAACTCGGCTCGATCCTAACGAATTCCGTAGATCCCAAAGACGAGCCTAGCCGCGATGAGGCTCCCTTGATCCCCAGAATCGACGATTTGCATCTAACCGAGGAGTGCGCGCTTCGAGCTGGCGTTCGAAATTCGAAAAACGAGAAAAACGTCATCGACGACGAGAACGACGAGTCGTCAATGGCCGAACGGGACGACAAAGTTTCCGACCTCGTGAACGCCTCGACAATCGTCAACGCCGGCACCGACCACGACGACGAAGACTCCTCACCCGATTACGATCAATTCCACGATGCCCGAAGCGTCCGCACGTGCTCGAGCGCCGCTTCGATAGCACCGGAAGTCATTAAGCGACGCGTGAAAATGAGCCTCGATAGGCGCAACAGGCGAGGCAGGTCGAGGAAGATTCTGGCGAAGGGCGAGGCCAGCGCGACCACGCGCACGCGACGCGAAAATCGCGACAACATCAAACAATCGACCGGGGATGGAATATGGGGAGACTGAGGGCACATAAAAACAAAGCGTTTTGAAAATAAGCAGATAGAAACATACAATAAAAGGATGTACAAAGTTTGCGAAAGTCATTGGTGTTGATTCGATACGCGGAGTACATATGACGCGATTGATGGCCGTTGTTTTTCCTCACTTCCGGTCGCTTTTGCTCAAGACTATCGGCCACGCGAGCCTTCGAGCACCTTCCAATAATTCGCGAGTGCTCGGTCGATAAGTATCGGTAATATAGAATAACGAAGAAAGACGGAAGAGGAAAAGGTAAACGTGCGCGCCCAAACGAATCCAAACGAAAAAGACAGAAAACGGGGAAAAAAGGAGGTAAACCTGCGAACGAAAGGCCGCAGTCCCAAAACCTGGTATCTCATTTTTCCGACGAATTTTTCTGAATTATATTGAAAATTAAAATTATTTGGAGACTCTCACTCTGCGAAAAAAAACGTAATAGCGATTTTTCACCCCATTTCGGTAATTTGCATTTTTCAGATGATTCTTGCAAATTATGTTAACGTTTGGATTTGCCCGTTCGGTTCAGTTTGAGTTTGTCGTAACTCGTTTTCAACGAAAGGGGGTTCGTTTCTTTTTTTTTTTTTTTTTTTAATCGCAAATGAACAAGATGAAGATACATCGCGAAAAATAAGGTACCATTTTCGTTATTCATTCTGAAAAAAAACCCAAACAAATTGCAACCAACTCAAGGAACAAAAGAGTCCTGAGAAAAATGCTGTACTATTTTTCGTCCACCCCAGATTTTTTGTTCTCGCAAATTGAGATGAAGTTTGCATTCGTTTGGGTTTCTTGTAACTCGTTTACAACGGACGGCATTGATTTCTTTCTCATCGCAAATGAACTACAAGGTGAAGGTACAATGGTCCCATATTAGGTACCATTGGCCATTAAAAAAATTGGTACCCTTTTCAGCTACTTAAAAAAACGGTAATTAGGTACTATTTTTAGCCATTTTATAAAATGTCACCTAACTAGGTACCATTTTTAGGCATTTTTTAAAAATGGTACCTCGTTAGGTACCATTTTTAGCCATTTTTAAAAATGGTACCTCGTTAGGTACCATTTTTTAGCCATTTTATAAAATGGTACCTCATTAGGTACCATTTTTTAAAATTATTCTGGAAACAAACCCAACAAATCCCAACCAACCCCGGAGACAAAAGCACCCCGAACCAAATACGCCACCATCTTTCGTCCGTTCCAAGTTTTTTCGTTTCCTGTTTACGCCGAAACCACCCCCCCAAAGACGCACTCCGCCGTCACCGACCACTAAAACAGCGCCTTTTTATTTCAGTTTCCGCACGAACGACCATCCCTACCCGGCAGGCGTTCCGGTGGCGAGCGCCTTGCGCGGTCGCGTGGCCAACGCGGGGTGGCACTCGACACTGCTCGATACCACCGTCACGACCGTCCGCGAGACACGCGTTCCGTTACGACACACAATGACGATATCATCATCGTCATGACGAAGGAGGCACTCGGGGTTGCGGAAGCTCTGGCGGTATCGCCGCGATTCCCACTCCGCTTCTGTGCACGCATAACATACGTACATATGTGCATCACGAATCGCTTATCAAACGGACTCCACGACCCGGTACACATCAGTTCACGAGTGCTCCCCATCGCGAACTGTTCTCACCTCGACGTTGCTCTCCAGCTCGCGTTGAACGCGACTACCGCGCTCAGGACAACACACACGTTTTTCGAGAACACGTCGCGGGCGATCTTCCCTCGTCATGGCAAACGACAATCTAAGCGCCGTGCTTTACGGTATCAACGATTTGCGTATGGTGAGTTGGGACCCACGTACACGTAAAATCCTGCTCAAACGCATACAATTATTTGCACTCGTGACGAGGAAAAAAAACGTGACGAAAAGAATTGCAGAGAAGGAAATATTTTAGCGGAATCGTATGGGAAAATCTGGCACGTGAAGCCGGGTCGAAACGATGCATGTAAATATATATATATATATATATATATATATATATATATATATATATATATATATATATATATATATATATATATATATATATATATATATATGTATGTATGTATGTATGTATGTATGTATGTATGTATTTACGTATATTTCCGTGACCCTGAGAGCTTCGGCAACTCGACCACACAGCAGCGATCCTGTGTGCCACGTATATGTATAACTATATACGTGTTGAAAATCGATCTCGGAATTCACGTGGCGCTGATATTTATATCCGTCTGTCTCTCTCGTTCTCTCTCCCCCTCTTTCTCGGAGCAGCGTGCAAGCTTTTAGATCGGGATTACGAGAGTCCTCGCTGGCATGCGATAAAATTTCTTGCATCTTAAACCTATTTGCTCTTCTCATTAATTTATCAAATTTATAAAACTTATCTCTTATACGTATATGCTACAGTTAAGGGCAGATATACACCTAGGAGCCGGAAAAAAGGTCATTTCTGTGAATTTTTTCAAGGAAAACTATTTGAAATTTCGGCTTGGGGTCTTAATTATCCAAAAGTATACACATTCAAAAATATGTTTAATTTTCTTTATCGAAAAATATCAAAAATATACAAGGATATTGTATGATCCTTGGAGCGTCGTAAAAAAATCTGCGTATACGGTACCCACTGGCGTTTCTTCAAAAATCATCTGAAAAAAATTAATCAAAAAGATTATTAAATTAGATACTATAATCCAGTATTTGTCATAGCCGATTTTGAAAATATCGATTTATGACAAAATGGCGGACGTTTGAACATAAATAGTGATTTTTGGGCCAAAAATTAGTTATTATTTTGCCTATAAAACAAAAACGAAGTAACGGAAAAAAAAATCCTATGACAAGGACTAGATAATGGTGTATAGAATAACCACAAAAAACCTCAAGGCAATCGGTTCATTGGTTTTCGAGAAATTTTGGGTACCGATTTGAAAAACGTGGTTTTGAGAAAAACGCGTTTGAAAATTTGGGAATGAATGAATCGTGAAATTTGTCAACTTACATGGAATCATCGATAGCAGGCCCATAGTGTAGGCCTTCTACGGTCGACGGAATGTTCATAGCTTCTAAATCCTCGACCTCGACCTCTAGGTGTATATCTCCCGTTAAAACTCGTTTTCAGTTTAAACGCGTATTTCCTAGTAAAAAAAAAACTAGAATTTATGTTTAGAAACCCAAACTATGACCGTAATCGGAAACCGTTTTAACTGATTAATTTCGTTAGAACTAGTTTTGGAGCCCGAACAAACCCAAACTTTGACCTCATCCGGAAACAGTTTTAACTGAGCAATTTCGTTAACACTCCTTTTAAAGCCCAAACAAACCCAAACTTTGGCCTAATTGGGAAATACAGTTTTAACGCATTCACTTCGTTAGAACGAGTTTTAAAATCGAAAACAAACGCAAACGTTGACCTCATTCGGGAACTACGCAGTTCTCATTCTCATATTCTACTTATTGAGGAAATCGATCAGTTGAAAGTGATAAACCCCAGAGCTAGATTTTCCTAGTCAAGAAGAGCTTTCAACTAACATTCGAATTCATTTATCAGTAAATCAGAATCAAATGAATGAGAACGTACTGATAAATGAATTAGAATGTTAGTTGAAACTCTTAAGGGGCTATACCAGTGTGAACGCTGAAAATTTGGATGATTTCGGGAATTTTTTGGTAGAAAAATAGTCAATTAAATGTTTCGGAAAATTAAGAATATATTTGGCTATATTTGACCTATATTACATAATCTTTTCATAGAAAAATAATGATTCCGGCCGATTGAGTTGCTGAAACCGAAAAAGGAAAAAAATATCGTTAAACTGGAGGGTATTTTCGGTACAATGACGTAGGATTTTCGAAAAATATCAAAATCTAACAAAATGGCGTATTTATGAAAAAAGTCTGTTTTCTTGCCTATAAAATGGTCGTTTTTTTCAATGCCAAATCGTCAATTTTCATCCAATCAAAAATATCCTACGTCATTGTAGAGTAAATATATTCAAGAGTACTCAGTTCTTTCAAGTCAATCGGATCATTGCTCTTTAAGTTACAATGTCAGCAAATTTGAAAAATCTCATTTCGAGAAAAATGCGTTTAACGCGTTACCCCCACTTGTAGCGCAAAAAAAAGGCCTTTTTCATGAATTTTTTAAAAGAAAACAACAAAACTTTTTTAATCGATCAATATACCATCTTAAAGAACACATCTTGAAGAACTTTCAGTAATTTTTTTATTGAAAAATATTACATTGTTTAGTGGCAAATGGCCGTCAATGAAATAATGTTTTTATATACACGGTTTTCGGTGACCAACATTGCGGCGAAGTGGATCATCTGAAAAAAAAATGCGGATGGATTTAGTCAAATATAAGTATAATCTAGTCTTTAATCGAAGGATTTTAAACAATATTCATTTTTCACAAAATGGCGGACAGTCAAAGTTAATGGTTCGATTTTAACGAAAAAAAACGGCCATTTTTTGGCTATAAAATGGCCATTTTTTTTCGAAAAAAAAAATCGAACGATTAAAGACTACATTTGTATGTATTAAATAAGCCTGCAAAATTTCAAAAAGATCGGTTCATTAGTGTTCGAGTAATCTTGGTCACCGACTTCAGAAATGCCATTTTGAGAAAAACGCGTTTGAAGTTTCAATTTCAGTTTACACGAAGAAAATATTTTTTTTGTAAACTTACATAGAGTCATCTATTCCGGGCATCAAAAAAAACTGCACTTCAAATTGCACTTCAAAAAAATGCAATAAAAAAAATCGATTTTTTCAAAATCGCAAGTGGGGGTAACCCCTTAAAGATTTAATTATCGATTTTTGCAAGATAAAATGATATTCATATAATTGATATAAATGATATAAATGATAATGATATTCTTGAAAGTATAAACTGTCGAAAAAGGCACAGAAAAAAACGATTTTTTGAAAGTGTCACACTGGTATAGCCCCTTAACTAGGAAAAATTAGTTCCAACGAAATGCACCAGTTGAAACTGTTTTCGAATGAGGTCAAAGTTCAGATTTCATTGGTTTTTAACACTAGTACTAACACAATAAATCAGTTGGAACTGTTTCCGAATGAGCTCCAAGTTTGGGTTTGTTGGGGTTTTGAACGTAGTCCCAATGAAATAAATCAGTTAAAACTGTGTCCGAACGAGGTCGAAGTTTGGGTTTCAAAACATAAATTCTAATTTTTACGAGGAAAAACTAGTTGTAAAGAAGGCGTCCAGTCGAAACTAGTTTTTACTAGCTAAAACGCGTTTAAACTGAAAACAGATTTTAACTGTAACATATAATTATTATTTGTATTCTGTCTTATCTGAGTAGCTATAAAACTGTGCACGGTGCTCTTAGGGGAAGTCAATCCCAAAGCGCGAAATAAAGTCCCTCTATCTCTCTTCCTCTTCCTCTCCCTCTCTTGCTCTGTCTCACTTTATCTGTCTCTGTAGTTCCATCTAAAAGCTACTTCTGTTTCAGGAACAAACGCCTATTGAAGAGCCGAACGATGACGGTGGGTTTCAATCATAAATTCAATCTTCGTGTCATTTCCAGTCGCTTCCATATTGTTCACATTCGTGTCTAATTAACACAGGGAACCGCGAAAGGCGAACAATAATCGTCGTTGTTGCGTAATTTCGCAATCGTTCGGTTCAAATGATCGCGCGCGTTTTACGAATGATCGCTTGGTGCGCGCAAATCCGGGTCATGTCGCGCGTATTTATTATTGGTACTCTGAATCCGCACACAGCCAAATGTGTGCACATTAATATACACGCATTGGTCAAACATATTGGGCACTCCGGACGACGTAGAAAAATTAAAAGTATTGGACGTTAAAAAATTGGACAAACAACGTAACGATTATTAACGTTACGTAAAAAATTGCGACAAAAAACGAGATTTCAGGAGCGCGAATATTATGATTTTCAATAGTTTTTCAAGTCCTTTTTGAAAAAAAAATATATATTGTTTTTGTGATGAGTATTAGTTGCCAGAAAGAATTGAGCATTCTGGGAAAAAAAAACTAAAATTCCATTTTAAGTACAGCGAAATGAAGATAATTAAATTCCGAATATGAAACACTCGAGAAAAACTTTTTTGTGCACTCGTCAAGAAAAAAATCACCAACGATGCATTTTAAGGTGGATAAATGGAATTTAATTTAATTAAAAAGTCTTTTCGGAGTATTTCGTATTCGGAATTTAATTATCTTTATTCTGCTGGACTCAAAATGGAATTTTGATTTTGTCCTAGAATGCTCTATTTTTTCTGGCAAATACTACTCATCACAAAAGTACATATGCATATGTGTGTGTGTGTGTGTGTGTGTGTGTGTGTGTGTGTATACACACATACACATATAGTCTTGGCTGAACGTCTTACGCAGTCAACTTTTATCTGCAAATTGTTGCTAGGATTTTAGGTATTTTTAATTTACTTTAATATTATATATATATATATATATATATATATATATATATATATATATATATATATATATATATATATATATATATATATATATATATATATGAGGCATTCCAAGTGTTTTCAAATGACCTAAAAGCCTGACCTTCAATCTTTTTCAAAGTTGGTCATATTTCTGTATCATATATTTTGAGTACGTGGCATTTTTTTTCAAATGTTTATCGGCTCGCTAATTCGGCTAATTCGGAGATAAGATTGTACACGTGATGAAATGTCAAATGATCGTATCGTAGTGATCTTCTCGTCGTACGAAAAAATGTCCTCTACAAAAAAAGATGCGTTTTTCTATGAACTATTTTGGAAAAAAATTTCAAAATTTTCCAAGTCCTACAGCACTAAAAAAAAAAGAAAAATCTTTCATTTTTTAATTTTTCAACCCCAATGACTAGGTTGATCCTGCTGAAATTTACACGGATTTTTCTTTTATTAGTGTAAAACAATATGTGTAAGTTTCATTGTGGGTTTGGCTTGCGTTCAGTTAATATCGTCGTCTTAAATTCAATGGGAAATTGTTTTTGCTGAATAAATCGGCGATTTACAATTTTTAAGTAAAAATGGTAACGACTAAACTTGTAGGAAATCGAGTGCTTTACAATTGTGGTCATGACAGTTTTTTCTCTACCATCGATATTTTTCGAATTAAACCTGAAGAAAGCGGCTATTCCATTATCTCGTTTATTTTTTACTTTAGGGCATAAACGAACATGAAAAATCTTGTAGAGAATGAAATTTCGGACAATTTTTGTTTCCACCTTTTTTCCCCTGAATCAATATTTAAGGTCGTACGCAAAAAAAAAACAGGGGTTCTAAATCGTTCAAGGTCATTCAAGGTCACCTATTAAAATGAAATATAAATTTGTATTTCATTTTAATAGGTGTTCGAAATTACCTCGACCGACTTGAAATGAAAAAAAATGGTCTCATTTCATGGCCGCCTTCATACCGTACAACTTTTGTCTGGAACATTTTTTTGCGACGTCGATAATTACCGAGTTATTTTGGGTGGCAGAGATAAGAGGGACACCCTGTGTATATATATACACTACCGGCGGAAAGTTTCCGGACAAGAGTTGGAAAAAGTGCCCGAACGGTTCTTTATGCCATTTCGCCGATAGTTGGGCTAGGCCAATTTGACCAACGGCATTTTAAAGAGGGGGGATTTACCTACATTTTGGCTTATCAAAAAAAATTTTACGATTTTTTTTACACTTGGCACCCAGTTTTGAAAACGACAATTTTTTGTCGTTTTTTTGTTGTTTTGTGAGTGGACCCCGTTTACAGTAAAAATCTTTTTTATGCATTTCTCCTATTAAAATCATAAAAGGGGAAGCCTAAGCTTCAATTTCGTTTTGTAGAAAAAATTTTGCGATTTTTTTTTCCCAAAAATATTTCGTTTTTTTCGATAAAAATATACAATATGAAAATTGCTCCGGAGTACGAAAACGACGAGGTTTACAACAAAACCTCAAGACGGTAAAAAGTTGCGTTACTTTTTGTTGAGTTCATGAGAATTTTTTCAGATTTTTTTTGCGAAATTTTTTTAAAATTTATTTCCGGTCGGAACTCGATTGATCTCAACACCATGATAATAATATAATTAATTTTTTTATTTACATATTATACTTTGGTCTCGTCGAAAAAACCTCCTCTCGCTGACAGCACGCTCTTTACCACACGCGGCATCCTCTCCACAAGTTTTTCGAATGTTTCTCGGGGTGTTTCTTTCCATGATTTTTGTAGGGGTTCCCATAACAAACATCCAAGCGCAGCTTGTCGAAAGTCGTGGAAAAAACATTTCAATTACGACGATTAAGAGCGTGCTGTCAGCGAGAGGAGATTTTTTCGACGAGACCAAAGTATAATATGTAAATAAAAAAATTAATTATATTATTATCATGGTGTTGAGATCAATCGAGTTCCGACCGGAAATAAATTAAAAAAAAAATTCGCAAAAAAAATCTGAAAAAATTCTCATGAACTCAACAAAAAGTAACGCAACTTTTTACCGTCTTGAGGTTTTGTTGTAAACCTCGTCGTTTTCGTACTCCGGAGCAATTTTCATATTGTATATTTTTATCGAAAAAACGAAATATTTTTGGGAAAAAAAAATCGCAAAAATTTTTCTACAAAACGAAATTGAAGCTTAGGCTTCCCTTTTTATGATTTTAATAGGAGAAATGCATAAAAAAGATTTTTACTGTAAACGGGGTCCACTCACAAAACAACAAAAAAACGACAAAAAATTGTCGTTTTCAAAACTGGGTTCCAAGTGTAAAAAAAATCGTAAAATTTTTTTGATAAGCCAAAATGTAGGTAAATCCTCCCTCTTTAAAATGCCGTTGGTCAAATTGGCCTAGCCCAATTACCGGCGAAATGGCATAAAGAACCGTTCGGGCACTTTTTCCAACTCTTGTCCGGAAACTTTCCGCCGGTAGTGTATATATATATATATATATATATATATACACACACATACACGTATCAACTGTCACATGAAAAACCGCAAAAACAAAACTCCATTGTTCATATAATGAATTCACACTGAAATTCGTGCTGCATTTTGAAGTGCACTTACGCAGTGTTTCATTTGCAATTTTTCATGTCCCAGTTAACATATACATATACATATAGATATACGAATGTATTTAAAACGTGACACAAAAAGTGCTCTCCGGGAATACGGCAGCGTCGGTTCTCGCGCGCGCCATGTAATTATTGCGTCAATTCGCGGGACGAAAGAACAACACTGCGAACGTATGTGCGCGCAGTTGCGGAACAAAAGTTTGATCGATTGATTGGAGAGCGAGGGATCAAATTTAACGACCTCGCCACCCGTTACGTATTTTATCAATGGGAATTTCAGTATCGATATCGTTTTGGCCGCTAATATTAGCCACAATAGGCGTTTCTATCAATGAATCTGGCGATTTTATAACAGCCTTTTATACATGTCACGTGACGTTAATAAAATCGCGACGTCTCGTGAATTAGCGATTGATCGTAAATAGCTACCGCGCGTGGCGATTAGTCGCGAGCACGTGGGGAACGAAATTGATAGCGAAGTGTTCTTCGCGGGACGGGAAGAAAGGGCGGATTAAGGCCTTATATACCTTTGAATGGTTGGGAAACAAGGCTCTTTTTTAAAATACTTATGAAGCAATGAAAATGAGCTTTGGAGGGTTTATTTTACGTATCTGAAGCTACTTAAATCATTTTGTTATTTTCCATAAAATCCAAAATGGCGGCCCAGGGGCCAGTAAAAAGAGAACGCTTTTTTGAGGCCCTTCATGGGCGGAGTTGTTAGAGACGCACATGTGCACCTGGAAAAAACGATTAAAAAAAATTTATCACAAAATATTAATTTTTGCAAATCTACCGCCATTTTGAAAAAAGTCGCATTTTCGACTAATGAACGACCTTAATTTATTTATAAAAAGTGTAATTGTTAATCGATCGTAAAAATCGTGTGTACTTCGCTACAAAATCTATCTAGGAATGTACAGTTGACATTTGAAGTCAATCGGTTGAAAGTTGTAGGAGCTACGAGCCCGTCAATTTTCATCCAATCAAAAATATCCTACGTCATTGTAGAGTAAATATATTCAAGAGTACTCAGTTCAAATTTTAAGTCAATCGGACAATTGCTCTTTGAGTTACAATGTCAGCAAATTTGAAAAATTTCATTTCAAGAAAAACGCGTTTAAAGATTTAACTATCGATTTTTGCAAGATAAAATTATCACAGATACGGCCTTGACATTTTTACGGGATATTCTTGAAAGTATAAATTGTCGAAACGAGCAAAAAAAAATCGATTTTTTGAAAGTGTTACACTGGTATAGCCCCTTAAAGTTTTAAAACCATTTTTCTTCGAATCACATTAATCTTGAGAGTAAATAATTTTTTTTAATACAAAAGAGAAGGGAAGTCTACTAAGAAGCTTTACATATGTGTAGATGATTTTTATGTTGGTGCTTAAGGTAATCGTATCGCCAAGCTTCAATCAATAGGATTTTCATAATTTTTTTTGTTTTGAGCTTTACTAAATATATTAACCCTTTGTCGGCTACCTATGACGACATCGTCATACTTGACTATGGCATTGACATAGGTAGCCGACGGAGGGTTAATAATCGGCTCTGTGAAATTGCAGGGTCGGTTATCGACCTAACTACAGAGAAAAATAATATTGTAATTGCGTATTTTTGTGAAGGAATTCCGAGACGAGATACAAAAACCCAATTTCCGGTCGCTACAAAAGTGTTTATAACGGTGGGAATCCGTCAGATTCTTAAAAATCTTCTTTACATAAAACTTCTAGTAATCCAATGCTCTCAGAAAAAATTACGCTTATTGACCTAATTTTTATGTAATATCAAGTTTAATTTGAACTTCCGGTGTTGGATTTATTACCACTTGCTACGATAAAGAGACGTGACAGCAAGGGAACAGCTGACTGTGTAGTCCTAACCTCATCTCACTCATTCGAATTTCCACACATATTTCATTTTTAACCGAAATATTTCGCCGACACAAATTTTCCACGCTTTTTACCAGTCGTGGCCCGAGTGCAATGCTTTATACAAGGAGCCTAGATACCAGGAGGTTCAGCGAGGCCTTTCAACTCGTCCCCAAAACGGGAACAAGAAATGATGGCGCTGGGGTGCTCCGACACCTATATGTATATAGATATACGCTAAACATGGGTGCGATCTAAGACAGATCACAGATGATGTACCTAACCCTCATTAGTGTCAAGGGATAACACCACTCTAGGATTTTGGAAAGACGTTTTCTTTCCTAAAAATACTTTGGTGTCATAATAACAATATGCAATTGGTCCTGTAGCAATTTTTTTTTATTTAAAGGTTCAATTACCGATTTGGCCGCAGCGCCTCGGAGCGCGCGCTCAGTTGCTCGTACAACTTTAAACGCGTTTTTCTCGAAACCACTTTTTTGGATCTCGGAAGACGGATTACTCGACCACCTCTGCATGCATCGATTTGAAATTTTGATAGCAGCTTCACAATCATATTCTTTATAGGAGTACGTAGCCGTTTTTTGATTAAATGTAAACTTCTTTTTATAAACAATTTACTGCTTTTTTTGGCAAAAAATCGATTTATTTCCTTCAAAGTGCGCTATTTTTGCAAAATTTGAAAGCAAATTTCTAGGTAGTCTCACATAGCTAATAATATATAAATTATCATTTTTTTGGTTTTTGTTTCAGGTCTTATATTTTATGAGAAAACCGTTCTCCCGTGAAGCTATATGTAAAAAAAAACACGTTTTTCTAGATGGGCTGTATCGCCGCCATTTTGAGTTTGAGTTTGAGATCTTTTCTCGCTTTTGCGTTTTTTTCCGAATCGTCATGAGGAAATTATGAATCGGCGGATATTCCGACGTTTGATGTCACGATCGGTCTGCCGTGAGGTTAGAAACTCATCCGATCACTTTCACCTCGTTGACCAATATATTACTATATATGTAGGTGCCGCTGCACGCCAGCGCCATCACTTCGGGACATTTTCGGGGACGCTTTTTTCAGCGCCTTTGCATTGCCGCTGAACCTCCTGGTATCTAGGCTCCATGGTAAAAGGGACGGAGGCAGAACCAATGTTGCCAAATATCAAACCTAGAAATACTGCGCGAATCGTTGGAATAACTATTTTTTCATTTTTATAACTAAATGTGTGCATTCATTGAACAGTTTATACATGGAAAATTTTAGTAATTACAAATTTTTTTTTTCATGTATTAAAAATATAAACTGTACAAGTCTCAAGTGCGATCAGTGGTATGACTAGTTTGAAGCGATAGGATTACCTTCAGTAGAATAATATTCGACTCGTCGTTCATTCTCGAAAAAAAAAAGAATTTATTGTACTCGGATGGATAGATTGAGAAAGTGACAATATCGGTAAAGTCACGCCCGGTCACGTCGTGACGCGGCGAGTCTAATTGCGCACTAATTTTTCTTTAGGCTTCCGTATGCCACCGGGAACCCTTAGAATTTCGTCACGTCTTCTAACCCTTTCGTTTAATAATCTAAAACAATTCACGTGAATAGCACTCAGTGCATGCCGTCCAGTGGAATTATTTCGCTTACCACACAATAATTATTTTTGAAAAGAAGTTTTAAAAAACGTTTTTTTAAAACGAAAAAAAAAAAAAAAAAAAAAACAAAAAAAAAGAAGGAAAAAAGGTAAAAAAATTCTTACTTACATACGTCTTAAAAAAAGTTTTTCACTTATTTTTGGAAAAAAGGTTAAAACGTTTTTTCTTACTTCTTTCCAAAAATAATTATTTTATGGCAAGCGCAATAATTCCACTGGTCTTTCCAAAAATAATTAAAGAGTAAAAAAACGTCGTTCTTTACTCCTTAATTCAACAATGTTCGGCTTCTTCCTCGCGAAAATTGTCCAATAATTGTGTTTTCTACGCTCGCGTCACAGAAGCTCTGATCCGCATGAGTTGCGTCGGAATTTGCGGTTCCGATGTGCACTATCTGGTGAACGGGCGCATCGGCGATTTCGTCGTGACGAAACCGATGATAGTCGGCCACGAGTCGGCGGGAGTCGTTGCCAAACTCGGCAAGAACGTCACCAATCTCAAGGTAATAAATAATTCGCGTGCCATCGCTCTACACCGATATATCATTGTTGAATTACGCAACGCGAGGCCGGAGAACATTTTGTCGGAATAAAACAAATGAATGATGTACGACAGGTGGGTGATCGAGTGGCTATCGAGCCGGGTGTATCGTGCAGGACCTGCAGCATGTGCAAAGCCGGACGGTACAATTTGTGCGACAAAATGATTTTTTGCGCAACGCCACCTATCCACGGAAGTCTCCGACGTTGGTACAAACACGCGGCTGATTTTTGTTACAGGTATACACGCGAATGAGTCCTGATAGAATAGAAAATTACTTGACGAAAAGCGAGCAAAAAAATACTTCAGCATATCCATAGAAGACACGATGAATAAATGTACGCGGTAAATAATGTTGAAGTTGACCTTGGAACGACCTTGACGCATATGCCCAAGGGTGAACTGAGAGTCGTGTATTCGTGGTACCGAAGATGCTGGCTTGTTACTTGAGTATCCGAACATTGACCTTCAGATGACCTTGGCGGTATGTCCAAGGTCAAACCGAGACTCGCGTTTTCGTGGATACCGAGGATGGTAGCTTCATATTTATGTTTTTGTACGTTGACCTTCAAATGACCTTGGCAGTACGCCCAATGTCAAACTGAGACTCGTGTTTTCGTGAATACCGAAGATGGTGGCTTCACATTTAAATATTTGAAGGTTGACCTTCAAATGACTGGCAGTTAGGCTCAAAGTCAAACTGACATTCCTGTCGGTTTCTTATCACCAAACCAAACAACTTTTGTTTGAAACATTTTTCATCGCGACGCGTACTTTATGAAAACAGCTTACAACTGCTTGAACACCCGGTAGAAACTTGACGCCCAAGGCTGCAAGACACTCGATACGTGTTTTTCCTCAATATTATTCTTGTCATTCGATGTGCACCGAAACGATTACTTCACGCACTTGAATGATCGCGAGTAAAATAAAAACCGTCTGTTTTTCTTGCAATTAAAGAGGAACGCGCGATTAATACGCGTCACAAAATATATTCCGGCCGAGCGATCCTCTACGAGACCTCGTTAACCTCTCTACGTTATTATGTCGGTGTTGGATCTGCGCAACTCTCCGTGTACACGGTTGAACGGAAAATCTCGCGATAACGATAGTTTTATCGTTGGGTCGAGCTTGGTTCAAATGTTAAAAATCCCCGCAATCGGTGATCGACGTAATACAGGGTGTCCCATTTGTATCGTGACTTTGAAATTAAACGCTAAATAATGAAATTTCTATAAATAGCTTGGCGAATCGTTAACTTTATTCGTTAAATTATTAATACGATGAATTTAATACGATAACAATGATGATAATAATTATTGTTCTTTAGCACTAGGCGATCATTATTATTAAACGTAGATATTATCATTATAGCAATTTTTCTAAAAACACTAACTATACAACGATAACAAAAATTATTATTGTTATTTTAAGGCGTTACCCCCACTTGTAGCGCAACAAAAAGGCCTTTTTCATGAATTTTTTTAAAGAAAACTACAAAACTTTTTTAATCGATCAATATACTATCTTAAAGAACACATCTTGAAGAACTTTCAGTAATTTTTTATTGAAAAATATTACATTGTTTAGTGGCAAATGGCCGTCAATGAAATAATGTTTTTATATACACGGTTTGCGGTGACCAACATTGCGGCGAAGTGGATCATCTGAAAAAAAATGCGGATGGATTTAGTCAAATATAAGTATAAACTAGTCTTTAATCGAAGGATTTTAAAAAATATTCATTTTTCACAAAATGGCGGACAGTCAAAGTTAATGGTTCGATTTTAACGAAAAAAAACGGCCGTTTTTTGGCTATAAAACGGCAATTTTTTTCGAAAAAAAAAATCGAACGATTAAAGACTACATTTTTATGTATTAAATAAGCCTGCAAAATTTCAAGAAGATCGGTTCATTAGTGTTCGAGTAATCTTGGTCACCGACTTCAGAAATGCCATTTTGAGAAAAACGCGTTTAAAGTTTCAATTTCAGTTTACACGAAGAAAATATTTTTTTTGTAAACTTACACAGAGTCATCTATTCCGGGCATCAAAAAAAAACTGCACTTCAAATTGCACTTCAAAAAAATGCAATAAAAAAAATCGATTTTTTCAAAATCGCAAGTGGGGGTAACCCCTTAAAGAATCATAATAGTAATAGTAGTTTTCACAAAATTTCACCAATTTGAACATTACAATGGTCATAATAATTTCATCATTGCAATTATAATAGAAAAACTACAGCCACGATAAAAAATTATGAGTATTACTACTTTGAATAATAATAATAATATTTTTTAGCAACAGCGGGTCATTATTATTCAACATAGAAATTATAATTATTGTGGTTTTGTTCAAAACAATGACTACGGCAACGATAACAAAAATGAGAATTATTATTTTTAATAATAATAATAACAATATTAGGGTTTTAATCATTTAAACATGACAATAGTCATATTTATTTTATTGCAATTATAATAAAACTTTAACAATAATTAAAAAATTATTATTTGGCAACAGGAGATAATTATTATTTCAGATAGATATTGGAATTATTGTAATTTGGCGAAAAATAATAATTATAGCAACGATAACACAAATTATTATTATTTTCAATAACAATAGTTATTATTATGACTATTGAAATTCCTATAATGATTATAATCAGGATGAAAACAATTATTACAAGAATTATCATTATTATTATCATGTACGATAAGAAATTAATTCGACGAATGACAATCGGATCAATGTGTAATTACAGGCTACCGGATCACGTGAGCCTGGAAGAGGGCGCCCTGCTCGAGCCCCTTTCCGTTGCGGTTCACGCGTGCAAACGCGCCAACATAGGAATAGGCTCGAAAGTCTTGATAACCGGATCAGGTCCCATAGGACTC
Source organism: Ophion slaviceki (assembly GCA_944452715.1). Lineage (NCBI taxonomy): Eukaryota > Metazoa > Arthropoda > Insecta > Hymenoptera > Ichneumonidae > Ophion > Ophion slaviceki. Next base: position 46,971,478 of record OX101789.1, on the reverse strand, counting down.
GTTTGCGTTTTGGTGGCGAAGGCAATGGGCGCGAGCACGGTCGGAATAATAGGTATTATCTTTATTGCACAGCCTTATGAAATTCACGCCAATAATTCAGTCCGCCGCGTTGTTGCCAAAGAAGATGCATACGTCGGGCCGCCATCGATAAAAGTACTCTTATCAGCAATCTCGACAGTTGAGCCTGCACACGAGGAAGTGCAAACACTAGGGAGGCTCAACGAGGAAAAGTAATGGAAGCTCTCAACCAACCGCGCAAGGTAACATCTTGTGTTTGTTTGCAGATATCGTCGAGGCGAAGCTCAAGGTTGCCGCGCAATTGGGCGCCGACAAGACCCTCCTCACGACGACGGACATGTCCGAAGAGAAGACGATAGAGGGCGTGCACAAAATGTTCGGCGGGCAAAAGCCCGACAAGACTATCGAAGCTTCCGGTGCCCAGGCGTCGATTCGCCTCGCCATTCTCGTGAGTCAATTGTCGATTCGTTCCTTTTTTTTTCCGAAACCTAAAGTTGGTGTAACACTTGGAGTTGTCCATTCTGATACATGTTCGAGTTGCGCAAAACTTCTGACGAGATTACAATGATCGCAGGGAACGCGATCCGGAGGCACTGCCGTTTTCGTGGGCATGGGAGCACCGGAAATCAAAATACCGCTGATAAACGCCCTCACGAGGGAGGTCGACATCCGAGGCGTTTTTCGCTACGCCAACGAGTGAGTTCGATTCTTTCGAATCCTCTTCTTTTTACCATACCCATCTTTTCGTCTAATTCTAAAGATCCTCGTTTTCGTGTCAAATCGGGATTCACTCGCGGCAGCTACGAGGACGCTCTTGAACTCGTCGCTTCCGGCAAAGTTAACGTGAAGCCGCTGATCACGCACAACTACCAACTCGAGGCGACCGTCGAAGCCTTCGAGACGACCAGATCCGGACGCGACGGCGCCATCAAAGTCATGATCCACTGCTAGTACAAAACAATCACCGACGCAAATCGGGGCCATTTTTTCCTCAATTGGCATGTTGCAAGGCCTCCATATTGGAGATACCAGTTCGCCGCAGAGTTCCGTTATATTTTATCAAAACTGTTTGTAAATAACGATCGAATTGTCGGGGGGAGGGGCAGGGATGATTGGTCCCGTTTTTGCGATATCAAGGCAAATAAAGATATCGGTGCGAATTATGTTAACTCTGCGTGTGTCAAGAATCCCGTCTATATGTAGTATATGTATATGTATACATCTTATATAATGTCGACCGAGTCGCTTTCGTAATGATTGAAATATTTATTATCATGATAGTTATTACAATGATTATTATTGAAAAAGAAACTATTATTATTCGCAGTCAATATTATAATTGTTATAAATATAATAATTTGTATAATTATAATATGCGACAAAGAATAATATCAGGTTGATAAAAAAGTTTTGTCGCAATAATTTCAATATAATTTATTTATTTATATATCTTATACAAAACATTTCTAATCAACAATATATTCGCCATCGGTTTCTATGACACTCGACCATCTAGTTGGCAACTCATTTGTTCCCTTTGCCCAAAACTGCGGCGGCTGGAACTCAAAGAAATTTGAAATATCCCTTCTGAGATCGTCGACGTTTTCGAAAGTTTTGTTTCTCAAATATGCCTTCAAATGTCTGAACAAATGGTAGTCAGATGGCGCGATGTCGGGAGAGTATGGTGGATGAGGAACGGTATTCCAGTAAAGCTCAATGATTGTTTTGTGGGTTTCCTTTGCGACATGGGGTCTCGCGTTGTCGTGGAGAAGGTGCACAGTCGCGCGTCTTGGCCGTTTTTTTCTTATAGCTTTTGCCAATTCCTGGAGATTTTCGATGTATCGTGTAGAGGAGATCGTCTTACCTACAGGGAGAAAATTGTGAAACAGCATTCCCTTTGCGTCCCAGAAACAGCACAACAAAACATTTTGTGAGTGACGATCAGATTTCGGTTGGTGTGGCGGTTTTTCTCCGATAGGAAGCCAGTAGGCTAAACGCGTTCTGTTATCATACAAGACCCAGCTTTCATCTCCCGTCACAAGATCTTCTAAAAACTCCTTGCGATGGTGGCGAAGCAGGAGAGACTGGCAGATGGTCACGCGACAGTTCTTATTGTCGTCGGTGAGACGGTGTGGTATCTATTGAGCTAGAACCTTCCTGTATCCCAAGTTGTGTAAGTGATTGACTATTGACGGGTGGGTGCAGCCAAGTTCTCTTGCTAGCTCGTGCGTACTTGCTTCCGGTTTTTCTTTGATGCAGCGGAGTAATGCTTCATCATCGATGGTCAACGGTCGTCCGGAACGTTCCTTATCTTCAAGGCTTGTGTCTCCAGATTTAAAACGATTGAACCAACGCTGGACTGTTCGATGAGAAACTACGTTCTCGCTGAATGTATCCTGTACATTTTTAGCAGTTGTGCTTGCGTTCGTGCCGCGCCGCCACTCGTAAAAAATGATCGCTCGAAGTTGCTCCTGCGAGATCGAAGCCATTTCTGTCCACTAGAACGCGCGCTCGCCCTTTTATACCCTGTCACGCGGAAGAGTAGAAAACATTCTAGAATATTCTCGACATAGCTCGATGTCATATTCCGTCAATACGTAAAAAGACATTTTTAAAATTTTTGCGACAAAACTTTTTTATCAACCTGATAATAATAATGGATTGAGCCTCACCCATCGGGGTTGGTGAATGTTTCCTACTGCAAACTGAAAAAGTGTGTTGCCTGGAGCAATACAATTGGATAATAATAATAATAACAATAGTGCATAGTGATAGCACTGGTGTGGATTATTATTATTAATATTCGAAATAAACATCAAAATTATTATAAGTATTATGCTTCTTATGCTAATAATAATAATAAATAATAATAATTGATTGAGCCTAACCCCTCGGGTTAGGTGAATGTTTCCTACTGCAAACTGGCTATTGGATAATAATACTAATAGTGAATGGTGGAAGCACTGCTATCGATTATTGTAATTAATATTTGGGATGAATATTATAACCATTATCATTCCATAATACTATTCTATAACTAAAAATAATAATAATAATCGATGGAGGCTAACCCACCAGGCTAGGTGACTGTTTTCCATTGCAAAGTGAGGAAGAGTGTTGCCCGGAGCAACAAAATTGGCTAATAATAATAATAATAGTGATAGCTATTACTAGTACTAGTACTATTCTTATTATTGTTGTTTGAAATTAATTTTATAACTATTATAATCCTTATAATACTAATATATAACAGTAATAATAATAATAATCGATTGAGTCTAACTCACCAAGATAGGTAGATATTTACCATTGCAAACTGAGGAAGTGTGTTACCCGGAGCAATAAAATTAGATAATGATGATAATAATAGTGAATAGTGATAGCACTGGTATGGATTATCATTAGTATTATTATCATCACGATTTGAAATTAATATCACAATTATTATAACGAGCGCACGAGAGAGAGAGAGCTAATTGGTTTTTGACTTTCCTGTCAAACGAGTAACTTTTTGAAGAAAAAAGTAATGACTTGCTGTCCGAAGCAGAATTGTTTCATTATTTTCTTTTTTTTTTGTAACAATTTTTCTCGAGACGACGGAATCTTTTTATCGACCGAGCGTGATCATCGTTACCTCGAAATTCAGCAAAGCCTGGGACTAACTTCACGACATACTGCAATTGTCCAATAAGATAGCAGCGCGCTCTATGTTGTCTCATTCGTGTAATTTTCTGTGCGAGCGCATTCAAGAGCCAGTCCCTCTGGTTCAAGGTCACATTTTTTTTGTATCAGATTCGCGGCGCATAAGCGCGCAATCAAATCATGCAATGCCAAATTTATCAACGGACTTTAATGGCGCATTCATTTCCGATGTATTCCGTGCGGGGCTTCATGGAGAATTCCAGAGAGAGGGAGCAGTCGCAAGTGTCGACGGGGACGCTGCTCGCAAACTCTCGCGGTATTTACTTTTGCCAAAAGACTTCGTACGAAGCCCAACGCAAACAAACGGATCGTGCTCGTGAGCGGCGTGCAAAACTTCGACAATCATTTCGATCAAATATTTTTTGCCACTCTGCGTCTTTCGCTGCTTAGCGACGACGGTACGTGGGCTTGGATTTTTTACGCTTGTAATGACTGAAACGTAGCCGGGAGAGAGGTTAGGCGCGGCGGCTATCTCAGACGGAAGTCTTATCGCGCTCGAAGAAAAATAATATCGGATTGATTTTCCAGCGGATTGGAAATAATTCCATGGCCAAGAAAGCGGTTTTTCCCAGGAGCCTGAGGGAGTTCGGATACGACTTCGATAAAGGTGCAATTCTGGTGGTATTATTATTGACGCGTCCGAGGATGTGAACTGATCAGGGTGTTGGGGGAAATTGGGGCTCGCATCGAGCGGCGCTTCGGTCGCAACGGATTCTTACGTCATATATATACCGGGTATTCCATTTTTATGTTACACCTGATTTATCTCGAAAAATACTGCTCCAATCAAGTATTGAGATCGTAACACTTTTAGGGTTCAACGGGGCAGGTTGAAAAGAAAATGTTTGGTCCAAAATTCAAAATGGCCTCGTTAAGATGGCAAACATGTTTTTTTAACGGGATCATGCATTTTTTTCACCAAAAAATGTCTCAAGCCAAAACTAACAAGTTTTGTAGGAAAAGTTTTTGATAAAGTTCATAGTTTTTAGGTTTTACTACCATTTTTTACTGTATTAGCGCTATCCAAAATGTACCACGAGGAGGTAAAGTCTTTAAGGCGAAGTAGAAGATTTACCACGTGACATATGAGTGCGAGAGAGATAGCTGAAATTTTCGAACAGAGATTTCTCAGAGATGAATAATATTTGGGGCAAATGGAAATCACTAAACTCTGCGTCAGGAAATTCTCCAGGGCCTAATGCTTTGTTTTTTTTTCTAAAAAAATTAACCATCTATGAGAAAATTGGGTTTGAAAATTGTGAGGTTATGTTAACCTTGTACATTCCCTTAACTCTTAGTAGTCACACATAGCTAGAATCACGTTATAGTCATACGGGGTCCATGGGACTCAGGCGTTTTTAAATTGTTATAAATAATGAAACAATGCATTGAGCGATATGAAAAAAAATAGTGAGGTATAATTTGAACCATGTTTAATACAAGGATATTGGTTAGAAATCAAAAATTAAATTTTTAAATATGCAAAAAAATTATGCAAAAAAAACGTGAAAGATGACTTTTTTTACAAAAATTGCTGTAACTCTTGTAATTATTGACCAAAAAAATGGTATTATAATCTGGAAACAATGTACTTTGAAATAGACATAGCGGTTTCTGTGGACTTTTCAAAAAGTATATTTATTTCATCCATAACCCAAACAAACTCAAGTGTAAGGTTGCGTGCGAGTTTGTTTGGGTTATCGAACAAACCAAAACTCACACTGACATACTTAGGGGCGGTCCATAAATTACGTCATTTTGAGTTAGGGGAGGGGGCGTCTGCTCGTTGAACGACGGTAACGATAATTGGATCATGACGATAAGGATAGAATGATTTCGGGGCCGGGGGGCAAAAAATCAGCAAAAATCGATTACTCGGTAAACTTAAACTCGGTAAACTTAAAATCGGTTACGCACTTACACTCGGGATATTGGGGACTTTACCTCTTCGTGGTACATTCTGGATAACGCTAAACTGCTAAAAAATTATATTCTAACCTAAAAATTATGAACGTTATAAAAAAACTTTTCCTATAAAAGTTGTTAGTTTGGGCATGAAATTTTTTTTTGGTGAACAAAAATTCGTGATCCTATTGAGAAAAAAAAACATATCGGCCATCTTAACGTCATTTTGAATTTTGGACGAAAGACTTTTTTTTAAGGTCTCCCTTTGAACCCTAAAAGTTTTGTTATACGCAATACTCGATCGGAGCAGTATTTTTCGAGATGAATCCGGTGTAAGATTGAAATGGGACACCCGGTATATAAATATACAAGGTGATTCACGACTTGAAGGCTTCAGCGATAATGACGTCATTATTTTCGAAACGACCGCCACGTGAGCACAACGAGCACGACGGTTTCCAGGTAGCAATTTCCAAATAGTTCAGAAGTTGTCTAAATGGGTACGGAATGTTCGTTGAGAGTTACCTATAAGTTATCATCTGTCCAACACATGACAGTTATCTTTTTGGATGGTCAACTCGAAAGTAACCTTCGGACGGACATTTGGTACACTTTTAACCGAATTTTGGATAACTGTTTGAAAATTGCTACTTAGTAAGTTAGTGCTACACAATACTTAGTACTTAGTACTACACAAATTACGGAACGCAAAATTTCCTAATTTTTTAACCCCCCCCCCCAACGTAACGGGACCGTAACGCTTGGCCAGACCCCCCCCCCTATTCTGTTACGTAACGGCTCCACTGTCGTCAATAATTCCGATTTTTTTCATAGACATGACTAATGATGAAAGGATCGGGTTTATACTCATTTTATGAAGTATATATTCATCTAGTTTGACACCAATTTTCATGACAAAATCTTGAAAATTAACCGAGATATATGCCTTGATTTGACGACGACAAAAAAAGTTTCTTTTCATTGTCCCATCGATATCTTCATGAAAGGTTATCTGTAAATTAAAAGTCAACAATTTATCGATGTCTATACAAATGTAGCTATCATCATGCGTAGCCGCTTTTTTATTTTGGTTTTTTTTACAGAACGCTGACTGTTTGGACATTTTTTTCTATTTTCAAGGCCCTTTTTCTGTATTCAAGCAGTCTTCAAAAATAGTAATTATCAAATGTTAAAAACGCGTATACGTACAACCTTAGACACTGCGATTACAAAAATGTGTTGAAAAAACTTGAAAATCGGTTGATAAGTTTTTAAGTATTCGCTCGGACAAGGTTGAAAAAACTACTTTCGAGAAAAACGCGTTGAAAGTTTTCGTTCCGTGTTTCTTGATATAAAGTTATGTTTTTTCAAGAATATTGATATGGCGATATGACGGTTTTTCATCTTCATGATAGTTCACAAAATAAAAAGAGCCTGTACTTTATCTATTGTAAATGATGCCACACCTGTAGGGACTGAGGGCACTAACCGGTCGCGCTACCTGTTCTCACTAAAGTCACTATAACTCCGTCAATTTTCGGACTTGTGAATAAAAATGTTGCCAACATATTTTTCAATACATGTACTTCCAAGAATTATTTAAAAAAATGTCCTTCAAATTTTGCTTGGGGGATGTGGGAAAGCTACTGTGCAAGTTCTTGCACAGTGACTTTCCCCCTCAACTGACATTGCGTACAGAAAGCTGAGAGTCCACGGTAAAATTGCACGCGAGGTTTAAATTGAAAACGTGAACATGCAGACATTTGGCTATTTCTGGCAGATTTAAAATCGTGACGTAACGCAAACCTTGCTCCCCCCCCCCCCCCCCCCCACGTATGTAGATCGTAACGTTAGGCCGAACCCCCCAATTGCGTTACGTAATTTGCGTACGGCCCCTTATGGGTTATCGGTTGTTTGTGAGAATTTACGCTCGTGGGATAATTCACTTCCAACGCAGTTAAGACCAGCCCCCTGACACTGGCCTACTATTCCTATACGATAAACGGAAACGCGTTTTGTCCCGGCTTTTTAGTTCTTGAAATCGCCACTACCTAGCGTTGGCTGTTATGTGACAGCCTTCGGCTCTAATACTCTAATACTTTCGTGGCTTTTGCCTGTAATCGTTATTGCGACGTTATTTATTGTGCTCGAACGGCAAATCATTAGAACGGAAAATCATTCCAAATATAACAATAGACTTGTGTAAAATATTCGAAACACCGGAAAATTTACTTGTGTAAAATATTCGAAACACCGGCGCAACATACATATATAGCATGCCTGTCACACGACTACTAGCGCCACAGTGCGGCACGGACATTTTGCGAACAGCATTTATCTACCAGTGTCAGGAAGTTAAGACTGAATGATCAATTGTGTGTATTTTTCAGGTGGAAAGTTACGAAAAATCGATCCTGTCACGGGCCTGACGAGCAACGAGGGTTTCGAATTCAACGTTTCCGAGGATCCGAGTTACAACCAAAAACGCTACGAGGCACTCGGCGAGGTAAACGCACGCACAGTGATACTGCACGAGCCAAAACGATGAACGCAAAGTAACGGTTAAACCCAAACAGACTCGTGGTATCGACTTTGTTGGGGTATTCGATAGTTCGAGCCTCCTCGATATTTGCGAGATTGATCAGGATCGATGCTTCTCGTCAGGTAATAAACGAACATGTCTACGAATTGCTGGAGAAGGAGGGCCTGCGCAGACTACCAGTGCCGAAAGATCTCGACGCGCCGTCAGAGCCGCGCTCTTTCGTTTTCGCCAGCGAGGACGCTTTCCGCAATGAAAAATTGCTCTTACTCGTGCACGGCGGCGGAGTTGTGAGGGCTGGCCAGTGGGCGCGTCGGCTGATTATCAACGACTGTCTCGACTCCGGCACTCAGATACTTTACGTGCGAAAGGCCAGAGATCTTGGCTACGCCGTTTTGGTCCTCAACACTAACGACAATCTGAGGACGAGCGACAACGGTGCGCGGAAAATTAAGGTGCGAGGCGGACTCTGGAGAGCACCGGAAAAATCCGGCTCACAGCCCTCGGAACAAATGAGTTAAGGCCTTAGGCCACGGTAACGGATATAAAATCATGTGCGAATTTAACCATTTTTTTCGTATGAAAAAGTGATTCACTTATAAAATTGATTACACATCTATTTAATACGAATATCAAACTGTTAGGAAATATATATTTTTTTTTCGATGTACAAAATAGCAGACTACTCGAAACTTCTCGAAACAGCTTTTTTGCAATTAGCGTGACAACTAACGTCAACAATTTTCACTCGATTTACTTCGAATTTAAAAGTTATGTTCCTAATTGCATTTCGCAGAGAAGAACGTACGGAATTTCTGTTTAATCGGAAACTTTTCTTTTTATGAGCAGTCTATGAGGAGTTATAACGAAATTTTTCACTGGAAATTCATATCTTAAGTTCAAGTACCTACAACTTGTGAATAAACCAATATTTTTTTAATTCCGTACGTACTTTTCTAGGTATTCTAACGTAGATTGACGAGAATTTTTGTTTTTTGTTCTAGGTAAAAAATTGTGGATGCTAAATGTCGCGCCGTGGAGCGCCTAAAAAAAAGATAACAGAAGATAATATTAGTAGTCGGCCATTTTGCACATCGCAAAAGAAATTTCTCACAGCTTGATATTCATACTAAATAGATGTGTAATTAATTTTATGAGTGAATCACGGAAAAAATACGAAAAACATACGAAAAAAAATTGTTAAATTCACACATGATTTTATACCCGTTACTGTGGCTTAAGGCCTTAAAAAATGTTCACGCTAGATTCGAATTAATTTTTTTCAAATATTTTTTGGTATATTTACGACTCGTGGGATTTTTCGTTCGTTATTTCCGCCTTGGAATATTTCCGGGGATGGTAGGTACTTCGATTAAGGGAATTTCACCACTCTAGCGGCAGAAAATAAGGCCTAACTTTGTCAATTTCGTTTGGGAGGAATAGGATTTCTTTCGAGAGGGTTTATTTAACACATACTGAAGTATAAAAAAAAATATTATAATTTTCATACAAAATGTCGGCGACAGATCTTGAAAGACGCGTTTTTTTATAAATAGCTTCATGAGAGGACGGTTCTTGTAAAGTATAACACCTGGAACAAAAACCAAAAAAAATTATAATATATATATTATTAGCTATGGGACTACGTAGGGATCTTTTTTTAATCAAATTTCGAAAAAATGGCGCACTTTGAAAGAAATAAATCAATTATTTGCCCAAAAAATAAGCAGTATATTGTTTATAAATAAACAGTTTACATTTAATCAAAAAACGGCTACGTACTCCCATAGTGAATATAATTGCGAAGCTACTATCAAAATTTCAAATCGATCCATGCAAAGGTGTTCGAGTAATACGTCCTCCCAGTTTGAAAAAAGTGGTTTCGAGAAAAACGCGGTCAAAGTTGTACGAGACGCCTAAAAGAAGTCCGAGGCGCTGCGGCAAAATCGAAATTGAACCTTTAAAAAAAAAAATTCGCTACAGGACCAATTGCATATTGTTTTTATGACCCCAAAGTATTTTTTAAGCCAAGAAAACGATTTTTCCAAAATCCTCAAGTGGTGTTATCCCTTAACGGGTCCGCATATTCTTGATGCCCAAAAAGCAGGCCGATTTTCAATTTTTTTTCTGGTAAGAGTATTGGCTTGGCGAGGTCGAGATTTTACGGAGAGTAGACACATAGTCTTGCCAAGTTTGAGTCTTTTTTAGATTGCGAAATATCGATAAACAATTGAGTTATTATTATTTCGACAAAGTGCCGCCGTTACTGCATGGTCAAACGGTGTTGAAGTTTGCAAGGTATTTTTTGTTTATTGCTGTATTATTTTTTTCCGCCGATTCAGGCTATGAAAAACGCTACAACGTTTTTACGTATTCATATTGGAAAATTTCGATCTTGATGTTGAAAAAAAGTTGGGAAAGATAATAAAAATAAGGAAATGGAAAATAAAACTGTTGCGCTCAGATGATGCAAACTTTAATGCGATATGAACAATCGGTGTGGGTGCTTTTGACAACTAGACTCATATAAAATGTAAAAAAATGGCCAACTGTAGAAAAAACTTACGATTTTGGACCAAAAAAATTAATCATTTGTTATTAACGAATAGATACACATATTAAAAAATCTCTATCCGAATTTGAAGTGAATCGGGCGAATACATTTCGAAATACGACTTGCACCGTTTCATAAAACAAAACGAGAAGAAAAAAAGGTTAAATCGTAGTTGGGCGTTTCGCCGTAGCGCAGTGGTCCGGCCCTTCACAAAAATCCTTACAACTCGGTCAATTTTTGGAACTTTCACAAAATCTCTATTGTGAATTTGAGTCAACACGCTCATCTATAAAACTGTCCATTAAGGGGCTACATCTAGAGACCCGAAAAAATGTCTAAATTCCAAGTTTTTTCTGGGAAACGGTTGGTGCAAAACAAACCCATTTTTTAAAACACAAAGGGACCTACATTGAGAGCCTTGAAAAGAAATTACCGAAAAATACAGGAAAAAAACAACAAAAACATGGTCGCCGGTAGATGATGACATTTTTTCGCGACTTGTCGCCGTGGACACTCTCCAGCTTAAGGCGTTACCCCCACTTGTAGCGCAAAAAAGGCCTTTTTCATGAATTTTTTTTAAAGAAAACTACAAAACTTTTTTAATCGATCAATATACCATCTTCAAGAACACATCTTGAAGAACTTTCAGTAATTTTTTTATTGAAAACTATTACATTGTTTTGTGGCAAATCGCCGTCAATGAAATAATGTTTTTATATACACGGTTTGCGGTGACCAACATTGCGGCGAAGTGGATCATCTGAAAAAAAATATGCGGATGGATTTAGTCAAATATAAGTATAAACTAGTCTTTAATCGAAGGATTTTAAAAAATATTCATTTTTCACAAAATGGCGGACAGTCAAAGTTAATGGTTCGATTTTAACGAAAAAAATCGAACGATTAAAGACTACATTTTTATGTATTAAATAAGCCTGCAAAATTTCAAGAAGATCGGTTCATTAGTGTTCGAGTAATCTTGGTCACCGACTTCAGAAATGCCATTTTGAGAAAAACGCGTTTAAAGTTTCAATTTCAGTTTACACGAAGAAAATATTTTTTTTTTTGTAAACTTACATAGAGTCATCTATTCCGGGCCCATACAGAAGTATGGGCCCGGATACTTATACTTCAAAAAAATGCAATAAAAAAAATCGATTTTTTCAAAATCGCAAGTGGGGGTAACCCCTTAAACGGTCCATCTGAAATCTAAAAACCAAGCGGGTTATTCAAGTCAACAATAAATACGAGTCGTTGACGATCGTCGATTTTTAACATAATTTATTTCAACAAAGTGGCGACGAATTGCAACTCGAGCATACAAAATCTATGAAAAAAGTCATCATTTTGACGCAACTGTCGAAAAATGAAGATCGATTTAAAAAAAAGTAAGATAACCTTTAAATGTTTCTCATCGTATTTCCTGTAAATTTGGAAACAATTCATCAAGTGGTTCTCGACATATCATGTCCACCGACTTTGAAAGCAGTATGATCTGCCGGTGGCCATGTGTTTGTTGTTTATCTGTATTTTTTAAAACTTTTTTTTGAAAAGTGCGTTTATTTCACCAACCATTTCCCAAAAAAAAAAAATCGGAATTTAGCTATTTTTCGGGCCTCCAGGTAAATGTAGCTCCTTAAAAAAATCGTATTTTTTAGATTTCAAGTCAAAGAACACCCATCGATCAATCCCTCTTTCTCTTTCTCTCGCCGTCGCAACTTTACAGGGCAGCGAGGATCCCTACGTTCACATGAGGACCGTGTGGTCCGATTACGTGAAAACGTCAAAGGCCGCGAGGGTCGCGATTGTCGCGCACAGCTACGGCGGCGTCTGCACCGTCCAGTTCGCCCTCGCGAATCCCAAAGAATTCGCCGATAAAGTATTCGCGGTTGCTCTTACCGACAGCGTGCATGCGCAAGTGATTCCCGCGACCGGAACGGATCACCTGATACGGGTGAGTCGTCAGACATTCCCGATACGTGAGCGCTATCGTAATTAACAATAAAAATAAAAAATAAAACCGAAAAACCATACGTGGGTGGTCGAGGGCTTCGAGAGAGGTTCTCGATGGTCCGGCAGGTTTTTGCGCTTCAATCTGCGCGCTGCGCATTGCGACAATTCTTCTCAGCACGAGGTCGAAGCCCATTTTGAAATTGGCCCACTCGACACAGCGGTGCTCTCTGCCTCTTTTTATCCTTCGTGCACGAGCCTCATGATTTTCAATGCACTGTTCAAGAGCTCGTAAAAAATCGTGTCGATTTCCTTTGCGCGCGGTTTTTACGAGCTAATAATCCGCTGATGTTAGAAAATGTTCATAAATACAATTTTGAACAAAAGAAAAAAAAATCTGAAAAAATGAATGTTTTTCTAAGAAATTCCAGGAAAACTATTTTTTTGGGAAAACAAACGGAAAAAGGAATTTTGAAAATTTTTTAAAAGGGTTTAAGGGAGGACACAACTGTGATGTGTGAAAAAGGTCGAATTTTCCGATTTTTTTGTCCACCCGATTATTTATTTGGGAATACGAAAAACGGTATGTTATTAGTATAGTATACTTCTTTATTTAGTTTGATTTTTGGGCTAGCTAGAATTCGTCGAATTCTCAATTGTCGTCTTGTTGTATTTACTGGCCGATTTTTATTCGTATAGCTCTTCCGATTATTTTTCTTACTCCCTCCATATCTTTGTCTCTTATCCTTCGCCATTTTGCTCACTCCTACCTCCTCCATGGCTCCCTTCATTTCCAGTTCCCATTTGGATGAGTTTACATTTAACATCGCTCTGGCCTTTTCTTTCAAAAACTTTTTTGGCCACATATCTTTCGGCATTTTTTTTATCTCACATAGGTAGTTTGCCGCACTTTTCCATGCTCCTATTTCCATTCTCCTTATTCCCACCTTTATTCTCCATATGTAGCTATTGTCGTTTGTACCCATCGCCATTTTAACATATTTACCCTGTATTTTTTTCTGTTTGCTCCCTCCCCTTCCGCCCACACCTCTCCACTCCGTACAACATCCCACTCTTCGCTATTGCCTGCATGAGGCATACCTTCCTTCTTGGGCTACCCATTTTGCCCTTTTGCATATACCCCACACTGTGTTTACCTTCTTAGGCTACCTATTTTGACCTTTTGGATCTACCCCATACTGCGTTTATCCAGAAGGCATGTTATTAAGCATACATTGAACTATTTCGTGGAAATTTTTATGAAAATATTGAAAATTAACAACTAATAATAGAGCCTATGCATAAAAATGCGGTCCAACGTCCGGATAGATAACTTGACAATGGTTGGTTTGAAAAATAAAAATGAATAAGTGTTATAATATACATAAATGTAGTTCTCGTTATACGTAGCCGTTAAAAAAAATACACAATGGACAGTGTAAAAAAGTATAATTTTGGCGAAATTTTTACTTATATTTGGACGCTTTAAAAATACTAAATTAACCCTTTGACGGCCAAGCTTATTTCGGGATGGCTCAAAATCATTTCCTCTGGTAGTAAAGCTAAAAAAGGGTTAAATATGAATATCCAACCATAATTTTGTCGATAAGGGCCTGGGAAGTAGTATTTTCGGACTGTAGTAAATTTGCTAACATTTTCACCCGCTCGGTTCGAACTATTATTCTAATTCAATCAAAAATCTTCGAAGCCTAGTTCGTCCAGTCAAGCTTCCTTTACACAATTCTATCCAAAAAAATGTTCAAGAATGTCCATTTACTTAGTTTTTTTGCACAAAAAACGGGTAGCAGATCAAATGCTGGGGCAAGCGTCGTAAATTTTCACCACAACATTGTCGCCAAATTAACATCATTCATATGTTTACGTTTGAATTTAAAGCTATCCCGGCATTTGTAGCTGTATCTAGTATAGATTGATGGAACTGTGAGGTAGCTTGTCCGCTAGAGCGTCCTTACGATTTTACCGACGGGGTCAAAGTGAACGTAGCAAATTTGATACAATGGCAGTTAAAGGGTTAAGGCATCTGGCCACCATGTAATTTTCTTTTCCGTTTTTTTAAAATAAATCCTGAACTGTAAAGAACAACTTAAGCCATAGTACGTATTGAAAAACGCAAAATTGACCAAGTTACTTTTATTTTTCGGCAGGAAGGTTGAGCCGTTGTGGGCGGTCGACCGTGCGGTTCGATTCGTGTTTACAACTCGCACGGTTTAGCTCACGCCGCTGTACTGCGCTATCTCGAAACTACATTTTTTGAACTGGTACTATCGAAATCTCGTAAACAATCGGTCCGATTGCTTTCAAATTTTTACACAATACTTTCAGATACATTATCCAAAATGTCACGTAAGATTTTTGCGATAACTTGATTAGTTTTTGTTTTATTATTGTTTTTGCTCGAAAAATTTCGGTGAAAAATACAAATTTTTTTCTTCGGCTCACCATAATTTTAAATGGTCGAAAAAAACCGCTACGCTACATTGTAGCCACATTACTCACGAATGAGATGATTTTTTTTCTGATGTGACATGACCGGGTAACAGCTGGGACAACGACCCCGCGTATCGTGCGGAGGGCCTCCGCGGCAATGTGCATAACGGCGCCATTTATCAATATTTCGAACGGAAATTTATTAACGTTATTCTTAAAGCCCGTTCTGACGTTGTGTAAAAAAATCAAAATATTTCGGCCCATAATTTCGAGTTTATTTTTGGTTTTTTTCAATATACCCATTTTTCGATCAGCCAAGGTGGCCAGACGCCTTAAAAGAAAACAGCTACTTACAGCGATAGCTACTGCAGTTACGGACATTTTGGTTTTATCTAGCCAGAGCCGGCTAGCTAGATTCCGGCCAGGTCGAGAAAAGTCGTTTCGAGAGAACCGCGATTGAAAGTTTTAATATACGTAAATCGTTGCGCCACCTGTTCTCACTAAATCGTCTGTAACTTGTTAAATATTAATATTTCGACTTGAAATGTTTTTCACATATTTTTGAATATGTATACTCAGAAGAAATGCAAAAAAACGAACTTTTTACCCGTCACAGTGGTGTACCGCTTAAAAAAAACGACGATTTCATTTCGTGCGAAGAAATTTTTCTTTCACTGATTAGTCGTTGAGCAATTTATTCGTGTAAACTATTTATTGGCAACTGTTTGACATTTTTATCATGCAATATCAATGTTCGTGATATGTCAAATGGGTCGATTTTCCGTCGCCGTTGCGAAGCACCCAAATTTCGATCGAATCAGCGTTTTGCCCGGCCAAACGTACGTGAATCCTCTATCTTGAAGGTTCTTACGCGACATTACAATAATTAAAAATAACATATAAATTCTAGGAATAAAATATGTTCGGGCTCTCAATCTTTGCCGAGGATCGTTGAGTCTTCCAGCTCCTTGCTCTCCATTGGAGCTCCAGAGAGCGTTCATTATTGGCTTTGTCATTGATCTTTTACCATCTTTTCCAATGCACACAGGCCTGTTGGCAGGGTGTATCCTGAAAGGCTCTCGTAACGCATCTGGGGTAGCAGGCGCTCCGTTTCGTCGCGCATTGTTCATCGACAATGAAACCGCGTGACTTCTCCGATATTAGCCTTCTATATTACCAAGTACTCGTTGGCGATCTTTGGGGTGGCGCACTCGTCTCTCGTATCGTAGTGCCGTGCCAGGACGCTTGGCTCTCCAACGGGGCGTGCTCTTTCTGAGCGTTTTTATTACTTCACAGGCACACTTGCACCCACATATTCATACATATGTGGATACACGCGTACAAATTTTCTGAATTTGAGGGGCAGACAGCTGTTCGTCTATCTATTTGACGTCGTTTGGCAAAGTTTCGACGGGATCTGAAGAGCGGTTTCAGAGATTTTTGGGTATCTATAATTGTTCTACCATACCGACCGCGATAAGGTGTCATTCCGTCTTAAACTACACGCACGCAGTTCTGGCAACGCCATCTGGTGGAAAACAGCGAGAGCTTATTCAACGTCCGAATACGTACATATGTGTATATATATACATTACTGGCGAGAAGTTTCCGGACAAAAATTCAAAAAAGTATATGAGGCATTCCATAGATTTTCAGCAAGGTCAAAACCCTCACTATTTTTCAGAGTCCTGCAATTTTTTTACTATCAAAAGGTACCTGCTAGGAGTGTCTGTGATTTTTTTCAGATTTTTTTTATGAGTCCTGCTGCAGATATCGCAATTTTTGAAAAATGAGAATCAGTTTTCAACTAGATGTACCTTAAAAACTATGGCCCCGGCAAAAACAATTATCGGACAAAATATTTTTGATTTTGGATGAACTTTTGACTTCAACAATTACATTTTTTTTTATCGTCAAACATTCTATAATAAATGAAAAAAATCGATTTTCAAAAAGTATGTCACCTTTGATTTTGCTCTAAATTTTTCTGAATTTTCTGTTCTTAGTGTGGACATACAGAAAAAATTGGCATCATGGGCCGCGAACTGGTTTAGAAGATATTGCATTTTTTTGTTGTTGTTATTCATCTTATCTTTATTTGTATCAGTCTGATTTGAATTAGTAGTGGACATAACTGAAAAATAACACTATAAAATGAAACTTCAAGCAGCTTAGGATGGTGTAATTGACGATTTCAAAATTTAATGCATTTCTAACTTTACATACTAGGTGAGAAAAAAACACAATATTTATGACTAGTAAATGTTTTTTATTGCCCAGTATTAGCAAATCTTGTGAATTATTATATGTTTGTCATCCGTCGAATATAGTTTCGAAGTAATCGTGCCGTCTGTTCGCGGAATGAAAGCATGTTGCTTCTGGGATTTCTTGAGGGAGAAGATTTTTTCTTTGGTCAATAGATATTTGAATCGCCGATCAATTTAATCCGTCACTGATGGTTGGAATATTTATCGCGATTTTCGATGAACTTGCACTAGCATAACATACTTGCACCGTCAGAAGCCGAAAAGTGAAAATGAAGGTTATGAAATTTCACATACAATCATAACATCGAAACCGGTCAAGGAAATCGAGAACGTTTACTTCCGACCTTGCCGCCGGTGTCGCGTCGGTCGGGCGGGAAATTTGAAAATTTGAAAAAATCAATCTTATAACATACAAAACACTTTGATATATGTTTTTATGTGAAATTCAAAGTTTCTCCCAGCTAATGATCCAATTCATATCAATATAAAAGATTTTAAAAAAATGCAAATCAGCCTGTATCTTCTATACCAGTTCGCGGCCCATCTTGTCAATTTTTTCTGTATGTCTACACTAACAACAGAAAATTTAGAAAAATTTAGAGCAAAATCAAACATGACATACTTTTTGAAAATCGATTTTTTTCATTTATTATAGAATATTTGTACGAAAAAAAAAAGTTTATTGTTAAAGTCAAAAGTTC
Organism: Ophion slaviceki; assembly: GCA_944452715.1. Classification (NCBI taxonomy): domain Eukaryota; kingdom Metazoa; phylum Arthropoda; class Insecta; order Hymenoptera; family Ichneumonidae; genus Ophion; species Ophion slaviceki. The sequence goes on along the minus strand of OX101789.1, from coordinate 46,953,394 downwards.
GTTCAAATTCAAAAATATTTTGTCCCACAATTTTTTTTGCCTGGGCCATAGTTTTTAAGGTACATATAGTTAAAAACTGATTCTCATTTTTCAAAAATTGAGATATCTGGAGCAGGACTCTTAAAAAAAATCTGAAAAAAATCACAGACACTACTAGTAGGTGCCTTTTGATAACAAAAAAATTGCAGGACCCTGAAAAATAGTGAGGGTTTTGACCTTGCTGGAAACCTGTGGAATGCCTCATATATATATTTAAAAAATAATAAATAAATATATATATATATACACACACACACACATATATATATATATATACTACCGGCGAAAAGTTTCCGGACAAAAATTCAAAAAAGTTCCGTACGAGTTTTACGCCAATTCGCCGATTCTTCACATAAATTAATTTGATAAACGGCATTTCGAAGGGGAGAAGTTCACCTTCATTCGGTTTTTTTACCTTTTTTAACCATTTTTGTTACGACTAGTATCCTTTTTCGAAAACGACCATTTTTCACCTTTTTTTGTTCCTTTTCTGGTGGACCCCGTTTACAGACAATTTTTTTTTTTATACATTTCTTTGACCGGAATCATAAAGGGAGAAGCTGAAGCTTCAATTTTGTTTTTTTTTAAGCTTTGTACGGTTAAAAAAAAATATATATTAATTTTTTTGACAAAAAAGACAATTTGGAAAATAACGTGTAACGCGACAACGACATGGTTTCAAGAAAAACCCGAAGATAGTAAAAAGGTGAATCGGTTTCGTTCAGTTCGTCGAGAATTTTTTCAGATTTTTTTTTCGACTTTTTTTTCCACCTATTTTCGGTAATTAAATCATTTGATTTTTTACGGAAAATAGGTGAAATAATTTTTTGAAAAAAAGGCTGACAAAATTCTCGCGAACTCAACGACAACGGATTTGACTTTTTACTATCTTGAGGTTTTCCTTGAATCCTCGTCATTTTCGCGTTACACGTTATTTGTCAAATTGTCTCTTTAAAACAAAAAAAAATTCAAAATATCTTTGGAAAAAAATCGTACGAAGCTTAGAAAAAAAAACACAAAGTTGAAGTTTGAGCTTCCCCCTTTATGGTTCTGGTCAAAGGAATGCATAACAATTATTTTGTCTGTAAACGGGGTCCACCAGAAAAGGAACAAAAGAAAGGCGAAAAATGGTTGTTTTCGAAAAAGGGTACGAGTCGTAAAAAACTAGTAAAAATTAATTAAAAAACGGAATGAAGGTGAATACTTCCCCTTCATAATGCCGTTTATTAAATTTATTTATGTTAACTATCGGCAAAATGACATTAAAAATCGTTCCGGAACTTTTTTGAATTTTTGTCCGCAAACTTTTCGCCAGTAGTGTATATTCACCCGGTGCCCCGTAGATTCTACGTCACACTTAAGGGGGTACTAGATGGAATCATGACCTGCTAGAATGTCAAATTTTTCTCCAAGGAAAAACTCCATCGTTTTTGAGATTTTCGAACTTTCAAAAAATGTCGTAAAATGCCTTACCTTGCACGATCGTTTTGCTGCGTTTTCGACAAATTAGCTTTTTCGAAATATTTTTTGGTTTCGAAATACTCTGGAATACATTTGCGTAGCCAAGAGGAGGCACGGGTGGGCAAGGTCCACCCCAGAAGTGCCTGTGTCCCTGGCTTATTTTGAAGCGACCTGTTTGCGGAGGGAATATTCGCGTTATTATCGTAGTATAGAGCGGGGGGATGGGGGCTGTCGAATTATGAGCGCTGCCTAATTAGCGAATGTCTGCTATCCGAAGCGAAAAGCGTCGTGCTGCTATTTACTGCAGGGAGAGGAAGAGAGACGGCTGGCAAAGTGAGGCTGAGAACGTAACATTTTGGATTTAAGGGGTTAGGTTACTGTGACAAGAAAATGAGGGTTATTTAGAAAATTAATTTTGAACGGATAAGTAAGATGATTGAAAAATCCTTTCGACATTTATTTGTATGTTCATGAACAAAATTGTGTACCAAATTCATGAAAAATGTTAATAATGAAAGAAGTTATAAATAATCTCGTGAAGGGCCTGTGAACGTGTATTTGATTTTGGCCACCCGGTTGATTTAAAATAAATAAAGAACGAGTCTTTTTTTCTTAAAATAGATAATATTGGCTAAGAATTGACCGAGATTTTTTTGCTATCGTTTTTCAATCATAATTTTTTTATTTCGACTTTTTGAGGATAATTGACATAATTATTGTTAGAAACTTATGGAAAAAATGTTGAGAATAAAAACATCGGACAAGACTAAATTATTATCAAAGTTGGGCGTAATTCTATTTATAAAGACGAATACGAATTCACATCCCGATTTTCAAGTGAATATAAATACAAATTCATTCATACTTCACTTATTGTAAATACGAATACAAATAAATTCGTATTCACACTCGTGATGCCTACACATGCATGCATACAAATACAATTGTATTCACAAATATTCTGAACATACAAATAAATTCACAGATAAAATTGTGAATATTTACAAAAAATCCTGTGAATTAAAAAAAATTCACATTAAAATCTGTGAATGCAAATGTATTCACAAAAAATTGTAAATACAAAAAAATTCACAAACTAAGTTGTGCATTTTTTCGTATTTAAGACAAATTAAAATCAAATGCACAATGATTAGATTAAAATTTGCACCAAAAGTGAGTTCGTACGTATTTTGAGAGAAAACATTGTCTCGAGGCAAAGAAATTATTGCACAAAACTTTTTGTGCGAAAATTTCTTTGCCTCAACACAATGTTCTCTCTCAAAATACGTAAGAACTCACTTGTGGTGTAAATTTTAATATAATTGTCGCGAATTCGATTTTGATTTTCTTCAACTTGAGGAAATTCACAACTCATTTTGTGATTTTTTTTGTATTTACAATTTTTTGTGAATACATTTGCATTCACAGGTTTTCTTGTAAATATTCACAATTTTTTCTGTGAACTTATTTGTATGTTCAGAATATTTGTGAATACAATTGTATTTGTATTCGTATTTACAATAAGTGAAGTATGAATATATTTGTATTCATATTCACATAAGCGATGTGAATATGTTCGTATTCGTATTTATAAATAGAATTACGCCCAACTCTGATTATTATTATACTGAATGAGTGTACCAAATTTTGAGTCAACCCGGTCATTAGGGGGCCCGGGTTGAAATTCCGAACTTTGAATGATCAGAACGCTTAAAACTCCGCAAGAATACTACCCCGAAAGATCAAAACTCCGAAAATCTGAACACCTTCAAAATAATTCGGGTATGGAAGTTTTTAAATTTTCCCAATTTGCAATAGATCGACGAATTCTTTCAAGATTTTTTTTTCATTAAGAAGTGATTTTGCGTCAATTTTGAAATTTGTCTAGACAATGTTGTACGTTGTACGGCTTTCGCAGTGACCACTGCTGCTCGGAAACATCACGATAAAAGATATAATTTTTGAAAAAATCGCCACAGTCCAAAGTGAAAGTATCGATTTCGGCCGAAAACAGCTCTTTTTCGTTAATAAAAAAAACTATGAATCGAAGAAGAAAACATTCTTTCAAGCACTACTTTTTGAAATGCAAAAGAAGCTCGTAAAATTCGATCGTTGCTCTGTTTTTTGAGATATCGCAGTCACCAATTTTGAAAAAAGTCATTTTGAGACAAATAAACGCGTTTACCAGGTGTGTAAGTATGAAACCGGAATTTGCCCATAGGTGGCGCTAGATGTCGATGCAGTTGCCGACACATCACGTCAGCGGTGTCTTGTTATTGTATTGATATCCGACAAAGATTTCCAACTCACAATAACACGAGTTTCATTCAGTAGCATTAGTTTATTAGAGATAAACATGTAGAGTTTTGTGCCAACAAATTACGATTTGCGGACAGCACTACTTTTCTGTTTTCATCTGAAGAAAACCACAGCCGAATCGCATCGAATGCTTGTGGAGGCGTTTGGTGAGCATGCTCTCGGTAAAACACAGTGTTTCGAGTGGTTCAAACGGTTCAAAAGTGGCGATTTTGCCGTGAGGAACGAAGAACGTGGAAGAGCACCGAAAAAGTTTGAAGACGCTGACCTGCAAGCCTTGTTGGACGAAGACGACGCTCAAACACAACAACAACTGGCGGATCAGTTAAAGGTGACCCGAGAAGCCATCTCCCTTCGGTTGAAAGCCATGGGAACGATACAAAAGGTGGGGAAATGGGTTCCACATGAACTCAACGAAAGACAGCAGGAAAACCGCAAAACATCATGCGAAATGCTGCTCGCCAGGTTCAAAAGAAAGTCATTTCTCCATCGAATTGTGACTGGCGATGAAAAGTGGATATATTTCGAGAATCCTAAGCGCAAAAAGTCATGGGTTACTCCGGGTGAACCATCAACATCGACGGCAAGACCAAACCGCTACGGACGAAAGACAATGCTGTGTGTTTGGTGGGATCAGAAGGGCGTAATCTACTACGAGCTGCTGAAACCTGGGGAAACTGTCAATACTCAACGCTACCGACAACAAATGACCAATTTGGATCGAGTTTTGCGTGAAAAACGACCAGAATACCAACAAAGACAACACAAGGTGATTTTGCTGCATGACAATGCACCAGCACACAAAGCAAAAGAGGTCCAGGAAACGATAGAGTCGTTCCGTTGGGAGATTCTTCAGCACGCGCCTTACTCACCGGACCTTGCCCCATCCGATTACTACTTGTTTGCATCGATGGGACACGCACTTGCTGAGCAGCGCTTTACTTCTTACGAAGATGTACGAAAATGGCTCGATGACTGGTTTGCCTCAAAAGAGCAACAGTTCTTTTGGCGCGGAATCCACAAATGGCCAGAAAGATGGGAAAAATGTATAGATAGCGACGGACAATACTTTGAATAAGTTACTTTGTATCATATCATTACAATAAACGTGTTTTTTTCTGTACAAAAATTCCGGTTTCATACTTACACACCTGGTAAAGTTCGCTGGTTCGCGGAACCTACCAATAACCTTTTAATTCCCAGAGAATATCGTGTATTTCGACAATCCGTTGAAAGCCAAAGATCGATATTTTCAACAATTTCATCGAGCTGTAAGCCCTGAAATTGTTTACCATCGTGCCGAAAACATAAATTAATTTTATTATCAGTAAATTTTGCGAATTTTTGTTTATCAACTGTGATCTCCGCTACGATCCCTGCGAGATCGTATCCTAAAATTGTCGTGGAATGAAGATTGGGGCAAACGTAAACACCACGAGTTAGACTCGTGGACTGAAGATTTGAAACTGTTATTCGTCATTTATTAGGTGTACAAATGAATAATCCAAATTATTTTAAGCAGTAAAGATTTTTTTCAAAAATAAATTGATATTCCCGCTGTTTTGCGGTTATACAGTGTTGACATACAGTTATTAGAAATGTCAGTTGGTACGCCGGAAAGCCTAACATAACCTTCAAAACTATTCAGTTCAGTACAGTCGAAAATGGCACCAGATAAGGTGCATATCCGACACTGCATTCTTTACGACTTCCAACAAGGAAAAAATGCTGCAAGAGCGTGCGAATTGATTTGTTCCTTTCTCGGCGAAGGTGTCGTATCGTACAATGTGTGCGCATTTTGGTTTAAGGCGGTCCTCTAGTTTCTCGGGTCGAAAAAATCGATTTTTTTTTCATAAATCACATCTACAACATGTGTAGAAAATGTGTGCCAAAGGATTTTTCGATATTCGAAGTGGTTCACAAGTTACGGCCCTGGAACGGAGCAGGTATACGGAGCAGGTATACTTTCAAACGCGTTTTTCTCGAAACACCATTTTTCGAAACGGTGACCACGATATTTCAGAAAGTACTGCACCGATCTTGTTCAAATTTATACTGCATCTTTAATATGTTATAAGCCAGCGATTGAACTAGGATTATCATAATTGCTTCGATAGTTTTTTTTGTACGAGCGAAAAACTTAAGAAAAAATGAGTAAAAAATAGAATGTAATTTTCAAAAGTGTATAAAAAAGTCCATTTTTGTAATTTAGAATTCACTCTAGTTCAATCGTTAGTCTTAAATATGAACATTAAAATGCCCTTTGGTTTTTTGATTTTAGATAAGCAGAACAGCCGCAATCTTGGTCACCGTCAAGCACCTCTTTTACTTGATGTCTTCCTGTCGGCCACTATAACGTTTATTCTATTATATATTTTGACTTAAAAAAATTTGTAAAGCTTATTTAAATCTTAATAAAGATTATGCAAAAACAATGAGATTGATTATTTCGATGCTTTGCCCGTAAAAAATTATTGAAAAAGCCGTAAAAAAAAGCCGAGAAACTAGAGGACCGCGTTAAGCGGTTCAAAAACGGTGATTTCTGTCTGAATGACAAACAACGTCCTGGAGGCCCTGGAAAGTGCGACAACGATGACTTGGAATCATGGATGGTAAAACAGTCACTGCGGACTACTACCAACGTTGATTAATCTGCTTGAGTCATGAATTGGAACGAAAACGCCCGTATACTGGCAAAGGAGAACGTCCAGTGAAATTGTTGTATGACAACGCCAGGCCACACATTGCTTCCAATACAAAAGACATCATAATGAGACTTGGTTTGAACGTCTTGCAGCACCCGGCATATTCACCAGACATTGCTCCATCCAATTACCACTTGTTCCGGTCGATGCAACACGCCTTGTCCGATATGCATTTCCAATCAGTGGATGAGATCCGAAAATGGCTTGCGACTTTATCGTGTCCAAAGACGTAACATTTTTTCGAGGTGCAATTCATCAGCTGCCTGAAAGATGGCTTAAAGTTATAGAAAGCAACGGCGAATACTTTGACCAATTTAATTTACTTTCTTTTGAAATAAACCTTCAATGTAGATGAAAAATTGGATTATTCATTTGTACGCCTAATATTATAAAATATAATAAATTTCGTCGTCCCCTACCGCTTGGGCCCGGATCTCGTCGAGCTCAATACTACGGCAAAGGGTTCAAATTATTCTGTCAAAAATCATCGTTACTGGCAGTCCCAAGATGGCTCAAACTACGAATCAATAATCAGAACCTTACAAAAATCGTGAGGTTTAGATTTTGAGGTTATTTGTTAAGGGG
>OX101789.1:46928588-46946088 GCA_944452715.1 Ophion slaviceki | reverse complement strand
GATTATAATACGTGCTTGATTACTTTTAAAAACATGCAAGTTGTGAACGACATAGCTGAGCGAGCCGTTTCTTTGATGAAAGATTTCAACGGTTTGATTACGAAAAACGAAGACGAAAAATAATATCTGTTGCAAGTTATGAGCGAGCACAGAAAAAAATATCCTCTTTGCGAGAAGGGAATTTATTTTTCAGCTCGATCTTCTGAGTAATTACGTAAGTTTTTCAACAATCGCACACTGTGATCCAGAATACATATTTTTTTGAACATCGTTGGGAATTTTTATTTTTATTAATACTACTTGAAATGAAAACGACCTGTTTATGTTAACTTAGAAAATGCTAAAGGGCATACAAAATTAACAAAAAATTATATTACTATGATGTCTATCGGCGGGGAAAAAAAATTGACGAAAAATCGAAGAAAAAACATTAAAAGTCGTTCAAGCACTACTTAAAAAATTGTTAAAACCTCTCAAATTTCGTATGAATTACTTTTTCATAACGTAGTAACGTTTTCCGTTGAGGATCGCAAAAAAATTTTTTTTTTTGAACCACCCTACTATGTACAACATATAAAGGGTGTTCTGTTATGAATGGATAATCCTGCAACTGTCGATGGGTCAGATCATCTCCTACTATATGCTCCAATTTCGGTTTAGTAAAAGTCCCACGCTTTTCGAGATTTTGGGCTTTATATTATTTTTTGAAAAAAAATATTTGCTTTTGGTTTTTCGCATGGCATTTCTACAAATGATATAAATCGACAATAACCAAGCAACTTCTTTAAGTAATTGGCAGGATATGCGTAGTACATTTATTTACACCGCAGGCTATCAAAGTCAAATGATGGTCGAATTGGTTTTTATGAAAATTCTGTATAAGATCTTCTTTCATAAAGTATCGTTAACATTTAAGGTTAAAAATAAGACTTTTATAGATAAAACAAATATCCAAGAGTATTTTTTTTTACCGGGTAAAAAAGTTATCATTTGTAGAAATGGTATGTGAAAAACTAAATGTCTGTGTATATATATATATATATATATATATATATATATATATATATATATATATATATACACACACACATATACATATATATATACATATACATATACATACACATATATGTATGTATGTATGTTTGTCTATACATATATGTGTAGAGAAAGAAAGAGAGAGAGAGAGAGAGAGAGAGAGAGAGAGAGAGAGAGAGAGAGAGAGAAGCTCATCGAGCTCGCGCGCGCGTCTGAGAGACCCGCGGGTCGAATTCATGCGCCCGAGAGGTCCGTTCGCCGTTCGCGCGCTCACGGCTCGTACATCAACCTGTCACGATTAATAGCGCCTTATTCGTTTTTTTTGTTGACTTCATTTTTCCTTTATTTTCTTTTATTTCTATGTTATTTCATTCTTTTTTCGTTATTATTATCACCATTGCGTATGAGAGCGAGTTGTTAATATGATCATTATTTTATTTACGCGCTGTAGCGGAAGATACGCATGCGTCGATAGGATCCGCGCAAGGGTTTCCATCTCGTTTCAGTGTCGGAGTGGTTTACACGGGGCTGCAGCGGAAAGCTGTTGATGGTATTTTTGGGATAACATGCGATTTTGAGAAGGGTGTCGAGGCGAAAAAATTATCGTCGAAAAAAACTCTTTCTCTCTCGCTCTCTCTCTCCCTTATTATGATAATTTCCATATTGTCCTCATTATTATTAGTACTATTACTAGATGTTAGATTTATATTTAGATCTTTGAAGACTTTGTTTAGAATGTACATTTTTATTATTATTATTACAATTTAAGTCTCTCAAAGTCTACCTCTCCTTTTACCTCAAGATTCATCTCAAGGTTTGACTTTTTAGAATAAATTCAATCAAATCAAAATATTTGCTTTCCTTTCTCTCTCTCTCTCTCTCTCTCTCTCTCTCTCTCTCTCTCTCTCTCTCTCTCTCTCTCTCTCTCTCTCTCTCTCTCTCTCTCTCTCTCTCTCTCTCTCTCTTGTTTTTCAATCTACGTTTCGAATTTCATCGTTATTTTTATTTTTATTTTGCTTATGATGAGTAATTTTATATCGATTTTATACGAGCGTTTTATATCGAGCCTCTTTTTTTGTTTTATTGTACGAAATATGTCGCTGGTGTGCTAGAGGACATTTTTGTCCTAAAGCCCGAAAAAACCTAATCTCATCTAATTAAATCTCTCTCTCTCTCTCTCTCTCTCTCTCTCTCTCTCTCTCTCTCTCTCTCTCTCTCTCTCTTTCTATCCAAGTATTTATAAATAAAAATATCTCATCGAAATTTTGCGTATATAGACACGTATATATATATATATATACAGGGTGTTTGACGCATGGACCGACACAATTTTTTGGGGGATTGGGGGGGGGGGTCATTACCTATTTTTTTCACTCCCAGACCCTATGTCCTAAGTGCCACGGTAGTTGAGATATGATTTTTTTTTAATTACCCCAAATTACGCCTTTCAATTGTTATAACTTTTTTGTTTGTGGTTGTTATAGCACGAAATCACTATTGTTGTATTCGGCAATGTATGTTTATTATAAATAAATAATTATTCCATACAATTGGTTTCAAGAAAATGACTCTTGAACTTCCAACGTCTTAGCAATGTGTAAATGTATGAAAAATTTCAACTTCTCAATTCATTATTGAAAAAACTTATTCTCTTTGTTTTGACCACATAATGAATGATTTCTATGACATGCAGTATACTTTGGAAAGGGAAAATAAAAAAATAGTGTGCGATCGGAAGGAAGTTTGTTTTTTTCCAAAAAATTTCGCAGTTTTCTGCTCACTATTTTTTTATTTTTCAATTTTTCTTCTTGATTCTAGGTCAACTTATACACAATATTGTACAAAGTAAAAATATGGTTAATGTCTGAGTTTTTTGCTTCAGATCACCTGTCCGGGACTTAGGACTTCCGCAAGCGAAGAATGTCATCGCCCGCGCACCGACATACGTGGATTCTCCCACTCCCACCACCATGTTTTGTCAAACTTTAAAAAATATTTTGATGTTCAATAAAGACCGCTTAGTCAACATACCAAATATCAACATTCTATATTTAATACTTTTCGCATAAAAAATTGGTGAAAAATCGAACATTTTTTGGCCAAACAAGGCAGAACCTTGCCTTAATGTTATATATATTTATAATTAGATATTGTTTATTAAGTCAGCAATATGTACATGTGTTTTTTTCAATGTTTTTATATATACGATATCGTATAGGGTTCGTATATATTAAGATTTTTTAAAATTCTACATTTATATATATATATATATATATATATATATATATATATATAATTTTATTTTATATACACATTAAGGTGGTTCAAAAAAAATTCTCGGTACTCAACGGAAAATGTTACTCCGTTATGAAAAAGTAATTCATACAAAATTTGAGAGGTCTAAACAATTTTTAGGTAGTGCTCAAACGACTTTTCATTATTGTTTTCTCGATTTTTTGTCAGTTTTTTTCCTCCGCCAATAGACATTATAATAATATAATTCAAATAATGAATCCAACTTATGTTGAAAGAGATTTTCGTTGAACAATTGGGTTTGATTTAAAACAATTTTTTTTCATGCTGCCCACTCCAATTGTAATTTTTGTAATATTAGTTATTTTGTCGATAACGTTTTGCGTACTCTCTCGAACAGAAAATTGAAGAGCATTATTATGGTGAAAAAATAGACTTAATGCTTCTCTATTCGTGGGTAATTTTCACTTCACAAATTTTTCGATTTCCGACCTAATCAGATAAATTTCGGCACTTTCACTATCTAATATATATTATATTATATATCTAATATATAATTTTCACAACCGAATTACATATATTGATTCTTAATCGGCAAATACAAATTGTTTATGGTAAAAAAATTTTTAAATAAAAATTGTGTATTGTTAGAGAAAAAATTAAATCAACACTTACATTGAATCACGCACTAAAATTTTCTGCAGCGATATGAAAAAAATTATACTCCGATAATCATGAAAAAAACATGAAAAAGGCGTTTGAGCACTAAGAAATTGTTTAGAACCCTCAAATTTTGCAAAACTTTCTTTTTCTTAACATACTTCAATTTTCCGTTGAAAAAAAAATCGATTTATTTTAACCACCCTAATATATATACATCGTGTAAATCGAAGGGAGAGGACGTCAAGAAAAATCTCTACCGTCGACAGTCGCCTTATAGTGGCACTGCGATCTCGCGAAATAACCCTCCCGGCTCTCTCGACTCGGCTCATCGGACGAGAGCGCGCCCGGTTACACTATACCCTACGTGAAACTCTATACCATTATAAACGCGTGGCCCTCCCTTCCTCGCTCTCTCTCTCTCTCTCGCTCGTTTTCACGACAGGGTTTCGCGTTCGCAAATTGGCGTGCGGTATATATCCGCGCGACGGTATTACGCTACGAAACGCACTATACATACATACATATATATATATATATATATATATATATATATCAATGTATAAATATGTATATATATAGCCAATGAGAGCGTGCCGCGCGCCTCGTGGTGCAAGATTTCGACACCGGCTCTCTCGGAGAAACTCTCGTTCATCTTTTCCGTCTATCTATATGCAGGTGTTTTATATACATATATAAGTGTGTGTGTATATATATATAAATTAAGAGAGGGAGAGAGAGACAAACTTCACGTCTCTCGTTAGGCTCACGCCCCAATTATTACACTTCACCTCCGCAAACGTCACTTTCGTTGCCTTCGGCCGCGACGATCCCCTTGTAGTTCGGGGCTGGGATAATTAATTGAGACGCGAATTAATAGTGAAACATCTGTCTTATTTTCTTCTTGGATTGTACGTAAATGTTTATATCTATGAATTTTATATAAAAATATATAAAAAAATATCTATATAAATTCGAGCTATTCCTTTGCGTGCGTCTAAAGGTTATGAAAATGCACAGAAAGGTTCATTTGCACAAATTGTAGACTATGTGAAAATTATGCATTTTGTAATAAAAAGAATTTGAAGAAAGAATAAAAATCAATTTATAATTTTTTTTTATTAATATACACTGACACAAAAAATTTAAGGAGCAAGAAAAGTTGACCATTTTTTTCGTGTTTTTTGAAAGGCTGTAACTTCGTCAAGAATGGTTGTACAAAAAAAAGGATTTTGTAGCTTGAAGTTTCTAGTTTTCAGTTCTGACAATGATTTTTTTTTTAGAATAACCGATTGCGCGGTCGGAAGAAATATCAGGACAAAAAAATGTTGCAAATTTTTACGTTTTTCAAAGTTCTGCACGGGTTTCGGAGATTTTTTTTGGACTTAACTGATATCAAGGTCATTGAGCACATTCAATTCACTCCAATTTGCTTTTTTTGTCTTTGAATGAAAAAACGTCCTTTTGTCTTCAGTCATCGATATCTCAGGAACTAATGGTCGTACGGGAATTCAACCGGCAGTTTTGGAAACGTGAATACACACTCTACAAGCTCTCATTATTATTGTAGTGAAAAAAAAATTCTTTTTATTTTTGGAATCAGTTTTTAAAAAGTACAAATAACGATGTTTTCTCGGTTTTTATAAAATCCACTGCTACTCTGCAAATATTGCGATAAACATTAATGTTTATGGACGGTCATTCAGCTCAATATGTCCCCAAGAGCTATGCAAAATTCCAAATTGATCCGTTCATCGGTCTTTCTTGCCCAATTGACCAAAATTTGAAAAAAATTAAAGGAGCAAGTTTCCTCCTTCTCATACATCGTTCCATGATTATTAAGAGGAAAAAAAACTTTTCATTACTTTTCGCACAATTGGGTATTGAGTACACATTAAATGTTGGAAAAAACCCTGAAAATCATATTGACTAAAGGCGGGCCAATCACGTGCACCCGATGGGCGCACCTGAATGGCTCGCCGTTAAAAATTAATAATAATTCAGGGGTTGATCTGACACCCACACATCCTTATATGAATCGACTCTGAAAGTCACCCTCAACCCCCGATTTCAGGGAACACATTCAGTTCTGGGACACCCTGTATATCTCCCTAAATCCCAAAGTAATTTTTTTATTATTTATTCATAAAAAATAAGTAAAACAAATGTTATGAAAATGTACGAAAATGAACTTATAAAATCCTCATAGATTCCATATATTGCTCAAGAATCTCATTCGACTGCGTACAGGAACGACAAATTACGAAAATGCTCTGCATAAAATTTATGTAGAATTTGCAATACTTACGAATAATAATTTGCCCAGGATATGTATATAAAATTCTACAGTCTTAATAGAATTCTACAGCATTTCTCGTAAGATGATTTAAAATACATTGCTCTCCCGTTTGCGATATTGCCTACAGAAATTGTTCAAGAAATTATATAACAAAAAACATTTGATAGAAAATGAAAGCTAGAGAGAAGCTTAAACGAAATGGCGTTCAAGCTCCCCTCTTTCCTACTCTCTAAGCGTTTATCGAAATGAATTATAAAGAGTACATAAAGATTGTTAATTTTTCAACACAACAAATTAGAAATCATTATATACTTTTTATGATTTATTACAACATTTAATATTATTAAATTTAATCAATTAAAAATTGAATGCTATTAAATTTAATAAATTAAAAACGAAATGTTATTAAATTTAATACTTTTATAATATAAGGTTATTCAATTTAATAAATCGAAAATAAAAAAAATGCTCACTTTTATGAACCTTTTACAATTTGTTTAAATGAACAAACACGATATCGTCTTCAGAGATTGTCCAAAAAAAAAACATTTGATACAAAATCAAAGTTAAAGAGAAGCTTGAAAGATATTTCGTTTCATCCCTTTTCTCGCTCCCTCGTTCTCTCATATAAAATATAATAAATCTCCTCTTTAAATAAATATAATAAATCTCCTCTTTCTCTTCTATACACAATACACGAGATCTTCTTGTAACGAGAAATAAATATTATCTCGGATACCTTCTAATACGTACACCGGATTAATGCAATTTTGCGTGGGATATATTGAATTTACGTCAAAAGTTCCTACTCCGCAGCTTCTTCGTACCCTCGCGCGCTTTCGTTTCCCCTAATGATTTTTGTTGTACGTACGTCGTATGATCCCCTCTCCCCCGACCCCTCCCTCTGAGATATCCTCCACCTCCTTTTCCTTCCCCGCACCCGACGACATTCTCGTAGGACTGTCGCAACAATTCAATTGTTGTTCTCGTGTTTCCCTGGCTGTCGCGAAATGATGGGATAGAGGTGAAGAATCAACGAGGGTTGAGCAGCTCAGAAAGTAACCTATATATGTGTATGATCGTACACCCACGCATACGCAAAATGTGCGAGCATATAAATATCAACACACACACACACACACACACACACACACACACACACACACACACACACACACACACACACACACACACACACACACACACACACACGCGCGCGCGCGCGCGCGCGCGCACACATTTCGAAGAAAATACGTACACAATGGAGAAATACTAAAAAATGTTTTTTTTTGCGAAAACTAAAAAAAGATCGTAGAACATGCATGGGGCCGATTCGGATATGCATTGATACGAGACATCTAGATTTTTCTCTCCGACGTCACATTTCGAGCCACCCTGTATGTATACATATATAATAAAGCGCGCTTGGGAAATCTTGGAAACTTTCATTAGCCCGCATTAGCGGTTGTACCGCGGCTGTATGAAAGTGGCTCAAGGGGCGGGAGGGTGGTTGGGGCTCTGTGGCACGTTATATCCGAAGCAAAGGCGTTAATCTGCCAGAATTAATCCGACTCGGTCGGTTGCTTTCCCTCAATATGCCAACGGGAGGTTGAGAGACTCGCGCCGTGTTCAACATACACCCTCTCGACGTTACCACGGTAAAACCACCCCTGATGTTTCTATCTTGTTCCTCTTTGCTCCCTCTCTCTCTCTCTCTCTCTCTCTCTCTCTCTCTCTCTCTCTCTCTCTCTCTCTCTCTCTCTCTCTCTCTCTCTCTCTCTCTTGTTTCCACTAGATTGCAGACATTCTACGTCCACTATATATATATATATATATATATATATATATATATATATATATATATATATATATATGGGGAAAGGACATTTCGAGGTCGTTATGTCCATCTAACGTGGAGTATCAGCACATCCGGCTTTTTTGAGGACGGTCCTTAAATTTTTGTTTAAAGGAATCGTTGATTTTGGTGCACAGGACGCTCCTTGAAATCACCTTTATACAAATATGCTTAGACATTTACAAAGGTGATTTTCAAGACATTGGGCTTTACGTAACGTTGAGTATGGAAACAGTTGGCCGTAAGGACGATCCTCGAAGTTCAATGCCTTCAAAATCACCTTTCCACATGCATACATGTATATATATATATAAAAGTGTGTGTGTGTGTGTGTGTGTGTGTGTGTGTGTGTGTGTGTGTGTGTGTGTGTGTGTGTGTGTGTGTGTGTGTGTGTGTGTGTGTGTGTGTGTGTGTGTGTGTGTGTGTGTGTGTGTGTGTGTGTGTGTGTGTGTGTGTGTGTGTGTGTGTGTGTGTGTGTGTGTGTGTGTGTGTGTGTGTGTGTGTGTGTGTGTGTGTGTGTGTGTGTGTGTGTGTGTGTGTGTGTGTGTGTGTGTGTGTGTGTGTGTGTGTGTGTGTGTGTGTGTGTGTGTGTGTGTGTGTGTGTGTGTGTGTGTGTGTGTGTGTGTGTGTGTGTGTGCATGTATATATAGCCACGTGTGTAGTACAATTTGCGTACAGTGTGATGCTTCTCGTTGGGAGGCTCGTATTTCTATTCCATTCTCCCCTTATAGGTCCTATTCAGAATCAGAGACGTACAGAGAGAAAGATAGAGAGAGAGAGCGAAAGAGAGAGAGAGAGAGCAGAAGCGATGGTTAGAGGGTAGCAAAGTGGGCGAGTGGGTTTGTACGCTATATACCCTTTCGCCTGGTCGCCTTCCGACAAAACGGGCACCGCAATCCACTTGAGATCCGATACACCAATATACGACGGTAGACAGAGCATAATGGCACGTCCAACGCACACATACACACACTTTGTGACGCATAGTATTCCCGAATATATATATATATATATACACACACACACATATATATAATTATATTAATTATTAATAATTTTCAACACTACATATGCATATATGTATTATTTTTAAAAGTTGCAATTTATATACAGGGCGTCCTGTTATCAATGAATTGTCCTCCAACTGTCGATAGGTCAGATAATGTCCTACTATATACTGGAATTTCAGTTCAGTAAAAGTCCCACGGTTGGAGATAAAAATCATCTGCTTTTCGTTCTTCGCATGCCATTTCTACAAATGATAACTTTTTTTGACCCGGTTTATTTTCAAATACTCTTGGATATTTGTTTCATGTAGAAAAGGCTTCTTTTTAACCTTAAATGTTAAGGGAACTTTGTGAAAAAACTGAATTTTCATACAAACCAATTCGAACATCTGACTTTGACAGCCTGCGAGTGTAAGAAAAGTGTAAGAAAAAAATGCACTACGCATATCCTGCCAATTACTTTAAAAATTTGCTCAGTTATCGTCGATTCATATCAGTTGTGGAAATGGCATGCGAAAAACGAAAAGTACATGATAAAAAATAAGATAAAGCATAAAATTTTGTTTAAACACTCATAACAGGACACCATGTATATATATAAATTGCAACTTATTTGCAACAAACCCAAACAAACCCATAGATATTTTTTTAATTTATCTCCCGAGTTCGAACGTATGCCCTTGCGGACTTTTACGTTTTACGCTTCCCAATTGAACCCTTTTCAATCACTTCCTACCTATACTTTGTCAATCTAACCTACCTTCCGTTGCGTCCACTGTGGTCTTAATTGGGGAGATCCCTTTTTAACGCAACGAAAAAATGATTGCCGAAAATGAACGTTGCGAGAAAGCTGACGGATTATTGTTTTATGGTCCCAAGTAGCAGATTAATCGGTAGGTCGTTTGGAAACAAAATTTTGGAGTCTTGAAACTTTAAACGCATTCTCCCAAAAACCACTTTTTTGTAGTCTTCGTACAAAGTAACTCGAGAACTATATTATCGATCAATCTGAAATGTTACACACTCTTAGAGAATACAATGATCGTCTATGTGTGAACCTAGGGTTCGTTGAAAATTATTTTTAAAACTACTTGCTCATTAAGAATCACTATGATAAAAATTTTCCGAAAAATGGAAGATTTTGTCAAACGAAATCTTCGAAATTTCCTTTTCTTTGGATTTTCTAGGTTCACATGGAATGTTTACGTCTTACAAGGAACATCCCTCAGGTGACACCCTTCGATTTTGTTGAAATTTGGATATGTTATCAAGCACCGAAAAGTAAGCGATGCGTATTTTTTTTTATCGGCGGAAAAACGGTTTTAAGGGCTGAAACGCACCCTCAAAAATGGGGATGTTTTTCGATTTTCGTCGATAACGTTTTAACGCGGTCCTCTAGTTTCTCGGCTGTTTTTTTTACGGCTTTTTCAATAATTTTTTACGGGCAAAGCATCGAAATAATCAATCTCATTGTTTTTGCATAATCTTTATGAATATTTAAATAAGCTTTACAAATTTTTTGAAGTCAAAATATATAATAGAATAAACGTTATAGTGGCCGACAGGAAGACATCAAGTAAAAGAGGTGCTTGACGGTGACCAAGATTGCGGCTGTTCTGCTTATCTGAAATCAAAAAACCAAACGGCATTTTAATCTTCATATTTAAGACTAACGATTGAACTAGAGTGAATTCTAAATTACAAAAATTGACTTTTTTATACACTTTTGAAAATTACATTCTATTTTTTACTCATTTTTTCTTAAGTTTTTCGCTCGTACAAAAAAAAACTATCGAAGCAATCATGATAATCCTAGTTCAATCGCTGGCTTATAACATATTAAAGATGCTGTATAAATTTGAACAAGATCGGTGCAGTAGTTTCTGAAATATCGTGGTCACCGTTTCGAAAAATGGTGTTTCGAGAAAAACGCGTTTGAAAGTATACCTGCTCCGTATACCTGCTCCGTTCCAGGGCCGTAACTCGTGAACCACTTCGAATATCGAAAAATCCTTTGGCACACATTTTCTACACATGTTGTAGATGTGATTTATGAAAAAAAAAATCGATTTTTTCGACCCGAGAAACTAGAGGACTGCCTTAACGGCACGAGATATTAAAACAATTCAAATTGCAACAATGTTTATTTTTTTGTGCACTATACATTGGAGATGAGAACGATAACGTTATCATCGAAAAACGAAAAACACCCCTATTTTCGAGGGTTCGTTTCACCCCTCAAAACCGTTTTTCCGCCGATAAAAAAAAACGTATCGCTTACTTTTCGGTGCTTTATGACATATCCAAATTTCAACAAAATCGAAGGGTGTCACCTGAGGGATGTGACTTGTTAGAAATCGAAAACTTTTTGGCTCTGACGTTTCACATTAATGCACCAGACGCTAAAGTGTACGGCGTGGAACAACTCGCGCGACAACCGTCTCTGAAGCAAATGTCGTAACGCCGTCATTTGTGGATGTAAAAAAAAATAATTGAAAATTCAAAAATGTAATGATATGAACATCAAATTTGAATTGTCTAGAATAAATTGTTTTGACAGAAAATAATCTTGAAAGTGGGCATATTTTCGGCTGTCTACAGGGAGCTGATCTCCTCCCATTAAGGGGAGACACGGGGGCCGGGTTGAAATTCTGAACTTTGAATGCACCGATGGTTTGAAATTCCGAATCTTAATGTTCCGAAATTGAAGATGGGGCCGGATTGAAATTCCGAACTGTGAATGGTCAGAACGCTCAAAACTCCGAAAGAATGATAGCCCGAAAGATCAAAGAATTTTACACGAAAGACCAAAACTCCGAAAATCTCAACACCGTCAATATAATTCGGCTATGGAAGTTTTAAAAGTTTCAAAATTTTCAATAAATCGACGAATTATTTCAAGAATTTTTTTTTATTAAGAAGTGATTTTGCGTCAATTTTGAAATTTGTCTAGACAATATTATACGTTCTACATAATTTACAGTCAACTCTGTAGACTTTCGCTGGCACGATCTTAACATGAGGGCCGGGTTGAAATTCCGAACTTTGAATACGCCGGCGGTTTAAAGTTCCTAATTTTAATGTTCCGAAATTACAAGGTTCGTCAAGATTATGCCAGCGAACGTCTACACAGTTGACTGTAAATGATGTAGAACGTATAACATTGTCTAGACAAATTTCAAATTTGACGTATAATCGCTTCTTAATAAAAAAAAATCTTGAAACAATTGGTCGATATATTGACAATTTTGAAACTTTAAAAATTTCCATAGCTGAATTATTTTGACGGTGTTCAGATTTTCGGAGTTTTTGTCTTTCGGGTAAAATTCTTTTGGAGTTTTGAGCGTTCTGATCATTCAAAGTTCGGAATTACAACTTGGCCCCAGACATAGGTGTTCTTAACACATGTATGCTGCAACAAAATTAGCTTATATAGACCATATAATAGTAAAAATAACATAACAAAAATAAAAAGAAAAATAACAAATACTATATATAAGGAGTACAACTTTGCAGTGACCGTTTTTTTTTCAAAAGTTTAAGGCTTTATTATAAAAAAGTGGCTACATATTTTTTAATCAAAGTACTGCCCGTCGCTAGCTACGACCTCGGCCCATCTTTCAGGTAGCATTCGAATCCCGCGTCGATAAAAGTCTTGGTCCTTGGAGGCAATCCAGGAATCGACCCAATTTTTGACTTCTTCGTAAGTACCGAAGTGCTGGTCAGCCAAATCGTGTGCCATTGACCGGAACAAGTGATAGTCGGAAGGGGCAATGTCTCGAGAGTACGGCGGGTGGGATAAAACCTCCCATTTCAGCGTTTCCAAGTACTTTTTCACGACATTTGCAACATGGGGTCGGGCATTGTCATGCTGCAGTATCACCTTGTCATGTCTTTCGTTGAATTGTGGCCGTTTCTCTTTGAGTGCCTTACTCAAGCGCATCAACTGACGTCGGTAGAGTTCCCCTGTGATGGTTTCGGATGGTTTGAGCAGCTCATAGTACACAACGCCCAGCTGGTCCCACCAGATACACAGCATCACTTTGGATCCGTGAATATTCGGTTTGGGCATCGATGACGGAATATGACCAGGCAGTCCCCATGATTTTCGGCGTTTAGGATTATCGTAGTGAACCCACTTTTCATCTCCAGTCACAATCCGGTGCAAAAATCCCTTCCTTTGTTGTCTTTGGAGCAGTTGTTCACAGGTGAAAAATCGGCGCTCGATGTCTCTCGGCTTCAACTCATGCGGGACGCAGTTTCCTTGCTTTTGGATCATACCCATATCCCGGGGACGTTTTGAAACTGCTTGCTGGATTACTCCTAACGTCTCGGCGAGTTCCTCTTGAGTTTGGCACGAATCCTGGTCCAGCAAGGTCTCCAATTCTGCGTCTTCAAAAACTTTCTGCCTTCCGCCACCATGCTTGTTCTCGACCTCAAAATCTCCACTTTTGGAGCGTTGAAACCACCGCCGATACGTTTTCTCACTAATAGAATCCTCCCCGTAAGCATCTACAAGCAAACGGTGCGCCTCAGCCGCAGATTTCTTCATGTTGAAGAAGTAAATTATAACCTCCCGCAAATGCTGAGAATTCGGTTCGTAGGTTGCCATGTTTGAGTGCCTATAGCTTTATAATGCATACACGTATCCGTTAGCTTTTTTAAATTGTTTACATTGGCAGAGCCTCTAGTTTAAAATGCCACTTTTTTTATCGAGCTAGGGCCACTACTTCGGCCGCAGTGGCTCTCTAAGTAAAACGGTCACTGCAAAGTTGTACTCCTAATAGTAAAAAAGAATGTAGTTAATAATATTTGCAATATTTTTACGTAATATTTACAATATTTTTTACTATTGTATATACTGTTGTATTTACTATTGTATATAGTATTTACAATAGTAAATATTGTAAACGATATTTAAAATATTTACTATTGTGAATAGTATATAGTGAAAAATAATATTGAGAGAGAGAGAGAGAGTTTCTGTTTCTTTTTTATTTTTATTTTATTTTGTAACACCGTGGACTCTCTCGCAATTTCCCTCAAACGGGACACTTCCCACCGCCCCCCTCTCTACTTACTTGTAGCAAAACCAGAGGTCTCAATGGGTTCTCGTCCAGTCAAGGAGGCGCGAGGAAAAATTCGTAGCGACCATGCATTTCTCTCTCTCTCTCTCTCTCTCTCTCTCTCTCTCTCTCTCTCTTTCTCTCTCTCTGTCTCCCTCCCTCTGTCGACAAGGTTCGAGTGGTTCGTCCGGTTCTATTACGGTGCACCGTTACCGTACACACGATCGGCGATACCACACACACACGCACACACACATACACAAGAGCGAGCAAATAGAAATCAACGTTGCTGGCGTTAATTAAAAAGTCATCGTGTAGAACGCGCCGTCGAGGAAAGTATATATACGAGAGTACGTACCGAGGGTACGTTTTTTTTTCTTTCGATTTTTCCCGCATTCTCTTCTTTCCTTTTTCTTCATCTTCCTTCGCGCTGCAACGACTCAGCACGATGGTCAACGAGATCAAGCGTGATTTTCGAACGTATGAAAAATCATCGCCATTTTCATACGAACCTATGACATGTTGGGAATAAATAACGAAATATATTATTTATTTTATTATCAGTGTCCGGGATTATTCAATAAAAAAATATTTTTTATTGAAATTATTTTTAGTGTTCTTCGCCAAATCTCGGCATGAAACTGACGAGGTCTCGCGAATGTTTCACATGTTGCCTCATATATAGTTGAAAAATAAAAAAATGAAGAGCAAAAGCGTTGCTCTTCACTTTTTTATTTTTCAACTATGTATGAGGCATTCCACGTCACTTCAGCCAGTAAAAAAAATGCACAAATAATTTTGAAAAATCGAGTTACTTTATTGAAAAACATTCACCGAGTGTCGACATTTTTTAAAAAATGTTGACGTTTTTTCTCATTGATTACCATTTTTGAATAATTTTCCATTCAAATGGCTGTATCTTTGGCAGGATTTAATGTATTCACATTCGTAAAAAACGAAAATGTGCGTCTTTTTCTAGCCTTCCAGAAAAAAATTAATTTAGATTTAATTGAGCAAGTCGAACGTCCGTTTCAGGGCAAAATATGCAGAAATGTTTTTTTTCTCAAGAAAAGACACTCGCTATTTTATTTTTAAGAATTTCCCCGAATTGTAAATACGAAAAACGGATTTTTGGTATTTTTTATATTATGGCATTCCTAAACACCGTGAAGTAACAGCTATTTTTATTTTTTAAATTTATTTATTAAAATTCAATTGAAGAGTGTGGGGCTCTCGCTGTATGTTTACCAGGTTTTTGAAATACATATGACATATATGTCATATGTATTGGAGCCTTGGAGTGCTCCACACTCGTCAATCGAATATTAATAAAAAAAACTTTTAAAATTAAAAATATTTGTTACTTCACGGAATCCCACAATATAAAAAATGCCAAAAATCCGTTTTTCATATTCACAACTTGGAGAAATTTAAAAAAATAAAATAACGAGTCTTTCCTTGAGAAAAAAAATATTTTTGTATATTTTGCCCTGAAACGGACGTTCGACTTGCTCAATAAAAACTAAATTAATTTTTTTCTGGAAGGCTAGAAAAAAATGCACATTTCCATTTTTTTTACGAATGTAAATACGTCAAATCCTCCCAAAGATACAGCCATTTGAATGGAAAAATGTTAAAAAATGGCAATCAATGAGAAAAAACGTCAGAAATTTTTTTAAAATTTCGACTATCCGTGAAAATTTTTCAATAAAATAACTCGATTTTTCAAAATTATTTGTGGATTTTTTTTACTGGCTGAAGTGACGTGGAATGCCTCATATATATATATATATGTACAGGGTGGCCTGTTATGAATGGATAATCCTGCAACTGTCGATAGGTCATGTCATGTCATACGCTGGAATTTCAGTTTAGTAAAAGTCCCACAGTTTTCGAGATAGAAATCATGTGCTTTTGGTTCTTCGCATGTCATTTCTACCAATGATAACTTTTTTGAACCGGTTTTTTTGAAAAATACTCTTCGTTATTTGTTTTATGTCCAGAAGTCTTCTTTTAACCTTAAATATTAACGAAGCCTTATGAAAAAATATCTTACGTATGCAGAATTTTCATACAATCCAATTCGAACACCTAACTATGATAGCCTGCGGTGTGAAAAAAAGGTACTACGCATATTGTGCCGATTACATTAGAAAGGTCGTTAGTTATTGTCGATTCATATAATTTGTAATAATGGCATGCGAAAAACCAAAGATCGATGATTTTAAAAAAATAACTTAAAGCCCAAAACCTCGAAAACCGTGAGACTTTTACTAAACTGAAATTCTAGTATATAGTTCCAACCTGATCTGACGTATCGACAGTTGCAGGTTTATCCATTCACAACAGGACACCCGGTATACATATAATTTCACGAAGGACCTTCGCTCCGTTTGGCGGCTCAATCCAACGCGAGTTGAATTACGAATTAATTCCAAGTCAAAGTCGCCGTTTGTGTCACCACTGTATGCTTGTACACGTACGCCCCCGAGTGCTCAGCGCGAAGCTCAGCGCGCTCTTGTAAACGATTTTACGACTGCGCCCCTTATTGCCCACCAGATGTAAACCACTTAACGGAGGCAAATTGACTATAGTATTACCGATATATACGTATATATATATCGACGAAATGCCAACTCCTGCGCTCGCTTGATGCATTCCTTTCTCGCTAGACCTTCCCCCGCGCGCCCTTGCCACGCTCGCCACCCGCAACCCTATACCACCCCAACCCGTCTCACTGTTAGATTTTTTTTCTTCATTTTTCTTATTGTTGCTCTCCCGACCTTCTCTTTCTTACTCTCCTTCGATTGCCGAGAAATCGATTACAGTTTCGTTTTATTGACCATTATGGGTCCAAAGAGCTCCCTAACGCACTCTCGGCTTGGGAAATGTATCGGGTCTCTCGCATGCCAACTGCACTCGCGACTCGAACGCCTCTGGCCAATCGTTATATATATATATATATATATATATATATATATATATATTCCATTTTTCCATTATCTTTAACTGTCACGGATTTGTCATTTCGAAATTTATTTTTATATTTATCCATATATATAATTTTTATAGATTCGGTGCGAAACGAATTTTCGAAAAGTCGTGTGGAAACGTTATACCTATATATAGGTATATGTACAAGTTTACGAAAACGCGTGTTTCACCGAATTTAAAAAAAGCGAAAATCAGAATTCTCTATGTGGTAGTATGGTTCCCCTAGAAATACCGTAATGTTTTGTAGGCTTAAAGCCGTGTGGTTGAATTTTATTCGGTTCTTGCTACTAATTATTATTGAATATTGTACAATTATCATTAGACAGTA
>OX101789.1:46898588-46926088 GCA_944452715.1 Ophion slaviceki | reverse complement strand
CGGTGTGCTCGATGGACCGACGAGAAAAGGAACCAAAGATCGTTCAGCGCGAGACTGGACCCACGTATGGACACGCAGGCTGGTCCACACGACTCACTCACTTTTCTCTCTCTCTTTCTCTCTCTCTCTCTCTCTCTCTCTCTCTCTCTCTCTCTCTCTCTCTCTCTCTCTCGCGCGCGCTCTGTCTCGTCCCTAGTGTTTCACGTTTTCTTTTTTTTTTTTCATTTTACCCTCTTCCACCCCTGTTCGCTCTTCGGAAAGGCATTAAACCGACGAGGAGTCACGCTTCGTAGATTTCAGACGCGCATTTATGGTCATTCGGGAGAGGAGTTATTTATGCCGTGGCTTGTTCGTTCCTTCCTTCGTTCGAACTTGGCGAAGAAGAAGGCGGTTAGCGAGAGCATATTCGCAAGTGTCGTCCCGTTAGCAATTTTTCGGAAAAAGAAGTGAAGAAACCCTCCGTTCCCTATACACAGCGTGCTCGTACTGGATGTCGGAGAGGCACCAAATATTCATGAATATTTGGATAATGAATACTCGGATAATGAATCGAAGTTAGCGAAAGTGTCCACTTGACGGGGATCCGCATGAGAAAAAGTGCCGGTAGTTCTCGAAGCGTTTATTTTCAATTGATAAAGGCTTTGGGAACGAAAAAGGCTTCAGCCGGTTTCTCGCCAACTTGACTCGAACGGACGAATATAGACGCAGACAATTTTTGAAGATCACAGATTTCGTCGCAACATCGTGTTCTAAACCTACTAGATTTATTTCAGCCTGAAAAAAACATGAATCTACAGGCAGTTCAGTTTTATAATAATAGCGAGATGTACATCAACAAAAACATAATGGAGATCCATTTTTGGTACGATATTATTAACGCAAATAACGGATGTGCATGCACGTACATTCATATAT
This sequence comes from Ophion slaviceki, assembly GCA_944452715.1. NCBI lineage: Eukaryota > Metazoa > Arthropoda > Insecta > Hymenoptera > Ichneumonidae > Ophion > Ophion slaviceki. The sequence continues at coordinate 46,925,173 of OX101789.1, read as the reverse complement.
ATATATATATATGGGTAATTCCACCAATTCTGTGTCAAAGTTGTACCGGGTGTTCTGAATATATGAAAACTAAGAAGGTCATCTGAAAGGTCATATTAAAACAAGCATCCATGATTTTTTCGAATTTTTTTATCCAATAGTTTTTGAGTAATGGCGGCTCACAATTTTAAAATGTTGTAAAACACCAAATTTTCAAATGCCCATAACTTCTTTCCAATTATAGCTAGAACATTTTTTTAGAAACGATTTTTTAGAGAAAAACATGAACTTTTTGAAAAAAAATATGCTGAAATTCTGGGTTGTTTTAAAAGTTACGAAAATCACGTTCAAAATATAAAAATCGATTTTTCGGCCCTTGCCCCATTTTTTCCGGTTTTGAAAGTATTTTTTTCGAAAAGTTCAGAATTTTTTACATCGAATTAGATTTTAGACGAGATGGGATCTCTAAAACATCAGCCTCAAAAAAATTAAATAAAAAATGTTCCCAATTTTTTGTATTTTTTTTGGTGCAAATACATATGGTGCAATGTATTTCGACACATTATAGCGTCCACATTGCCTTGGATTTCTATTAGCGGACCAATACCGTTGTCAGAAAATGCTCCCCAAACTTTAACATTTCCGCCACCGTGTTTTACAGTTGGAATTTGATATCGTGCATCTCATCTGGCACCTGCTGGACGTCTTACGTACTTGCGACCGTCACTTCCGAACAATTGAAATTTGGATTCGTCGGAAAAAAGAACGTTCCGCCAATTCGACACTGTCCAATGTTGATATGTTTTGGCAAAATTCAATCTAGCCTTCTTATTCTTTGTGCTAATGAGTGGTTTCTTTACACCGACGCGCCCATTCAATCCCACAGCCTTCACACGTCGGGATACCGTACTCCGACTGATATCAGCAAGATTTTCACTGCGTAGTTCTCGCGAAATTATTGCTGCAGTTTTTCGCGGATCTATGACGCACCGTCTTTCAATGATTTTGTTCACGTGTTTGAAGTTTTTCGTGGTCTACCGCTTCGACTTTTATCACACAACGAATTTGTTGATTTATATTTCGCAACAATGCGGTTTACTGTGCTTTCCCAGGTAGGAATTGACGATGAAAAAAGGGCTCGACAAGCTCTGAAACAAGGCTAACATTTTTTAATTCAGGCTGAGCACCAGCCTGATTTCAGGCCTAGCTGAACCTCTGAATGATAACGTGGTTTCAGGCTCTTGTACACAGGCTTGACCAAAGGCTGGTAGAAAAGCCTGTGCTAAGCCTGAAACGATGAAACAACAAGGCTCAAAACGAGCCTTAATGAAGCCTTCACGAGCATTTATGACCAGGCTTATCCCAAACTCTTCCCGAGGCTATATGAGGCCTGTTTTTAGTTTTCTATATTCTACATTGGGGTAAATTTAACAAATTTGTAAAGAATTCATTTCATTTGTTATATATATTTATTATTTGTTATGTTATTTGTTACAAAATATATATAAGAAATTTTAAAAAACAATACTTTATTTTATTGCGTACTTTTATTTTCGTATACACTTTTTTGTGTACCTCATAAATATCGATAAGAGCATATGTTTAAATGTTCTGAACTGCCTCCTTCGCTTTCGTTTTTCGTGCCTTCGCACCCGACAAATTTATTGCTGAATTTTTTTTCATAAGAGTACAGAAAAAATATTATTTTAAACTTATTTTATTTTATCGCAACCTGAAACAAGCCTGCATCCAGCCTTGATTTTTCAGCCTCAAAATTCACCGGCTGAATAAAGCTTGAAATAACCCTGAGTTTAGGCTAAGCAGCCAGTCTTGGTTCCAGGCTGCTCCAAACGATGCAATGAAACCTGGGCCAGGTCTCTCTCACTCAGGCTCGGTGAAACAAGGCTCGCACAAGCTTGTTTCCATCGTCAGCCTTTTGATTTCCTACCTGGGTTCCCCAATAGAGTATTTGCAATATCACGAGAACTCTTTCCTTTTTCAAATAGTTTTAACACAACTTCGCGGACCTCGATTTTTGTGTATTTCGCCATTGCGGAAGAAGTACAACTGATTTTTTCATGGTGCTTTATGTTTCGAACTAGCGCGCAAGAAAGCGCGAAGAAATTTTTTTCAATTTCCCCTATACAGTAGGCGCAGAAAGGCGAAATCAGGCGCCTGTTGAAATATGAGCTTCAATATTAAAATTGAGAGGTTCCGTCGTCGCAATTTTCTATTTCCCATGCTAACAACATGGAGAAAACTTTGCTTGCTACGTTTGAATTATATAACTCGACAACGGATAAACGCATAGCAATGCCCCAATCATATTTTCGTCGACAATCGAACGCTCTATAAAAATGTCCATATAGTTTCATGATAAATCTACTCTTTCAAACGTTATTCAATGTCAAAGTTGAATTTATAGCAAATTTCGAGATTTTCCTCACTTTTCCGGCGAAACTATTAGACTTGTCACAAAATGTTGTGACGTTGTAGGACGTTTTTTGTAGATGATCTCATTTTCTATAATATCCTGTCATTGTATAATCTAGAAATTTAATATTTCAATAGCTAACGGCTTTAATACTTTATTTTTCGAAGAAAAGTTGCCATTTTCGTGAAATTAATTGTTATAGTAACCAAAAATATAAGTAAAAAGACGGCAATTTTCGTAAAGTTACGTTTTATTGTTTACTCACAGTACGAAAAAAGTTATCAAAACATTTTCGTCAAAACTTTTATGGTAACATTTTTTTAAATGTATTGTTTTAGTAAAAATTATAAATGAAACGAAAAAATACTCATGTGTTTTACAACTTTCATCAACAGTAAACATGTTGATGAAAGTTGTATTTCATCAACAGTAAAACTGTTGATGAAAGTTGTAAAACACATGAGTATTTTTTCGTTTCATTTATAATTTTTACTAAAACAATACATTTAAACAAATGTTACCATAAAAGTTTTGAATAATAACCATATATATATATACTAAGCTGATTCCAAAAATATAAATAAAAAGACGCCAATTTTTGTAGAGTTACTTTTTCATGTTTACTGTTGATGAAAGTTGTAAAACACATGAGTATTTTTTCGTTTCATTTATAATTTTTACTAAAACAATACATTTAAAAAAATGTTACCATAAACGTTTTGAAGAAAATGTTTTGATAACTTTTTTCGTACTGTGAATAAACAATAAAACGTAAGTTTACGAAAATTGCCGTCTTTTTACTTATATTTTTGGTTACTATAACAATTAATTTCACGAAAATGGCAACTTTTCTTCGAAAAATAAAGTTTTAAAGCCGTTAACTATTAAAATATTAAATTTCTAGGTTATACAATGACAGGATATTATAGAAAATGAGATCACATATATATATATATATATATGTATGTATGTATGTATTCGGCGGTTGATTTATTGCTAGAAAGATATTGACACTGAATAAATCGATTTTCCAAAAACCCCAGAAACAGCCCTCTTCGAGGTGTACGTGCACACTGTACACGTAATAAGGGCTGAAAACCTTAAGAGAAGAATATATAGAGCACCTAGGAGCACCCTATATATATATATATATATATATATATATATATATATATATATATATATATATATATATATATATATATATATATATATATATATATATATAGTTATGGATATAGTTAGCATGAATACCCCTGTGATTGCGATCGAGGAATAAAAGTATAATTTATTCGCGAGGCACTGTCCGGGCGCTTATACCTCATGGGCAACCGCACAGTAGAGCTTTAAGAATTCAAGCGAAGGAAATATTTCCTCTCGATTTGTCTCTCTCGCGTGGATTGATATTCCCGTCGTCTTCATCGTCGTCGTCGGTCCCTAGTACTAGCTGGGCACACACACACACACTTTATCCGTACCGCGATGACGATCATATAGTTAGGAGATGAGACGGGGCCCAATAAACGGAGTATTGTTTTATTAATCTTCTACAGCATCCGCGCGGACACGTGCTCTCGCGTTTCTGGCGATGAATTTTACCGAATGATGCGACGACAATTGTCTCGAGTCTCGTAGCGCAGCTCTTGCGATAGCGGAAAACACCGCGATATTTCGCGTGGCTTTTTGTCGCATGATGGAAAGACAAATCCAGAAAGCGCTCCAGCCTAATGGAATTTTCGTCTGGGCCGAAACCAATTACGTTTATCGAGAAATCCATGTACAATCGTCTCGCTATTTTTGGACTAATAAATCCCTGGAAAAATCTGGTTTTTCGTATTTTTTTGTTTGCAACTTCTACTCTGTGTGCTCTTCATTTTCTGTTTTTTTTTTCAATACCATTTTTCGTTTGATTTTATAGCTTAAGATTCTTTCAGCATGCATTCTTTATTTTCGATGCTTTTTATTGTACTGTTATAGATTTTTTTTTGGTTTTAGAATTGAACTTTTTTTAAAATTAGAATTCAGTGCATAATGATGATGAAAAGGGAGGACTGTGTATATACATATATAATTTCAAATATATATGCTAATCAAAAATATTATTTTAGCTATAAAACCAAAAAAATTGTGTGAGAGTTCAAAAAAGCATCGAGAATTTATATATATACACACACATAATCTTGTCACTATTGTGCAAATAATAAAACCCTGACAAAAGACTGATTTTTTGCATTTTTTGCATCTTCGTTTCTCTATCTTTAGTTTTTTTTCTAACTTTTTCGTTTTTATTTTATAGCTAAAGATTTGTTTTATTAGGATCTCATGAACAATTATTAAAGAAAGAGGGCTTGTGTGTATATATATATGTATTAGGGTGTGCGGAAAAAAATCGATATTTTTTTTTTCGCTTGCATCCACCAAAAAAAGATGAATTAAGATAAAAAGAGAAGAATCCTCGAAGGAGAGCTCGAAAAAAAATTATTTCGAACGGCGCATTGCATTTGAATACTTTCCATAAGTATAACACAGGAAAATATTGGCACTTCTAAACGTCGTAGTAAAACTCTTCAGGAAAAAATCTCACAAAAATGTCAATAAGATTTTCTGATAGAGAATTGAATGCCCTACAAAAAATGTTCCTACGAACAATTAGCTTAGAACAACCGTTCAAGTGGTATCGCTGTCTGAAATTAAATTTTATTATTTAAGCGGCGTGCGCGCCATAGCACACGCTGCCACCTGGCGGCAGCATGCGGTAGCTCGTAGTGCAAAATTACAAGCTTCACACTAGCGCCACGAACGGGAAACCGCGACATTTTTCGCCCATTTTGGCCCCAAATCAAGATCTGTCACTGCTACAAAATTTCATTCGTTATTGGGAAGTGAATCCTGTAGTAGGAGAGGCTGCCTCGAAAAAATTAGCTAGTCACTTGTGGTACTTTAACGAGAAAATTGTTGCTTTATCGTTTTTCGACAATGCTGTGCCGATAAGTGTGAAGGCAAAAATGGTACAAGCTCTGCAATCTCGAGAAAAATCCAAAAATCCTTCCGAGTGAGTAATTTAAAAAAAATGATTAGGAAGTGTTGCTGAAAAAAGACATAAGCGATTTCGTTACTCAAGAATCCTTATTTCTTTTCCAGCAATTCAATTTACCTCATGATTTTTGAGAGTAAATATTGAATTATGGCCGGAAAATGCCACTTATTTGAGTTGCTCAGATTTTTTTTCAATCCAAAAGTCGTCAATAACGTAGCCGAACGAGGTGTCAGTTTGATAGAAGCATATAACGGTTCATTAACAAAAAACGAAGAGTAGCTACAATATTTATTGGGTGTAGTGCAAAATCATCGACAGAAATACCCTAATTGCAACAAACAGACTCTTAAAAAAAGGAACGATAATTATCAAGGATTATAATGTAAAAACAAATGATTTTATCTTATTAAACCAAATTGATTGAATAAAACTTTTCGAAACACGGTCAATGATGGACGTCGTTTCTTTTATATTTGTTGTTGTACTTGATTCTTTTTTGTATCAGAGAAGTATTTTGAGAACGATTCCATGCAAATTGTATGTTAGAGCAGAACATTCTCTACAAAAAAAAACCCAAAAAGTTTTTTCGTAAAGCGAAAAATTCGATTTTTACAGCCTTTTGAATTATTTTTTTTCTATCAATTCAATTTCAGACAGCGATCCCACTTGAACGGTTGTTCTGAGCTAATTTTTCGTAAAAACTTTTTTGTTGCCAATTCGATTCTCCATGAGAATATGTTAATGACATCTTTGTGCGATTTTTTTCTGACGAGTTGCACTACCACATTCAGAAATCTCAATATTTTCCTGGGTTATTCTTATGGAAAATATTCAAATGCAATGCGCCATTCGAAATAATTTTTTTTCGAGCTCTCCTTCGAGGATTCTTCATTTTTTACCTTAATTCACCTTTTTTTGGTGGATGCAACCGAAAAAAAAAGTATCGATTTTTTTCCGCACACCCTAATATGTATGTATATATGCCGTTTTTTGTATACATACAAAATGAGTGTCCCGAAATTTTTAATAATACGATTTTTTACGAAAAAAGGGAAAAATAAATAATGAATAATAAAAAAATGGCTCAATATTAAATATACATAATATTCATAATATTCGTATGTTTTAATAAATATAAAATAAAAATAAACAACGGAATAATAAATCAAAGAACAAACATAACGAAAATATTGACGTATAATGAAAAAAATTATCAATATTGAGGAATCACCACAGTGTACGGGTCGAAAAAGAACTGGTTTTCGCGTTTTTTTTCGATGTTCAAAATACGCAAATCAGTCTGATTTTTTTATGTCAAATCAAAGCACTCATGAAGAAAAGAAAATAGATTTTTAAACGTTTATTTTTTTTTCATTTCTTTTAACGATTGAAAATGTCTTCGAAAAAACAGGAGTTCTCACGGTGTACACGGTTGTGGTCGTAAATATAATTCGAAACAAAATTTGTAAAAAAAATTATTATTCAGTATGAAAGTCGTTATCTTGCTATGGAGGTTTTTTTTATCAAAATTGACAAAATTACGACGGTTTAAAAAAAGTATCGAATTTAGGGGGTCGGGTTGAAATTTCGAACTTTGAATGATCAGAACGCTCAAAACTCCGAAAGAATACTACCCCGAAGGATCAAAACTCCGAAAAAATTTTACACGAAAGATCAAAACTCCGAAAATCTGTGCACCGTCAAAATAATTCGGCTATGAAAGTTTTTAAAGTTTCAAAATTTTCAATAAATCGACGGATTATTGCAAGATTTTTTTTTATTGAGAAGTGATTTTACGTCAATTTTGAAATTTGTCTAGACAATGTTATACGTTCTGCATCATTTACAATCAACTGTGTAGACTTTCGCTGGCACGATCTTGACGGAGCTTGAAATTTCGGAACATTAAAATTAGGAATTTTAAACCATCGGCGTATTCAAAGTTTGGAATTTCAACCCGGCCCCCATGTCAAGATCAAGCCAGCGAAAGTCTACACAGTTGATTGTAAATAATGTGGAACGTATAACATTGCCCGGACAAATTTCATAATTGACACTTAATCACTTCTCGATAAAAACTCTCGTCTGAAAAAATTCTCTTTCTCAAAAAAATTATTCGTCGATTTATTGAAAATTTGGAAACTTTTAAAACTTCCATAGCCGATTTATTTTGACGTTCTTCAGATTTTCAGAGCCTTGGTCTTTCGTGTAAAATTCTTTCGGAGTTTTGAGCATTCTGATCATTCAAAGTTCGGAATTTCAATCCTGCCCCAAAAAATTCGATTTAAAAAAAAATTGTACACCGTGATGATTCCTTAATCATAAAATTACTAACGCACACAATATATCTATCTTTCTACAGATACAAAATGGAAAATAACGAAATAACGAGTCCACAAACGAGTACAAAATAAAAATAAATACCCACCAATAAAAAAATACTGCTCATCATTACCTAATGTCCAATCAGCGTTAAAAAATAGCAAAAATCAAACCCTCACGAAAAAGTTGAAACTCGACAAAAACTCAAATTCAGTACCAGACCGAAAGGAAGAGAGACTGAGCGCGACAGATTAGATTTTTTTTCCACCCAGATCGAGATCAACAGCAAGCCAGAAAGCAAAACGTTTCCCACATGTGTCAATACCGACATTAACGTGCGCTCGTACGTCGCTCCGGTTCCGCGTACACGAGCATCCACCGAAAAATCTTGTTAGGGGTGCAAGCCGCGCACCGGATGACCGCATGTGGTTGATTTCTGTGAGAAAAAAAAGAGCGACAGTCGAAGAAAACTGCGAGAGATTACGCCCGGTCGAAAAACCTTCAGGGGGGGGGGGTGCCCACTGAATCTTCGGATATTCGGATATCCCAACCATTATTCGTATACACACATCCACGTATATCCACTCGATTATTTATAAGCAGAGATTCTTTAGGCCCTGTCCAGCGTTACGAGACGGATCGAATTCAGATTTTGCCTCGTGTATTTTTGTTTAAAACGTTTATGAACCGTGTCCGAGGGTGATTTTCGGTTTGGCCCTCCAACTCGCCCTTTCTCTCTCTCTCTCTCTCTCTCTCTCTCTCTCTCTCTCTCTCTCTCTCTCTCTCTCTCTCTCTCTCTCTCTCTCTCTCTCTCTCTCTCTCTCTCTCTCTGTCGTCGTCTCATTCCCCTCTCCAAGAATCGTCCGGCCGAGGATAAATTGGGAAGAGTCCTTGTGGCTTATATGGGGAAGAAATTCGAGCCAGCCCTGAAAGAAGGGGCTGGTGGTCAGTGAGCCGGGGTGTACTGGTGTATTTTATATATGCCCCCCCCCACTCTCTTTTCTATGGGTATACGTAGAAAGCATATCCATGGATATAAGTATGGGTTTATATATATATATATATATATATGTATATATATATATATATATATATATATATATATATATATATATATATATATATATATATATATATATATATATATATATATATATATATATATATGTATGTATGTATGTATGTATGTATGTATGTATGTATGTATATAAATATGTGTGTGTGTGTGTGTGTGTGTGTGCATGCTTGAAAGCGAGAACGCACCCCTGTATAGTAGTTTACCCAGCCGGACATGCAACAAGAGAGCGTGCGTTCCCATGCACTGAGCGGCGGCCTCTCCCGCTCTTTTAAACACGCAAGCAAATAAATTGTTTCCGCGGGCATGGGACGGAAATCAAATTTTCGTTGGGAATAGTATATATACGGGGAAGATTTTTCGACCGGTAACAATTAATGGATAAGACATGTGTATTTACGTGCGAACGGTGACGCCATGGGCAAAAAGAAGAAGAGAGTAGAGGCGAGAATACATATGGTTGCGAAAATTACGAGGGAAATTTTCTTCAGTATTTATCGGAAGAAAAATAATATGTAGGTAATAATTTGTGTTGGTTATTGGAATATAAGAATTGATTGAAAAATAATAGTTAAAAAAAGAATTGAAAATTATGTTTAGGTAATGATTTTTTATACATTAGTTATTGGAATATAAGAATTTTCGGTTTAGTTTTAGTCGGGGTGAATCGATAAACGATGGGTTATTTATTAAATGTGTGTATAGTTGATGGAATTCCATGGGCGTTTTTTGAGGGTTTGTCGAGATTAGAAAATATTATGTAGGTAATAACGTAGTTTATATATAGAGTAATTGTTGAAATATGCGAATTTTTGTTTCAATTTCAAAAGGTATAAATTTGTAAATCATTATTATTTATTAAATATAAATTTAGTTCTTGCAGTTCCTTAGAGCATTTTATCAATGTCTATGGAGTTTAAAATAAAATATCTAGGTAATAACATAATTCTTATATATTGATTATTCCAATGTACGAATTTTATATATTCTATTCTGTTTCTATTTCTAGTTCTATTTCAATTAAGATAAATCAATATATGATTATTTATTAATTAAATATGTGTATGTAAATTAATAATAAATATGAACAGTTGCTAAAACTCCAGCTGGCGATGAATATTGAAAATATTAATCACCATTAAATAATAATAATATATATATATATATATATATATATATATATATATATATATATATATATATATATATATATATAGACGCTGAACTTATGAAGAGCATTTTTGAGTATTTCTCGAGATTGAATTATGGCATCTAAGTAATCAAATAATTCGTACATATTAATTATCGCAATATACGTAATTTAATTTAAATTCGTGTTGGAGTAAATCTGTCAATGGCGTTTTATTTATTAAATATATGTAAATATATATGAAATAAACACGAACATAAATCAATAAATATACATATATATTCCTACAATTCCGACTAGCATTTTATTGAATAAACACATATACAGAGCGTCCTGTTATGAATGAATTATCCTGCAACTGACGATAGGTCAGATCATGTCCTACTATATGCTGGAATTTCAGTTTAGTAAAAGTCCCACGGTTTTCGAGATAAAAATCATCTGCTTTTGGTTTCTCGCGTGCCATTTCTACAAATGGTAACTTTTCTTTACCCAGTTTTTTTCAAAATCCTCTTGGTTATTTGTTTTATCGAGAAAAGTCTTCTCTTTAACCTTAAATATTAAGGAAACTTTATAAAAAAAGATCTTATGCAGAATTTTCATACAGACCAATTCGAACATCTTACTTTGATAGCATGCGGTGTAAAAAAATGTACTATGCATGTCGTGCTTTAAAAAATTGTTAGTTATTGTCGATTCATGTCATTTGTAGAAATGGCGTGCGAAAAACCGAAAGCAGATGATTTTTTTCAAAAAATGATATACAGCCCAAAATTTCGAAAATGGTGGGACTTTTGCTAAATTGAAATTGCAGCATATATAGGACACCATTTAACTTATCGACAGTTGCAGGATTTTCCATTCATAATAGAACACCCTATATTTCTTGTAACGTTGCGTTACGAATATATCGAGACTATCCGAGAACGATGTGGTAAGCGGGCTGGCGTAGCTCAGTGGTCAGGGCAGTCGACCGGCAATCGAAAGGTTCGTAACCCGGCCCAAAAGCGCACCACATGTTTTCTCCACTATTATAGCTAAAGATTGGTTTTATTAGGATCTCATGAACAATTATTTAAGGAAGAGGGCTTGTGTATATATATATATATAAAATACAATATATGTTTATATGCCGTTTTTTGTATACATACAAAATGAGTGTCCCGAAATTTTTAATAATACGATTTTTTACGAAAAAAGGGAAAAATAAATAATGAATAATAACAAAATATGGCTCAATATTAAATATACGTGATATTCATAAAATTCGTATGTTTTAATTAATATAAAATAAAAATAAACAACGGAAAAATAAATCAAAGAACAAACATAACGAAAATATTGACGTATAATGAAAAAAATTATCAATATTGAGGAATCACCACAGTGTAGAGGTCGAAAAAGAACCGAATTTTGCGTTTTTTTTCGATGTTCAAAATACGCAAATCAGTCTGATTTTTTATGTCAAATCAAAGCACTCATGAAGAAAAGAAAATAGATTTTTAAACGTTTATTTCTATTTTTCATTTCTTTTAACGATTGAAAATGTCTTCGAAAAAACAGGAGTTCTCACGGTGTACACGGTTGTGGTCGTAAATATAATTCGAAACAAAAATTGTAAAAGCGAAAGTCTACACAGTTGATTGTAAATGATGTGGAACGTGTAACATTGCCTAGACAAATTTCGAAATTGACGCACAATCACTTCTCAATAAAAATTCTAGTCTCAAAAAAGTCTCGTAACCCGGACCAAAAGCGCACCACATGTTTTCTCGGATAGTCTTGGACTTTTTTCAGGGGATTACACTATATATAAAATAAAACACGAGTGCCACATTTACACCAGTTTCAATAAACACAAACCTCCAACAAGTAGTCCAGCAAAAGAGCCGAAAACCGAGCACTTTTTAGCGTAGAATATGAATTTTTGACTGTAAGTAGATAATTGCATACTAAAAGTAACGCGAATAAAATATCGCCCCTCAACTCGCCCCAACCGCAAGAAATAAGGGTTGAAAACTTAAAAATCGCCGTATCTCGATAATTAATGGCCCGATGAAAAAATGGTTCAAACAAAACTTGTTTGAAATAATAAAATACGTATAAAGTTATTTGACGTCCAACCCCCTATCTTTGAAAACAGCGGCACAAAAACGATTAACAAATTCGAGCTTGATGTATTTTCAAAGATAAGGGATTGGACATCAGATCACTTTATACGAATTTTATTATTCCAAACAACTTTTGTTTGAAATATTTCTTCATCGGGCTATTAATTACCGAGATACGGAGATTTTTAAGTTTTCAACCCTTATTTCTTAGGGTTGAGGCGAGGGGCAACATTTTATTGGGGTTACTTGCAATATGCAACCATCTACCTTCAGTCAAAAGTTCATATTGTACGCTGAAAAGTGCTGCGTTTTCGTTCGTTTCCGTTTCTACTCCACTCACGAAGACATCAAAGTAAAAATTTTTTTTTCTCACTCCGAATATTCAAAAAAGTCGAAACGTGATTGAAAAATCGTTCCGCTTGGTCCTACCAGTCAGCAATCATTTTCGAATTCTCAGCTTGATCCCTGCGGCTTTATCACAAGCTCACGGCGAAGATACACCGCATGCATTTGCGCCAGAAAATTTACGTCACGCTTTCACCCGTATATCTATACACACGTTGGTCGACTCGATTATTTCGTGATTATCGGCCCCCCCGCATGCGGGGAGATCGAATTATGTGGGCGCCGGAGCGGAAACGAGGGCGGCGAGGGTGCGAGAAAAGCAACGTGCACGTGTGTGTGTGTGTCTATCTCGTGCTACGGGGGCGAGTAAGAAAAGCACGGATGCTTCCGGCGGCAGGTGACTCGTGGGCAGACCATAGGTAAGGGTCCAGAGGTCAATAATGGCCATTGCTCTCTGTGGTCCATTGCTAAGTAGCATTACATACCGCTGTATGTGTTACAATATAATGCCACTTAGCACCCCGCGGTGGTTTGTAGTGGGTGCCTCTTGTTGTGACACTCCTTACGGGAACAATGCTCGTAACTTTTCCTCCAAATGTGGGACTATCGCACTCGCCCTTCCCTCACGATTTTTCCGTAATTCGCTTCTCACCGAATTTGAAAAATGCAAAGAGGGGGTATATTGGGTAATAGTGCGGTTCCTGAAACAGTTGCGTAATTTTTTTGGCTTCAAGCAATGTGGTTATTTTTATTCGTTTTTTGCTATTAATTATTATTTAATATTGCTATTATATTGTTTTATATATTATATTTTTAATGTTGTTTTTTATATATTATATTGTTTTGTTTATTATGGTAAATAATAAATAGTATTCTTATTAATATTCAGGCAATGTGGTTTTACTTTATTCAATTTTTGCTGTTAATTATTATTTTATACTGTACAATTATTATTATTATATTTTTCAAAATACTTTTATTCATTATACTGCATAATAAATATGATTGGTATTCGTTTTATTACTTTAATTTATTCTAGTGATTAATAAATACGATTATAATTATAACTGTTATTTATTGTTTTGTTTATTATGGTAATTAATAAATATTATTATTATTATTATTATTCTATGCCTTATTAGTATTGTTCTTTTCATTAGTATTTTTCAGGAAATGTGGTTTTATTTTATTCGTTTTTTGCTATTAATTATTGTTTAATCCTGTACAATTATTATTATTATATTTGTTTAATTACTTTTTTATTATACTACATAATAAATATTATTGGTATTCTTTTTATTACTTTTATGTATTTTAGGGAACAAGAAACAATATTATAATTATTATTGTTATTTATTGTTTTGATTATTATAATGAATAATAAATATTGTCATTATTATTACTCCGAGCTTTAGTAGTATTATTCTTTTTCCATACACATTGTTATTTCCATGTTTATTATTATCGGATTTTATTGCTCCTGGCAACACACTTGCTCAATTTACACTGGGAAACATTTCCCTACCCGGGTGGGACAGGCTCGATCTTCCTAAAATGCGGAAGAAATAAGCACTTGTAATACTTATGGTTATTATGAGGTCGCGAAGGTGTTAAAATTATTAACAGTTGAAAAAGGTAGTTGGTTAACAGTTTAAATTGGACAGTTAAACATTTGAAAAATTAATTAATTAAACATTTAATCAATTACAGAGTTGATTAAAATTAACTGTTAAGAGACTTGAAACTGTTCAAATTATTGACAGGAATTAAGTATAAAATTGCCACCGTGACGGGCCGAAAAAGTCGTTTTTCCGATTTTTTTGTGTGCTAAATCATTTATTTGAAATTTGACCAAAGGTATGTTATTAAGCAACTTATTTCGTAGACGTTTTTATGAAAAAAAAAATTCTACGTTTTTGAGGTATCATAGAGTCACTGTAGAAAAAAGTCGTCTAACGGCCGGATCGATGACTTGACAATGGATGGTCTGAAAAATAAAAATGAAAAAGTTCTATATAGACTATCTAAATAAGAAAAATCTATATGAACACAGTTCTCGTGTGTACGTAGCTGGTAAAAAAAAGCACAAAATGGCGAGTGTTAAAAAAGTGAAATTTTGTCAAAATGTTTACTTATATTCGAACGCTTAAAAATTCTAAATAAAAAAAAGGGCACGAACATCGATAATTACTGCTATTATGGAAACTTTGGTTTTTAAATTTAAAATCAGACAATTATAGCTAGAGTTATGATTCTGGCCAGGTCGAGAAAAATCGTTTAGAGAAAAACGCGGTTGAAAGTTATAATACACGTAAATCGTTGCGCTACCCGCTCTCACTAAATCGTCTGTAACTCTGTCAATTTTCAATATTTCAACTTGAACATTTTTTCACACATTCTTGATTATGTGTATTTAGAGAAAATGCATAAAGAAAATCGACTTTTTTAATCCTCACAGTGGTGTCTCGCCTTAAGTCCAGAAGAAAAATACTAATAATCCTTGTTACAATCATCATCATCATCATTGTCGTTATCCTCAGCTATCAATATTTGATATCAGTACAAACACTCACATTATTATTATAATTTTCTGTCAATGAAACAAAAATCTAAATTATAAAAATAATAAAAAATGAACAACTCAACATAAAATTCCAAAAATAATTTACAAAAAGCCTCTATTACCATTATCGTTTTAGGCACTGTCATTATTATATTTTCTTACATATTTCGATTATTATTACTCACAATCAGTACTTTCGAGCTCTTTTTGTCCTGCACCACTTATCTTCGGCTGAAAAAGAAATTTTACGGGCCTCGAATATTTTATATCAGTACATACACACTCACATGTATATAGAGTCTACGGTATGCATATTATTCTGAAAGCAGCAGGCAGTCACAGGACCCGTCTTCGAATTCTGAGCCCGCGAAGAATAATTTCACGACACCTGTATAGAAATCGACCGGTGCGCGAGAGTGAACGAAAAAGTGGGTATAGGAAGCGAACCACTTTTACCGAACGAAAGTAACCGTTTGTGACCCCGCGACCCCAGGGTGGTCCCTGTCCCGCTTCCGATCGCTTCTTCCGCGTACGAAATTTTGTCGTCCGATACAGTACATACGTACGAGCAAAAGTACGTCGTATAATAATAAGATCGTAATTCCTTATATATATATATATATATATATATATATATATATATATATATATATATATATATATAGTGCTACTGGCGTCCCGTACGACGAAACGAGTTGGGCAACTCGTTTTCTCGGGCCCGTCTTGTCTCTTGCAATTTATCCACAAGCAGGATTCTCCTCGACTTGTCCTACTCTCTCTCTCTCTCGTTCCTTTTCTTTTTCTAGTTTGACAAGCAAAATTTGAAAATCAAGTTTGACCATACGAATTTCTGTATCCCACGAGGCGAAGTTTCCGTAGCGGGACGACGTCCCGTGTAGCGACGCATCGTCCCGAGGAACTTGTTTTTCTTCCTCTTCTAGTCGCTTCTTTGGCACTGATCGCGTAGAGGTTATGTAACCGCCTAGGATGATCTATGGGCTACAGTTACGTATCTGTCTCTGGCATTGTGTATATATATATATATATATATATATATATATATATATATATATATATATATATATATATATATATATATATATATATATATATATATATATATATATATATATATATATACAGATCCGATACTGGATGTGCGGTCAAGGTTCAGCTCCGGCGGTGCATGGCCAATACTCGGAGCGGTGACCGCTTAGCCGTGCACCGGCTGGCGCATCAACCGGTCAGCGGCCAATACTTCGGAGACCTTAGTGTGGATACTTGAGTGAGGGGTCTTCACACTTTAGACGCTAAAAAAGTCTATTTTCATGAATTTTTTTGATAGGTTTATATTATGGATATTAATGTAAAAGTTGTTACACTTGATGAATACACTTTCGAAATACATTATTTTTTTAAATGTATTTATTTGAGTCACTATTTATAGAAGAAAATGGTCGTTAAAAAATGACCTAAAAAATTGTAGATCTGCGCTGTTGATGAAATCTCGGGGATGGATCATCCGAAACGAAAAAATCAAACGGTTGAACGACTGCCCCTCTAAAGTTTTTTATGCAGCTTGAGGTGCTCCACAAGATGGTTGAAAAAAAATGTATCATTCCATTTAAAAATGTGGAGGTGACCTTCACTGTGCGTCAGCGCCTCGACCGAAATAAAAAAAATTGGTCGCATTTGATGGCCCCCTTCACACCGTACAACTTTTGTGTGGAAGATTTCTTTTGTGACGTCGATAATTACCGAGTTATTTCGGGTGGCAGAGATAAGAGGGACACCCTGTATATGTGTAGCAAAAAAATCGATATTTTTACTTTAGGAGCACAGCAAAAAAATTTGGTCTTGAAGTTTGGATCGTTGGAACGCAAAATTCTTTTTACCTATTTTCGTTATCTCCCAAAATGTTCTACTGTAAATATGAGTTGTGAAACTTGGAAAAATACTAAAAACGTATAAGTGATTTGCGTAGTTCGAAACTGCCAAAAAAATTTAATGACACGTTAACGATTTTTAAAAAATCGTTGCAGTGCAACGATGCGAATTTCAACATCAAACTGTTATGATTCAGTCAAAAAAAAAATCTCGCAGAAAGTGAGCCTTATAGGTCAATTTTTAGTGGTGCAAGTCATTTTTAGATTTTGTGCGAATCATGGGTTAAAATAATCACGTCCTGAATAAATTGATAAATAAATAAGTAAATGAAAAAATAAATACACGAATGAATAAATAAACAAATACATAAATAAATTGATAAAATATATATATTTAATATTTTCATTACTATTATTCCATGTACTATTGTCGCACCCGTGAATTCACTCGCCCTTCGGTTAATATGCTATCAAACTACACCCGAAACGAGAAAAATGCATCGCGAGCTTTACTACTGTGAAAATGACGGTCACCGCGCGTCGTTCACACGGGAATTTTGATTTTAATCTGCTTGTGTGCCCTTTTCTTCGAGAATTCAGTGACAAATATATACATTCGTATTCACGTATCTGGGCATATATGGTATACATTCACTCGGTATATCCATATGTATGTATAGTCGATGGGACGGAGAGGAGAGTCGTAAAATATCGATGCTTGTATTCTTGGCACAATCGTTTGTAATGTATTCCCTTAGCTAGGGGATCTCCACATATATGTATATATGTAGGGGCTGTAACGAATAGGTGAACTTTAAATATAGTGTGATACAAAAATTCGTCAGGTCTCATCGAAATTCTTTTACACACACGCACACACACACACACACACACACACACACACACACACACACACACACACACACACACACACACACACACACACACACACACACACACACACACACACACACACACACACACACACACACACACACACACACACACACACACACACACACACACACACACACACACACACACACACACACACATATATATATATATATATAATTTGATTTGTCTAAATTATGTTTAATTTTAGTTGTCACTGCAGTGGCAATTGAAAGAGGAAAGTCTAAAATCGTTTAAAAGTAATTGAGCAAGATAATTCCAGTAATAATTCGTACACATAATTGGAGAGACATCACTGTGACGGGTGGAAAATTGTTTTTTTTTTGCATTTTCTCATTTTACATCTTCGAAAAAAGGTGAAAAAATGTTAAATGTAAAAATATTGAAAATTGACCAAATTACAGACGATTTAGTCGCAGCAAGTAGCGCAATGATTATAATTAACTATTACTAACTAATTATAATTGTTCGATTTTCAATTTTCACAAACCGAAATTTCCGTAATCTATCGCCATCGTTGTACGTAGCCGTTTTTTGGTAAATTAGCATTTTTTAAACACCCGAATATAAGTAAAAAATTCGCAAAAATTATACTCTTTTCTTAACACCCGCCATTAAATTTTTTTTTTTTTAATACTCGATTGAAAAGTGTGGAGCACTCCAAGGCTCCAATACATATGACATATATGTCATATGTATTTCAAAAACCTGGTAAACATACAGCGAGTGCTCCACACTCTTCAATCGAATATTAATAAAAAAAAATTTAAATAAAAATAGCTGTTACTTCACGGTGTTTACTAATCCCATAATATAAAAAATACTAAAAATCCGCTTTTCGTATTCACAATTCGGGAAAATTTAAAAAAATAAAATAACGAGTGCCTTTCCTTGAGAGAAAAAATATTTTTGCATATTTTGCCCTGAAACGGACGTTCGACTTGCTCAATAAAATCTAAATTAATTTTTTTCTGGAAGGCTAGAAAAAGACGCACATTTTCGTTTTTTACGAATGTAAATACGTCAAATCCTACCAAAGATATAGCCATTTGAATGGAAAGATGTTAAAAAATGGTAATCAACGAGAAAAAACGTCTAAAATTTTTTTAAAATTTCGACACTCGGTGAATATTTTTCAATAAAGTAACTCGATTTTTCAAAATTATTTGTGGATTTTTTTACTGGTTGAAGTGACGTGGAATGCCTCACATATATATTAATTTTCCTCATTGTTGTGTATATGTATTTTCATTTCTATTCGTAATGTATAAGTATTTTTCGTTATAATTATTTCATTACTATATATATATATATATATATATATATATATATATATATATATATATATATATATATATATATATATATATAAATGTCATATACATCAGTATAATTGATATCTCATTAACATTACGTCATATTGAATTCAATTACAATTTAAAAAATATTACCTCCTGTTAAAAAAACCCACAAACAGAAGCAAAATTGGAAAAGTTTTATTCAAAAATATTCGACGCCACAAACGAATTGCGATACAATCCCTTTATATAAATACTCACAAAGAGGAAATGGGAAAGAAGGGTCGTGGGGGATTTAAAGAAGTGAGCAATGCGTTACACAATGATTACCGTGCACTGTGGACTCATATATATCCATATATGCACGGGAAAAGTTCTCGGTCCTACGTGACGATTTCTCGCAAGACCCTCCACGCACTCTCGTGGGTCCTTGGTGTCCTTAGCGCAGTCTCGTGTGCGATTCGGGGCGTACACAGCTGTCCCCCCGGGTCCTTGCCTTCTCTATATACCGTGCGGCCTGCAGATGTCCGGTCTACCAGATTGGCCCTACAGCGAGTATCTTGACCGCTCGTCCGCGCCTAACGCCGTACACGTGAATTTACGTCACACATATGAACCGCACTGTGAGAAAAAAAAAGTAGAATCCACCGACTGGTGGAGCTGCGGATGCACCCTTCGTACAGGGGCAAGCACCCCCCGTTACGTCCTTGTTTTCTTCGGTAACGCGGAAGAGATCCTGCGTGGTGTGTTCATAAATTATATATATATATATATATATATATATATATATATATATATATATATATATATATATATATATATCGGATATTCCACGCCATTCCACCTAGCCCGTGGCCCCGACCATTTTTTTATTTTCCTAATTTTTTGTTGTTGTAAAATTGTACCCCATAAAACGTGTATCCACACGAATTTGTCGATTTATATCTTTTCTCTTTCAGAAGTCATAATTTTTCAAAAAATGTCGATTTCGGAAGTTTTGGAGACGCTTGAACGCTGATAAGTCCGGAACTAATTGGGATATCGACAAATGTCGATATATAACTTTATTTCATGTTGAAGCATATTTCCGTTAAAAGATATGAAAAAAATTATCAATTATAAATGTCAATGTTTTTTTTTGCTTCTAAGAGAAAATTATTTTTTTAAAAAAATGATTGCCTTTTTTGATTTTTTTCAAATAATTCTCTAAAATAGAGTGACTTGTTCTATGATTTTTAAGACTAGTCTCATCGTGGGCCCATTTTTATTCCTATTTTTTTTCTCGAATTAATCATATTTTTTTAGAAGATTTTTATTATTTTAATCTCCAATAATGCTATTAAAGAATTCACTCGCTCCGTCGCGAGATAACATGACCATGAAACTTCGTCTGCGATAACTGCATTGTTCTTGTGCATTTTCACAATTTCTATGCGTTGCTCGATGGTGTAATTATCCATGACTAAATCTCAATACTTCATGATATCAGCTGTCAAAGAAGAGTACTCCATGGTCGTCACAAACAAAAATGGCGCGCAGATTAAAATATCAGGTCATTTTTAGACACTTTTTATTTATGAGGTTTTTTTTAGGCTTTGGCGCGGAGATTTTGCGACCGAAAAAAAATGTGCTCTAGAGTGGTTTTTCAAGTGTACTTCGAAAAAAAATATCGCCTATTTTTGTGATGAGTAGTATTTGCCAGAAAAATTAAGGGGTTTGGAGAATAATAAAAAATTTATTTTTATTTCAGCAGAATGAAGATAATTAAATTCCGAATACGAAACACTTAAGAGAACGTTTAAAAAAAATGAAATCATATTCTATTGACCTACTTTATAGAAGGATACCACACTGACGAGCCAAACAAGGTAGTTTTTTCCAATTTTTTTTCTGCTAGATTATTAATTTGGGATTCAGAAAAAAGGTATATTTTCAAGCATACATTGGACTTTCTTCGTGTACATTTTTATGGAAGAAAGTAAAAAATTAACAACCTTATTAAGGTATAATAGAACCTTTGTATAGATAATTTGGTCCGACGGCCGGATCGATAACTTGACAATGGTCGGTCTGAAAAATATAAAAAGTTCAATAACCTATGTCAATTTAGTTCTTGTTGTACGTAGCCGTTTTTCGAAATAAAGAGAATTCACAAAATCGCAGGTGTTCAAAAAAGTGTAATACTAGCAGAGTTTTTACTTATATTTGGGGACTTCAAAAATACTAAATTTCAAAGAAAAAACCGTCTACGTACAACGATAGCTACCGCACTTACGGAAATTTCGGTTTCTAAAATGGAAATTTTTGGTTCCTAAAATTGAAATTTTGGATTCCTAAAATTGAAATTTTGGTTACTAAAATTGAAATTTTTGGCTCCTAAAATTGAAATTTCAGCTACTAAAATGGAAATTTTTGGTTCCTAAAATTGAAATATTTGGCTCCTAAAATTGAAGTTTTGGTTACTAAAATTGAAATTTTGGTTACTAAAATTGAAATTTTTGTTCCTAAAATTGAAATTTTTGTTCCTAAAATTGAAATGTTGGTTCCTAAAATTGAAATCATAGCTAGATTTATGATTCCGGCCAGGTCGAGAAAAATCTTTTCGAGAAAAACGCGCTTGTAAGTTTCAGTAAACGTAAATCGTTGCGCCACCGGATCTCACTAAATCGTCTGGAGCTTGGTCAATTTTCAATATTTCCACTTGAATTTTCCACATACTCTGGAATATGAATACTTCGAGAAAATGCAACAAAAAAATCGATTTTTTTAACCCGTAACAGTGGTGACCCGCCTCGACGCGGATCTTTGACAATTTTTTTCTCGTTGACCGAACGGACCAAAAAAGTTTTTCCGAAGTCTATGAAATTTAATTATCTTCATGCTGCTCTACTAAAAAAAGAATTTTATTTTTTTCAGACCGCTCAATTTTCGCCAGGATATACTAGCCATCACAAAAGTACTCTATATTTTTTCTTCTCGAAGTCTCGTAAAACCATTCGAAATCATGTTTTTCTCGGTCGGAAAATCTCCGCGCAAGTTTTGAAAAAAAACACATGACCACCTTATAATCGTCACCATGCACATGTACCTATGCATGTCGAGGACATTAACAATATCATCCCCGACATATATACCTCTACAAAGGGCTACAGCTGCCAAAAAGCCAAAGGGAGAAACCGAGATAGCATGGCGACCGGAAATCGATATGATTCTCAATTGGTCAAGGAACGATTGCCCGAGGGATCGAGCCCACATTTGCAACGGGATAGGGCGACGCGCACACACCTACCCACACATCTATTAATCGATACCTGATTATCAGCTCTCTTCCTCTCGTACCGTTCCTGCCGCTTGTACATCGGGCTTCGAGATCGATTTTCCTCGGTGCACGCCGGCAGTCAAGGACGAGAGAAAAAAAAATGAAAGAAAAAAGGAAGAACTTGTATTCTCGTTGGCTTTCCGTGGCAAGAGAGAGTTTAGAAAACGCTGCGGGGTGCATCGCACACCCGAGGGTTAAATCTCACACACACATATTTTATATATATATATATATATATATATATATATATATATAATAATACTAGAGTATAATATACATCGTCTCCCGGAGGCTCTCGATCGTTCCGACAAGGCCTGCGGGTCAAAGAGGTCCTTCGAAGCGTGCAGTTCTCGCTGGGTGCATAGCCCAGCTCTTTGAGCTCCAATAATGCACAGTGCCTTAAGCGCTACATTTATATATATATATATATATATATATATAACACACCGACACACACGCACGCACGCGCGCACGCACACACACACACACACACACACACACACAGACGCACACACACACAGACACACACACACACACACGCACACACACACACACACACACACACACACACACACACACACACACACACACACACACACACACACACACATATATATATATATATATATGGGGAAAGGTGATTTTAAAGATGGTCGATTTCGAGGACCGTCCTCAAAAAGACCAGATGTACTGGTAGCCAACATTCCATGGATCTAACCGGTTCAAAATGTCCTGTTCCTGTATATACACGCATACACATATGTGTATGTGTATACATATACATTTATTTATTCGCAAAGCTCACGGACCCTTTCGTTTCCATCCTTCTAAATGTGCATTATCCAATTTAGTCCGATTACACGGATCTCCGAAACCATGACGATTCGCGCGCTATGGCGAGTCCACACCTATAAGCACCTTCGATATTTCGTCGGATGTGTGTGTGTGTTTTTTTAAGTGTGTGTGTGTGTGTGTGTGTGTGTGTGTGTGTGAGAGAGAGAGAGAGAGAAAGAGAGAGAGAGAGAGAGAGACGCGAGGCCGAATACGATAGAGTCCCAAATCGCCACCATAAACTGACTCAAATCGTCGTCATAAAACAAATTATCATATGAGAATTAAATTCCAAATTTAATGGGGCATGAAGGTATCGGATGGCGAAAGGAGTGGAGTTTAGACGGCTACGACAAGTTCATCAATAAACGTATCGGTTCAAATGTGACGAGGTATCTTTTTGATCAATCATTGGGACCAGTAACGTGTTAGCCCTTTGAGCGAGTGGAAGGGGGTGGGATTGAGGAGAGGGGGTAGCTGTGATTATAATTACACGTTATCGTGAGTGGCCCGTTCGAGATGAGCTGAGAAACCCAAAGGACCTCGTGACTAAGGGATATCCATCTCGTTGGCCCTAACGATTCCCTCGGTGCAGGCAATTCATCATGGGGTACATGCGCACGGAGAACGCATTATTGGTACGTGCGACTCTCTATAACCAAAATCAAAACATATATGCAGGGTGTTAGAAAGGTCGATGCAAAGCCTTAAGGGGGTGATAGGTCACCTCGTTAGGAATATATCTAAGCTAGGTTACCTTAGTCCAAAGTCTAAGGTTTTCGAGTTATCATGGTAAGTATGATTTTTGGAAAATTTTCCAATATTAGGTACCAACTCGTTTATAATGTTATTTCACACAATTAATTAAATGGGACGTGTTGAAGAATTTTAAACATGTCAAAAAAGAAAAATACCTCTTATGTTAATGCTATTTTTAAACAAATAGCATTCACATTTATAAAAGATGTAAACGAGTTAGTACCTAATTTTGGAAAATTCTCCAAAAATCATGCTTACCATGATAACTCGAAATCCTTAGACTTTGGACTAAGTTAACCTAGGCTAGATATGTTGCTAACGAGGTGACCTATCACCCCCTTAAGGCTTTGCATCGACTTTCCTAGCACCCTGTACACACAGGGTGTCCCTCTTATCTCTGCCACCCGAAATAACTCGACAATTATCGAACTCACAAAAAAATGTTCCAGACAAAAGTTGTACGGTGTGAAGGGGACCATCAAACGCGAGCAATTTTTTTTATTCCGGTGGAGACGCTGACGCACATGGAAGGTCACCTCCACTTTTTAAAATGGAATGGTACATTTTTTTCAACCATCTTGTGGGGCATCTCAAGCCGCATTAAAAACATTACGGGGGTCAAAGTCGTTCAAGGTCATTCAAGGTCACCTAGTCTAATGAAATACAAATCTAAATATCTCGAATGACTACCAAACATTTGGTAATGATCCGAGCATTGGTAATAATTATAAATATAATAATGAATCAATTATTAGGAGTACAACTTTGCAGTGACCGTTTTACTTAGAGAGCCACTGCGGCCGACGTAGTGGCCCTAGCTCAATAAAAAAAGTGGCATTTTAAACTAGAGGCTCTGCCAAAGTTATAGGCACTCAAACATGGCAACCTACGAACCGAATTCTCAGCATTTGCGGGAGGTTATGATTTACTTCTTCAACGTCAAGAAATCTGCGGCTGAGGCCCACCGTTTGCTTGTAGATGCTTACGGGGAGGATTCTATACGCCGAAAATCATGGGGACTGCCTGGTCATATTCCGTCATCGACGCCCAAACCGAATATTCACGGATCCAAAGTGATGCTGTGTATCTGGTGGGACCAGCTGGGCGTTGTGTACTATGAGCTGCTCAAACCATCCGAAACCATCACAGGGGAACTCTACCGACGTCAGTTGATGCGCTTGAGTAAGGCACTCAAAGAGCAACGGCCGCAATTCAACGAAAGACATGACAAGGTGATACTGCAGCATGACAATGCCCGACCCCATGTTGCAAATGTCGTGAAAAAGTAATTGGAAACGCTGAAATGGGAGGTTTTATCCCACCCGCCGTACTCTCCTGACATTGCCCCTTCCGACTATCACTTGTTCCGGTCAATGGCACACGATTTGGCTGACCAGCACTTCGGTACTTACGAAGAAGTCAAAAATTGGGTCGATTCCTGGATTGCCTCCAAGGACCAATACTTTTATCGACGCGGGATTCGAATGCTACCTGAAAGATGGGCCGAGGTCGTAGCTAGCGACGGGCAGTACTTTGATTAAAAAATATGTAGCCACTTTTTTATAATAAAGCCTTAAACTTTTGAAAAAAAGCGGTCACTGCAAAGTTGTACTCCTTATATAAAATGAATAATTATAATTTTTTAATTTTTGACTTTTAATTCAATTAAAATAGGTACAACTTTTCCTTTTTTGTTTCATTTTTCATAATAATAGAATAATTTTTGTTCGATTTGTATATGTACACGTGAATTATTATGTTATAATGAAAAATTAAATTATCAATAAAAAGGCCTTGGATATTAATTGAATTAAAAATCAACAAGTTATAATTATATATTACAATTTTATATTAATATATATATATATATATATATATATATATATATATATATATATATATAAAATTGTAATATATAATTATAACTTGTTGATTGTTAATTCAATTACGACATGCCTTTTTATTGATAATTCAATTTTTCATTATAACATAATAATTTTAGTTTAGATCACATGTGAACACAAGCGATTAAACAATCATCTTTCCATTTACCACCCTAAGATTGCTAAGCGGTCACCCGAATTATAGTAGCCCCAAAATCTTTTTCGCGAGCCTTGTCCACTTCAATGCTGATAATTGGAATGTGAACAGGCGCTTAAAAAAGTACATTTACTTAATTCTAAATTTAAAAGTGGAAGGATGTGGCTTCTGCACTTTTCCATATCGAGCAGTGTAGGCCCGCACTCGGATGGGTGACCGCTCACGAACACTACGGTCTCTTCTCGTCTTGCGTGACCAAAAAGAGCGAAAAAAAGAAACAGTTTTGGCGTTCGCTCTACGACGATGTCCCCACGCCGATGTGTTAAGGACGTTAATGTCAGAGTTCGTGACGAGTCGATAGGTCGACGGAGTTGGCTGTGACAGCAGCGCGAGATATTTTTCGCAAGTTCCCGGGTCCTTTACCTCCCCCCCCCCCACCTCCCAACCACCCTGGGCCCTCCTCGGCTGCCACTCTCGATCGGTACGTCTCTTAATCGAATTTGTTCGTTGTGTGCTGGCCA
>OX101789.1:46886088-46893588 GCA_944452715.1 Ophion slaviceki | reverse complement strand
GCGCGCGGATCCTATGGTTATAATTCCTTGCGACCCGGGCGCGCTGCGCTTCGCGAGAGTCCAATATGTACAAGCGGTATACCATTGCCTCGAAGAGCTGTAACTGTGACTGTGAGCACGGGGGTGAGAGCGTGGACTCGCAAGGGCAGGGTTGAAACGCCCCGACAATGCTCTAATCAAATGTCATGAATCAGCGACGGTATTATGCGCATCTGCGGTATGAATTTGTAAATATGCCCTCGGGCCAGTGCACTATATATGTATGTATATACGAACGGATACCATGGAAGGACGCCCTTTTCCCACTTTCCCTTTTTCCGTTTTGTATACCCGAATCTAAAAAAAATAGATATTCGAAAAGTGTTTTCGCGTGATATTGATACGAGGAGAAAGTGGCCAATAAAAGACCAACTAATTATCGCACAGTAAAAGGTATTTCTTACACTGGTGGACTCCAGGAAACTTTTGAAGAAAAAGAATACCTTACAGCCACATAGAAATCTTACGAAAAAAAACTATATCAATTGTCGCAATCGTTTTAAAGAAAAAAAATCAAAATACATCAATATATAAGCGAATCAATAAACATTTAATAATAAATATAAATAAATAAAAGAGAAAATAAGTGAAAAAAATGAAACGAGAATCGTTCAATTCGGAAATATTTGAGCCTTTAATAAAATACACTCGAAAGTCGAACGTGTGCTCACATATATAAATATATCGATGCATGCAAACGCATTCGTACATCTATACGTCCGTATAAAGTATAAAGTACGGCTTCGACATGCCTCTAAATACGTGCACATTCGGTACAAAGTAGCCACACCAGAGCGGCGAAGCTTCTCGCGTGCTGAAACTGACGTCTGTGACTTTTTCCAGTCGCGAATTCGCCGTTATCAAAAAGAAAAAAGTATACATGAAAAAAAGTGAAAAAAAAGAGCACACATACCCATCGCGTATTTCCCGTACTTTCCCGAATGGTACCCGGGTATGAAGTATATTTTGCACGACCACAGGTAATCTCTCGCTGTACCAGAGAAAATACGACACGATGCGGGAGATGCCCAGCTACGCTTCCCACGCACGCACACACACACACACACACACACACACACACACACACACACACACACACACACACACACACACACACACACACACACACACACACACACACACACACACACAACACAAACACACACGCGCGCACGCACACACACACACACACACACACACACACACACACACACACACACACACACACGCACACACACACACGTGTGCCTAGCTACCAGAAAGAGAGAGAGAGACCGTTCGCGGGTGGTTCGCAAACTTTTAACTCCGGCTATATGCAGCTTCTGTTGCACGTCTCGCGCTTCTCTCTATACAACAAATTTTTTTGTTCCTTAACCACCCTCCCGTTGCCCTCGCCCCGTAAGCATTAGTCCGTTCGTTTTAACCGTCCGGAGAGAGTTATTCTCTCTCTCCCTCTCTCTCTCCCCCTCTCTTTTTTCGAGCTCTGAACGTGCTCATTTCATGTGGAAATTTTTTTTAAACATTTCAAACATAGATGAAAAGATGACTCAACGTTTACTGGACTCACTTGTGTTTTCCCTTCTAAAAAAATTTCCGAAAAAAAAACGCTTTTTTGGACCTTCTAATTCAGGCTCTCGCCTTAATGTCGATACATATGTACATACAAAGTGTCCTGTTATGGATGGATAATTCTGAAAGTGTGATTAGGTCAGATCACGTCCTACTATATGCTGGAATTTCACTTTAGTAAAAGTCCCACGGTTTTAGAGATAAAAATCATTTGCTTTTGGTTTTTCGCATGCCATTTCTACAAATGATAACTTTTTTTACCCAGTTAAAAAAAATTGTCTTGGTTATTTGTTTTACCTAGAAAAGTATTTTTTTAACGTTAAATGTTGAGGAAACTTTGTGAAAAAAAAATTATGCAGAATCTTCATACAAACCAATTTGCGCCTCTCGCTTTGAAAGCCTGCGGTGTAAAAAAATGTACTACGAATATCGTGCCAATTACACAAAAAAGTTGCTTAGTTATTGTCGATTTGTATCGTTTGTAGAAATGGCATGCGAAAAACCAAAAGTAGGAGATTTTTTTTTAATAACATAAAGCCCAAAATCTCGACAACCGTGAGACTTTTACCAAACCGAAACATGTAGGTCATGATCTGACCTACGACAGTTGCAGTCTTATCCATTAATCACAGGACACCCTGTATATATACATGGGAGGAGAAAAAATAATGATTTCTTTTGTTTTGGAAATGGTTCTTCAATGTGGAATGAGAAAATGTTCTATCTATGTGGCTGAAATTAATTTTATTGTCAATTATGTCATTCTCTGATATGCATATGCATACCTAAATACATATTTTGTGTGTGTGTATGTAAAATAAAAAGAATTTAAAAAATGAATAAATAAAATGAAATAAAATACATTTCAGCTACCTCATTGAAACGTTGTATCATTTCCTATTGAAAAACTATTGCCAAAAAAAAATAATAATTATATATAAATAGATGTTTCATTCTTGTTGCATTTTATTTTATTTCACTTTTCATTAAATATAATTATTACTCAATCAAATTAAATACAATTCATTACATGTATATATATATATGTATATATATATATATATATATATATATATATATATATATATATATATATATATATATATATATATATATATACACATATATTTGCATATCAAAACGAGAATAATCTCTCTTGTTTTATCCGTTGCAAACACCGTATACGCACACGCGGATGTTTGGTGATAAAATCAGATCGGTGGGCAGAAAAGAGAAGAAAAACAGGGAAAAAGAGCGCGTCCGATAATTACCACGAACGTGAGTGCGTTAAAATTTTTCGTTCCACTGTACGAGCGGAGGCGTTCTAAACGACGAAGAGAGCACCCCCGAATTGACCCCAACCCACTGATAACCCCGAAAGTCAAGGACACTCCGATTGTGAGACGCGTCGGCAGAATCTTCTCGTATACATAAAAATATATACAAGTAAACGATAAGGAGCTCAGATAAGACGCATCAGTGCCGCGTATATTAGGCTTCCTCGTGTCAACTATTATAATATTGGGATATTTTATATTCCCGCATATATATAAATCTATTAGGGTGGTTAAAAAAAATCGATTTTTTTTCAACGGAAAATTGAAGTACGTTAAGAAAAAAAACGTTTTGCAAAATTTGAGGGTTCTAAACAGTTTTTTAGTTAGTGCTCAAACGCCTTTTTCATGTGTTTTTTTTCATGATTATCGGAGTATTAGTTTTTTTTTATCTCGATGCAGAAAATGTTAGTGCGTGCTCCAATGTAAGTCTTGATTTAAATTTTTCTGTAACAATACACAAATTTTATTTATATATTTTTTTTTTACCATAAACAATTTGTATTGTCAGATTAAGAATCAACATATGTAATTCGGTTGTGAAAATTATATCAACCACTTGATGAACAAGAACACGGTGTTCACATCACTGAACGTCTAAGTATGCGTGTCATTTTGGAGTAATATTTTGTTTTGGAGTAAAAAAACAAAGTCTTACGGATTGGAGAGTTACAAACCGCGGTGCTGTTGACGCTACTGCACCTTTGTGTCTCTAACTGTCCGTGAGTTCTTTTCGCGATTCATTTGACTGCTTCCAGTGGTTGCTGTATTGAGGTACGTCACAGTACACGTAAAAATAAAAATGTAAAAAATGATCGCGGGTTTGGACGATAGTGAGGTGCCGAAATTTATCTGATTGGGTCGGAAATCGAAGAATTCGCGAAGCGAAAATTACCCACGAATAGAGAAGCATTAAGTCTATTCTTTGACCATCACAATACTCTTAAATTTTCTGTTCGAGAGAGTACACAAAACGTTAGTGACAAAATAACTAATATTTGAAGCGAAACGGGAATAGGAATTTCTCAACCTTGCATCAATTTCAAAATGTTACGAAAATTAAGATTGGAGCGGGCAACATTAAAAAAAAATTGTTTACGGAAAAATAAAAATCAAGTGTTCAACGAAAATCTCTTTCAATATAAGTTGGATAAATTATTTGAATTATATTATTATGATGTCTGTTGACGAGAAAAAAAAATTGACGAAAAATCGAGAGAAGAAAAAATTAAAAGTCGTTTCAGCACTACCTATAAAAATGTTTGCACCTACCAAATTTAGCATGAATTACTTTCTCATAACGTAGTAACATTTTCCGTTAAGTACCGCGGAAAAAAACAATTTTTTTTAACTATCCTAATATATATATATATATATATATATATATATATATATAGACGATTTTCACATACCCGCCGGAAAAATCAAACAATATCAAAATTATTACGAAAAACACGTTTTCGATATATTAAAAAAAAACCTTTTCTTAACAGTTCGACACTCGTAATCACATCACCAGGGAAATAAAATAAACAAAAAACTGAGTCAAATAATGAATTGAAATTAGTGAAAGTGTTGTACATTGAACATTTGCCGAAGAGGCTTCCGCACAAACGCTGAAGCCTGAAAAAATGCTTTTTAAAAGGAAAATCGCATATTCAGGTGTCCACTTGAAGGGGATTCGGATGAGACGAAGTGCAAGTAAATTCTCGAAGCTTTTTATCTTACTTTGGCAACAAAAAAGCTTCAGCCGTTTTCACGCCAACTTGGCTCGAACGGACAGACAGGCGGATAAAATTTCCAAAAATCATAGATATCGTCGCAGCATCGTGTTCTAAGTCCACCAACTTTATTTCCGCCTGAAAAAAAAAAACGATTCTGCGCACAGACGCTTCAATTTTATAATATCAGCGAGATATACGTCGACGAAAACATAACGGAGAGTCATTTTTCTTATTATATGATTGACGTAAACAACTGATATGCATGCATACATACATTCATATATACATGTGTGTGTGTGTGTGTGTGTGTGTGTGTGTGTGTGTGTGTGTGTGTGTGTACATATATATACATACATACATACATACATATATATATATATATATATATATATATATATATATATATATATATATATATATATATATACATACATATACATATACATATACATATATATAAATTTAGAAAAATTCATAAATGGATAATCCTGCAACTGTCGCATTTCAGGTTAGTAAAAGTCCCACAGTTTTCGAAATCACAATCGTCTGCTTTTAGTTTTTTGCATACCATTTCGACAAATGCCATTTTTTGACCCGGTTTTTTAAAAATCCTCTTGGTTGTTTCTTTTAATCTAGAAAAGTCATCTTTTAAACTTTAAATGTTAAAGAAACTTTCTGAAAAACATCTTATGCAGATTTTTTCGTACAAACCAATTCGAACATCTGACTTTGATAGCCTCCCGTGTAGAAATTTGAGTCGGAAAAAAGTACCGCCCGTGATCTGCCTTCCCTGGATAATATCAGGCTCTGATCGGGACGTCCACCCTGGAATAGTTTCACAATGTAACGGGTCCAAGGCTAGGCCCCGATCCGCCGTTCCCTTCCTGGGGACCTGATCAGGAAGGGGCCGGAGAACAAGCGGTAAATGATCTGTAAAGTTGTAGGGAATAGATCGGGAAATAACCAGGAACAAACGAGGAAATTAAGGCGAGAAATCCCTTTAGAATTTTCAAAAAATCGATTTTTTTATACATATTTCGAAAGTATGATACCCAAAGAATATACTGACCAAAGGAAAACTCGAAATATTGAATATTTGCGGAGTTATCGCATATAGTCTAGAGCGCGGGGACAGCATGCGGTCAGGTAGGAAGTCACACGTTGAAACTTTAAACGCGATTATCTCGAAACTACTTTTTCAAAAACTGCTCGTGTTGTAGGTCAAAAAGTTATCGACCGATTTGGGTGAAATTTTGGGAGGTTACTCTCAGTAGTATTATCGGAAGGATATACCTAAAGTTTGAAAGGTAGCGTGTAAATAAATAATTTTTTTGGGGTCAAATGTGTCGAAAAAATGGTCGAAAAATCGAATTTTGGAGTAAAAAGGCTCCCAAATTTTCAATTTTGCACTTTTTCATCACTTTTTAGGTATATCCTTCCCGTTAATATGTCAGTAAACGAATGACACTTATTAAATCTTTTTCAGATCAACAGAAAAAGAGTGACAACTGCAGCACTTTTCGATGTCGCGGAAAACAGGCGTCCGAAGACCCTTAATAACGCCGCCATTTTGTTGGTCATCCCAAATTTTTTTTTTTTTTACGTGACAGTTATAATAAACTCATCTCCAAATTTGAAAATGATCAGATTATTTTATCCCCTCTAAAAAAATTCCCCAAGCCACCTGGTGGATCGTTGGCGAAAGACATTTAGGTGATGTCTTCCCGGCCAGAACATTCATATTTCCCAACATGGCGACAAGGCGTTCAAAAACCACGAATGACTTGCTATACTTTTTTGCCTCATAAAACAATGTGGCTATTCTTTGTGCTCAAATAATTAATTATCGTAATCCCGCTATTTATGATTAGCATTGTTATCCTCGTCGATTATCATTGATGAAACATGTGCTTTTAATGATGAATAAAATTACAACAGCTGTTACTAGTTTCGTCCCAATCAATTGTAAATATCTTTGATGAGGTGAAAAGCAAAGTAGCTTTTCTTTAGTTCCTAAAGACACACTCCACTTTTCAGAACATGTCAATGTTCTGGCCGGGTAGACATTACGTGAAGATTTATTTGCGCGCAATGTATCCCGGCCAGAACATTGACATGTTCAAACATAGAGGGTAAGCCGTAAAAAACGATTTTGCGATCTTCCCGGTTTGTTCCATGGGAGGACCCGGTCAGATAAATCAGACAAGGCAAGTCTGGTCAGGGCCAGTTGCTTAGTTATTGTCGATTCATATCATTTGTAGAAATGGCCTTCGAAAAACCAAAAGCAGATTATTTTTTTCAAAAAGTAACATAGAGTCCAAAATTTTGAAAACCGTGGGACTTTTACTAACCTGATGTTCCAGCATATAGTACGACATGATCTGACTGATGGACAGTTGGAGGATTATCCATTCATAATAAGATGCCCTGTACATATATGTATATATTAGGGTGTGCGGAAAAAAATCGATACTTTTTTTTTCGGTTGCATCCACCAAAAAAAGGTGAATTAAGGTAAAAAAATGAAGAATCCTCGAAGGAGAGCTCGAAAAAAAATTATTTCGAATGGCGCATTGCATTTGAATATTTTCCATAAGAATAACCCAGGAAAATATTGAGATTTCTAAATGTGGTAGTGCAACTCGTCAGAAAAAAATCGCACAAAGATGTCATTAACATATTCTCATGGAGAATCGAATTTGCAACAAAAAAGTTTTTACGAAAAATTAGCTTAGAACAACCGTTCAAGTGAAATCGCTGTCTGAAATTGAATTGATAAAAAAAATAATAATTCAAAAGGCTATAAAAATCGAATTTTTCGCTTTACGAAAAAA
>OX101789.1:46876088-46883588 GCA_944452715.1 Ophion slaviceki | reverse complement strand
TGAGCAAAAAAATTGAAACGCGGTTAACAATATATGTATACAGGGTGTCCTGTTATGAATAGATAATCCTGATACTGTCGATAGGTCAGATCATGTCCTACTATACGCTGGAATTTCAGTTTAGTAAAAGTCCCACGGTTTTCGAAATAAAAATCATCCGCTTTTGGCTTTTCGCATGACATTTCTACAAATGATAACTTTTTTACACCCGATTTTTTAAAAATACTCTTGGTTATTTGTTTTATCTAGAAAATTCTTCTTTTTAACCTCAAATGTTAAGGAAACTTTATGAAAAAAGATCTTGTGCAGAATTTTCATGCGAAGCAATTCGAACATCTGACTGCAATAGCCCGCGGTGTCAAAAAAATATACTACGCATGTCGTGCCAATTACTTTGAAGAGTTGCCTAGGTATTGGCGATTCGTATTATTCGTAGAATTGGCATGCGAAAAACCAAAAGCAGATGATTTTTTAAAAATAACATAAGGCCCAAAATCTTACAGGACATTCATAAGGACTTGTAGGTCAGTATCGATGATACAAATTTAAATGTCTCGAATCACTACCAAATATTTTATAGTGATTCGAGATATTTAGATTTCTATTTCATTTTAATAGGTGACCTTGAATGACCTTGAACGACTTTGAGCCCCGAATATTTTTTGTGCGGCTTGAGGTGCTCCACAAGATGGTGGAAAAAAAGGTATCATTCCATTTCAAAATGTGGAGGTGACCTTCACTGTGCGTCAGCGCCTCGACCGAAATAAAAAAAAATTGGTCGCATTTGATGGCCCCCTTCATACCGTACAATTTTTGTTTGGAAATTTTTTTTGTGACGTCGATAATTACTGAGTTATTTCGGGCGGCTGAGATAAAAGGGACACCCTGTATATATATATATATATATCAATAAACGACAACTGAGACAACTATGTTTGAAGTAACATCGATTTCGAGCGAATGAAGTTTTTTGAATTTCTTTCTAGAAATCGATACGAAAAATAAATTTTGTATTTTTGTAAAATACTCGTTTTTCGAACAACTCTTTCAAGCGATAACATGTTGTCACGTTTATTATATATATAAAATATGTGTGTTCCGATAAAATAAAGCGAAATCGGCAATGTACGAAATAAAATCGATCTCGAGCACATTGAGTTTTTTTGTTTCTTTTAATATCGTTTTGAAAAATGAATTTTGTATTTTCGAAACTTTTGAGCGATAACGTATCGACAATTATTATATTGTACATGTGTGTGTGTGTCGGGGGGGTGTACGTATGTCTGTGCATACTCGTGGAAGAAAGCGAAGATTAGCTCGACTTCTTTGGTGACCCAGTATAATTCCATCAGTTTATGTAATTCTCGTTCGCGATAAGAACGATTTTTGCCCGGAATAAAGATTACGCGGAGCGTCGTCGGCGTTCAGCAGAAAAATGCGGGAGCTCCCTCTATATATATATATATCTATATTTATATATATCATATTTATAATTATAATAATACAATAACAATGATAATAATACAATAATGATAACGAGGGGAGAAGGAAAGTGCAATTTTTGCGACAAATCTACAAGCGCCGTCGCAGCCACAGAAAAACAAAAAAACGTTCACCCAACTTAGTAGATTACGATTCCGTATTTGTAATTTAATTTAGTTTTAATTTTTAAATTGAATAAATTTTTTTTCGATTTTATTTTTCAAACGTCCCTGACGCATTTGGCTCAAATAACGCGACAGAAATCCCAAAGCCGTAAGTATAATTTCATCGCTGTACACGTGAACGTGCAGGATCCGGGAGAATTTCGCGCGCGTGGCGCATAATGAGCCACGCTCGATCCTTATTTTTGGCGGAAGCGGACAAAGTTCTCGATCGATCCCGACGAATATGGGATATTTGCATTCGCGGGATGCAGCTGCAGGCCGCCCGAAGAAACTTGTCGCTGAAACTCTTCGGGTGTTTTTTTTTTCTTTTTTTTTTCTTTTTTCTTTACGACACAGGTCAAAGTTCGCGCGCGCGCGGCGCACACCGGAGCTCATCGACTCATCAGCTTTTGTATTAGCGAGTTTATAGCTCGCAGCAGCTTGCCAATATATGTGCCTCTTCTTGGCAACTGCAGGCTTTTTTGAATTTTTTAATTTTTCATATATATATATATATATATATATATATATATATATATATATATATATATATATATGTATATATATATATGCATGATGGCGTTCATTGTTACTCGTAACCGAGCGCGAACGTAACACACCGCGGAACGACGGTACGAATTAGCATAGACTCGTGCGCTCCGAGCGCTCTTCGACGCGTTGCGTATTTATTTCCTCATTAACGTCGCTGACCTCCTCTCTCGCCGCTACCGCCACGATCTACGCGACAGCAGGAGCAGACGAAGAGAGATGCGATTATAAATTCTCCTCCGTCTCGAGATGCGACTAAACTCTTGGTTTCTAAAAAGAAAACCGAAAAAAAAAGTTGCGACGAGCACAACTGATCGAATAAAAAATCTGATTTATGGCAATGGAAATACGACGAAAAAAAAATACTCAACAACATAAAACCTCATCGGAACAAAACCGTACAAAAAAGCTGACTAATTTGTATTATTTAAATCGGATTTATGACAAAGAAATATTTTAAAAAAATATTCTCAAAAACATAAAACCAAATCTAAACAAAACCGTACAAAAAAGATCACTAGTTTTTTATTTTTTGAATCGGATTTAAGGCAATAGAAATATTGAAAAAATATTATATATTGTTAAAAACTAAACCACACTTAAATAAACCCGAAGGAAAAAAAAATCAAGTTTTAATTTTTCTATGTATTGTGTAGATTTATAGATTAATGCTTGCCCTTCAGAGGTACGAATCAATTCTCCGTTGCTTGAAATAAAAAAAATTGCGATAACCCCATCTGATCGAATAAAAAAATCGGCATTATGGCGATGAAAATAAGAAATAAAAAATATTCTCAAGAGCAAAATCAAATCCGAACAAACTCGAACAAAAAATACCAACTTTTACTTATCTATATGCTGTGTGGATTTATATATATATATATATATATATATATATATATATATATATATATATATATATATATATATATATAAATTCTCGTCCTCCTAGAAACGCGAGTAAACTCTCCGTTTCTTAAAAAAAAAAAGATTGCGATGAGCCCATCCGATAGAAAAAAAATCGGCTTTATGGCAATAAAAATAAAAATAAAAGAAATCTTAAGAACACGAAAGCGAATCCGAACAAAAAATTACTATATTCTTCCACGTATTGTGTAGTGTTAGATAGAAACTCTCGTCGTCCTAGAGATGCGACTAAACTCTCCGTTTCTTTGAGAAGAAAAAAATTTCGACGAGCGCATCCGATCGAATAAAGAAATCGGATTGATGGCAATAGAAAGAAAAATAAAAAATATCCTCACGATCATCAAACCAAA
This sequence comes from Ophion slaviceki, assembly GCA_944452715.1. Classification (NCBI taxonomy): domain Eukaryota; kingdom Metazoa; phylum Arthropoda; class Insecta; order Hymenoptera; family Ichneumonidae; genus Ophion; species Ophion slaviceki. The sequence goes on along the minus strand of OX101789.1, from coordinate 46,880,116 downwards.
TGCAAACACAAACTCGAACAAAAAAAATTACCAATTTTTATTTTTCTATATATTGCAAATATATATATATATATATATATATATATATATATATATATATATATATATATCACTTGCACGTGTTCCACTCTCAGTCCTTCGGCTTATCATCGGGCAGCCATAAATTTGAAAATCTACATTTTCGTTTCTTCCGCGATTATGTGAGCGTTCGGACCGAGCTGTTGCCCCAAGAAAAGAAGAAACATCTGTTCTAGACATTGGTGCGTCGGTGTCCCTCCTCGTTCTCCTCTGCAACGTTTCGGAATCTTTCAGGGCTAGCGAGTGAGAGAAAAATCTTGGCCTCGCCTCCCGACTGATCCAGTTATTCGTTGCTTCGATTACTTTTGAGGTTGAATCACGAACGATATGACAATTCGGATGCATTATCTGTCGACGATAAAATGTCATTTAATAATCAACTGCAAAATAATAATCATTTTATCATTTAGGGGCCGTCCATAAATCACGTCTTTTTTTAATAGGGGGGGGGGGGGGTCTAGTCGTTGGATGACGGTAATGATAATTGGATTATGACGAAAAGAAGAATAGGATGATTTCGGGGCGGGGGGGTCAAAACCGGCAAAAATCGATGACGTAATATATGAACGGCCCCTTAGTAATGATGGAAAATTATCCAGTATTATAAATACATTATTTGATAATCAATATACTAATAAGGGTAGAGGCAGTAACAATAATAATAACTCAAAAATAATAATGGCTATAATGATTTTTAATAATAATCATGATAACAGTAAAAATAATAATAGTAGTAATATCAATAACTACACATGACAATAGTAAAAATAATAACAATTATAATAATGTTCCTTAATAGTAATTAATGTATAACAATAAAGACGAAAGATTCTTGACTCAAAGTAATAATAACGAACATGAAAAATTTACTTCTGAAAATTCATTGTCCACCAATATAATTCAAGATTAACGTGATTTCGTTTTTAGAATGTTTTTCAAACTCAATATTTTTCTCTCATTCATTACCTCTCTCGTGAGAGAGAATTACGAATTTTTAATTGCGTCCTATATATAAAAATATATATATACATATATAAATAAATTTGTTATCTATATATTTGAAAAATGTAATTAAAAATTCAAAAAATTCAAACATTCTATCATCTTTTCCAACATACAGAATGTACGAAGGTCGATGCCTTAAGGGGGTGATCGGTCACCTCGTTAGGAACATATCTAACCTAGATTACCTTAGTCCAAAGTCTAAGGATTTCAAGTTATCATGGTAAGTATGATTTTTGGGAAATTTCCCAAAATTAGGTACTCGTTCATAATGTTCAAACAGACAATAATTGGTAACAAAAAACTTATTTGCGTTTTACCTCAATGTGTATTCAATCGACAAACACCAATACAATCATCTGTATCCACACAACTAACCAAATGGGGCGTGTTGAATAATTAAAAGCTTGTCAAAAAATAAAAATACCTCGTATGTTGATGCTATTTAAAAAAAAAAGCATCAACATAAGAGGTAAACGAGTTGGTATCTAATTTTGTGAAATTTTCCAAAAATCATACTTACCATGATAAATCGAAATCCTTAAACTTTGGACTAAGGTTGCCTAGGTTAGAATGTTCCTAACGAGGTGACCTATTACCTCCTTGAGGCTGTGCATATATATATATATATATATATATATATATATATATATATATATATATATATATATATACATCCACATAGAAATGAATATACATATTCTCTCAAAAACGTTCTTCAATTTTTTTAACATCCTTTGTTCAAAATCGGGCATTGCAGTATAAAACGTATTAATACGTGCATGTAGCCCATGATATTCTCGCGAGGTTTTCACGTCCTGCAGCTTCGGGGGCTAGAAACAAGTGAAACGAGAGCGCGTTAAGCCTCCGCATCTCGTGCTCGTAACAAGTCGAGAGTGTTAGATATCCAAGGGACTGCGAAGCATTCGCTATGGTACGTTTTCCCTCATATATATATATATATATATATATATATATATATATATATATATATACATATATATATATATATATATATATATATATATATATATATATATATATACCCACACATATATCGGGCCGCGGTCACCAGACAACCCAAAACAGGGAGCTATAAATTTTCCATTATCTTCTCAGCCGGGTTAAACGCATTAAAGCGTCTTGAGATAGGGATGCACGACAGAGCGCGAGGGGGAGGGTCGTACCGCGGTCCGTTTGTTGCCCCGTTCCTGCACTTTCTCACTTCTATGATACGCAGACTGCTACGCCTCGTGTATTATCCTACAAAGTCGACCCAGCACTATCCTTTTGTACATGTTCACCCATCCGAGTAGTGGCCCAGGCCAACGGTCATCCATTCCCGATGGTCTATTTTCTCAATTATTTCGTACTCTTTTTATCATAGCAATCTCTTTACATAATGATTATAATTATAATGATTATGATAATAGGTATATAAGTATAATAATAATTATTATAACGATACACAAAATAATATAATAATAATTGTGGTAACTTTTGATGGTATACATTGTTATAATAATATATAATATGAATATAAATAATAATAATACGACTCATGTATGTATATGTATATGAATAGGTGTAAACAGGGTATTTGGTTCACGGACCGATACAATTTTTTGGGGGATTGGGGCGGTCATTTGGTACTTTTTTCACCCTTAAACCCTATGTCTCAAGTGTCACGGTAATTGAGATACGATTCTTTTCGTTTTTTCTTAATTACCCGAAACGTCGCCTTTAAATCGCCATAACTTTTTTGTTCGTGGTTGTGATAGCACGAAATAACATTTGTTGTATTCTGCAATGTATGCTTATTACAATTAAATCATTATTTGATACAATTGGTTCCAAGAAAATTACTCATGAGCTTCCAAATTCTCAAAAATGCATAAATGTATGAAAAATGTCAACTTCTAAATTCATTATGAAAAAAACTGAAAGCTCTTTTGAACTGAGATTTGTTTTAAAAAGTTCTCTATTTTATACCCTTTCCAACGGTATGCCACATGTCATCGGTATTTTTCAAAGTATGCCCCACTTTGAACGAATATTTTCGCCTTTAATTTTCGTTTTCCTCAAAAAATAAATTTAGGGCCATAAAATATGGATAATTTACTGCAAAAAACGTCTCTACAAAAAAAAACTAAAAATGCGTATTTACCAGAATACAACGATTTGAAAAACGCCTTGGGTCAGATTGACCCAAGATGCACTTATTGGCACAGGTTGGCCGCGGAGGTGTGCACTCGAAGGGTTAAGACTGGGAGCTCAAGAGTAACTTTCTTGAAACCAATTGTATCAAATGATGACTCATTTATAATAAACATACATTGCAGAATACAACAAAAGTTATTTCGTGCTACTACAAACACAAATAAAAAAGACATGACGATTTAAAGGCGAAATTTGGGATAGTTAAAAAAAATGATATCTTAATTACCGTGATACTTAGGACATAGGGTCTAAGGGTGAACAAATTCGCAAATTACCCCCCTAATCCCCCAAAAAATGTGCCGATCCATGCGCCAAACATCATATATATATATATATATATATATATATATATATATATATATAAGAAAGAAATAATAATAATAATTTCGCATTCAACTGTCACAATCCTATCTCTCTCTCACTCTCTCTCTCTCTCTCTCTCTCTCTCTCTCTCTCTCTCTCTCTCTCTCTCTCTCTCTCTCGCTCGCTCTCTCTCTTTCTGTTTCTCAAGGCGCTGATCAAAGTTTGATGGCACGATTTTTTCATTCCGGAGCTCGCGATCGGGCTCCGGGGGCTGGAACTCTCACGATAGGTGAAGGCAGTTGCCCGAGGGTGGAAATAATGCGAGCGACAGACGGTGAACAAACGCGCGCGCGGATTCTGCGGTCTGGCCGACGCGACGGGGCTGTCGTTCGGTGAGCTCGCGAGCGGCCACACGATTATACAGG
>OX101789.1:46751088-46871088 GCA_944452715.1 Ophion slaviceki | reverse complement strand
AGAGAGAGAGAGAGAGAGAGAGAGAGAGAGAGAGAGAGAGAGAGAGAGAGAGAGAGAGAGAGAGAGAGAGAGAGAGAGAGAGAGAGAGAGAGAGAGAGACTCGGTCTAAGCGAGTCACGCACTGCGTTATATCGGTTCCCGGTACCGCGACACCAAAATGAGATATTCCAAGGGCTTCAATCCCGAGGGCCAGATGAGGATAGCGAGACCTGCGACGAGAATTTCCGTCCCCTCGTTGCAACCCGGAACAACGGGAGCACATGTCGAAGAAGGTAAAACGTTTTTTTCTCTGCTTTGGACAGAACTTTTAATTGCCGATGATACGACTGGCCTCTCTTCCCGAAGTTCAACGTCCCCAAAAGTTGCAAAATGCTGTTGAAGTTTGCATCGTTGGGATGCAGCGAATTTCTTTTTTGACCCAATTTCTTGACATATTGAGGCAGCACAAATCACTGAAGCATTTTTGAAGATCCTTGTTGGGGTTCCATAACATAAAGTTGAAAAAAAGGGTTTAGATATCAATAGACATGAAGAAATTAAAAAATAATGAACAATTAACGTTGCATTGCAACGATGCAAACTTCAACACCATGTAACTAGGCCGGTTTAAAGGGGAAACAAGGACCCTGGTGATTTTTTGCGGACGAAAATGTGGCAGACTAGCACAATCCGGAGATTCGGCGTTCTTGAAAGTAACTAGGACGTTTCGGGTGCGAGTGAAAGGGTCTAGTGATTTTTTAGGGACGAAATATGCAGACTAGCACGATTTCAAAGTTTGACGTTTCCCAAAAGTGACTGGGATGTTTCGAATGCGAATGAAAAGCTCTAGTGACGTTATAGTGATGAAATATTGCAGGGGAGCACGATTCCGAAAGTTGGCATTTCCGAAAAGTAACTAGGACGTTTCGGGCGCGAATGACCGACCCTGGTGAATTTACGAAGATGAAAAGTTGAAGACCAGCAGGATCCCCGGAATTCAACATCCCCAAAAAGCCAGATGAACAGCCCTGGTAACTTTTTGGGGAAGAAAAATTGCAGACCAGCACGATCGCCAAATTGGACGTCCCCAAAAAGTAACTAGGACGCTTCGAGGGCTAATGAAACGCCCTGGTGCATTTCTGGAGCCAAAATGTTGCACACAGGCACAATGCGAAATTTCGGCGTTGCCAGAAAGTAACTAGGACGTTTCGAACGCCAACTGAAGATGATGATAAATTGGCGAGGACGAAAAGTTTCAGACTAGCACGATCCCCAATATGTTCAACGCCCCCGAAAAATAACTAGGATGACTCGAAAGCAACTAGAAGATCCTGGTGACTTTTTGGAGCCGAAATATTGTAGCCCAACTCGATCCTAAAATGCATCGACCCCAAAAAGTGAGCAGGCAATTTCGAACGCGAACGCCACACTCTAGTGACTTTTCTCAGATGCCCAGATTGCAGCAGGCTACCTCAACCCTAAATTCGTCAACCCCAAAAAGTAACCAGGCCGTTACAAACGCAAACGCAACACCCCAGGTAGGAATTGATGATGAAAAAAGGGCTCGCCAAGCTCTGAAACAAGGCTCACAGTTTTTAATTCAGGCTGAGCACCAGCCTGATTTCAGGCCTAGCCTGTACTAAGCCTAAAACGACGAAACAACAAGGCTCAAAACGAGCCTTAATAAAGCCTTCACGAGCATTTATGACCAGGCTTATCCCAAACTCTTCTCGAGGCTATGCTGTGCGTTCATAACATTGTATACATAATTAATTCCAATTTCATGACTTTTTCATTTTATATGTAATTCGTAAAAATATCTAAACAAAAAAGATCGTGCATTCGAGTGAAAAAATTTCGATTGTTATCGCATGAAGCTGACTCTCTTTTTCTCGGCTCAAATCAATACTTTGTCGAAAATATTTTACATTGAATAAGCGTGTCACTATAGTGCAACATAACTTCGCTTTGTGTGCATAACACTGTAAGTAATATTTATTTCATGGCTGTTTCGTTTCTTACTTAATTCATGAGAATGTCTAAATGAAAAAAGTTCATTTTTTCGAGTGAAAAAATATCGATGTTTGTTGCGTAAAACTGATTTCGAAAATTGAGATATAGGATGAAGTAAAATGTCAGTACTGTAATTTTTTTTGCAGATACATAATTTCAAAATATTCTCGCATTTGTTGCTAAATTTTTTTTTCATAAAAGTACAGAAAAAATATTATTTTAAACTTATTTTATTTTATCGCAACCTGAAGCAAGCCTGCATCCAGCCTTGATTTTTCAGTCTTAAAATTCACAGGCTCAATAAAGCTTGAAATAACCCTGAGTTTAGGCTAAGCAACCAGTCTTGGTTCCAGGCTGCTCCAAACGATGCAATAAAACCTGGCCCAGGTCTGTCTCACTCAGGCTGAGTGAGTGAGACAAGGCTCGCACAAGCTTGTTTCCATCGTCAGCCTTTTGATTTCCTACCTGGGACCCTAGTGACCTCTGCAGCTTCCATATTGCATCAGGCTAATTCACCGCCAAATTCGCCGTCCCAAAAAGTCACTAGGCCAATTCAAACATCAACCAATCGCTCTGATTCTCCAGAAAAATTGCAGCCCAACGCGATCCCCAAATTCAGCGTTCCCAAAAAGTAACCAGAACATTTGCCTTTCCAACCCCCTGTTTACTGTCTGCAAACGAATAAATGTTGAATCACCCAAACAGTCCGAAAAATATGCAAAATATTTACCTTAAAGTCACGCATTTTCGAAAATTCTACATCAAAATCCGATCGGCACTCGATCGATTCCGCTCTCGATCGGGATTTTCACCGCCTCGAAGGGCGCATCCCCTCCTCGGTAGATCTCATTCTTATGTGCCTTCATGATCCTCGCCGAGGTCGAGCCCCGCGACGCGAATAATTGCGATATCCGGGGCGCGTTCATGGGGGAATAGCGTGCGAGGCCGGTGATGACGATATTAGGAACGTCCGGTAAATTTCCCCGAGTCGATTGCGCACAGGAAAGAGATGGGGGCGGCGACAACCCAGGGGGCTCCCGGGGGGATCGCGCCCCCGCAATCTTCATTCTCTCAGGCTACTTCGGAGAGCTTTCCGTTGCTATGGGGAAATCCACGCGTTTATACTACTCAGTTACATCCTATATATATATATATATATATATATATATATATATATATATATATATATATATATATATATATACCTCGAGAGCCAGCACGAGATATTCCTGTAATTCGGCAATATCGTCGTGGCGACAAATTAGCGTTAATCCAGGGTCGTTAGCGAGATTGATGCCGGGATTTCACTTAAGAGACCGCGAGAGCCACCCGGCGAGAGATCGAGAGAGAGAGAGAGATGGCTGCGAGGGGGAAACTGCGGCAAGAAACATCCATCGCGGTTCTCATCTGTATCTCTCCCTAATTCGGTCCTGCTGGTTCGTTCGGGTGTGCTGATCGCCTTTCCAACAGGTTCGACACATGCTGACTGCATATATGTCTATACATATAAATGTAGGATTGTAGTGATCCCTACTTACTTTCGCGCTGCTAGCCTGTAATGAAGTGGGTGTACCAGTTCTTCCCTTGATACGCTTCTCCCTGCTATATTTTTCAATATATATATATATATATATATATATATATATATATATATATATATATATATGGAGGAAAGGTGATTTTGAGGACATTTGTTTTCGAGGACCGTCCTCAAAAGAGCCGATGTGCTAATAGCTAACAATGCATGGATATAACGGGTTCGAAATGTCCTTTTCCGATATATATATATGAATGTGAACGAGCTGCCGAGAGTAAAATATATCCCTGGAGATGTGGCAAAAGACGAGTGACGAACGAACGAACGAATTGACTGCCGGACGTGGAGGGTGAACGGCGGCCGAGAGGCGAAAAAAGAAGAAAAGAAAAAGAGACACGTGAAACACTGGTAGATACGACACCGCATGTCACAGCGTATACACGTGTGTATACATTTATATGTACTGCACACGTGCACAGGTTGACGGCTGGCCGTATATGTACACGTCTATATATATATATATATATATATATATATATATGTCAAACGGCAGTTTGTGGGACTTTTTTGAGAGGCATATATTTACCGCGATTTCCGTACGTTCTATCACCCTCAACATTTTTCGGGAAGATTTTTCATTATATAAAGCCCCTAAAAGTATATATACTACAAAAAGTATATACTGGTAGTTTTCAGGACTATCGGTAAATTGGCAGTTTTCGAGACATTATGAGGCGAATGGGCTCTTTTCAGGTCTTCGCGTATATAGGCAGCTTCCAGGTCGTTTTTAGAGAGATAGGTATTTTTCAGGTCTTTTCGAATATATATTGGCAGTTTTCGAGGCAGCAGTACCAAGAGATCCGCATTCTCCAGGTCTCTGTAAATGTATTGGCAGTTTCCAGGACAGTATATATCACGTAGTTCATGTCTCCAAATATATACTGGCAGTTTTCGGGGCAGTAGTACCAAGAGATCGGCATTTTTCAGGTCTCTGTAAATGTATTGGCAGTTTCCAGGACAGTATAAATCACGTAGTTTATGTCTCCACATATATATTGGCAGTTTTGAGACATTATGAGGCGAATGGGCTCTTTTCAGGTCTTCGCGTATAAAGGCAGTTTTCAGGACCTTTTAGAGAGATAGGTTTTTCGAATACATATTGGCAGTTTTCGAGGCAGTACCAAGAGATCGGCATTTTTCAGGTCTCTGTAAATGTATTGGCAGTTTTCGGGACAGTATAAATCACGTAGTTTATGTCTCCACATATATATTGGCAGTTTTGAGACATTATGAGGCGAATGGGCTCTTTTCAGGTCTTTGCGTATATATCATTTTTCAGGTCTCTGTAAATGTATTGGCAGTTTCCAGGACAGTATATATAGCGTAGTTTGTCTCCAAATATATATTGGCAGTTTTCGGGACAGTATAAATAGAAAGTTACGTTCCAGGGCTTTGCTGGTATTCACGAGATCGGAGACAATGCAAAGTGATTGGTGTTTTTAAAACCTCACATTAATCAATAATTTTCGAAGCACAGGGGACAGTTCTACTCGCCGTAAAGAGTGAGCATATCATCGGGAATCATAGTAACAGAATGAACTCGAAACCACTTTGTTTGATTCTTACTTTTTATTATTCGTAGCAAAATAACGGTACGGAAATATATTTTTTTCAATGAAACTCATTAGATCAGTTTTATCTCAATGATATAGTTTTTATGGTCCCTTCAAATTGTAATCGAATAAACAAACGGAACACAATTGTATGATGTACATTTTCAATGATAATTTACTTTGTTTCTCTAAATTGTTATACGTGGTTAAGTAACATTGCATGAGCAGTGTTTTCAAATTAAATTCTTTTGAACAATTATAACATTTATAAAATACTTTCAAATTTGTATTCTCAACATTTTAACAGTAGGAACTTTTTTCCGCAAACTTGACTATTTCTTTCCAAGTTACATAGTATAAGTTACATATTATATTATATAATTAGATTGAATATTATAAATCCTATAATATGAATTTGGGAGAAAGCTTCATGCTCTCATCATCATTAGGATACGTGGATAGAGGAGAAGGTAATTAGGCAGCGTTTGAAGTTTCCTCTGTACACAATCTCCTCTGTAAACAGCTTGCGACTCGGGGCCGAAAATAACCCCAGGAGCATCGAGAAGGTTTGTACCCAAAACCGAAAAAGACACGATAGCACTGTAGAAGCACAGAACTTCAGTGAATCGCGAGATTAACAGGCGAGTGCTCAGTTGTACGAATTGACACACGATGATATCCCGCGACGCCCTCACGTGAACAACAAGAAGTATGTACTGGTAGTTTTCAAGACTATCGCTAAATTGGCAGTTTTCGAAACATTTAGGGACGAATGGGCCTTTTTCAGGTCCTGGCATATACAAGCCGCTTCCACCACATTTCGAGCCGTTCGCGCAATTATGATTATGCTCTCCTAAACTCATAAAATTACCCTGCAATTCCTCGGAAATGGCAAGGTGACGCCACGAATAATTTATCGAAGAATTTAATCCAACAAGGCCCAAACAAACCCAAATATTCTTCCATGTTAATGGTTTTTTTTTATCATGATTGTTTGGTGATTATTTCGCAATGGAGAATGTCGAAAGCATTATACACTATTACTTGCACGATTACTCGTACTTTTTGAGCTCGTCTCTGAAGTCGTTAAGAAATGAAGACTTTTTTAAAGTCTACATTTTATTCGCACGAGAGGCTCAGGTCGTGATATTAGATATTGTATATCGTGAGGCTCAGGTCGATCTAGTGAGCGATAACACTGTAACAGAATGGACATAAGGATTCGAAGACACTTTGTTTTATTATTAATATCACGGTAACGTTGCATACATCATATATTGCGCGAAGCTTATTTTTTGCACATTTTTTGAATAATTTATTTTCTTTTATTTTCTCAATAATCACTTTACGTGGTTATGGGGTTACGCGGGTTTCGAAGCCAAAAAAGCATATTTTCTCTATTTTTAAAAATATAATGTCAATTATTCTATTCAAAATAAAAAGCACATTAAAAGCAATATTTCATTTTTACAAACTTGAAAAAATTTGGGACATTCTCCCGGTGAAACCTACGTTCCGGGGCCTCCTAAAAAACGGTGGACACGAAAAAGGAGACGCATGTTGTGCAACGTACAGTTGCACAACATGCGTCTCCTTTTTTGGACATTATATGAGATTCATGACAAACATAATAAATATTATCATCGGTGAATTCCACTAACGCGTACATCTTCAGCCACGTGCCTTTTCGCAATAAATTAATATTTTGCCGTGCAGGAAGAAATAAAGTCTCGGGAAAACGACCAACCCGTGAAATGGTCTATCGTTCACAGTGCAAAGACTGTCCTTCTTCCTGCGAAATTACACACAATTTACTGTGATGAAAACTTAAACGAGCTCGCCAATTCGGATATACGTCGAGGCGAAGGTACCCTTTGTCTCTGAGACTGAGGCGCAAGGCGATCCGAGGTACAGTGAGAGAGATAGAGGGCGATACACAAAAAGCGATACACAGACAGCTATATCGAGTCTATATTTCGAGGCAGAGGCAGCCTTTGTCTCGGGCGCGAAAAACCGGCACGCGACCGAGAGGTGCGAGACGAGCCGACAAAGAGTGACGGAGATAGAGACACAGCGCGACACACAATGAACGATACTCGAAGACTCTCTTTCTTCCTGCTAATCCCCTCCTACGAAGTCACACAATTTCTTCTATCGGAACCAGGGGGCGACACTGGTAGATAAATGCTGTTCGCAAAATGTCCTTACCGCACTGTGGCGTTAGAAGTCGTGTGACAGGCATGCATATATATGTACGTTGCACCGGTCCTTCGAATATTTTACACGAATAAAAGTATAGTGTAGATAACTTTTCGAAAACCATTATCCGCGTGTATGATGGATTCTGTTATCGCTGTAACAGTTCGTTATTACGATAACAGCACGGAACGAAAGTATCGAATCGTTCATCTGATCGAAGTATTTAGAGCCGCAGGCTGTCACATAACAGCCAACGCTAGGTAGTGGCGATTACAAGAACTAAAAAGCCGGGACGAAACGCGTTTTCGTTTCTCGTATAGGCCTCCGAAGTAACTCTAGTAGCCCAGCCATGGAGCCTAGATACCAGGAGGTTCAGCGGCAATGCAAAGGCGCTGAAAAAAGCGTCCCCGAAAATATCCCGAAGTGATGGCGCTGGGGTGCAGCGGCACCTACATATATAGTAATATATTGGTCAACGAGGTGAAAGTGATCGGATGAGTTTCTAACCTCACGACAGACCGATCGTGACATCAAACATCGAAATATCCGCAGATTCATAATTTCCTCATGACGGTTCGGAAAAAAAACGCAAAAGCGAGAAAAGATCTCAAACTCAAAATGGCGGCGATACAGCCCATCTAGAAAAACGTGTTTTTTTACATATAGCTTCACGGGAGAACGGTTTTCTCTTAAAATATAAGACCTGAAACAAAAACCAATTAATTAATTTTAATTAATTAATTTTATTAATTATTATTAATATTAATTATTAATATTAATTAATTAATTTTAGTTAATTAAAAAACTTGCTACAGGACCAATTGCATATTATTTTCATGACACCAAAGTATTTTTAGGGAAGAAAACGTCTTTCCAAAATCCTAGACTGGTGTTATCCCTTAACACTAATGAGGGTTAGGTACATCATCTGTGATCTGTCTTAGATCGCACCCATGTTTAGCGTATATCTATATACATATAGGTGCCGGAGCACCCCAGCGCCATCATTTCTTGTTCTCGTTTTGGGGACGAGTTGAAAGGCCTCGCTGAACCTCCTGGTATCTAGGCTCCATGAGCGCAGCCTTTGCGGCGAGTTTTGTAAAAATTTTGATTGGTTTTCGTCTGCTAGTGCAGTATGCCGGTCGCCATTTAAATCAGGTGTTTGCGTGAATGACAGCACCGCGTGTGATGTTTATGTTGTAAAAACAGCGTTTCACGTGATATTTGGGATTGTTGACGCGTGTTTGAGGAAGAACGTTTCCCATCACAGTCTTTTTCTCACCAGCAACAATTTCGCGAACTTCCGATACATGATGACCATCGAAAGTTTTCTGCCTATATTACAACATCCTTTATATAAATTTCCGATGCAAACAATAATTTAAACAGAAATTTTGAAAAAACGGCACAAAAAAAGTGGTGTGCAGCCAATGTATGCAATTCCATTAACATTATCTTCGTCACATACCTATAGATATGCTTCAGGGCGAAAGGAAGTCATGAGAATACAATGAAATCCGCAAGTAATCGTTATTAGTGCCATCACACTATTTTATTTTATTTACAAGCACATTCCATTCACAATATGAGATCTACAATCGATAATGCTTGCTCAAGCCTATCTTTGATTAAAAAGTTTTACCACTTGAAAGTTGTAATAAGATAATGTCAAAATTTTAAAATGATGCGATTATTTTATCACATTTTTTTTTAATCATGAAAAATGACTTATTTTCGGGCGTCTAAAGAGATCTCCCCCTTAATCTTAAATGCTGGAGGGGAGGGGCGCCAATGTCAAGTTTTTTCCCCGGCTCGGAAAAATCGTAGATCCGGGGCTGCTTGAAAGTCCAGTTTTCGTAAAGTCCGATCGAAAAAATTTCGCTCCTCATTTCCCTTTCCCAGATCGTCCTGATAAATAAAGTTTGATAAAATAAAACGCTTTGAGCAATCGAAATATAATAGAACGAAGTTATACCAAATTTTAAAGATTGTACAGTTTTTTCCAGGCCTGTCCTGAAAACAACCGATTACCAAATAAATCTGCCTCGAAAACACACTTTATACATATAATTATCCTAAAGCATGTGTTCAAGCTCTACATAAACACAGACATTTTTGCTAACGATGGGTACTAAAATTGAGGCCTGAATTTTTTTTTCCTTAGCATATTCTGAAAAAACGTATCAAAACTTTTTTATTTGTATCGTACATTATCAGGACTGTCCTGACAATGAACGATGGACAAAAAAATGCCTTCAGACCTGCCCCCAAAACTGAAATGTGTCGCAGCAACCTCCGATGACTATCTGAAAATGTCCTGAAAACTGCCGCTTGACATAAAGAAAGTTTGATCATATTCTCAAAAAACGTATAAAAACTTTTTTATTTGTATCGTACATTATCAGGACTGTTCTGATAATGAGCGATCGTCAAACAAATGCTTTTCGATCTGTCCCGAAAACTGCCAAATGTCCCGGCAACATCCGATGGCTATCTGAAAATGTCCTGAAAACTGCCGCTTGACATAAAGAAAGTAGGATCATATTCTCAAAAGACGTAACAGAACTTTTTTATTTGTATCGTACATTATCAGGACTGTCCTGATAATGAGCGATCGTCAAAAAAATGCTTTTCGATCTGTCCCGAAAACTGCCAAATGTCCCGGCAACTGCCGCTTGACATAAAGAAAGTTTGATCATATTCTCATAAGACGTATCAAAACTTTTTTATTTGTATCGTACATTATCAGGACTGTCCTGATAATGAGCAATCGTCAAAAAAAAATGCTTTTCGATCTGTCCCGAAAACTGCCAAATGTCCCGGCAACATCCGATGGCTATCTGAAAAGGTCCTGAAAACTCCCGCTTTTAGGACCTACAAAGAAAGTTTGATGAAAAAAAACCGCCTTGAGCAATCGAAATATAATGGTAGAACGAAGTTATACCAAATTTTAGAGTTTGTACAGTTGTTTTCAGGCCTGTCCTGAAAACAACCCATTACCATATAAATCTGTCTCGAAAACACACTTTACACATATAATTATACTAAAGCATGGGTTCAAGCTCTACATAAACACATACATTTTTGCTAACGATGGGTAGTAAATTGAGGCCTGAAAAACATTTTTTTTCCTTAGCATATTCTCAAAAAACGTATCAGAACTTTTTTATTTGTATCGTACATTATCGGGACTGTCCTGATAATGAACGATCGACAAAAAAATTCTTTCAGGTCTGCCCCGAAAACTGCCAAGTGTCCCGGCAACATCCGATGGCTATCTGGAAATGTCCTGAAAACTGCCGCTTGACACATATATATATATATATATATATATATATATATATATATATATATATATATATATATATATATATATATATATATATATAAGTCCGAGCGAATAGGAAGAGACGGAGCCGAAAGACCAAGAGCGAGAGAGAGAGAGAGAGGGAGAGAAAAGAGGGTGGCCGCGTTGCGGTGAGCTATGCGATAGGCACGGATCAATCCGCAGCCATTCCACCCTCGGTCAGAGTTCGATCCACCCTTGCGGTCAGCCTCCTCCTTCCTGCTTGGCAGTGGTTTTTGTCTATATCTCTACTGCTTAAATACATATATATGTATCGTGACGTGTGTTTCATCGGTGTACGGGATACACCCCCCTCCCCCGCCCCGGCCTGCTACATTTACCGTGCGGCCATGCTGTGTGGATTATCAACTGACTTTGCGGGAAGTGAACTCCGGCGTCGCAGTCACGAGACCAAGGGGTTGAGACCCGCCGACGGGGTGAAATATAGAACATATATATGTGTGCCTATATATTTATATATATGTGTGTGTGTGTGTGTGTGTGACTCTTTTTTTCCCCACGGTAGGACATCGAGTTTCATTGAATCTTCGGCGTTGTACATCTGCAAAAACTTCGGAGACCTTAACGGCCCTTCCGTTCACCACAAGCGCTCTGCACTGCGGCAGGAGCTTGAGAGAGAGAGGGGGTGGCTCGTTGAAGTATCGTGACACTCCTCCTGGAGACCTGATTCGTGTATATTTATTATCCCAGTGTCAATAAAAGCCATTTTTGTGTCGATAAATATCTTAAGGGGTTATCCCCACTTGCGATTTTGAAAAAATCGATTTTTTTTATTGCATTTTTTTGAATTATAAGTATCTGAGAATATGTCCTGAAAATTTCAAGTCGATCCGAACAAAATTGACTGAGATATGAACGTTGAAAGAGAAGAATCCGTTGTGAAATTGAAACTTTAAGGATGTATGGCAGCTACTGCAGAGTCGTTACAGAACTGATTATGCAATTTGCAAAAATCGCATTTAAAGACTAAATAAAATAATTGTAATATTCATTAAAGCTAAAAAGGAGATTTACCACAGCTCAAAGTAAAACATGCGGTACAGAAAGAAGAATTTTCAATTTTTAACTGCAAATTTAGTTGTTGATTTGATGTATGTTTTCCCTGACGTTGTCGTGGTTACGACATACGAGCTAAAGAAATACGAAAACGGTCCCATTTAACTCGCAATATCTCGCAAAATATATGGGCACATGTCGATTTTTTATTTTTACCGTATCATGCATATTACAGCGATACCGCACAAAAGTTTTTTTTACAAAAGAGTACTCCGGAAATACCTTTTTTGCCAATGTAAAGGGAATTTTGGACGTACAGTCCTATGTTCCCCGTGTTAAATGACCCAACTTTGAATTCGTTTATTTCAGCATTCACGTGGGCAAATTTTGTTTTTTTAATCTCAAAAAGTTCTCGATATTTTCCTTTACAATATCAGTGAGTTTCAATTCGAACAGTAGTAAATGACTTAGTTGCCATACATCCTTAAACGCGTTTTTCTCAAAATGGCATTTCTGAAGTCGGTGACCAAGATTACTCGAACACTAATGAACCGATCTTCTTGAAATTTTACAGGCTTATTTAATACATAAAAATGTAGTCTTCAATCGTTCGATTTTTTTTCGAAAAAAAAAAATGGCCGTTTTATAGCCAAAAAACGGCCGTTTTTTTTTCGTTAAAATCGAACCATTAACTTTGACTGTCCGCCATTTTCTGAAAAATGAATATTTTTTAAAATCCTTCGATTAAAGACTAGTTTATACTTATATTTGACTAAAGCCATCCGCATTTTTTTTTCAGATGATCCACTTCGCCGCAATGTTGGTCACCGCAAACCGTGTATATAAAAACATTATTTCATTGACGGCCATTTGCCACTAAACAATGTAATATTTTTCAATAAAAAAATTACTGAAAGTTCTTCAAGATGTGTTCTTTAAGATGGTATATTGATCGATTAAAAAAGTTTTGTAGTTTTCTTTAAAAAAATTCATGAAAAAGGCCTTTTTTTTGCGCTACAAGTGGGGGTAACGCCTTAAATACGCAGGCGTATGGAATGTATAATTGTGATAACAATATTCGTCATAGTGATAGGAGCATCAATAATATAATGAACATAAGAGTAACCATGATAATTTTCATAATAATAACGGTTCTTGTTATCATTGTAAAATAATACACAATAGTATTCTGATGTTAATAATCATAACAATAAGGATCATTGTTATTATTATTCTAATATTAAAGATGATAATAATAATAATAATCTTCATAACAATATTAATTATTGTTATTATTATGGAATAATAAAAACCATTACTCTTAATAATTATCAACAATATAATTGTCATACCAATAAAAATTATTATTACTATTATACGATAGTTAAGGCCACTCTAGAGGCCGAAAAAATAAGCTTTTTGGGGATTTTTTTTCAGAAAAACTATAAAATAAATCGAGATTACAAAAATGGTGTTTATCATACATATCAGTGACGGTACACAATAATTTTTTCGAAGCGATTGATTTCCAGGGTCCACGGCCGGACAAGCGGCTCCTGTAATTTTTTAATTACAATGAGCCAATGAATTTGTTTCTATTATACATAATAACTGCTATGGAAGTACGTAGGGTTTTTCGATATATTTATTTTTGGCTAAATGGCGCACTTCTAAAGTGGAAAGTGAAAAATTTGCCTAAAAAATCGTCAGATAATTGTTAATAACAAATGAGCTGTGCAATATTTAAAAAAATCCTACGTACTTCCATAGACAATGTATTTTCAAGATATATTCAACATTTCAAGTGAATTGGTTCAAAATTGTCTGAGTTATGTTTCCGGCCAACTTAAAAAATGCAGTTTTGAGATAAACGCATTTGAAGTTTTGAGTAGCGAGCTGCGCACCAAGCGGCCTTGTACTAAAATTCGAAAACCGAGTACTCAGAGATTTTTCCCAGCCATAATCTTTTGGGACATCATTTTTGAGGTCCTCGGGGGCCATTAAAAAAACGATCGATTTTTCGAAAATTCAAGAGTAGCCCAACGCCTTAATTACAATTACTCTCACACACAATTCATTATATTTCTAATTTTAACAATGACAATAATAACGATCTTCATAGCAATAACAATCCTCATCATTATTGTTATACGAAAATAAAATAATTATTCTAATATGAAAAGAGGCTAATATTATTGATCTTCATATTAACAACGATGATCATTACTATAAATAAAAAAAATCATTATTCTAATATTAATCATGATAATAATAATATTGATATAATAGAATTTGAAAGTATCTCAAGATTCTGACGAATCATCCAAGAATTGTATGTATTCGTAATGTGCTGTATGCATATACGAGCCTGAAGAATCGGAAGATGTTTGCCTCACCTATACATATACACAGTCAGATACACGAACACACACGTATGCAGATACATATCGAAGTCGACGGATCGAGTGTTGGCGCGAAGTGAAGCCGTAAGACGATTCATCGGACACTCACAACGCAAAGAGAATGCGGAATGGGAGAGAGAGAGAAGAGTCTCGCGAAGAGGAAGAGACCTGGGCGACGAAGTGAAGAGGATGAGATAGACCTCCGGGTCTCGTATTCCTACTGCACGCATACACACACATCTATACCTATATGTGTATTTATAAACAGCCCTGGAGAAGAGCCGTGATTACCCCGCGAGTGTACGCGTCACCGAGGCGTAGGTACCGGGACGTCGACTATGCTCTCACTCGAGACTCAGCCAACCGTCAAGCCATTCATTAATGATGGAGAAGAACGAAGCAGGAGAGAGCGAGAGAGTCCACTCTCTCTCTCTCTCTTTCTCTCTCTCTTTCGCTCTCTGCGCAATATCACCTCCAATACTCTTCGAGACCATATTCTGTACCTCCATTATGTTCCAAAGAGCAGCCTCGTTGTTGGGGGCACTCGAGAGGAAATGATCACGTGCGAGGTGTTAGCCCGTATTGTATCCCCGAGCAACTCAACACGAGCCAAACTCGCGGTTAAGAGTCGACTTTATCATGCGCCGTTTCCCGAAAATTCGTCCGGTCGATCGGTCATCCACCGTCAACTGGGACTGACTGAGAAGTGTGGGCCAATAGATAATGGGATCGCAAAAGACATCAAGGGCATGCGAGGAAGCATTGGGAGAAGAAAGTAAAGGTTTGATAGCAGGCCACACGTTGACATGTTGACCTGCCAATGAACCATCATCGTAGGGTTACTGTAGAGTCATTAAGCATCGACCGATCTGAAGAGCGGATTGCCAATCGCTGCACGACTAGCGTCATCAATGATGACAATCTACATCCGGATTCAAGCTGCTCGTCTTTTTCGCGTGCTGGCTTCTCCACTAGCGAGGCCACCACACTCATTCCCATTCCGTGTCACTCGAGCCTGATCAACCCGAATGACGCGGAGGACAAAAGATCGGCGATGCCTTCATCACGGATGTACGTAGGGCGGATGTGTTCGCGGCGTGTTTCGAGTGTGGAGGCTGCGTTAGGGCGCGACAAAAAGGGCCGTCATGTGGCCCGTAGACACGTACATCGCCCTCTCGCAAGTTGAAACGAGAACTACTCGAGGCTGATAGAGCTGATCGTGCGGGATTAGGACAATGATGGCACTTGAACGATGCTCACCTGCCTATGTGGCTCGAACGATCATGGGCCCCTTTTTCCCCGGGCTTTTCACGTGTACATCATACCCACACGTATGTGCAGTCTTGCGCGAGCTTGTGGTTGCACAACAACTCGTTCCATCAAACTCCGCAACGTGCAGCTTACAATGACTGATAACGGCTGGAGACTCTCGACTCGCGCATTCATCTGATAGCACGTGGCAGTTGTTTCAACCGCGGTTTACAGCCAGTCGCAATCGATCGAAGCGTTTCGTTGAAGTGAACATATGAGCTCATTGAATACCAAACGGAAGCCCTGGTGGTGATGCCGGTGGGCCGAGACTCGAGCAACGTTTTATTTCATTCACCAACAAACCATTTCTCTCTTGGTGTAGTAGGTCTTGATGCCGTTTTGTAAAATGGACGCGAATGAGCGCGCCAGCAGTTGATGGCCCAGATCGTGTGCACCAATTTACAACTCCACAAGTCCAACAGGGTTCTCTGACAACGTGTATAATTGTGCGAGAACATCAAGAGAGAAAGCGAGAGAGAGAGAGAGAGAGAGAGAGAGAGAGAGAGAGAGAAAGAGAGAGAAACGTGTCCTCCGGATGCAGACTCCGCGTTATTTGTTCATCGTTACGGGATACTTTCACGTGGCATCGAATGTCACACGAGAGAGGCATCCCGCGTTCGAGATAACGCGAGCTTGATATGCATTATTATATTACCCGTGAATGTGATGGGTACGTGTGGCAGTAGTGCGATGCACAGCACATAATACTCGAAATCAGGCTGGCTATATCATATCGACAGATGCTTTCAATCGCTCGCAAATGACACACCGTGACTACCCACTCCGTGCGATTTCCGAGTACATCGCCGTTACCGCGATGCCTGTACACGACCATAGTGAGATGTGCGGGAGATGCAGTTGCGTGTACAACAAAACCTATCGGGACATTGAGTTCGATCAACGGACCTGGCGTATCGGTTTCGGAGTTTCCGCAATGGCCACCCACCCTTTTTCCACCTACAAAGCTCTTGACAACTGGCGTTCCAGAGATTCGTCACTTGTAACACGATAGCGAGCTGGGGGCTGACCGGTAGCAGCCACAGCGGCCAAAAGATGACGTTGGACCTGAGGCAGCTTTGGGTGAATGCCCCTTTCGACGGTGTTGAGGAACGAGTCTGCACTGACTCCGTTTGGCAGTGATCTGAGACCAAGAGTTCATGTAAACCGGCTTCATGATAGATTGGGAAGAACTGAAAGGTGATATCTTTCATCATTAGGCCTCGGTGTTATTACCGGCGAATGGATCCAGGCGAAGAAGTGGATGGTTGTCTGGTGTGCACGGGAAAACAATGCGACGATATGACTCGTAGTCTGGAACTCCTCTCCGACTGGCGTTCCGGTCTCCTTTTCTTAATTTCCATCTCCGTCTTGGAGCCCTCGGTTCCTCGGCGAATGATGCTGCAGAGGGCCCATGTCGGACGCGGCTATTTCTGAATCTTTAGTCGGTTTACAAGTAGCGGGGTCATGGGGCATCCCATAAAGAAGCATGACTTACATTGCTGCTATGTGGGAGCTACCCGGGTCTCCAATGCGAACGGCCGAGGAGAGCGCCCAGCATGCGCACCAACGAGCAGCGAAAGTTGGCCATCTATCTGCCACGTACTATTGCGTGGATGCCACCCCAACCAACCCGACTCTCGTAAGAGCCGCATGCCTTCCTGCTCCTCCTCCTCCTCTTCTCCGCGTTGTTTCGTACATAAAGTCCCTCGTCGCCTGCTTTTTTCGCTGCCGACACGGCCTCCGGGTTCGCCGGTCTCCTCCCCCTCGTTCTTTTATCCTACGTGCATTCTTACATAACTATGTTTGCTTCTGGAATGCCTCTTTCCACTTGCTCGTCGACGAAAGATCGGTATATGCTCGTCCTCCCTACCGTATAGACATAACACAAGTTAGGATTCGAGAAAATCCAGAGGGGTTAGCGCTCCAAAACTGCGGCAAACAATTCGGTAACGTCGGCGATTTTGCTTTATTCTGGTACAGAGGCCAGAACTCGGGTTTGAGGTGACCAAGCTAACTCAACGATCGAAACCCTGGACCATGGAATGCTAGCACGATCCCCAAAAACTCAGCAGAGGTTTTCATCAACATCCCAAAAGCTCAGGTTACTTTTTTGGGGTTAACGGATGGTAGACTGGTATGGTTCCTAAGAACCAGATTTGGGAACCATGCCAGTGTTCCCAAAAAGCAAACAAATTTTCACTGACATTCCAAAGGCTCTGATTACTTTTGGGGACACTGATTTTGGGGATCATGGTAGTCCGTCATCCGTCAGCCTCAAAAGTAACCAGAGCCTCTGGGACGTTACTGAAAAGCTCCGGTTACTTTTTAGGGATGACGGGCAGGGTAGCATGATACCCAAGCGTGTCCCTAAAAACCAGAGTGTTTAATCCACCGTTGTTAGCACCCTAGTTACTTTATGGAAACGGTCAATCTGTAGATGGTGCTATCCAATTCGATGAAGTCAGAGAATCATGCTGTACAACTCTCAAAAGATGTTTTTCTTGTCAACTTGACCTCGATACTCGATCCACACTAGCTCGATTGATTGCACCCTTGATCGGTTTTACATTCACGCTTCATTACACCTTATACCATCTTCTCAAGCAGCTCTTTTTCCTTCTTCCGGTTTCTGCTCAGAGCTGGGTGACTCTGTTGCATGGAAACCGCTTCGGTCTGTTCGCTGTACACCTATCGTTCGTTTTTGGTACGGGAGTGGTCGTCCGAACGGGCAATAAACGCGCACCAAAACGGCGACTGCTACGAGGAAGAAGAAACCACTTAATCAGGGACCCCGGACCTCGGCGGATCATTGAGGTCTAGCCGGCCAGCAGGCGGGGACCTCTGTATGCAGACGCCGCTCGCGAGTGTAGCAGTCGGTGTGTATCACTGTGAGCCTGACCTTCTGCGACCTCATCACGATTGCGCTGCGCTCGCCTGTTCCTCCATATACTCCTACTGATATATTTGTACCAAGGTGAACGTTCACGTAACTGCACTGCGCCTACCCTAGCACATCGACTCCGCTAATAACAACTTTGAGGCGGCAGTGCATCCGAGTAATATCCTTTTTGCGATAAGTTATCCACCTGGATACGTATTGGCTTGTGGGTGCGTAGGCGTCTAGTTATTGATCACAAATGCTACCGGCCAAGCCATCGTACCGCATTGCGGTCAATGACCAACGAGCTGGCTACCATCGATGTTACAGTCATCACGACAGCCCCCAATCGGACAAGTTTATCAGGAACCAACAGCTGATGAAGTTCACCAATGATGAACCGTGCATCAGCTTCCTTTTGGAAGACCGACCATTATACTTCATCACCAGTTTGGAAGCAGTTCGACTACCTCAAACGCCACATTTTTCGAGATCGCTTTTTCTAGGCTCTTCAGGTTTGGGCTCCTGCACTCCAGTTTTCCCTCGCATGGACACAGAGAGTTTGCAGTCCCGAATATCCGGAAAAAAGTTTACCGTTCTGCCTCTGCGTATAACTGGAATGTGTGGAAGGGACAAAAAAAGGATGATACTGGGGTATTCCTGTAGTAGTTTCGCACAGTCGTCTGTACAGGGTACTCGAGAGTTTGGGGACACATTGGCGGGCTTGGACCGCTGGACTTTCATTTCTCTCCGCGATCCCTTTTACTACTTTTTCAAGCTGTACGTATGGAACTGTAGACTGGAGCTTCTCAGTGTGCTGGACACCGGGCGTTCATCCCCGGCCTTCACCCCGACTCTCTTTTTCCACTAGCGCGCGCACACACACACGCACCCACCCATCCACCCACACTCACCCATATATGTAGGTCTTTTATCCCAAGAGCTCTTCAATGCGCAAAGTAGACGCGACCACACCAACAAACCCCTTGCGCGCGCATTGTGTACTTCGCCCTCTCTTTTTTTTCTCTTCCTCAGCGTTCCGCACCCGAGTCTCATTTCTCTCCCTCTCTCTCTCTCTCGTTCTCTCTCTCTCTCTCTCTCTCGCTCTCTCTCTCGCTCTCTCTCGCTCTCTCTCTCCTTCTAATGCCTCTTTTACTTTTTCGCCCTTTTTTCTCTTCATCATTTCTCTCGTCCTCACTTTCCAAACGCGCTCCAGCCACATAAATTTTGTCCGGTAGGTACTCTGTCGAACGTAATAAAATATCGCGCCTGTATCGTAAATTCCCTCGGCATATTTTCACCCGAATACTTCGCGATCTATCCAGCACCAACCGCCCCCACGGGCGCGAGATAATCAGTTTTTTTGCCCCCCCTTCTCTCTCGTGAACGAGATGATTTTACGGTGCGCGCACTCTTCGCTGCTTTTCCATTATGTTTTCTTGCTCCCCCGGTCAATAGTGCAATATCGGCTTGATTTAGTGTCAAGGCTTCGATTGAAATTCAGCTCATCCTCTCTAATTGGTACTAGGACAACAAATGGTATCGTTCATGTCAGAAGTATTTTGCATCGAAAAATAAAAATGGCCTGTCTAGCCTACCTGCCGGACCAACTGCGGTGTCTTCAGGCCAAACTGATCGGAATGAATTTTGGATTTTGGGTCCAATCGAGCAGCACGTTCACCGACAAACAATTGTAGGGCTGGAGAAAAGTGTGACTGGAGATTCCGTGACAACCAAGCAATCATCCAACAGGACCTTGCCCAATCCATCAGAACAAATAGCTAATATTCGCCAACATCTGTTCACCCAATCAGTTACCATCAAACTTTTCAATTTGGTACATCATTGCCGATGCACTCAGCGTTTTTTTTTTCGTCAACTTTCAGCAGACGCGAATGCACGACATTCGCATAATAGATGGCAAACGTGTGTGTGTGTGTGTGTGTATTATTCGTGCCACATTGCGCGATAGGAATAGTGAAGAGAGCCGCACCACATAGAGGTTTGAGGGCAGAAGACAACGAGGACGAATCCATCATCTCTGCGCTGGATGAGACTGAAAGGCTTTCGTCGTTGTGCACAGAGCACCCCAACTGTGTTCAACCGCACTACATTCAACACCACCACCCCACACGACGCCAGAGTCCCAGTGATGTGTTTTGTCACCGTCGCTGCATGTATAGCTGGTTGGAACTGTTGTGGGTGCTTTTGGCGCGGGCGAACCGCTCGCACTTTGTGTAATTGTGGCCGTGGCCCCCCCGCCTGTGGCCCGGAACCCTCTAGTTCCGAAAACCACCCCTTTATCTACCACTCTCTCCCTCCCTCCCTCTCTCTCTCTCTCTCACTCTCTTTCTATCTCCCTCCGTACTTTAATACGAAGTTTCACAGTCGCTTGAAGTACAACGTGCCCGAAGAAAAGAACTCTCGACGGACACAAACGTACCCTAAATGAAGAAAGAAAAAGCGACAGCGAGGAAGATCAGAAACGGAGGCATCCCACATCCGATTGCACGGAGTAAAAAAATTGTCAGCTTGCACCTTTTGAGGGATGAAATAGAAGAACGTAGTGGGAAAGACGAATTAGTGAAGAAGTCAAGTATGTTCATCGATACAGTCCATTTTATCAGCGAGGAATCCAGAAACAATTTCATCCCTAGCTGACAGCATGACTGCCAATACTAATGAAACAGTAGCCTACATTCGAATGGATAGTGGATCCGCGAAATGCCACCGAGGCTTGTCCAGGTAATGTCCATTGGCAATCAAACCAAGGTAACCTCGAACAACAATCTTTCTTCGTCTTCCCAATTTGATTGAGGGCTGCTGAGGGGGTGATTGAACCCAGCCAAAGGAAACAATGATCTCCGGCTGGACCGCACTCCTTCAGCTGAAGCGAAGTCCAGTCGTTGCCAGGTAGCACCCAATAGAAGACCATTGTCCCTTTCCTTAGAGCGCTACAGGCCGTCATTTTCAAGAACCTACCAGCTCTCATCTCCGGCCTCAACTCGCCAAGTTTGCTCCAGTTTTCCGGCTCTGTATTCGCGTGTGTGCGTGTTATTGTATCCGCTGCCACCGCCTCGCATTGTTTTTCACTTCTTTCGGAGTTCGGAAACCGGAACGGGGTACTCCGCAACTGTATGGAGGCAGTCGGAATCCTCCGCATGAATGGCAGAAACACCTTGTCTCCTGGTGTGCAAGTAGAGCTCTTCATCAGCAACCACTCTGCAGATGTTGGGTCCACATCTCTCTCTCCTCTGTGCAGATGATCATACGAGGATCTTGTACCGCTGATCAAAGCCAGAAAGAGCTGTCGGGACTCGATGACGACAACGGTCATCACGAAGATTAGAATGGAGGCATTGTAAGACCGAGAATAAAAGTCGGTTGCATACCTAGCTACTTTTCCATCTACCACACAGTGAATTGGACCAGTAAAAAAACTGATTTTACCCGACCACCGGTGCGCGAATTCCTTCACCGATCACCGCATCTTCCTCGGTCAGGCTTTTTCACGCGCCACAAGCTTCCAATCAGCTCCTCCGAGGATGCTGTACACAGGCCATCATCGGAGGTTACAGATGAGACGAGCACGGCTCCTCCGCTCCCCGAAGAGGAAAATGAGGAAGA
This sequence comes from Ophion slaviceki, assembly GCA_944452715.1. NCBI lineage: Eukaryota > Metazoa > Arthropoda > Insecta > Hymenoptera > Ichneumonidae > Ophion > Ophion slaviceki. Next base: position 46,849,166 of record OX101789.1, on the reverse strand, counting down.
ATCAGAAGAGCGAGCCCAATAACCAACTGGCAGGAACTCCCTCGCTCGCCTGCTTCATCCTCCAGTCCAATGTGGGCCCGCTAGAAGGAGCGTCAGATTATCCTGCGCACACATACACGTACTCGCAAGGGAATAAGCTACCAGAGAGATGAGGAAGCCTCGCCGCGTATGGCCTGCTGGATATGTGGTGATGGTGGTGCACCCGGGGTGCCGGACGTCTCGTAAGGATCGAGCACCCGGGAATACCGAGGATATGAGGATAGTCGTCGTGACAGGCCAAGGATCCTGCCTCGGGCGCAGACGTGCAATTAACCGCGGGCTATATACCTACAGCAATGTGAACAGTTCTCTTTCTCTCTCGCTCTTTCATTCTATGACCATCCTTCATCTTCTTTCTCTTCCTCCATGGACTTTCCTCTTCTTTTTCTCTTCGGATACTCCTCTCTATGTCTCTCTCTCTCTCTCTCTCTATCCCTCTCGCCCCAGAGAGAAACGCCAGTCCACTATACCCGTAGATCCTCGCGTTGAGAGACCCTGATGATGATGATGATGATGATGACGATGATGAGAGAAAGAGACGCCCCGTATACATCGCTGGTGGAGCGAAGTTCGCGCAGAATCTCGACGACTACGACGACGAAGATGAGGTGAAAGACGAGGAGGGCGTTAGCCCGAAGAGGGTGGAGGGGGGAGGGAGCGAGGACACGATATTCCACCATAAAATCTCTTGCACGCGGACGCTCTCTTGACTCGCGCGGCTCATCCTCCGCGACTCGAGAGCACGCGCGCGAGACCGCTCCACCACGTCAAAAGTTATACGACCACGTTACTATTAAATACGTCAAAGACCGTATGTTTATTGCATATTGGATGCCGGCCCGTACACTCTTTGCTCTTCGCCAAGACACTGCCGATATAACGTAGACCTACCCAACCCAATCCGGATTGTTGTACCTTGTGTAATATTATGGATATATATATATATATGCGTATGTGTGTGTATATTAGCACTCAGCCTGACTTCCTCCGTGACATCAGGAACTTAATTGAAGCAATGTTTATTCCTTCAAAATTTTGTTGTATTCTTATACCTCTTCTTTTATTTTCCTAGCGCTGAGTCTCGATTTTTGATAGCCTATGTGATGTTATGCATATATTACAAGCTTTTATTTAAGTTGACTTCAAAACGGAAAATCGATATTCACCCATTTCTGGACTACTTAGAGCTTCGACATTTTACAAACATGCATCTAAGCGGTGACAATGCATGATTCAACTAAAAAAAATTGAACTGTGAGATGCTAACAGGAAAGAGACCTTGCAATAATGAAGCGTTGGCAGAAATGAACAGAATGGGAAATATTGAAAAGTGCTTTACTACGTGGAAAGTGCATGAGAAAATATGAATTGGCTCTAAGTGCTCTCGGAGCGTACAATCGTTAGAAAAAGTCCAATAAGTAAAATAAGTTAAGGCGTTACCCCCACTTGTAGCGCAAAAAAGGCCTTATTCATGAATTTTTTAAAAGAAAACTACAAAATTTTTTTAATCGATCAATATACCATCTTAAAGAACACATCTTGAAGAACTTCCAGTAATTTTTTTCTTGAAAAATATTGCATTGTTTAGTGGCAAATGGCCGTCAATGAAATAATGTTTTTATATACACGGTTTGCGGTGACCAACATTGCGGCGAAGTGGATCATCTGAAAAAAAAATGCGGATGGATTTAGTTAAATATAAGTATAAACTAGTCTTTAATCGAAGGATTTTAAAAAATATTCATTTTTCACAAAATGGCGGACAGTCAAAGTTAATGGTTCGATTTTAACGAAAAAAAACGGCCGTTATTTGGCTATAAAACGGCCATTTAAAAAAAAATCGAACGATTAAAGACTACATTTTTATGTATTAAATAAGCCTGCAAAATTTCAAGAAGATCGGTTCATTAGTGTTCGAGTAATCTTGGTCACCGACTTCAGAAATGCCATTTTGAGAAAAACGCGTTTAAAGTTTCAATTTCAGTTTACACGAAAAAAATATTTTTTTTGTAAACTTAGAGTCATCTATTCCGGGCATAAAAAAAACTGCACTTCAAAAAAATGCAATAAAAAAAAATTGATTTTTTCAAAATCGCAAGTGGGAGTAACCCCTTAACCTCGAAATAAATGTATGTCTACTGTTTCCACGTGAGGCACATGTCTCGATTCAGCGCTGGACACATGTGCTCGACAACTTAAGTTTAGAAAATCGCGATGACGTTCCATGACCGTGATTTACGTAAAAATATATTTTTATTTGGTGATGCTGATTCACAAATAATTGGAAGCAAATTGCCTTCAAAATTGCAGGTGTTAAAAGAACTTTATTATAGGGGAGACCGGGGCAAAATGGTATAGCGGGGCATAATGGGACCGGGGCAAATTGGGATCGGGGCAAAACGGGTTTGGGGCAAAATGGAATAGTGAAAATCAACACTGCTGGAAAATACGTCATTGGGGCAAAACGGGACTGGGGCAAAATGGGCCCGAAAAAATCAGGCTCCTCAGAAAGAGGCGGTTGGGGCAAAACGGGAGCGGGGCAAAATGGGACAGTGGAATAATTCGATGCAGAAACGAAAGAAATGCAGGGGTAAAAAACGAGGGGTAATAAATGAGTGAAAACAGGTTTTATTGAATGTTACACGATATTTGGGTCACACTCTACTTACGATACTATAATTTAACGGTGGCAATGTTTAATTTTTATTGCTTGTTTAACTAAGCTAATTTTTATCGGCACAATTGTCGCAAACGGACTCGATTAAGTTATCGTCAGCAGGGGCACATGAATAGTGGGCCCATTTGTTATTAAAGTTTGTTAAACAATTGTTTTTGATTCTGCGGTCAGAACTGTACCTAACTTGACGTAAATTGTTGTTTGAGCCTTCTTATTCGATTGGTACAATTTCTTTGTCGTTATTAATTATTTAAATAATCAAGTAATTTTTATAATCTGACGCGTGCAATTTATGTTTTTTTTTGTTTTTGTCTTTCTTTGTTTTTTTTTTAATTTATTTTCTGCCAACTGCACGTTACTGATACTGATTTTCAAGCCATTGATGAAAATCTAACTCTTGTCAATTTTTACGTAAATTGTTTTATGAAACTAGGACCGCCGCTCCCCATGAAATCGACGGATATGTGTCGACAAATATATCGGTCAGTCCGTATTATCTGCGTATATGTGGACTGAAACAAACCACAAGCACCATTTAGATTAGATTATGTTTCAACAGCTCTTTCATAGAGCCGAAGCATGAATTTTCCTGTCATCCCATTTTGCCCCAAATTCAGCGGGCTGCGACACTTCATTTTTGTGTGTCCCATTTTGCCCCTATCCCATTTTGCCCCAAATCAAGCACCAAGAAACTTCATTTTTTGCTATCCCATTATGCCCCGATCCCATTATGCCCCAGTGCCGTTTTGCCCCGGTACCGTTTTGCCCCGCTATACCATTTTGCCCCGGTCTCCCCTAATACTCTGGTTCTAAAATTAATGATACATGAAAGTGCCACAATAACTGCCAAAGAAGTGTTTGTATTTTGGGATAAAGCCGGTATACCGGTACAAACTTTGCCAGAATGCATAAAAAAAATCAAAAAGTTACATGCACGCTGCAATCTATTGCAAAAACGTGCTGGAAAAAAAATCATTTTTTCATATAAAAATTCGACAGCTCGGTGGGGTGGGTTAGAATTATTGGACAAAGTTTCGCTAGCGGCCAATTTTTTTTCTATATATGTTGATTACTTTTGAGAAACAATACCAAAGAATTTACAACATCACCAAATTAAGAACCACCCTAATATATATATATATATTTAAATAATATATTAAATAATATATAATTAGCCGACGATTTTTTAGGCAATTTCTTGAAAAGTGAAAAATTTGCCTAAAAATCGTCAGATAATTGTTAATAACAAATGAACTATGCAATATAAAAAAAATCCTACGTACTTCCATAGACAATGTATTTTTCAACATATGTTCAACATTCCAAGTGAATCGGGTGAAAATTCTCTGACTTATGTTTCCGACCAACTCAAAAAATGCAGTTTTTAGATAAACGCTGCACAGCCGCAATTTTGAAATTAATCGCTTCAAAAAAATTACTGTATGCAGTCACTGATATGTATGATAAACACCCTTTTTGTAATCTCGATTTATTTTGTAGTTTTTCTGAGAAAAAAAAATCACCAAAAAGCCTATTTTTTCGACCTCTAGAGTGGCCTAAGGCCTTAAGAAACACATGGCCATCTTATATTGATATAATTTCATTTGCAAAGTTTTTTATGCAGCTTTTTGAAATGGCTTTCTGCTCTACGTTTTTTATTATTAAATATTTCTTGTTTTGTAGTGACTTGCTAGTATATTAGTGGTTGGCGTGTGTTTTCCTTTTGTTTTCGAGGTTCCTTCTTTTTTCGTATTGAGGTCAAATTTCTTGAATCTTCTTGTATCGAGATAAAATTTGAAGAAACCTGGTTAGAAATGGGCCAATACTCAGATGGGTGACAGATAGATACACACACACACGTATATATATATATATATCGGTAATCCGTGTAACAGCAACCAAGAGAGAGGTAGCGGAGGTTACAGCGGCGGGGAGCAGGGCGGGGGCAGTGAACGAAGGAGAGCCAGGAAGAGATTCATCGATGAAATCGGGCTCAGGAAGCGGAAAACGAGGGGAAGCCAACGAAATTGGAAACGCGCGTTGAAACCTCCCTCGAACACATACACGTACACGTACACGAGCATTATTGTACGCGTTCGATCTTGGTGTAGCTATCGCAACAAGGGCGAGGTGGACGTTGTGAATCGGGTGTGAGTGACCGCGACGTGGGTGGGGTGGCACGGGCCGCGAACACGGGCCAAAGGGATACGATATGGGGACGCTCTTTTATTACATATTCAGGATTTCAGGCTGTTCGTCAAAGATACGGTGAATTATGCATGGCCAGTCGACGCTACATCATATATATATATATATATACATATGTATGTGTGTATATGACGGACCCAAAAAAAATTGAAATTTTATTTTTTTAAATTTTTATTGGAAATGTTGTTGAGGATGACAAGAAATCAGTGCAGACCAAATTTTAGCCCTTTATATTAATATTCAGAGGTCCTTCATCGCGATTTTCTTTTTCCCATTCATTTAACATGGTGAAAGTTTTGTTTGGCGCTTCTGAGCTTTATAACTCGCCTACTGATAAACACAGGGAAACGCCCTAGAATAATGTTTATAGAAAATTTTACGCTCTACAAAAAAGGTCCTGAGTCTTCATACGATAAAATCACTCGTTCAAATTTTATCCAACATTCAAGTTGAATTGATGATAAATTTCATGATTTTGTGAGATTTTTGGACTTTTGTGACCAAATTATTATTTTTTTTTTGTTTTTTGTTCTGATTCATTTTGGATAGTATTGTATTCTTTTTAAATTATTCCCTAGATATTTATTTATCATGCTATGGGGATTGAATTCGGTTTAAGAATAGATTTTTGTACTAGTGTACTTTTAAATAACAATAAATTTAACGGGAGATATACACCTAGATGGTCGAGGTCGAGGATTTAGAAGCTATGAACATTCAGTCGACCGTAGAAGACCTACACTATGGGCCTGGTATCGATGATTCCATGTAAGTTGACAAATTTCATGATTTATTCATTCCCAAATTTTCAAACGCGTTTTTCTCAAAACCACGTTTTTCAAATCGGTACCCAAAATTTCTCGAAAACCAATGAACCGATTGCCTTGAGGTTTTTTGTGGTTATTCTATACACCATTATCTAGTACTTGTCATAGGATTTTTTGTTCCGTTACTTAGTTTTTGTTTTATAGGCAAAATAATAACTAATTTTTGACCCAAAAATCACTATTTATGTTCAAACGTCCGCCATTTTGTCATAAATCGATATTTTCAAAATCGGCTATGACAAGTACTAGATTGTAGTATCTAATTTAATAATCTTTTTGGTTTTTTTTTCAGATGATTTTTGAAGAAACGCCAGTGGGTACCGAATACGCAGATTTTTTTGCGACGCTCCAACGATCATACAATATCCTTGTATATTTTTGATATTTTTAAATAAAGAAAATTAAACATATTTTTGAATGTATATACTTTTAGATAATTAAAACCCCAATCCAAAATTTCAAATAGTTTTTCTTGAAAAAATTCACAAAAATGATCTTTTTTCCGGCTCCTAGGTGTATATCTCCCCTTAAATCTATTAGGAATTTTCGAAACTATATAGGGAATAATTTGAAAAGGATACAATACTTTTTCAGATGGATCAGAAAAAATATTAAAAATCAATAATTTCGTTGTAAAAGTCCAAAAATCTCACAAAATCATGAAATTTATCATAGATTCAACTTTGACGTTGAATAAAATTCGAACGAGTGAATTTATCGTATGCGGGCTGAGGTCCTTTTTTGTAAAGCGTTAAATTTCCTATAAATAATATTTTTGGACGTTTCCGTCTGTTTACCCGTAGGCGAGTTATAAAGCTGAGAAGCAGCAAACAAAACTTTGACCATGTTAAATGAATGGGATATAGTAATTCTCTATTCGTGGGTGATTTTCGCTCCACAAATTCTTCGATTTCCGACCCAATCAGATAATCTTCGGCACTTTCACTATTTTCCAAACCTACGAGCATTTTTTACATTTTTATTTTTACGTGTACTGTGACGTACCTCAATACAGCAACTACTGGAAACAGTCAAATGAATCGCGAAAATAACTCACGGACAGTCAGAGAAACAAAGGTGCAGTAGCCTCAACAGCGGTTTGTAACTCTCGAATCCGTATGACTTTGTTTTCTTACTCCAAAACAACATATATTACTCCAAAAAAAGACGCATGCTTGTTAGACGTTCAGGGATGTAAACACCGTGTTCTTGTTCATCAAGTGGTTGATATAATTTTCACAACCGAATTACATATATTGATTCTTAATCTGCAAATACAAATTGTTTATGGTAAAAAAAAATATTTAAATAAAAATTGTGTATTTTTACAGAAAAAATGAAATCAAGACTTACATTGGTTCACGCACTAACATTTTCTGCATCGAGATAAAAAAAATTAATACTCCGATAATTATGAAAAAAAAAACATGAAAACGGCGATTGAGCACGAACTAATAAATTGTTTAGAAGCCTCAAATTTTGCAAAACTTTCTTTTTCTTAACATACTTCAATTTTCCGTTGAGAAAAAAAAATGGATTTTTTTAACCACCCTACTATATATATGTATATGTTCACTTGGCGGTTTTGGTGCTTCGTGGTTTTCCTTCCTTTTTTCAGCTCGTGTGCGCACCTGTGTACATACTGCATACGTAATACATAAATATGTGTATTATGCGCAGATATATAATCCTTTTCTTACCATAAACCCCATCCGGTAGCGTCTCGGACGTGTTTGCAACTGGCTATGTTAGGGATATAATACACACACACATACATATATATATATATACACATATACACGCATGCGTACACAAAATTGCGGACCTCAACCCTGTGCGCGACAAAGTGATAGATCACCATGTCAATTTTATCGAGACCCGTAATCGATACCTCGGACTATCTTTATCGCTCGAAACATACCGTATTATAATATTGCATATATCTATATATAAATATATATACATATAAAAGAGCTTCCAAGCTACAATCTGGCGATTTATCCGAGTCACTCAAACATTCTATAAACAACGATTCCTGGCGAGGCGCGCTACCACCTCGTGACTGAGCAATTGTGTCCAGCGATGTGTTACGATCTCATATATATGCATATATATATATATATATATATATATATATATATATATATATGTATATATGTATATATATATATATATTTATATACACACACATAATTTTGAATAAGAAATAATTTTTTTCGTTAAATTCAGCATAAATTAAAAATAAACCGTTTGAGGCCTGTCGAAACCGAATTGAAAATCACAAAATCATTAATAGCATTATTGGAGATGGAAATGATAAAAGTCTTCGCAAAAAAAATATGATTAAATCGAAAAAAAAAATAAAAGAAAAAATGGGCCCACGATGAGACTAGTATTAAAAGTCATAGAATGGGTCACTCTATTTTAGAGAATTTTTTGAAAAAAAAATAAAAATGGTTTTCATCTAAAAGAAATAGTTTTCACTTTAGAAGCCCAAAAATGTTGCCATCGATAATTGATGATTGTTTCATATTTTTTAACGAACGTATGCTTCAAATGAAAAAAAGTGATATATCGACATTTGACGAAATCTCAATTAGTTCCGGAGTTATGAGCGTTTAAACGTTTCCAAAATATCCGAAATCGAGATTTTTTGGAAAATTATAACTCCTAAAAGAGAAGAGAAAAAAATCTAAAAATTGGCGTGGATATTCCTTACATAGAGTACAACTTTACAAAAAAAAATCAAGAAAACAAAAAATGGCCGGGGTCACGGGCTAGGTGAAATGGCGTGGAATGCCTCAAATACTATTCTCATATAAATTATTATTTCGACTATTGGTAAAGAATTAAATCCATTGAGACCCTGCATTTGAATTTCCTCTATCGCGAGCATAACGAATTCGATCGGTCTTCTTTCGCGCTGGGGAATTTCGTATGAATATTTATGCGAGGAAAAAAATGAGCATTTTTATTTTCCCTCCGATGAAACGTGATGGCGTTCGATGTTCGGCCATGCAGGAAACGGACGGATTATCACTTTGAGCGGCGCATCACCATATAATTTTCGATGGGTCAAGCGCGAGCAGGAAAATTCTCGCGTTACATGTCTGTGTTCGAATAAATAAATAAATAAATAAATAATGAAAGAAATGAACAATAAACGCGTAGAAATAAGGGGAACGAGCAGGCCCCCGGCCGTGTCCGTCAAAGAATCGAACGTCGATAACAATCGCGTGTCTGATTTGTTTAATTCGTCGATTGGAGATCGGCGTTACAGATTCTTCGGCGTAAAGGATGCGTACGGGACGCGGGGATTTATTATGCAAAATCCGAAAACCGGGCCGGTCGTGAGAAATTCCTGCCGTGTCTCGTCCCGACGAAATTTTTCCGAAAGAGAGAGAGAGAGGGGGGAGAGAGAGAGAGAGAGAGAGAGAGAGAGAGAGAGAGAGAGAGAGAGAGAGAGAGAGAGATCGGAATATAAGTGAGATTCGAAAAGAAAGAAAAGATTTTTATGCCGCGCGTATATGCTCACTCTCGAAGTAGATCGAGGAAGCACGAACGAGCAGTGCAAGGATAAGGATCAATCGAGCCGTCGAGGCTCGATCTTGATGCCAACCTGACGAGGGTCAACGACGTTATAAACCTTATTGCTTTCTCGTATTTACTGGCTCTCTCGATATACATTTATATACAGGGTGTCCCTCTTATCTCTGCCACTCGAAATAACTCGTTAATTATCGACGTCACAAAAAAATGCTCCAGACAAAAGTTGTACGGTGTGGAGGTGGCCATCAAATGCGACTAATTTTTTTTTCGGTGGAGGCGCTGACGTACAGTGAAGGTCACCTTCACTTTTTTAAATGGAATGGTACATTTTTTTCAACCCACTTGTGGAGCACCTCAAGCCGCATAAAAAACATTAGGGGGTCAAAGTAGTTCAAAGTCATTCAAGGTCACCTATCAAAATGAAATACAAATCCAAATATCTCGGATCACTACCAAATATTTGGAAGTGGAGGTCACAGTGAAGGTCACCTTCACTTTTTGTAAATGGAATGAAGGTGAAGGTCACCTCCACTTTTTTCAAATGAAATGGTACACTTTTTTCAACCCACTTGTGGAGCACCTCATGCGGCATAAAAGACATTAGGGAGTCAAAGTCGTTCAAGGTTATTCAAGGCCACCCATTAAAATGGCATGCTAATCTAAATATCTCGGATCACTCCCAAATATTTGGTAGTGATCCGAGATATTTAGATTTGTATCGTCGATACTGACCTTGAATGACCTTGAGCGACTTTCACCCCCGAATGTTTTTAATGCGGCTTGAGGTGCTCCACAGGACGGTTGAAAAAAATGTACCATTCCGTTTAACAAAGTAGAAGTTGACCTTCACTGTGCGTCAGCGCCTCCGCTGAAATAAAAAAGTTGGTCGCATTTGATGGCACCCTTCACACCGTACAACTTTTGTCTGAAACATTTTTTTGTGACGTCGATAATGGCTGAGTTATTTCAGGTGGCGGAGGTAAAAGGGATACCCTGTATATGTAAATAATATCTATATAAGGGAATAATAATTATTTTCGAATCATTTTACATTGAAATAAATTCTTGTAGAAAATAATTTTTTATGCAATATAAAATTCCGATAAAATATCACAATTGAATAAAATATCACAATATCTTGATTGAAATAATGAAAAAATAAAAATATGTATTTAAAATACCTACTTTCAAAAAAATATGAGCTATAGATAAATATATAGGTATAAAAGTTGTGACATTTCAATAATTCGTAACAATATAATATTTGATTACGAAATTTTATGTAGCACCTAAATATTAATAAAACGTCTCGAGGATGTGAGAAACAACAATTTTATATGAGAATTCATTACAATATGAAATAATTCTTAAATTATAATAATTATTGTATATGTGTGTGTGTGTGTGTGTGTATATATATATATATATATATATATATATATATATATATATATATATATATATATATAATTTGAGAATCATTTTATATTAAAAAAAAATTTCATATAAAATGATCATCAACGTATCCCCGAGACGTTTCACTAAAATTCAATTGCAACATAAATTATCCAAATTCCCTATTGTTTTGTAGCAAATTTTAAAAACAGTAGAAATGTTTAATTGAATTTATTTGATGCTGCAATATGATATGGATGATTTATCAGCATATTGGCGGATTTCGAAAGAATTTCGATTGACATCTCGAGAAACAACGAAAAGGATTTTACCCTACAAATAAAGCTTCTCCTGAGAGAGGGCGAAAAAAGATCTCACGGGATCTTTCAAGGTGCGTGCCATCGTCGTGGTGTGCCGCGACCCGACAGCCATTATCACGGCACGGACGAGAATTAATTTTGACGACTGTCCTGCCTCAGGATCCCCATGAATAACAATACAGTGTGTGAACCAGGCTCGCTTCTGCGTATGCGTGTGTCGCAAGATCATTACATTCGCGGCGAGTGGCCGCGAAGCTACATTAGCTTTCGGCTTCAGCCTCGCTTATGCAAATCTTCGGAGCATCTGTTTTCCGCGCTTCCGAGAGAGAGACGGAGAGAGCCAGAGAGAGAGAGAGAGATAGGTATTTATTTAATAGTAAATATCCATTATTTATAATAATTTATTATAAGTATTATGAGTATTGTATGTAAAGTTATTATAAGTATTATAAGTATTATAAGTAAATATCCATTATTTATAATAATTTATTATTCTATTTATTAGAGAGTTTAATTCGATTTATTTTGTTCATTTTATTTATTTTATTTATTCGATAACTTATTTAATAGAGAGAGAGAGAGAGAGAGAGAGAGAGAGAGAGAGAGGAAGAGAAAGAGAGAATCCAGGAGTCCTGGCTCTTTTCTGCCTTTCGTCTTTATGCAGAACATAACCGCGTGACCGCACACTGACCAGCCGTTTGGAAACCAAGAACTTGCGCTCTTTTCCTTTTTATTATATCACTCTTCGTCTCTTTACCCAACTCTCTTTCTCTATTTACAGACACACACACACACACATATGTAGTTGAGAAAACTACATTAGTGTCGCGCATGATGACATCAGAGAAACACCGCACGCGATCTCTCATCTCCTTCCCGTGAGATCGACCTCCCTACCTTTGTCCCTCTTTCTCATCCTCTGCCTCTCTCTCTCTCTCTCTATTTTACTTTCCCTCTAAACACACACACATACATTTATATTCACACACACACACACACACATATATATATATATATATATATATATACACACACACACACACATATGTGTATGTATATATGTATATACACATATATGAATGTAGTAAAGGAGTACATATAAGTTCACCAAGTTCAGACAGATGCGAGCACAGCGAGAGATCCGCGCTAACGAGAACAATTAGGAGTTCCACTTTGCTCTAGCCGGGCGTCCCTCGTTCCCTCTAAAAATAACACACACGACCACTTAATGCTCTCGGTCTTGTCATAACTCTTGACGCAGATGCGCGAGCTTGAGATCACGAAAGTTTTATATATATACCCCCTTATATATATATATATATATAGACATAAATATAAAAATAAATAAAAATTATGTTACTATCCACAAACGTATCCGTCATTGTCTCAAGGCGACTTCGTTCTCGTGGCTCCTCGGTCCAAACTCACGTACATGCACATTGTCCACGTACATGTGTGTGTGTGTGTGTGTGTGTGTGCGTGTGTGGCTTTCGTTTTCTCGATTTGTCATCCAGCGAATCGGTATCAATTCCTTTCCGCCCATCTATTCTCCCCACACTTGTTCTCCAATGTTGATTGATACATACGCGTGCAATCATCGGCAAAACGTTTTAATAGACACGTCTATCCACGACTCGTCGACCCTGTTACATGGATTATTTGCTATGCGTGGAATCTCGCGTAAAAAAATTTAATTTCCTACACTATATTTCACACGCGATAAACGTCGCGTCGTGGAGATCTTCGTACGCGCGGGCGCGCGTCTGCCCGCGAATATATGAAGAATAAACGGAGGTAAAGTATCGAGCGATTCGTATGTGTAATTGGGTACGCGGGACCGTAGCGCGAAGACGTGCCGAGACGGAGACCAATTTATCTCGATGAAATCACCGCGTGCCGTATATATATATATATATATATATATATATATATATATATATATATATATATATACACACACAAGGTGTCCCAGAACTGAACGCGTTCCCTGAAATGAGGGGGTAGGGAGTGAAATTCTGAGTCAATTGATATAAGCATGTGTGGGTCTCAGATCAACCCCTGAATTATTATTAATTTTTAAAGGCAGGCACACCTGATTGGCCCGCTTTTAAAAATTAATAATAATTCAGGGGTTGATCCAAGACCCACACATGCTTATATCAATCGACTCAGAATTTCACCCCCAACCCCCTCATTTCAGGGAATGCATTCAGTTCTGGGACACCCTGTATATACAGGGGATCCTGTTTTAAATGGACAGTCCTGAAACAGTCGGTAGTTTAGATCATGTCCTACTATATACTGGAATTTCCATTTAATAAAAGACCCACGGTTTTTTTTCTTGACACGGTTTAAAAAAAAATACTCTTGGTTATTTTGAGCTCAAAAGTTAAGGAAACTTAAGGGAGACTTTGTCTTTGGAGTGCCATATTTCAGGTGTTTACATTTTATTTTTTTTAAAGGAAACGAGTAAAGCTTTTTGAGTGTGGTTTTTTTCTTGCTTTTATTCATGATATACAGAACATTAAATTTTTTTTTACAAAAAACCAAAATGGCGGCCTTTGCAGCTTCGCGAAAACAGGTCCTCAAATCGCGGGAGGTAAACGGCTGACATCACTGCCCCCTCTTTGTTGATCTGAAACACAAATTCAAAGCATATTATCAATCTGTGACCCTTTGGTCATGGAATGACGGATGGGTTTTTCGTTTAGTACAAATTTCGGAAAATGGCGGCCATTTTAAAAAATTCGAATTTTCGCGTTTATTTTCGGATAAAAAAATAAATAATAAATGCAAAAATGTATCTATCGAAAAAACGATCCGTCATTCCGGGAAGACATATTTTCTGAGTATGCTCTCCAAATTTCAGGTCGATATGTTAATTACAGCGGTCAGGAGAATGTCAGCCATTTTTAAAAACGTGTTTTCGAGAAAAACGCGTTTAAAGTTTTGTAATGTGTTTACACAAATATGTTTATAATTACCGCTAATCGGCAATGCCTGGTCCATAGAGGGATCCCTCCTCTTCTTCTAGCTGCTCATGTTGAGCCGCTAACATCTCCCGCTGCTTTCAAGGACAAAGTCTCCGTCAATGAAAAAAGATCTTATGCAGAATTTGCGTACAAACCAATTCGAACATCTGACTTTGGTCAGATGATCCTGCGGTGTAAAAAAAATGTACTATGCATATCGTGCCAATCACACAAAAAAGTTGCTGAGTTATTGTCGATTCATATTATGTGTACAAATGGTATGCGAAAAACCAAAAGCACATGAATTTTTTTTTTTTTTTTTTTTTTTTTTTTTTTTTTTTAAAAAATAACATTAAGCCAAAAAACTCCGAGGACCGTGGAACTTTTGCAAAACTGAAATTCCAGCATATAGTAGGACATGATCTGACCTATCGACAGTTGCAGGATTATCCATTCATAACCGGACACCCTGTGTGTATATGTGTGTGTGCATGTGGCCAGGGTGGCCCGAAAAGTGACGTTCAAAAGGAAAGTCTAGATACCTCGTATTAATACCTATATGAATCATTTACTTTTTTTTACCTACGATCTTTATCACTTTTCGAGAACAAAAGCATTTTTTGTTTTTCTCTTTTATGAATGTTCTTCCCTCGCCATTTATTTTACTTGTGTTATTGGTATGAAGAGCACTGGCGAGGAATAAATAAATGGCCAACTCAACACTAACGTAAATGTCTCAGGTTTTGATGGCAACATGAAAAAATAGCTTTGACACGAGTGGTCACTAAAGTCCAGATGATAAAAAAAAATACTTGTACTAGTTCAAATGACTCTCAATTGCTTCGAAAAAAATCTAAGATTAATGTACATACACGAAAGAGGAACAAAATAAAAGCCTATGCTACAGGAAAACTCGAAAAAAGAATTAAAAAATCCTTTTTTCTCAAGAGTTGAAAAAGATCGTGGAACTTACATGAGGGTAATATGGATAGGCATTGATACGAAGTATTTGGATTTTCTTTTCGAACGTCACTTTTCGGGCCACCCTATATATATATATATATATATATATATATATATATATATATATACACATATATACGTATATAACAAAAATACCTCTTCTTTTTACGAGGGTAGGAACGAAGCGAAAAACCGCTATATGAGAGCTCTCGCTCGTTTCTCGTTAAAACCGCGATACTTCCCTTCAGGATTTGCACCTGTGAGGACGTAGGATACGTGTTTTATACCGGGATTCAACGATTTCCGGGGATATTATATGACGGGTATCGCACACACGAATATATATATATATATATATATATATATATATATATATATATATATATATATATATGTATATATATATATATATATATGCATATGTGTGTGTATACTTCACACAGATTGCATTTGATCGGAGTACGTACATACGTCTTTGCGATGAGAACCCATACACGCAAGCGGTCCAATTGCGCCGCACACGCGACGCGAAATAAAACGCAACATCCCGTAACGATATGGCAATTATATTACAGACCCAAGTTTTCATCGTTACTATTGGATATATATATATATATATATATATATATATATATATATATATATATATATATATATATATATATATATAATATTATTTCGTAACGCTCATGCGCAGCTCATTTTTCATTATTTTTCAATACGGTATATAAAAAATTGCAGAATATGTTTAAAATTAACATGTTTTAATACCAATGCTGTATTTTCTTTTATGCCACATTAGAAAATAAAAAAGTAAATGAAATAGAATTTTAACATATAAATGTATATATATATGGAAGCATTATTTTAAACCCGTTATAGCTATAAATGAATATGACGACTGAAAAACATAAATCCGCGTTTACAAGGTGTAGAAGTATGAAGCCGGAATTTTTTGTAAAAATTACAAGTCTGTTGTTTGAAAATGATAAATAATATTTTATCCTATTATTATTTTTATTTAAAAAGTCACATTCAATTGATCCGCGAGTTCTTGTTGACTTAGTATCATCTTCATCCAATAAGGCTTGCAATTCGTTGTCTGCGGACTTTTTCGGTTGTTTCCTACGCTCTTCGTTTCTCACGTCAAAATCACCACTTTTGCATTTTTTGAACCACTCGAAACACTGTGTTTTACCAAGAGCATGTGCACCGTGAGCTTCAACAAGCATTCGATGCGATTCTGCAGCAGTTTTTTTTCAAATGATAGAAAACCAAGGCTGTCCGCAAATCGTAGTTCGTAGGCACAAAACTCGACATGTTCAAGGTTATAGAAACATATACCGGTGTAGGGAACTTGGGTTGTTGTGGGTAGAAAATCTTCGTCAGCTGTTAGAAAGAGATGATGGGGCTGCAGAAGCGGTCTTAGGGTCCCTAGACTGATGGCTAGCACCATCTATAGGGAAATTCCGGTTTCATACGTCTACACCTGGTATATATATTTTGCATTTTTTATTGCGCGAGTAGCAATAGAAAATTACACTGTGAGGGTTTCATTATATATATATATATATATATACGCGTTTGCTGTGAAAATCCAATTTGCCCATCCCCCTACACCCCGCGCAACGTTACACATGTATAATCGCGCGGAGCTCGTGATCCGAGACAATAGGACTCGAGTTGAATCCTTCCAGGATTTTCTCCATACGGATACGTTTTCCCTCCTCTCCGTTATATATATTTTGTGACGAGATATTTTCACACATTCGCCAATATGACATACACACACAAAGATACAGGTATATATATATATATATATATATATATATATATAACACATGTAAAGGAGAGAGGAGCGGTCGTGCGCCGTGTCGAGACGGATTTCTAGGACCATCTCCTGATTGCCAACCTCGTTACGAATGCACGTCTGCGCCGTGGAATTTCAAAATTTGGCAGCTTCGAAACGTTGCGGTATACAAGACGCTGGAGAGAAACGATCGTGATATTCATAGGCTCTCAAATGCCCAAGACGAGTCTCTCTCTCTCTCTCTCTCTCTCTCTCTCTCTCTCTCTCTCTCTCTCTCTCTCCCTCGCTTTTTATCGTTCTGTCTTTTTGTCTTCCGACTCCCTCAAAAGAAGGGGGGAACATACGCATATAAATATTTATGTACTTTTTATATTTTTAGTTGTGTACTGCCTTATATGCATATATATATATATATATATATATACAGAGTTGTGAAAATAGTAATTTTAAAATAATGCATTACTCATTACTTTAAATAATGTGTATTGGATAAGTTCTCCATTACAAATTACAAAAGTAATGTGTAATGGATGTGTGTTTCATTACAAATGAGAAAAGTAATGTGCAATGAATGCATGTGCCATTACAAATTTCAAAAAGTAATGTGTAATGGTTGCATGATCCATTACAAAGTTTAAAAAGTAGTGTGTAATGGTTGCATGATCCATTACAAATTTCAAAAAGTAATGTGCAATGGTTGCATGATCCATTACAAATTTCAAAAAGTAATGAGTAATGGATGCACGTTCCATTACAAATTTTAAAAAGTAATTTGTAATGGATGCATGTTCGATTACAAATTACAATTGATAAAAAGTAATCTGTAGTGGAGAATATTCCATTACACATAACAAGATTGCCGTGCTTGCATTAGAAATTTGCACATTTGCTAAAAGTTGCTGTCTTATTATTTAATTTGTCTCACTAAAAGTTCTTTCAAGACTAATTCATTTTTTTTGCTTGAAACTCAATAATGCAGACGAAAAACGTTCAAATTAGAAGTTCGCACATTACTTTCACCTTGCTGTTTTACACAGACAAAGCTATCTACATGAAAAAGTCGATACTTTTAGAGACATGGACGAAGTTGCAAGCAAAAGCTGGTTACAAATAATGAAAAAAACTGCATATTGAAATTGATCTGATATGATATATTGTCTCGCATGATTTTTCGAAGTTTTGAGATATATAAGAATTTTTCGAGCATTAACATTGAAAACTGGAAAACAAATTCTTTTTATCACAAAGCTTCCTCTTTAAAAAAGCAAAAATTATGTGTAATGAATGCGTGCCTCATTGAGCATTGAAAAAGTAATATACCATGAATAAATGCAAAGAGCAATTACTATTATTATTATCAATTGATAATGGATATCGATTATAAAAGCAACGTGTAACAGATTACGCGTTGCAAACTTATAAAACTCCACTTCAAATTCAAATAGATCGAAATTGTTTGGTCTACTGAACAATCCATTCAAGGAGTTATAAATTTCAAACGATCTATATAGTTATCTGAAATAATAAAATAGGTATATCATGCAGAAACTATATAAAGCGACATGTTTTGTTTCAGTAACTTGTATTCATTTTTGTTATATTACTTATATTATTATTTACATCTTTTATTATTAGCTAGGTTACGTATATTTTATTAGAATGCTTATAATTGTGTTAAGTATAATTTCTTCCGCCTATTCTGCGGATTCGTGAGATACATGAAACATCATCTTAGCCACTTTTTTCTCTTTCTCTCTCGATCTTTTTCTCGCTTCTGTCGTTATAATTGTAACACGAGGTTTTTTTTAACGGCCATATTTATTTTTCTAATGCACAAAACTCAATTTTGACCCCGGATTCTGAAAGAGTGCACATAAAAGTATGGGAGATCATGACTTTGTATTGAGAAGTAATTTTTTTTTGATGATACAAATCTGGCTTGTATAAACCTTTTTTTTGTGTTGTCGAGTTTTATGCAGAAGAAAAACGAATTTACTTAAAACAAATTGCAATTAGCGAAATAAAATAATGAGATAGCAATGTGCAAATTTCTAATGTGAGCACGGCAATTTTTCTATTTGTGATGGAATATTCTCCGCTACGAATTACCTTATTGTAATTGTATTTTGTAATGAAGCACTCATTAATCATACATTACTTTTTCAATTTGTAATGGCACATGCGTCCATTACACATTACCTTTTGAAATTTGTAATGGATCATGCAACCATTACACATTACTTTTTGTAATTTGTAACGGAACATGCATTTATTGCACATTACTTTTCGTATTTGTAATGGAACACACATCCATTACACATTACTTTTGTCATTTGTAATGGAACACACATCCATTACACATTACTTTTGTCATTTGTAATGGAACATATGTCCATTACACATTACTTTTATAATTTATAATGGAACGTATATCCATTACACATTACTTTTGTAATTTGTAATGGAACATATATCCATTACACATTAATTTTGTAATTTGTAATGTATACAGTAATGCACTATCAAAATAATGCATTATTCACAACTCTGTATATATATATATATATATATATATATATATATATACACCTGTATATATATAAGGTGTCCTGTTAATCCTTTAACTGTCGATAGGTCAGATCATGTCCGACTATATGCTGGAACTTCAGTTTAGTAAAATTCCCACGGTTTTCGAGATTTTGGGCTTTATGTTATTTTTTGAAAAAAATCATCTGCTTTTGATTTTTTGCATGCCAATTCTACGAATCATATGAATCGACAATAACTAAGCAACTTTATAAGTAATTGGCACGATGTGCGTAGTACGTTTTTTTTAAATCACAGACTATCAAAGTCAGATGTTCGAATTGGCTTATATGAAAATTCTGCATACGACCTTTTTTCATAAAGTTTTCTTAACATTTAAGATTAAGGGGCTATACCAGTGTTAACGCTGAAAATTTAGGTGATTTTCGCGAATATTTTGGAAGAATAGTACTCAATTAAATGTTTCGGAAAATTGAGAATATGTTTGGCTATATTTGACCTATATGACGTAATTTTTTCATAGAAAAATATTGAGATCCAAGCGACTTATGCGCTGCCTTCTGAGCGGCCAAAAAAAAGTTCCTCCACTGCTGACATGATTCCGGCCGATTGAGTAGCTGAAACGGAAAAAGGAAAAAATGTCGTTAAACTGGAAGGTATTTCCTGTACAATGACGTAGGATTTTTGAAAAATATCAGAATCAAAATGGCGTAGTTATGAAAAAAAGTCTGTTTTCTTGCCTATAAAATGGTCGTTTTTTTCAATGCCAAATCCTCAATTTTCATCCAATCAAAAATATCCTACGTCATTGTAGAGTTCAAATATTCAAGAGTACGCAGTTCAAATTTCAAGCCAATCGAATAATTGCTCTTTGAGTTATAATGTCAGCAAATTTGAAAAACTTCATTTAGAGAAAAACGCGTTTGAAGATATAACTATCGATATTTGCATGTTATAATGATTCGAGATACGGCCTCGAAATTTTTACAGGATATTCTTGAAAGTATAAACTGTCGAAAAAGGCAAAAAAAATTGATTTTTTTAAAGTGTCACATTGGTATAGCCCCTCAAAGGAAGACTTTCGCTAGATAAAGCAACTAACGAAGAGTATTTTAAGGGATTACCCCCACTTGTGATGTTGAAAAAATCGATTTTTTTTATTGGGCCCAGAATAGATGACTCTATGTAAGTTTACAAAAAAAAATATTTTCTTCGTGTAAACTGAAATTGAAACTTTAAACGCGTTTTTCTCAAAATGGCATTTCTGCAGTCGGTGACCAAGATTACTCGAACACTAATGAACCGATCTTCTTGAAATTTTGCAGGCTTATTTAATACATAAAAATGTAGTCTTTAATCGTTCGATTTTTTTTTTTCGAAAGAAAATGGCCGTTTTATAGCCAAAAAACGGCCGTTTTTTTTCGTTAAAATCGAACCATTAACTTTGACTGTCCGCCATTTTGTGAAAAATGAATATTTTTTAAAATCCTTCGATTAAAGACTAGTTTATACTTATATTTGACTAAATCCATCCGCATTTTTTTCAGATGATCCACTTCGCCGCAATGTTGGTCACCGCAAACCGTGTATATAAAAACATTATTTCATTGACGGCCATTTTCCACTAAACAATGTAATATTTTTCAATAAAAAAATTACTGAAAGTTCTTCAAGATGTGTTCTTTAAGATGGTATATTGATCGATTAAAAAAGTTTTGTAGTTTTCTTAAAAAAAATTCATGGAAAAGGCCTTTTTTGCGCTACAAGTGGGGGTAACGCCTTGAAAAAACCGGGTCAAAAAGTTATCATTTGTAGAAATGGCATGCGAAAAACCAAAAGCAGATGATTCTTATCTCAAAAACCGTGGGCCCTTTTACTAAACTAAAATTTCAGGATATAGTAGCACATGATCTGACCTATCGACAGTTCCAGGATTATTCATTCACAGCAGGACACCCTGCATGTAAATATACATATGTGTGTATGAATGCATGCGTCTGAACCCAACGTGCATCGGCGCCCAACCGATCGCGACGACGGTGCACGACAGAAACAATGAGTGCGCTGCTTGTACTGCGCTCACTGGGACAAGTCTCTCGGCTGGCGACATCGGCGTCGGTGCTGCATGGAATGGCACGTATATATACGACAAAGCTGGTATTTTCTACACCCAAACCGTAGCTCTCTCTCTCTCTCTCTCTCTCTCTCTCTCTCTCTCTCTCTCTCTCTCTCTCTCTCTCTCGATCTGTCTCTCGCACGAGTCTAATATCGGACGATTAAGCTCAATTAGAGGGACGAACGCGAGGGAGACCGTTGCGCATTCCTGGCATAGCGAGACGCGCAATGCTCGCGCCGCTGCACAACACCCGTGCGCGTTAAACGAGCGCACGCACGTGTACACACATGCCAATTCAACAGTAATCGACGTTGTCTCCGTTTGAATAACATACATATATAAATAACACACGTGTATACGTACACGATGTGCTCGTTACCGATGTGTGCACTGTCCGATCGTGTAGTACCGATTCTTGCTTTCTCCTGCAGCGTCTCGGCAATCGAAGCCGAGAAACGAATGGAGCTTGTGATAGACGCCCATGAGTTTAGCGAAAAACCGAATAATGTGCTGTTTTGGTACTTTAGCTCCTGATTTTTTAACTTTATCTATGTATATAGCTATATATAGATAGATCGATAATGAGATAGATATATTAATAGATAAGTAGATAAATAGATAAATAGATAGATAGATAGATAAAAGATAGATGAAGATGGAAAATGAGAAGCTAAATTAACAGAAGAGCACAGTATTTGGTTTTTATCAAAATATGTGGAATTTTTTGCTATGATATTATAGTTCATGCACAAAACAATAACTGTTTGTATATATATATATATATAGTTTGTATATATATATATATATATATATATATATAGTTCATGCACAAAACAATAACTGTTTGTATATATATATATATATATACAAACAGTTATTGTTTTGTGCATGAACTATAATATCATAGCAAAAAATTCCACATAGTTTGATAAAAACCAAATACTGTGGTCTTCTGTTAATTTAGCTTCTCATTTTCCATCTTCATCTATCTTGTATCTATCTATCTATCTATATATAGCTATCTATACATAGATAAAGTTAAAAAATCAGGAGCTAAAGTACCAAAACAGCACAATATTCGGTTTTTCGTTAAACTCATGGGCGTATATATATATATATATATATATATACATACACATATAGCAACTTATGCGCTGCCTTCGGAGGCGCCAAAAAAAAAAGTTCCCCCACTCCTGACATGATTCCAGCAGATTGAGTAGCTAAAACCGAAAAAGGAAAAAATGTCGTTAAACTGGACGGTATTTCCTCTACAATGACGTTGGATTTTCTAAAAATATCAAAATCTAACAAAATGGCGCAGTTATGAAAAAAAGTCTGTTCTCTTGCCTATAAAATGGTCGTTTTTTTCAATGCCAAATCGTCAATTTTCATCCAATCAAAAATATCCTACGTCATTGTAGAGTAAATATATTCAAGAGTACTCAGTTCGAACTTCAAGTCAATCGGATGATTGATCTTTGAGTTACAATGTCAGCAAATATGAAAAATCTCATTTCGAGAAAAACGTGTTTAACGATATAACTATCGATTTTTGCAAGATAAAATGATATTGATATAAATTATATAAATGATAATGATGTTCTTGAAAGTAGAAACTGTCGAAAAAGGCAAAAAAAAATCGATTTTTGAAAGCGTCACACTGGTATAGCCCCTTAAGTAAAACAAGTAGCCAAGTAACAACTCTTTTGTCACTTATTTACGTGTTTTACTTAGCTTTTGATTTTATGTTTTTATCTTTACCTATATATATATATATACACGTACCGAAAATCAGAAGCTAAGTGAAAAAAAGTTAGAAAGTAACCAGTTAGTCACTTCGACAGTAACCAAGTAACAAAAGAGCACGGTATTTATTTTTCGGTAAACTATGTTCATGTAGATGCTGGATGTCTTATGTAAGTATTTGGGTAGCTTTGTACGGCGACGAATGCAGACATAGGAGCGAAGGAAACAACGAAGAATCGAGGGTAGAGAGCGGGCAAGATGCTCGAACTCGGCCAGACACGAGGAACAAACGCGCGTATATAGGAACTTACTTGGGTTCGCGAATGTAGTAACTTTATTGTGAACTTATCGCTGTCAGGATGGAAACAATGGTCGCGGATCTTCGCACCATCTGCCTTTGCCATCTCTAGGCTGTATGTACCTCTATATATATATATATATATATATATATATATATATATATATATATATATATATATATATATATTTGTATATATATATTTATATTTATATATATATACACACACACACACACACACACATATATATCTTTATATTGTGGGTCTCTCTTTTGGGCTTCCGTCGAAATGAAAGTGAACTGCGTTGCCCGGTACATTTCGGAGATGCTGGGCATACTGCTCAAACGTGGGAGAAAAGAAGAGAGGAGTGAGGGAGCAAAGGAGGAAAGTAGCAAAGGAGGTGTTCCAAATCTCCTTTTAGCCCTCTCTCTCTCTCTCTCTCTCTCTCTCTCTCTCTCTCTCTCTCTCTCTCTCTCTCTCTCTCTCTCTCTGTCTCTGTCTCTGTCTCTCTGGCAACCACAGTCGTGTTGTCCATATATATATATATATATATATATATATATATATATATATATATATATATATATATATATATGCAAACATAAGTTTGTTGTCCCTTAAGGTCCAAGAAAGTCGGGTACGACGGTGCGCAGCGAGGAGAAACAACGAGGAGAGCAGAATGACAATAAAAATAAGGGAGACCCTCGATGCAGGCGCCCTCTCTTATCGGTGCATTCTATATCGCATTTCTATCGCGCCCGTGCACTTCGAGCACCGCAGCAATGTTGGTATCTCAACCAGTACCCAAACTGTATATATATATATATATTAGTAACAATACAATATAAAAATATTTTAATGTAAAAAGGAACTGAAGAACAGATGGGAGGTTGTACAAACCCGCAAGGGTATATACGTGGAATAAACTACTACTACTATATTATATATTTGGATTATTTAAAAAAAAAACATTTTACTATACGTATATATGTTACAATTTAAAACCCGTTTTCAGTTTAAACGCGTTTTACCTAGTGAATATCCGTTTTGACTGAACACCGTCGGTACAATTAGTTTTTCCTCGTGACCACTATCATTTATGTTTTAACAAAGACCAACCAACCCAAACGAAGCAGAATAAACCCAAACAAACTCGTTATGCCTAAACGGCTTCGTTACGACTAATTTCTCTAGTAAGTAAAAACTAGAAATCAGCGGAAAATTTACCATCCGAACGATCCTTAAAATATAGTTGAAAAAAAAAGAAAACAAAATGTTTTTATACATGACTGAGAACCATACCGACCACTTTGCGGTCACGGTCGTCCAAAATTCCCTTCCCTTCTGTCCCACACGCCTTTCCCAATGTTTCCCATGACAGCCAGGACGTTTCTACCGCGTCCGATTCAGCCGGTTAGGGGAAGTTTCGGAGGAAACAGCACGTTTCGACCGCTGTTGCATTTGTGTGTTGGGCGATCACGAGTCGAGGGGAATTTATGCTGCGTCGAAATGTTTTCAGATTGTGTGTGACACGCGTTAACTAATCGGGCGACAGAGATGCCGTGATTCCGTCGCTGTGGGTAGAGCGAGAGAGAGAAAGAGCTAGAAAGAGAGGAGAGGAATCCGGGTCTCTCGATGAGAGCAGGTGGTCACTCGGTCCGGCGAAGTTCTCTGATCTTTGTGTCAGATATCCGATTTCACGAGCTTCCGATTCTTTCTGATCGTATACGAACGAAATGCTTCTTCGAGTACCGATTGAAATTCGACTTTCGGAAATCAATGAAAACCGAATAAACCCTTGTTCTTGGAAATTGGTTTGGCTTTGTTTGGGCTTGTTTCTATCTAGATTTGTCCCTCACCTTTCTCGAAATGTCACTTCATTTGGGTTTGTTTGGGTTTTCTTATTTATCTAAATGGAAAGTTGTTTTGGTTTCTTTTCTGTTTGTAAATATTAATTTGTTTGGGTTTGATTCTATCCATATTTGTTGTGAATGGAAAGTTATTTGGGTTTCTTTTTCTTTTTTTAAAGTTAATGTATTTAGGCATTTTCGTGAGTGTAAAATTTGTTCGGTTTTTTGTTGTTTCTCTTCTTTATGTAAATGTAAATTCATTTCGGTTTTCTTAGTTAAGGGGTGAGATGCAGTCAGAGGCATAAAAACGAGCATTCTCAATAGTTTTTTTTTTTTTGTAATTAAGTGTGTTTTACAAAAGTGGTTAAACAGACTTTTTATGTTATATTTCAACTTGATTTGTACAAATTTTCAAAGAAAAATGTAGATTTTTTAATAAAAGTATCGCCATCTCTGTCGGACTCCCTTCGGCATGTAGTGCTCTGCGGTGACCATCATAAAATTTTACTGGATCATCTGAAATAAAAAAAAAACCAAAAAAAAATCATTAGTTTAATAATAAATCTAGTCCTTAATTGAACTTTTTTTTTCAAAAATTAACAAAATGGCGGCTTGCGACAGATAACTTTCGATTTGCGACCAAAAAATCGCTCGTTTATTGTTAAAAAAATAGAAAATGTCAACATAAATGAAAATCCTTCGATTAAGGACTAGTTTTTCATGCTATCAATGAGCACACAAAATTTCATCAAAATCCATCGAGTGGTTTTAAAGTTTAAAGTTTTTCGATGTGGATACGGTATTATATGTTCGTAAAATTTTGAGCTCGATGGATGAAGCTAAACTTTTTTTATGTATTTCAATCCACTGAATCCGAATATCACAATTTTTGCCGAAAAGTCGAGCATTCAATTGTTTATAGCCAATAGTTTTTTCAAAAAAAAAAATTTTTAATTTAAAAAAAATTAACAATTTTTCAAAAAATTCAAGTTTTTCGGGATATTTTTTTAAAAATATTTTGGGCAATTTTAAAACGAAAGTATTCGTTATAAAATTTAGCTAAAGTTCATTGTTTTTGAGTAATAATTTTTTTTAAATTTCTGAAAGAGTTTTCCAATTTCACACTTGACTTATGTATAGAAATACTAATTAAAAAATTACTTACATCGAATCATCAATTCCTGGCCTATACAATAGGGCTTCTGCCGATGTGGAAGCTTCCAAAATATCAATTTGTTGTTGTCTCCGAAGCATTCTGCCTTCCCGGGTATTATCGTTTGCGCATTTGTCAGCCACGTCTATGCGTTGAGAATAGACGTGGCCCCTTTACTAATTGTGGGATATCCCGGAAACTATTCATCGGATTGACTTGAAGTTTTCAGGGAATAATTTCGAAATATCATACTTCAAGAAAATGTTTAAAAAAATCGATTTTTTGAAAATCCTGACTGCATCTCACCCCTTAAGTAAATGTTAATTTGTTTGGGTTTTTTTTTCGTGAATGTAAAATTGTTTTGGTTCGTTTCGGTTTAGGTCTTTTCGTGAATGTAAAATTTTTTCGATTTTTTGGGTTTCTCTTCTTTCTGTAAGAGTTAAATTGTTTGGGTTCGTTTTCATCTGAATTCATTCCACTTCTTCCAATTTCATTTTTCGTTCGTTTTATTTCCATGATTTTCTCCTATTAATTTTAATTACCCTCGTGACTATTTCATTTGCGCTATTAGCGTGCTTTTTTTATTAAAAATTTGTTGCAATTTTTTTTGTACCTTCGCTTTGCCGCCGCGCGACAGCAGAAGGATGTGCTCGAGAGCCAGGACCTGTTTTTCCGTGCGCAAGTGATTTACCCGCGCTTATAGTACAGTCTCTTATAGTGGACTGCCACAAAGGAGCAAGCGCGCGGAGACGCGCCAGCGATGAAGTAGCCGAGATAGATCGCGTTCTCCGCGCAACTTGTACGGCGCGGTGCGAGACCTTATTTTTTAATGTATGAAACTCTTGGCCCGCGCGACGAGAGGACACGGGCGGGATCGTGAGAGAATTCACGTTACAGCGAGATAGAAAAAGAGAGCGACGGAGCGAGGAAGGGAAAGAGAGAGAGAAAGAGGGAAAAACCGAGAGGGAGAGGTTGATTGATAATATTTATTATGCTCCAGTAAACGCACAGGCAAATTTAAAGATACTGAAGAAATTCAGAAAATATTTACAGAAATTAAAGAAACGAATATTTGATATAAAACGAAAATAAATAGAAGTAAAGGAATGGAGATGCGATATAAAAGAAAAATTAACACAATAAGAGATGCGATGAGATAAAAAATAAAACATAAAAACAAGATGAAATATTTAAAAAATTACGAGAGGGAGAGATTTATTATGCTCTTATAAACTCACCGGCAAATTTAACGGTACAGAAGAAATTTAAAAAATAACAGAAATTAAAGCAACGAGGATTCGATACAAAAGAAAAATAAACACGATAACATGCGATAAGATAAAAAGTAAAATACAAAAACAATATCAAATATTTTTTTGAATGCCGAGAGAGAGAAGGAGAAAGAGAAGGATTGATTGATTGACAATGTTTATTATGCCTCGGTACACTCTAGGGCAAATATAACGGTACAGATGAAATTTTAAAAAGGTTTAACAGGATTGAAAGAAATGAAGATTTTACATAGAACGAAAAATGAACAGAAATAAAAAAATAATAATTTAATATGAAACAAAAATAGACAGTATAAAACGCGATGAAATAAAAAATAAAATATAAAAACGGAATAAAATACTTTTAAAAAGAGAAAAAGAGAGAAGGATGGGTTGATTCATAATATTTATTATGCCCTAGCTCTCTTTGCTCTCAGGCAAATATAAAGGTACAGCTTAAATTTAAAAAACGAACAGGAGTTAAAGAAATGAAAATTTGAAATAAAACGATGACAAATAAACAGAAATCAAAGATACAAAGATTCGATACAAAAGAATAAAATAAATATAAAAAGTAAATAAAACATCAAATTCAAATACAAAGCGAAACTCGATATGAGTACAAATGAAATTATGAACCTAAGATTTACTCGATAAACTTAATAAAATAAAATAAGAAATTTATATGTATTAAAATACATTAGTATTATTAATATATGTAATATTTATAACATATTAAAAAAGCAATTGAGAGAGAGAGAGAGAGAGAGAGAGAGAGAGAGAGGGAGGGAGGGAGAGAGAGAGAACCCCCTTAATATTGATTTCAGAGGAAAAAAAGATTAAGAAGGAAGAAAAAATAAAAAATTGCTGATTTTCATGGTTTTTTTTTCTAAAAGAAAGATTTCTTTACCATTTTTGAGACTTGGAGTATGTTTTATTACTACTTTTGGCTGATACATGATATTTTTTCTCTTATTAATTTTTAAAATATAGCGACGGCATGTCACGGTGTTCTAAACTGGCTGCGGTGGATGTTGACAGACGGCGTGACACGTAGCGTCGGCGGGATTAAGGGGGTATCCATCTCTGGAAACGTCAAAAAATTGTTTATTGCATATTGCTATTGTGTGAACTTTCAAGAATATTTTAAAACCAACCGGACGCTGTAATTCTAAAAATTGACGACGTTACACTTATTTTAGTGAAACAGCGTGCGTCGGGTTTATCGCGATCCGTCGAGTTTGAACGCGATTATCTCGAAACTACATATCTTGACACGACGGGATTGATATCTTGAGTTACTTTCACACTATTGACTTGAATTTGCACAGTTAGCGTTCAAACAGTAGCCATTTGCGATTGATGTTCGCATTTTTTAATTGGATGAACCATTTGTTAATAGCAATGAGTTTAGCATGCTGTTTTTCAAGAGAAAAATGAGGTTTTCTTTGGAGAAGCTGTCATTTTTTGTATTTTTCGAAATTTCGAAAAGTGGATCGTAAACCCATAGCAGGTTGGATATGTTTGAAGAAATGTTTGTTCATGTTCATTTCAAATTACATTTGAGCCTGCTAGATCTCGCCGTTTATGGCCTTGCCGCTGGAGGACTGCAACGACAACTGCAGCGCCATGAACACTTTAAAAGATTTACCTCCGAAAAAAGTACATTGTAACCACAAACATGCTGGGAAGATATTAATTTATTCCCATCAATGCGTTGCTAGAAAAAAATGCATCATTCTGACCCTTCAAAGTGGTCTTCCAGTGAGGCATACCCCGTTAGTCTGAAAAGAACCAACGGAGATTTTTCTTTCATTAAGGGGCCAGTCCACTTTGGAGCTAAGAAAAAGGCTATTTTCGCGATTTTTTTGAGAATTTTATAAAAGATGTGAATATAAAAGTTGTTGGGCTTGATAAATAAAGTCTTGAAATACATTTAAAAAAAAATAATTCATTTTTATTCATTTTTAAGGCGTTACCCCCACTTGTAGCGCAAAAAAGGCCTTTTTCATGAATTTTTTTAAAGAAAACTACAAAACTTTTTTAATCGATCAATATACCATCTTAAAGAACACATCTTGAAGAACTTTCAGTAATTTTTTTATTGAAAAATATTACATTGTTTAGTGGCAAATGGCCGTCAATGAAATAATGTTTTTATATACACGGTTTGCGGTGACCAACATTGCGGCGAAGTGGACCATCTGAAAAAAAAAATGCGGATGGATTTAGTCAAATATAAGTATAAACTAGTCTTTAATCGAAGGATTTTAAAAAATATGCATTTTTCACAAAATGGCGGACAGTCAAAGTTAATGGTTCGATTTTAACGAAAAAAATCGAACGATTAAAGACTACATTTTTATGTATTAAATAAGCCTGCAAAATTTCAAGAAGATCGGTTCATTAGTGTTCGAGTAATCTTGGTCACCGACTTCAGAAACGCCATTTTGAGAAAAACGCGTTTAAAGTTTCAATTTCAGTTTACACGAAGAAAATATTTTTTTTGTAAACTTACATAGAGTCATCTATTCCGAGCATCAAAAAAAAACTGCACTTCAAATTGCACTTAAAAAAAATGCAATAAAAAAAATCGATTTTTTTCCAAAATCGCAAGTGGGGGTAACCCCTTAAGTACAAACGTTACGCCTCAAGAATAGGTGGGGTAGGTAGCTCCATCACAACTCGGCAACGACTTCTCTGAAACAAAAAAATCAAAGTCCATTAGATTCAGTATGACACCTACAAAATGACCCTCGGATATAAAGTATTATCAAAAAATAAAAAAAAGGCAGATGAAAAACGAAAAAAAAAATTTAACGCGTTTTTTCGCAATTTTTCGCAAAAAAAAGAGTAAAAATCGAAATTTTGAAACCATCGAGGGTCATCTTGTTGCGAATTATGTTTACAATATGTGGTTCAAATTTCAAGAGAATCCGTTGATTAGTTTCAGAGATACGATGGAGCTAGATTTTAAAAACGTTGTTTCGAGAAAAACGCGTTTGAAGTTTATACTATGGTCGGCCGAGCGCGCTGTACACTCAGGTAGACGAAATGAGGTCCTGACGTTCAGGTGAAAAAAATACTTAGAGAGCTCGGATTTTCATAAGATTTTGACACAATATTTCTGAACGTATGAACTTTCGAAAACAGTTTAAAAAAATTATTTTTTGAAATTTTCAAAGTGGACTGGCCCCTTAAGGCCTTAGGCCACAGTAACGGGTATAAAATCATGAGCAAATTTAACAATTTTTTCGTATGAAAAAGTGATTCACTCATAAAATTAATTACACATCTATTTAGTATGAATATCAAGTTGTTAGAATTTTTTTTCGATGTACAAAATGGCCGACTACTCGAAACTTCTCGAAACAGCTTTTTTCCAATTGGCGTGACAAATAACTTCAACAATTTTCACTCGATTTACTTCGAATTTGAAAGTTATGTTCCTAATTGCATTTCGCAGAGAAGTACGTACTGAATTTCTGATTAATCGAAAACTTTTCATTTTATGAGCAGTTATGACAAAATTTTTCACTGAAAATTCATTTCTTAAGTTCAAATACCTACAATTTTTTAATAAAACAATATTTTTTTAATTCCGGACGTACTTCTCTAGGTATTCTGATATAGATTGACGAGAATTTTTGTTTTTTGTTCTAGGTAAGAAATTGTGGATGCTTAATGTCACGCCGAGGAGTACCTAAAAAAAGATAACAAAAGAAAATATTAGTAGTCGGATATTTTGTACAGTGAAAAAAAATATATATATTTTTCTGTGTAATTAATTTCTGTGTAATTAATTTTATGAGTGAATCACTTTTTCATACGAAAAAAAATTGTAAAATTCGCACATAATTTTATACCCGTTACTGTGGCCTAAGGCCTTAAGGCGGATATACATTGAGACAGGAAAAAATAAGCAATATTGAGGGATTTTTTTAACTAAGAAATAATTATTCTACAATTATCAAACTTTAGGTATACTTTAATGGTATATTTAAGCAAACGAAACAATTTGTTTTTATTAATTCATCATCAAAATGGTAGAGCTGTGGCAGAATGTTACAGCAAAGTCGCCGCGGGAGTTGCGAATCGTCGTGCAGTCTAGCTTCCCGACGAATTGGATTTGAAAAAAATTCAAACATTTTTTCAGTTAGAACATGTATAGTTTCTATGTGACGGTAATTAAAATGAAGAAAATGCAAAATTGAGAAAATGGCACGCATTTACAAAAAAAATCAACATTTCACGCAACAATTCCGTTAAATGTGGATTAAAAAAGTCGTTTTTTTCCAATTCTTTAAAAACAATTTTCGTCAAGTAGAAGGTACCAATATTTTCAATGTTTCTGCCAAGTTTCAACTCGATCGGCTTAATAGTTTTTGAATTATCCTGCACGCCAATTTCAATAATGCAGTTTTGAGAAAAACGCGTTTGACGTTCACGCCCGCTCCGAATTCGAGCGGTGAGGCACAGCGTTGACGGGCTGTAACGTTTGAAGTTTTTCGAATTTCGCTTTGAAATTTTGGGAAATGTTCTACATACATAGTTCTATCGTTTAAAGAAAAAAAAAGAAATCGATTTTTCATCGTTGTAAATGTATATCTCGCCTGAACACACACATGCAGAATATGAACCAAGAAAAAGTGAGAAAATTTTGAAAATTGATGAAATAGTACTCTTCGAAACGAAAAGATTCAATTTTCCGAAAAAATGGCTACATTTTGCAATAAAAAAATACTTTCTTTCAATTTTGAAAGCAGGTAGGGTCATGCTTTAGACGAAAGGTTAACGGAGACTTTGTCTTTGGAGTGCCATATTTCAGGTGTTTACATTTTATTTTTTTGAAAGGAAACGAGTAAAGCTTTTTGAGTGCGGTTTTTTTCTTGCTTTTATTCATGATATACAGAACGTTAAAAAAATTTTTTTTGAAAAAAAAACCAAAATGGCAGCCGTTGCAGCTCCGCGAAAACAGGTCCTCAAATCGCGGGAGGTAAACGGCTGACATCACTGCTCCCTCTTTGTTGATCTGAAACACAAATTCAAAGCATATTATGAATCTGTGACCCTTTGGTCATGGAATGACGGATGGGTTTTTCGTTTAGTACAAATTTCGGAAAATGGCGGCAATTAAAAAAAATCGTATTTTCGCGTTTTTTCGCATAAAAAGATAAATAATAAATGCAAAAATGTATCTATCGAAAAAACGATCCGTCATTCCGTGAAGACATATTTTCTGAGTATGCTCTCCAAATTTCAGGTCGATATGTTAATTACAGCGGTCAGGAGAATGTCAGCCATTTTTAAAAACGCGTTTTCGAGAAAAACGCGTTTAGAGTTTCGTAATGTGTTTACACAAATGTGTTTATAATTACCGCTAATCGGCAATGCCTGGTCCATAGAGGCATCCCTCCTCCTCTTCTAGCTGCTCATGTTGAGCACAAATTGATTTTTTGAAAATTTCAAGGACATAGTCTCCCTTAAGAAGATGTACACAAAATTCCATCAGAATAGGTCGATTGGTTTTTTAGTTATACGTCACGCCAGTTTTGAAAATGCAGCTTGAAAGACCCTGCCATACCTACCTCATTTTTAAAGACTAGTAAAAAAACTAACAAGGGGACAGTACGGCAGTCGGATTTTTGTAATTTTTCGTACTCATGGTACGTGAAGTTCAGAGCTCGAATATTAATATCCCAAAGCAGTTCGACGCCATATTCAGAAATTTTCGAGAAAATTGACTTTGAAGTTTTCAAGCGCACTCTTATCCCACAAAGATGCAACGATATTCGAACCGGGCTCGTGGCGTACCCGGTAGTGCTCGAGTCTAGTAATCGCAGGGTCGCTGGTTCGAGTCTCACTTCGAAATTTTTATTTTTTTTTATTTTTTTTAATTCGCATACCTCAGTCATTTAAATATCCCGATAAATTTTTGTTGTATATAATCACATATTATTATATATAATTAATATAATATATCTATATATGTTTATATATGGACAAAATCCATATATAGTTATTTATGTACAAAATTCATTATAGTTATACATAATTATATATTTTCTCATATATGATCATATATTATTTATATATAACAATAGGTGATTATTTATAAAAAAAAAAATAATCCCGGGATAAAAATCATAAAATCTATGCTAATTCAGATATATGTAATTATAATTGTCAATGATAAATGCAAGTCTTATTTTTGATTATCTCTTGCTTGAAATTGCGAATAGGCGACGTAAAAATATCCAGTAATAATATTTACATAAACTCCCTTGTAGATTAATCGGAATATAAATAGAAGAATAAATGTTGAAATATGTGAATATAACGCTTGCTTTGGCAACCGTCGATATTGTGAATAACAGTTCTGCATACATCGTTTGCCTTCGTCCTGATCAACTACCTGCGAAACGGGCACAGCTGCTTGTGCACAAAAGATTTCTGTACGGTGTGCGAGATGCCGTAAAAATTACTGTTTTCCTTGTTTTTACGATGGTTATCACTCTGGCTCGTGTAACATTACACCCGATGTATAAAACAAACGAATACAGACCGAATAATAAAGTATTCAATTCCTTACCCGTCGTTTTTCATTTTCATCCTAAAAATGTTGTTGATTATAAATATTGATACTTGAAAATGTATGTTTATAATCAAGAGATAATTAAAAATAAGTCTTGCGTTTTTTCATTTAAAAAAAATGAAAAAAAAAAAAAATTTCGAAGTGTGCGCTCGAAAACTTCAAAGTCAATTTTATCGAAAATTTCTGAATATGGCGTCGAACTGCTTTGGGATATTAATATTCGAGCTCTGAACTTCGCGTACCATGAGTTCGAAAAATTACAAAAATCCGACTGTCGTACTGTCCCCTTGTAAGTCTCAAAAGTAGTGAAGAAATCGTTCATTAAAAAAAAATCATGAAAATCAGCAAATTGTTTTCCCCGCCTGAAGGTACGCCACTCCCCAAGAAGAAATTCGAAGAGTTCGTCGAAATCTTCATCTCAGTTTGGTTTTTTTCAAGAGGACGGCTGAAGTAGATATCGTGGTGAACTCCACATTAAAACATGGAAATTCCTATTTTACAATCCGCCCTTGCACTCTCTCAAACAAAAACCGATGACCTCTCGTGACCTTCAAATCACCTTGACGAAGGAAAAAAATAAAAAAGAACGGATATTAGCTGAAGGCCGATAATGAACATGGAGTCATTTTTATAAATTCATAAATTTATAAATTCGTATAAATTAAATAAATTTTTATTTATTCATTAAATTCTTATAAATTTTTATAAATTCATAAAGAGTCACAAATTAACATTGTTCAAAATAAACGCTTTTTAAATCGTCTCCCCCTAAGGGCAACGAATTTTGTAAAGTGGATTTTCAATTACGCGTCAGCCCTTTGAACTGTTTCCGAGTTTTTTTTATTCTCTCACCCTGTATACATATTATATATGTACATTTTATTAAGTGGAGGTTCACCGCAACGCATCAATATGGCGTATGTCCATAAGGGCTCTCTCTCCCTCTCTCTCTCTCTCTCTCTCTCTCTCTCTCTCTCTCTCTCTCTCTCTCTCTCTCTCTCTCTCTCTCTCTCTCTTGCCTCATTACTAAAATTCGTAATTATTGCTTCCTACGGATAATGGCAGTAAGGAAAAAAGTAATTGCGCAATATTATCGAAATATTGTGGAATGACGGGACTATATATATCGATATAGTGCCGTCGCCCTTCAACACGCTGTTTTGCCACATTGATGCGCGCGCCGTCATTACATACCCTCTTTTCCGGCCATGCGCACGAATTCCTATTAGCCTGCGTTTCAAAGAGAGCTCCGCGCGCGAGATCGCACCGAAGGGTCCTCCTCGTACTTATGTACTCGCGCCGATACCTGCAACGTGCCATTACCACCATTAGCGACGTTTTCGCTAATACGTGCGAGATTCTGAAGGGCTCCATTATATATATATATATATATATATATATATATATATATATATATATATATATATATATATATATATATTTACAGGGTGACTATTAGAGGGTGGTCATGTTTTTTTAGGGGAGGACACCACTGTGACGGGCCAAAAAAGGACGATTTTTTCCTATTTTTTTGTCCACTAGTTTATTTATTGGAAGTACAAATAAGTCTCCGCCGTTTGACAAAAGATGGCTCCACCAGGAAGTTATGGTTGTAATTGTCAGATACAAAACGTCATATCGTAAAATCGGACATCTGGCAAGACCATAACCGTGGAATATAAGCGATTTTGTATCAGCATCACATAATTTTTTTTTCGTGCGAAAATGTCGAATTTCGAGCCGAATAAGCGTCATTTGTGAGGCTGCCATAAGGGGTTATATACAGTCAGGAGGCCCAAAAAGATCGATTTTTCAAGGATTTTTCTTGAGAAGACTTTTAAATCTACTAACGTAAAAATTTGTACACATATTATGGTAACTTCTAACTGTATTTTAACATTTTTAATTTGTAAAAGTAATTATTTTGAAAGCTGCTATAGCTGATCTCGTGGAGTACCTCTAAAAAAGGCGTCTTGCGGTGAGCTCGAAATCTCTGGACTGGATCATCTAAAATGAAAAAACGAAAAATATTTCGTTAATCTAATGGATTATCTTGTAATTGATCGAAGGAATAAGCAAAATAATATTTTTTTGACAAAATGGCGGCTGCTAAAAAAATCGATTTTTGACAAAAATTTAGGCCTTAAATTGTTTATCGGCGGATAATTTAGATTAATTACTATTTAGATTTATATTAATATTTTTAATTATATTTAGATTAATTACTATCGGATAAGTATTTATCGGTGAGAAAAAAACCTTCGATTAATTACTAAAAAGTATGCTTGAAAAGATTGTGTTAAAATTTGAGAGTGATGGGTTCAGCCGTATCCGAAAAATCTTGCTCGCCGACTTTAAAAACACAGATTTGAGAAAAACGCGTTTGAAGTTTCAAAAGCACTTTGCATATAGTAAAAAAAACAATTACAAATGTGCGTGTAACTTCGAGAATATTCGCCGGATTGACAAGAAATTTTCTGTGTGTGTGTACTTAAATATATGTACATTGCGAAGATGAAATACAAAAAAAATCGATTTTTCGAAAATTTTAACTGCATATAACCTCTGCATAAAGAAAAGTACGTTTCTAGACGCGGTTAAAAAAAATGACGCATGTATTGACAACATTTTTTTTACAGATCATTTATGCACATGGTTAAGTATATGTTAAAAA
Source organism: Ophion slaviceki (assembly GCA_944452715.1). Taxonomy (NCBI): domain Eukaryota; kingdom Metazoa; phylum Arthropoda; class Insecta; order Hymenoptera; family Ichneumonidae; genus Ophion; species Ophion slaviceki. The sequence continues at coordinate 46,812,155 of OX101789.1, read as the reverse complement.
AAATCGGAAATTTTAACAAATGGTGGAGGTATACCATAATAAAGCAATGTATTTTTTTTGCGCGCGCTTTGATGGCGAAAGTTCGCGACATCAATGTATGTGTCTGAAAAAAAATTAACATATTTATAATTGCATAATGAATGTATCTTCAGTATGAGCCAACGCTATTATTTGAAAAAAAAAATTATTATAATAAAAATTCGAAACTTAACATTTGTTTACGCAATTTTCTGTCGGTATTTTATTTTTTATATTTTTTTATGTCATTGAAATTTTTGTTTCTGTGGTTCACACGATAGGTAATGATACTAAGAAAATGTAAAAATTTCAAAGCGATCTGAACGTTCGTTCAAGAGTTAGAACTTTCACAAGATTCAAAAAAGTGAATCGTGGAAAAGCGGCTTTGAAGTTGGCGGTCGGGCACGCCGCGCGGTATCTATTATCTAGCTCTAAATGCTGTAACTTTAACAATTTTTGAAATTTTTCAATTCTGTAAAGCTTTAAATCTTCCTAACCATTCAGACTAATGGAATAAAATATAATTAAAAAATGAAAAATTTTGAAGTTTTTCGAGTTTATTTATTAAGGGGTTACCCCCACTAGCGATTTTGAAAACATCGATTTTTTTTATTGCATTTTTTTGCAGTATAAGTATTTGAGAATAGAGGGCTCTATGAGTATAGGAATAGATGACTCTATGTAAGTTTACAAAACAAAATATTTTCTTCGTGTAAACTGAAATTGAAACTTTAAACGCGTTCTTCTCAAAATGGCATTTCTGAAGTCGGTGACCAAGATTACTCGAACACTAATGAACCGATCTTCTTGAAATTTTGCAGGCTTATTTAATACATAAAAATGTAGTCTTTAATCGTTCGATTTTTTTTTCGAAAAAAAATGGCCGTTTTATAGCCAAAAAACGGCCGTTTTTTTTTTTGTTAAAATCGAACTATTAACTTTGACTGACCGCCATTTTGTGAAAAATGAATATTTTTTAAAATCCTTCGATTAAAGACTAGTTTATACTTATATTTGCCTAAATCCATCCGCATTTTTTTTCAGATGATCCACTTCGCCGCAATGGTGGTCACCGCAAACCGTGTATATAAAAACATTATTTCATTGACGGCCATTTGCCACTAAACAATGTAATATTTTTCAATAAAAAAATTACTGAAAGTTCTTCAAGATGTGTTCTTTAAGATGGTATATTGATCGATTAAAAAAGTTTTGTAGTTTTCTTTAAAAAAAATCATGAAAAAGGCCTTTTTTGCGCTACAAGTGGGGGTGACGCCTTAAATTCGCCAATTTTGCACATGTGAAATGCTGCTTGCCAGGCATAAGCGAAAGGGTTTTTTGCACCGTATAATCTCTGGTGATGGTAAATGGATCCACTACGACAACCCAAAGAAGAGGAAATCGTGGGGACCACCTCGTCATGCTTCAACATCGACAGCCAAGCCGAATATTCATGGAAAAAAACTCATGTTGAGTATTTGGTGGCATCAGCTTGGTGTCGTGCATTATGAGTTGCTCAAACCGAACAAAACCGTTACTTTGTGTCGAACACATTTGATGAGATTGAGCCGAGCACTCAAGGAAAAACGCGCCCACCCAAATAGGGTTTTACAATAGGCACAGTAATGGCCCACGACTGGTTGCCAGAGAACAAACAATGGCGCGGTAATGGCTATATAAACGGGCCAGATCCGCACCATGCATGGTTGGTAATGGTAAACCATGATTGGCTGCTAAGACTTGGCCAACTATCATACGCCCATATTGGCCCAGCAACGGCTGTCAGATCTTCTGCCGGAAATGAAAAACAAAAAATTGACAAATTATGAATATAAAAATTCTAGTAGTATCTTTTTTGTTTTCTTATGCTTTACTTATATCCATGTACATATAATAATTGCATTAAAAACGCTTTCTGCATTGTTCAAGTTTTTACCTTTCATCGGGATCGAACCTGCGCCTTTCGTTCTAGTGTCGAGCGCCCTACCCACTTAGCCATTCTAACACTTACAGAATCTATCGTTTGTTCGTTCCTTACTTTTATGCCGATAATTTTATTCGTCACATTAAAGTTTACCGTCCATTTTTTGGTCCATTTAGGCTGTAAAAATAGCTCGCTCGTTTTGGGTGAAGTTCCGAAAAGCATACTCCTCTGATCGAGCTGAAATTTTGCACCGAACTTCCTCTCATTATCCTAGGAGAAACCGTTAACGGATTTTTGACGACTAGCAATAGTTTTCGATACATCGCATTGTAAAGTTTATTATTTCACGCCATACGAGTATATCTATATATCCGATAGACACCCCCCACTCCTCCGGCCGCGCTGCTTCCTGGCAAACAGTGCTCGCCCGTATGTGCATATCACTTGCCATGTGGGATGGGTTTGTTTGGGTTTATTTAATATAGTAGAAGCGCAGTACAATAAATAACTTTCAATATACGATATATCGAAAACTATTGCTAGTCGCCAATATCCTCTTAAAGGTTCTCTTAAAATATTGAAAAGAAGGTCGGTGCAAAATTTCAGCTTCATCAGTGGGATATGCTTTTCGAAACCTTATCCCTGGTTTTTACGTGTTACAGTTTAACGACCTGCATTTGCAAAACGCCCAAAAACAAACCATCAATGGCTGGAATAGATCTGGCAAGCCGTTCATCCGCCTACGATACTCCAATGCTGATCGTCATATTATCGGTGCGATGGTATTGGCCCACCAATGGCTGGCATAGATCTGGCAAGCCGTTCATCCGCCTACGATACCCCAATGCTGATCGCCATATTATCGGTGCGATAGTATTGGCCCACGAATGGCTGGCATAGATCTGGCAAGTCGTTCATCCGCCTACAGTACGCCAATGATGGTCGACGAATTATTGGCCGATTATCAGCAAACCGTTTAATGGCTGAATGCTGGCATTTTTGTTACGACAGGCGACCTTATATGGGCACTGCTACTCCAGACACGAACAAATTATTCTCCTGCATAATAATACTCGTCCACATGTTGCGGCGCCGGTCAACAACTATTTGGAAACACTCGATTGGGAAGTTTTACCCCACCCGCCGTATTCACCAGACTCTGACTGTCATTTATTTCGATCGATGACGCACGGCCGGTCTGAGCAGCACTTCACATCATATGAAGATACCAAACATTGGGTCGATTGGTGGATAGCCTCAAAAGATGAAGCGTTCTTCCGACGCGGTATCCATAGGCTGCCACAAACATGGGACAAAGTAGTGGCTACCCTGGTGGAACTTTCTGGTCACATTTTGTAAGAATTGAACATATTTGTTCAGATTTTTTCCAAGATTTGTACGGAAATTGATAAATTTTGTGAAAAATGTGTAAAATATTAACAAAAATTGCCCAGTTGTGTAGTTAGATGATCAGGAATTGAAACCAAAAGTCATATTTCCTCAGTAATTGTCAAATGAACCATCATTTTTTGGAATTTTATATCAAATACTGAAGATTATGTTCGTCAGTTCTCGATGTATTAGGAAATTTTTTGTTGGTTTTCGATAAGCATAGTAGTAATATAATGGAATCATAGGATATTTTATTACATTTTCTGTATTTTTATTTCGTAAAATATACCAGATTTCATACACTAGGCAAAAAATTAAAGGATATTAAAAAAGTCCGCCAATTTTAGGGTAATTTTCAAATAGCTATAACTCCTCTAAAAATAGTCGTACAGCATAATAAAAAAAAGCAAATTGAAGGTGTGAATCTCTAGTTTTGAGATTTTGAGCTCAAATATTTTTCGCATCAGCCAATTTTTAGTAGCCATCAAAAAACCAAAGAAAAAAAAATTCAAAATTTTTGCTCATCTATAACAATCTGCACGGACTTTACTAAATTTTTTTGAACGATCGGATTTTTTTTATCTTTTCGATATTGGCAAAATAATCCTTAGTTAAAAGGATTATCGAAAAGAATATTCGTACATATGCCATTTTTTACGTTTTTTTTAATCCATTTCCCCGCATAAAAAAAATCTTGATAAAAAAATGATAAAAACATCTTATAGAGAATACTTCAAAGTTTCCAAAACCCTCTGGTTTTTTTCTGTGCGACCATTAGTCTCCGAGTAATCAGTCATCAAAGTCAAAAGTGTCATTTTTGCTTTGAACATCGATAACTCAGCGAGAAAAAATCGTACAGAGTTCTTCCACCACTCAAATTAAAGGGAAAGAATCCAGCTAGACAATCCTTTGAATCCGATCATTTAAAAAAATGTATTAAAGTCCGTGCAGACTGTGAAAGATGAGAAAACATTTTGAATTTTTTTTATTTTGGTTTTTTGATGTCTACTAAAAATTGGCTGATGCGAAAAATGTTTGAGCTCAAGATATCAAATCTAGAGATTCACACCTTTAATTTGCTTTTTTTTATTTTGCTGTACGACCATTTTTCGAGAAGTTACAGCTATTTGAAAATGACCCTAAAATTGGCGGACTTTTTCAATATCCCTTAATTCTTTTGCCTAGTGTATATTTTGTCCTAAAAAATTATTTCTTAATTTATTCCATTTTGGTATTTAAAAATAAATGAATGCATTTTTGAGTTCGATGACTGTGGTTTTCGTTAAGCGTTTCTACGCAATACGCAACTGTTGTTTTCAAAATTTTACCAGTGACATACAGCACATAAAAGCATGCGATCTAAATGGGGAATTGAGCGTTTATAAACCAGAAAATTTTAAAAATACGTGCATACTAATGACAATTAAAGACAAAAAATGTTTAGCGCTAATTCCAAAAGGCTGTAATGATGATTAGTTCTAAGTTATATATATGTTCTTTTGTATCATTGATTCATAATGAATATATGAAAAAAATACTCAAAATGAAATGTGTTTTATTTGTAATTTTGCAAGCACCTACTAAATATTGAAACATTCCAATAAAAAGTGGAATTACTTAATAACAATAAAATAATAGCGATATGCTGGCGTTAGAACACAAAATGCATGATCACTTAGAAAATACATATGTGATAATGCATAATCTTAAATTACTTACCAGAATATCGTATTTATTGTCAATTCATGTAATTACTGATTATTACAATAAATGTCAGTAAGTATCATAAAAAATTATAAATATATCTATGAAATTATCACACATTCTTATACTATTTATCCGATTTTATCAATAATAAGACGTTTTATGAAAGATAGCTATTCCCAAAATATATAGTAAAATGTAATAATGTGTTCGATTATATTTAAGGTTATATTGCATTTCTTGGGTATGCAAGATATTGGATCTTGGTTATGCATAATATAATATATCTCTTGCAAGATTATATTATATTATGTAATTTTGTTTTGCACAGAATTGATCTAAATATGACAATTTCTCATAAAAATGTCTGAAATTTTAAAATAATTATTGACACTTTTCATATTAATTCTGATAAAATAATACAGTATCTGTTCACTTATATCTTTTTTTGTTGACCTATGGTAATAATTTTTGTTATAAATTGTCAATATTTTTTATCAAAAGATGCCATAATCTCTACGAATTTTTCATATTTGATATATTCTGCCAATGTTTATCAATTTAAAAAAACGTTCCACCGGGGTGTAGCAATGGACAATACTTTGAATAAAACATAAAGTACCGTTTTTTCACAATAAATGCCTAATTATTTATTTGAAAAAAAATGGCGGAGATTTATTTGTACTCCCAATATTTTGGATTTGGAAAAAAATATATGTTATGAAGCATACATTAAATTTATTTCGTGTAAATTTTTATGAAAAAAAATTAAAGATTAACAACATTATTGAGGTTTAATAGAGCTTCTGTGTAAAAAAATGTGGCCCAATGATCGATAACTTGACAATGGTTGGCCTGAAACACGAAAATGAAAAAGTTTGATAATCTATAAAATGTAATACCCGTTGTAGGTAGCCGTTTATCGAAAAAAAAATCACAAAATGGCGGGTGTTAAAAAAAATGCAAAATCAAGGCGAAATTATTACTTACATTCGGGGGTTTTAAAATACAGATATAAAAAAATGGCTACGTACAACAACAGATACTGCAATTACGGAATTTTTTGTTTTTTAAATTGAAAATCGGACAATTTTAGCTCGAGTTACGATTCCGGTTTTAGTATACGTAAATCGTTGCACTACCTACTCTCACTAAATTGCAAAATGCAAAACAATCGATTTTTCTTACCCGTAGCAGTGGTGACTTGCCTTAAGGGTCTGGCACGAAGATCTGGCAACCGAAAAAAATACAATATTTAATGGTATTATATTTTTACAAGTTCTCTTCCAAAAAAATGCAGCCAATTTTTGTAATGAGTAGTAGTAGCCAGAAAAAATTAAACATTCTAAAAAAATCAAAATTCCATTTTGAGTTCAGCAGAACGAAGATAATTAAATTTCGAATACGAAATACTCCTAGCAAAGCTTTTCCAATTGAATTCAATTCCATTTATCCATTTTGAAATGCATCTTTGGTAATTTTTATCCCGACGAAGGAATGCACAACGAAGTTTTTCAGGAGTGTTTCGTATTCGGAGTTTAATTATCTTAATTCTGCTGTACCCAAAATGGAATTTTAATTTTTGTCTAGAATCTTCAGATTTTTATAGCAAATCCTACTAATCACAAAAAGAATAAGTAATTCTTTAGACAAGTAACTTTTCCGAAAAATTGTATCCAAACAAACCCAATATAGGCGTCAAAATGGTCAAAAACACCCTATTTTATCACATGTTTCGGTGAACTTCAAAATCCCATACCTTTTTACGGGGAGGGGGAGGGGGTGAATTTTCAGCTTGCCCCGACTGTATATCATCATTTATAACCCAATAAATGAGAAAATAGCAGAAAAAATGTCAGGCTCATTTTTCGGAGAAGTTTCTTATCTAAAGAATGACCAAATACTACAATTATAAACTATAAATAATACTATAAAAAAATAATCGACTATAAATCATAATTTTTTCCAGGTTTCGAAAAATGATAAGAATCATATTTTTCGCCGTCTCAAAATCTCTGCGCAAGATCACACCCACAGGGTGTCCCGAAAAAATCGACATGCACGTATATTCGTCGACTCTAACTTCACACGCGTCGGTGGTTTATTTTAGTTTTAATTGCATTCGTAATAAAGATAAATAAAAAAATGCCGTCTGCACGAGAGCAGAAATTACGGGGATAAGCAAAAAACAACGAAAAAAATTAAAAAGGCCTTCGAACCCTAGGCTGAAACGTCACCGTATCCTTACGAAACAGACACATGAGATTGTCATTACGTATGCGAGATGCGTGCGATCTCGTGCGGCTCTTTCTCTTTTTTTTTCTCTCTTTCGAGATTTGGTGTGATATTAACGTTGCTATGCTTCCATATGCGTGGGCTCGTGTTTAGGTTTTCTTGGACATCCGGAGAGAGGGAGAGAGAGAGAGAGAGAGAGAGAGAGAGAGAGAGAGAGAGAGAGAGAGAGGGAAGTGCATGAGAGAGATATACAGAGATGTCATCGACCCCCTTCCCTGCCAGATAGTCCAAATGTCCAAAAATTATTTTTGTAATTTCAGCCTCTTGTTTCAATCCTACCAGCTCACAACAGTGTTCACCTGAAAAAAAAAACGAACGTACAAACGTGCGCTATAATTCAGAAACATTAGTCCGATATTATAATATTTTTATATAATTATTCTATTATGATATTTTATTTTTATATAATTATTTTCATTTTATTTTTATATTTTGGTATAATTATTTTAATTATGTTATTACACTGACAAAAATGTATGGTAACTTCAACGCTATTTTAACCATATTTTATATTACCCTGAGGGGACAACAATATTTTATATTCATGGTTACTGCCTAAAATATAGTACTCCTTATATTTTAGCAGTTGTGTTACCTATGCTCATATGTTAACCGCAACCAACAATCTTACAAGCATACGTTGATTGTTCAATGCTATATAATATAGTAGGTTTTTATAAAATGGATATTTCCTTACACTATTAAAAAATAGTGATTTTTACCATATTGAATAGTATGTCTACTAAATGTACATAATATTTGATAAATTCAAAAATTCTCAACTGAGAGTACTACCTGTATGATTGTTTGTCATAATTTGTCATTCCCCGACCTCCTGAAATGATTCCTATCGAAGAAAATATTTCGACTCAATATGACTATGCTACCGGGTTCTTCTTTTATTTTGATCGTAGATTTGTCGTAACAGATCAAAGTAATTCCAGCTGCAATTCCGAATAGCTGTTGTCTCCGGTATAAGTGGAATTTTGCACAGATCGTCTTTTTGATAATATATGTCACTGCCTAAATGGATTTTTGGCGCAATGCAATACTATTCGAAATATCGAATTTTAAAAACTGATAAATTAATGCGCTAATATATCTATATCGATCATAGCGTACTACCGCTGTCTCTACTTTATTGACACGATCCACAAATGATTTACTTCTTCACTGTAAGATTACCATAATTTTGTTCGTATAGTCGCTTTTCGCAAGATCTTGTAACAATTTATACTCAACAAGTGTTAATGTTAACCATATAAATAGTACAAACTTGCAATATAAAACAACAAACAATATAAAAACGCCCATGGTAAAAGTGGGCATAATTAAATTTCCTATAGTTTATTGATCATAATATGGTTAACACAACTATAAGCGTCTGTCTAATCATGCAGTTTTGGTAGCGTGTTTGATTATCCAGTATCCCCGAAATAACTATTAACTACTGTGAAAGGCTTTACAATATCGATATAGTTAATTCAGTTAATATTTTTACAATAGTTAGTAGTTATTTCGGGGATAATAGATAGTCGAGCACGCCACCAAAGTTGCATGTTTAGATATACTTTTCGCTTATAGCTGTGTTAAAGCCTTATATACGCAATTTCGCTGATTTTTAAAGGTACTTTTCTAGACGCGGTTACAAAAAATGACGCATATATTGACATTTTTTTACAGATCATTTATGCACATGGTTAAGTATATGTAAAAAAATCAGAAATATTAACAAATGGCGGAGATATAACATAATAAAGCAATGTATTTTCCACAATAAAGCAATTATTTTTGTCTAAAAAAATGAACATATTTATAATTGCATAATGAATGTATCTTCAGTGTGAAACAACAATCTTATTGAAAAAAAATTATAATAAAAATTCGAAACTTAAAATTTTTACTCAACTTTCTGTCGGTATTTTATTTTTTATATTTTTTTGTGTCATTGAAATTTTTGTTTCTGTGGTTCACACGATAGGTGATGATACTAAGAATATGTTGTGAAAATTTCAAAGCGATCTGAACCTCCGTTCAAAAGTTAGAACTTTCACAAGGTTCAAAAAAGTGAATCATGGAAAAACGACTTTGATGTTGACGGTCGGGCGCGCCGCGCGGTATCTATTATAAATGCAATCTTACCTCATTTAATATCTTTACAGAATTTTTCAATTCTGTAAAGCTTAAAATATTCCTAACCGTTCGGGCTAATGGAATCAAAAATTGGAAAAAAAAATTAAAAATTTGAAATTTTTCGCGTATATAAGGCCTCAACCATATTATGATTACGGTGCCAATAAACTATACGGGATTTTACTATCCCCTCTTTTTCCGTGGGCGTCTTTCATGAATACCATGTACTTTGCTCTCAGTGTAGCATTATTATTTGTGCGCCGATTTTGTGATATAGCTGAATTAACCATATCGATATTGTAAAGCCTTTTACAATAGTGTGTTATAATTTCGGATATACTAGATAGTCAAACACGCCACCAAAGTTGCATGTTTACGTATACTTTTCGCTTATAGTTGTGTTAACCATATTGTGATTGCGGTGACAATAGTAGTAGTAGTAAGTATTTTTATTCAATGTCCTTTTGTTTACATTTGGTTATAGCTTGCCTTTGGCTTTTTTTATCAAACATGTGTGCTGAGATCCTCGGTGATTAACAATTATTTATCTTACGACTATTTGGTGTTGTTTAAATTTTTTATATTTGTGTTTTCGGTTACGCGATTATTTGAGGCGGTGACAATAAACTATAGGGAATTCGACTATACTCTCTTTTACCATGCGCGTTTTTTGTAAATACTATACACTTTTCTCTTAGTGTATATTTTGGTATAATTATTTTTATTATATTATCATATTTTTATACAATATTCTCATTATATTATTCTATTTTAATATAATATTTTTATCACATTATTATATTTGAGGGAAGGGGTTTCAGCGTGAGAAAAAAAAACACTTTTTTGCGAATTTTTTCATCTATATGGATAGAGTAAATTTATTGAAACCTTTTTTACATTATTAAGTGGCATTTCAAGAACATTCCGTGAAATTTGTACGCGAAAATATCCACAAACAAGCCGGTGATAAAGCTTTTCCAACAACGCCTTTGGAAAAACACGATTTGCGGTGTTCACTGTATCTCAGCTAGAAATTATCTGAAATCAAGTACCATTAAAATTTAGTCAAAGTATCATCAAATCCTCCCCCCAACGGTCTTTGATAATTTTTTTTCATTTCTAAAATTTGGTGGTCATGTAAAGTGAAAAATTTTATTTTTCACGAAAAATTCCGCCATTCTGGGGATGGAAAACCCCTTCAGTGTAAAAAAAAAAATCCCAAACTAACCGTTGGGGGAAGGTATTTTATATGTAGAAAGTGTGTACCAAGTTTGAAATAAATCGGTCATGTAGTTTTCAAATGGCAGTGAACACGGACTTTGAAAAAGTGGTTTCGAGAAAAAACGCGGCATCGGCTTGTTTGTGGATATTTTCGCGTACAAATTTCACGGAATGTTCTTGAAATGACACTTAACAATATACAAAAGATTTCAATAAATTTACTCTATTCATATAGATGAAAAAAAATCGCAAAAAAGTGTTTTTTTTCACGCTGAAACCCCTACCCTCTCCTTAAATGTGATTATCTAATTACATTATTATTGTTATCATTATAATAAAAATACTAATACGTACAGCCATAGTTGTTGCTGTTACTTTGCTGTTGTATTGTTATTGTCACCATTACAATTTTTAATAGCGCAATTGTCATCACAATTTATCATTTCTTTTTCTTCACCACCTCGTACGTGTCATGGAAGCAGTTGGCATCCGCGCGCATATAATAATCTCTTATCCCGTGTACCTCTATACCACCTTGGCTCTCTAAATGCCCCGACTCGTTACACGGCCCCATCGTAGGATTTCAAGCGCCGTTACAGCCCGCTGACACTCCTCTTCCCGTAGGTCGTTTTATTCCACCCCCCCCCCCCCGCAGGACCGCGATCACCACTCGTCTAATAGCGCACTTCATTTATATTTCCTCTTCGTTCTCGCCAGCCAGCCTGGTCCAGGAGGTCTTGTAACTCTTGCTGTAACACATGTGGAGGTCGTCCAACTCGCGTATGAATATGGCACTTTGGTATGCATGTATGTATGGCGCTGTTGCTCTAACTATACAGGATACATCCGTAGCCCAGATATGCAAGATCCACGACTCTTGGTCGTTGGGCCTAGCTGGTGAAGGGGGAAAACGAGGGGAAGGGAGGATCGCTTTCGCGATTTCCTAGATGAGCACTGGCTGCGGGTCTCGCGAGAGTCACTTCGCACAAGGTATATTACGGAAGCTGCGCGCACCTGTTGGGCTCGCCGCTATTATACTCGCGGATGAGTAGCATGGTTGTAGATGGAGAATTTTTTTTTTTTTTTTTTTTTTAAATAGATGTTCTGGAGAGGAGGCAATGTGGTGCAGACATGCATTGGTGCACTGAAAAAAAAAATTGATCCCATATCATTTGTATTATTGAGTGAAATTTCGTTGATTCAATTGTAAAATTGTTGGTGTAAATAATCGGATTTATTAGTCCAAACAAAACGCTATTGACTTCAATAACATGACACAATTGGAATTTTTTTCATTCAAAAGATATATTGTTAGCCGAGAATTGTTGAAACTATCTAAAAAATTATCGCGAACAAATTATATAGTTTTGAATGCAATTTCTGCAACGAACAACAAAAGCGTTTCAATTCATAACATGGATATTGTTGGTTCGAGTACACAAGAAAAATTGAATTTCGCTCGTATGATTGAAATAAAATTTCTATTGAGTAAATATGTTATTTTATTGTTTTCACCACATCCGATATTGATTTTTAAGTACATTATTCGTTAAAATAGTAATATTTTATTTTGATTGAAAAATATTAAGCAAATGTTTGAATTGGTTAAAAAATTATGCGAAAGTAAAATTTGTTTCTTGCACGTTTGGTTGAAAAAATTCAAACAAATTATGGCCGAGCGCCACCGAAATTATAGGTGTGAGGAAACCCGTAGTTCTCGGAGTAACCGCTAGAGGCCGCACGCGCGCTCGTTTCTCGTAAGCGTAGCGCGAACCGAAAATCTACTTAAACGCTGGAGAAAATCTAGAGAGTATCGCTTCTTGGCCTGTGGCTAAGATCAAAGTGTAGTATCTGTTCTAATCAGTTGAATATCTGATATTCTCTCCATGGATATTCCATTGGATATCTGATATTCTCTCCACTATTATCGTGGGTGATCATTCTAATGCTCACTTTTTATTTAAGATTTAAAACAAATTGAAAAACTTACGTCCCATGGCATATTCGTTTCGATGTAGTAAAGAAATAATTAATTCTATTGATTATATTTTTGTACGAAATAAAAAATGTTTGTAGCAACCGCTTAATTATTTCATCCACTACATCTACTGATTGTATATAGAATGATTTGAATAGAATATAATTATATTTGAAGGATAATGTAGATATTCAGAGAACAGAAGAGCTTTTTCAAATAAAATAATATGTTATTTAAATCAATCACGTTTTCCAATATTTTATAGTATTGTAACGATCTCATGTATCGGTGGCACTCCGCAGCGGCACATTCATTTGGATCAACCAATATATTTTTTTGATTCAATTGGTTGTTTTTCTCAGTGTAGATTGATATTGGGGGTGCACGATGTGTAATGGAATGATGTATTCGGCAAGAGTACTATATCCGGGGCGCCAAGATTTGACGGTGAATTTAGGATTATCGAGTAAAAATAAACAATATATGAAGAGTGGTAAAAGTTAATGTTTCGCTTAGTTTTTCGTTCAAATTAGAATTTTTCGATGGATATCGAAAATGATGATTTTTTCGAATTTGGAAATGTCAAGGAACATCAGGCAAGGTAACTTGGAAATTTATAATTTGAACCGTGTCTCAGAAGCCAAAAATGTATTTTAAGGGGTCGTCTCACTTTAGACGCTAAAGAAGGCTATTTTTATCAATTTTTTGAAAGGTTTATACTATAGATTTTGATATAAAATGTTTTGCACTCGACGAATACAGTTTCGAAATACATTAAACAAATTTTTAATGTATTTATGTAAGCCAAATAAACTTTAAACGCGTTTTTCTCGAAACAACGTTTATCGACAGCTTGTTCATAAAATCTTCGAAACAAGTGAACCGAAAACTAGTGAAAAATAGAAAATTCCAAATACTTTTAGTGTAATAATAAAACTTGAGTACGATCGGATAGTGAAAGCGGATATTTTGAAATTTTAAAATTACGGAAATGGCAAGCTGTAGAAAAAAAGTTCGATTTTCGACAAAAACAAATAACCGTATTTACTTGTTATTAAGAAATGGATAAACATATGAAAAAATCCTCCGGTCATACGACACAAAATGTTATAAACTATGCTCAGTTCGAATTTGAAGTGAATCGGACGAATAGATTGTGAGACAAGACTTACACCGTTTTACGAAATAATATTTTTTACACAATTTCATAAAAGAATTGTTACAAATTATTCGTTGCAAATTAAATTCAAGACTCTAGGCTATAAAACTATGCAATAAAAACACTCGTATTTTTTCAATGTCTCGATACCATGAACAACCAAAAAAAAGTCCTACAATAATTTAACTATGCGTGTGCACGCTGCATCATTATTAATATATCAATATTCATGGGTACCCAATAGCAGTGACAATGAGAAAACGAAAAAACACCGCAAAAAAAAACAGAAAAGAATAAAAACAACAGCGACACCGAGAAAAAGTACCAGACGCGGAGAAGTGGCTCGTAAACGTCATCGTCTCTTCGACTAGCTCCGCTGAGCAACCAGGCAAGACGACCGAGGGGGCTAAACAAGAGAGGAGAGGCAAAGAGTAGGCGAGGGTTGTTTTCTCAAGCTGCGCGCAAGCGATCAGGTTTCACGCTTCTATATATTCACCTAATGATCATGGACGTTCATCAAAAATATATACTTCCCTGGTATTATATAGATATATTTATGTACAATATATCTTAGGATTGTAACGAGAAAGCGGCGCGATGGATAGATCCGCGGCATAAAATGTTGCTTTCCGAACATATTTACCGTCCTCGGGTTGCTCAACTATGTGCCACTTACACCCATGAGAGAAAGAGAGAGAGAAGAGAGAGAGAGAGAGAGAGAGAGAGAGAGAGAGAGAGAGAGAGAGAGAGAGAGATAAGAAAATGGTTTCTCCTCCTCCGTGGAAAAAAAAAATATTGCGCGGTCCAGCCACGCACGAGATACACCGACGTGAATGCTCATTACACGACTGCGCCAGAAGAATAATGGCGGAGAGATGCAAATAAATGTCTTATTGTGTCGTTAATATTTTACAGCTTCGTACTCAGAGAAAACGAGAGACAAAGGTCCCCCGTTCACATTGGAAATCGTTACGTTTAGTGTCAGGAAAATATTTATAAATTGTGCCATTTTTCGAGTAGAAATGGTCAGGCCCAGGGTAAACACCAGGATTCGTCACGGTTCGATATCTGGATGCGGTCATCCGTAAGAAGCAGGATCGCTTCCGGCCATTGGGCGCACTGGACAGCTGTTGAAACGGACCACAACATCATCATTGACCGAGTTACTAAAACGCTATCAGACTTAGTAACGTTTTGGTGACTTGGTAGCATCCGTGGTAACATTATGGTGACGTGTTAGCATGGTTGGTAGCATCATGTTAACTTGGTAGCATCCTTGATATCAGTATGGTAACTTAGTAGCATCCTCGGGAATATTATGGTAACTGGGTAGCATCATTGGGAACATTGTGGTAACTTGGTAGCAAACTTGGGAACATTATGGTGACTTGGTAGCCACCTTTCGAATATTATGCTAACATAGTAATATGGTTGGTAGCACCATGGCTGCAGTGCGACAACTTGGTAGCATTGCAGTTACCAAAATGCTGCTAGCCTTGGTAACACAATGCTAACCTGGTAGCATCGTCGACAACATTATGGTAACTTGCGACCATTCCTGCCAGCCTTGGTAACATTGTGGCAACGGGGTAGCATTATGGTAACGTAGTACCATCGCTGGTAACATTATGGCAACCTGGTAGCATCGTTGGTAGCATAATGGTAACGTGGTACCCTCTCTGGTAACATTATGGCAAGTTGGTAGCATCGTTGGTAGCATTATGGTAACTTGGTCGCGTTACGGTAACGCGGTAACTGCCAAAATGCTACCAGCCTTAGTAACATTAAGGTAACCTCGTAGCATCCTTAATAACAGTATGGTAACTTGGGTAGCATCCTTGGTAACATTGTGGCAACTTGGTAGCATTATGGTAACCTGGTAGCATCCCTGGTAACATTGCGGTACCTTGATAATATCCTTCACAACATTACAGCAACCTGATACCTTTCTTCGTAACATTATGATAACTTGACACCAAACCTAGTAACAACCACAGTGGCCATTTTCTGTCACGTTCCCACGTGACAAAAATTGTTTCCCCAAACTGTGCCGGAAGACACTGGAGAGTCAGGAGCTGCCTAACTGCATCAGTGGTGATCATTTGGAAGGTAGCAAATAGGCACCACAGCTGATTCGAATTCATAAGAAGGTAGAAAGGGCCCAAGTGAAACGAGGCCGAAGGGAAAGGACTGCGAGGTTGGAAAGGCGAGCTTGCCGACTACCGACGATGTCCTACACTCCCTGTTGGTACAGTGTGGAAGTGCAGGATTCGATACCGCACGCTCGCGCACAATGGAATTATGCCCTACGTATGGTTGGAACAATCCTGTGGAGATTTCTCCCTCCTGTCCCTCTGCCTGTGCCTACCTCTTCCTCCCTCCCTCCCTCCCTCTCTGCCTC
Source organism: Ophion slaviceki (assembly GCA_944452715.1). Taxonomy (NCBI): domain Eukaryota; kingdom Metazoa; phylum Arthropoda; class Insecta; order Hymenoptera; family Ichneumonidae; genus Ophion; species Ophion slaviceki. The sequence goes on along the minus strand of OX101789.1, from coordinate 46,795,930 downwards.
GCTCTCTCTCTTTCATTCTCTCTCTACTCCTCTCGGTCTCAACAATGAGATATGGGCTCGCTCTTGCGCTGCACGTATACACAGTAATACACTTTCTACATACAAGCGTTCCACGTTCTGTACTGCGGCTCGGTATGTCGGATATCCCCGCTATGCCGGGGCCATGTTCTGGTTTTGATCCGTGCACCAGATAAGATCGCCCTTTGTTATACGAAGGCTCGTGCCTGCGAGATTTCTCCTCTCTCTCTTTCTCTCTCTCTCCCTCCCTCTCTCTCTCCCCCTCCCTCTCTCTCTCTCTCCCTCTCCCTCTCTCTCTATCTATCTATCTCCCTCTGTGGGCAAAAAGAAGGGGAGCGCATGTCTCAGATCGCGTATCCACCATCGCCGTCTGGGCCGAGAGCAACATACACATATGTACACGAGTACCTACGAATCCTCGTAGTTACTTCAGATACAAGCCAATCCATAGTAAGAAGAGCTCCGCTGATGCTGACCCGCACATTTTTCTTTTCGGACAAAATTTCGCGCAGCGTATCGTTGGCCTGCCAGAGAAATGAATACCACAACTGCATTGGGCCAAATGTGCGAAAAGTCCGAGGTTCTAACCATGGCTGAATGGGTTAATTTTCCAAATTAACTCGACCGATGAACATCTACCAACGGACAAATGGATACATTTGGGTTTATTTGGGTTATCAAGACCTCTGACGTCATCCTGTAACATCGTTGCATCTTCCGTGAGAAGATTACATTCATTGGAACGAATGAATACCGCTATCTACTTCCATTGTTCCAACTGCTGAGCGTAGGATTGGCAGAGACGAGAGGCGCGAAGAGGGACTAAGAGACAGTATGGAAACGAATAGGCGCGACATGTCATGAAGACGAGGTCTATTAAATCGGCTTTCCAATTGACGCTCGTCTCTCATCGCCATGCGAAGAGTTGGAATGAGGCACGTGCGGAGGATTCCTCCTCGCGGCGACGGGTTGCCACTCACCACCGGATCGCACACTTGCTGATTGGCTAATGATCGGATGGAGGCGATGTCGCTCCTGGACTACCGATTGCGTCACTTGCTGCCTCTGTGATGCGCTGGCAATCATTCCGCCTTGTAAACCGGCCAGGCTGAGATGTACTTGCTTTTGGAGACGTTGCACGATGGATGCCCAAAGTGGAATCAACTTCCAAGTCTGTATGACCCAAAACAAGTGAATATGGAACTGGACGAATTTACAGTCCATTTTTTTTTCGATGATCTAGAGACTTCCGGAAGGGCTTCCGAGGCCTTATGCTCTTCCGGGGAATGAGCAGACACCAACTGCTGTTTTGCGCAAGATCTCCATCTTTGAAAGTCCAGCGATAGGGAGACGATCTTTTTACAGTTTGAATTTTATATGGTTCTGATGGTGTTCGTTACACAGCGCTGGAATGTCGGCAGCTGCAGGCTAGTGCGTCAAATTCCACCGAGTATACGTGTATACATGTGTACCGAGACATTCCCGTTAGGCGGTTCACAACAACTGTTGATGTTGCGACCGTTTGGTCGTTCACTATTCGCGCGCAACCACACCGCCTCGCGAGTTATCCCCGTTCATGGTGGGAGTGCTTCCATACAAGGCCTCCAGCGCGTGATGGTGCCCGTAGGATCATCGCGCTCGCGCACACTCATCTCAACAGCAAGAATATGACTATCATCGCGTGGCCGTGAAATCGTCGTTTGCTTCCAAGCAGCGCGTCGGGGAAAAAGATCGACGAGAGCACAGTTGGGAACCCGGAGACATCAACCGGCGCGGCGATCAACTACGGAAGAGGCTTTGCAGAGTATACCCGTCTTGCCACGATATGCTCTTCACCCGTTGCGAACGTGGCGCATCGAAGGTACAAAAAGGGACGGGGCTGGTCCAATGCGCCGGTTAAAATCGATTCGCGATGGACACGATCACACCACACGCCTTGCAGCCTTCTTCCAACCACACGGTGATCTCATCCACCTTCCTTGGAAAACTCTGGCAACCTTCTTGGATGGAGACTCCACTTACCAAACTTCTGGATGTCGTCAATGAGAGCTCTTGGACTTTTTGGGGTTGTTTGGGTTTACTCGCGCCAGAATGACAAATGGATGATCAGAATTTTGCGCAAGCGGATAGCAATTGTATCATCGCCGTGGGGTGGGAGTTATGTCATACAGACTGTCATCCCTATCCGGCTATAACTCGCCTTCCCTATGGAGGTATCTGCACGCTCATGTGGATAACCGTCGTCGGCCGACTAAGGCTATCCACGAGAGTGAGGGAGAGAGCCATTACGATGCCACTGCGCGAGAAGGAGGCGACCCAGAGGCGAACATATAGCGGCTGCATGGCATGGCAGCAGGGCATCTTGCAGGAGATGCCCTGCCCGCGGGTGCAACGACCCAGCTGACCTTTGTCCGGACCGTTCTCGCTATGGTCTGGCCTCTGAGCTCTCCGCTGCCTTTCGAGCTGGTTCATGGCTTATTGCACTGCCCGCTCCGCTCTTCCTCTGTCTCTCTCTCCCTCTCTTTGTATGTATGCATGTGTTACATATACGTGGAAAGGCGATTTGAAGACAGTCGACTTTGAGGATCCTCATCGCGTGCTGTCCCCATACTCATCATTACATAGGCCCCGATGTCTTCAAATTCATCTTTGGCTGAACGTAATCATTTTCATTTAAAGGTAATTTCAACCGTCCTCAAAGCAGCCAGATGTGCTGATAGTCAACACTGCATAGATATGGGAGGTTCGAAGTACATCCTACATGTATCCATTGGTATGAGAAAAAGATGTACACTCATCTTTTTTCCGACGGCGTTCAACCTCGGACCATTCTGGCCATCATTCTGACCTCAAACTCCTTTCAGGCATTTGATCCACGCGTTCACAGAGTCCGAATAAATTCCTCAGCTTTGATACTCACCTCCATGAGTAGATTTCTCCCCAGAACAATGCCGATCAACATGCTTCGCAGCTTTGAACACTGAATGTTCTTCTGTTCGGCTACATTCGGATCTCCAAAGCTGCTTTGCAGACAGCAATCAATAGAGACTGAAATGCACTATGTTCTCCTGTTCATATTGGGCAACGCGTGCTGGCGATCTCATGCGTTCCCACGGGAACCCGACGCTATTACACATCCCTGCGGTAACAGACTTCGGTCGTGCCGTTCTCGGATCGCGTGCTCGAGACTGTAACATGTGACGCCATCCGGATGCTGCGTGAAGTCTGGAGAGGGAGTTAATAGGGACGAACCACTACGAGCCACTTCGCCGCGCCCAAGGGAAGTGCGCTTTTAATGAGACGATAAGAATCTCATCCTGAAGCGGGCAAATTCTCGCGGAAGTCAGCTGTCCAAGATAAACGCTGGAGGAATAGACTGACTATTTGGTGTTCTTCTTTCCAATGTTCCTTGGAGGCTTCAACGGGCAGTTCCTTTACTTTCGCACTCGTCACTTTACTGTTTCCGGGTCTTGAGATGGCTTCCTGGAACATTGTCACCAGCTAGCCTTTTTTGAAAGTAAGTTCGTCAGTGAGGGGGTTCACCCATCCGAGTATTGGATCCGGAAGAACGCTACTTAACACTGTTTGCTTGCTTCATGGCTTTTGATGGGTAGATCATTGTCATCATCGCGTTGGCGACAGTAACTGGAGTTCTGGCTGACAATTCCGGTTTTCTTCACGGTTTTGATGATTGGATCAATGGCATCATCATGTTGGCGACAGTACGTCGAATTCCGGCTGACACGACACGCCAACGTCATAAATCGCTCGATTGGATACATAAAAGCGATTATCAGCCGTTCGCTCATTGTTGAACATTACACGCGCTCAACAGCTGTTGAAGCGGATCACACCGTCATTATTGACCGAGTTACCAAAACACTACAATCCTTGGTAATATTATAGTAACCTGGTAGCATCCTTGGAAATATCATGGTCATTTGCTAGCATCCTTCGTAACATCGTGGTAACTTGGTAGCATCCTTGGTAACATCGTGGTTACTTGGTAGCATCGTCGGTAGCATCATGGTAACTGGTATGTACCAAAATGCTGCCAAGCTTGGTAACATTATGGTAGCCTGGTAGCATCCTTGATAACATTATAGTAACCTGGCAGCATTCTCAATAACGTTATGGTAACTCCGTAGCATTATGGTAACCTTGGTAACATCGTGATTACTCGGTAGCATCGCTGGTAGCATCGCTGGTAGCATCATGGTAACTGGTAGCTACCAAAATGCTGCCAACCTTGGTAACATTATGGTAGTCTGGTAGCATTCTTGATAATATTATGGTAACCTGGTAGCATTCTCAATAACTTTATGGTAACTCCGTAGGGTCCTTGGTAGCATTATGGTAACCTGGTAGCATCCATGATAACATTATGGTTACTTGGTATCTCTTTCGATAACATCATGGTAACTTGTTGCCATCCTCAGTGGCATTATGGAAACTTTATACTAAATCTGGTAACAACCAAAGTTGCCGTTTTTCGTCACGTTCCCTCCTGACAACAATCGTTTCCACGAATCTTTCCGGAAGACTGTGGAGAGTGTCGAATTCTGACTGGCACGACATACCAACGTTGTAAATCGCTCGATTGAATACTCGAGAGCGATTGTCAGCTGCCCGCTCATTGTTGAACATTCCTCGCGCCCAATAATACCCAAACGGTGTAACTGACGTTCCCACATGGTTCAGGCATCCACGTGTTTGATACGCACAGAACGATACGACATGTTTTCGGCTCATTAGCACAATGAAAAGCTCGTCTCGTTAACAAAACGCGACGGGATGCGCGTATCAAAACGAGGCTCTCGTACTACGATCCAGTGACGTATGAGGCACCATCAGCCAAAGAGCGTACATTCATATCACGTTCCCATGGGTGAATCCTCCTCACCGTGAACGCGCGGGCAATGCGAACCTGTTGCGTTTGCTCGTATCGCCTGCCACCCCCCCCCCCCCCCTAACACCCTCGTACCATTATTATACACTCGTGTACAGCTACGCGGGAGTGATGAGCTGCGCCGGCGAACAGAGGGATACAGCCCCGTATGTTTCGCACAGTGTACAGAGCCAACCTATGTACAGCTCGTATGAGCCCAACAATAATGTACCCTACGGCCACCAAGCAATGCAGCACGCAACAATCAGCGACAGCTCCGTACGATCGCTGATATTGCCAAGTACCGCAATTTAACCAAAGTACGCAACGAAGATATTTAATTAATTAATATTTTTTATTGTTATCGACCACATGTTGATGTAGCTTGGTAAATAAATTGAGAATTTAATACGAGGGAATTATTCGACTTTTTCGACGTTTTAAAATAGCGGACACAATTCGTGTGGAATTAAATGGAGCGTTCAAATGTACTGTGTATCAATGTAGTTTGATAATTAAATTGGAAAATTTAATGGTATTGAATTATTTGAATTTTTATTGTTTTTAAATGCCAAGGATAGTAAGAGAAATATTAAGGGCCACAGTAACGAGTATAAAATCATGTGCGAATTTAACGATTTTTTTTCGTATGAAAAAGTGATTCGCTCATAAAATTAATTACACATCTATTTAGTATGAATGTCAAGCTGTTGTCAAAAAACAAAAAGTCTCGTCAATCTACATTAGAATACCTAGTGAAGTGCGTACGGAATTTAAGAAATATTGTTTTATTCAAAAGTTGTAGGCATTTGAATGAATTTTGATATGAAAAACTGCTCATAAAATGAAAAGTTTTCGATGAATCAGAAATTCCGTACGTACGTCTCTGCAAAATGCAATTAGGAACATAACTTTGAAATTTGAAGTAAATCGAGTGAAAATTGTTGAAGTCATTTGTCACGCCAATTGGAAAAAAGCTGTTTCGAGAAAAACGCGTTTAAGGCGTTACCCCCACTTGTAGCGCAAAAAAAGGCCTTTTTCATGAATTTTTTTAAAGAAAACTACAAAACTTTTTTAATCGATCAATATACCATCTTAAAGAACACATCTTGAAGAACTTTCAGTAATTTTTTTATTGAAAAATATTACATTGTTTAGTGGCAAATGGCCGTCAATGAAATAATGTTTTTATATACACGGTTTGCGGTGACCAACATTGCGGCGAAGTGGATCATCTGAAAAAAAAAATGCGGATGGATTTAGTCAAATATAAGTATAAACTAGTCTTTAATCGAAGGATTTTAAAAAATATTCATTTTTCACAAAATGGCGGACAGTCAAAGTTAATGGTTCGATTTTAACGAAAAAAAACGGCCGTTTTTTGGCTATAAAACGGCCATTTTTTTCGAAAAAAAAATCGAACGATTAAAGACTACATTTTTATGTATTAAATAAGCCTGCAAAATTTCAAGAAGATCGATTCATTAGGGTTCGAGTAATCTTGGTCACCGACTTCAGAAATGCCATTTTGAGAAAAACGCGTTTAAAGTTTCAATTTCAGTTTACACGAAGAAAATATTTTTTTTTGTAAACTTACATAGAGTCATCTATTCCGGGCATCAAAAAAACTGCACTTCAAATTGCACTTCAACAAAATGCAATAAAAAAATCGATTTTTTCAAAATCGCAAGTGGGGGTAACCCCTTAAAGTTTTAGGTTCTCTATGGACGTACCAGAGGTGGGCTTACGTTATACGCTCAAAGTTGGTGAAAAAAATGTCTTGCTATAAATCGAATAGTAACTTATTCTTATGATGATAAAGCACCGTTTTAGCGAAAAAAAAAACGATTTTTTGAAAATTCTACTGTGGCCTTGCTCTTTAAATTCATCGTGTTAATTTAGTAAAGGGATTTACTAATTTACTGGATAGGATTACCAAGATAAATTGACTGATTTACTAGATGAATTCACTAAAAAATATTTACTAATTTACTAACACATATTTACTAATTCACTAAAATAGATTTACTAATAAGACTACTAACGGATACCGCGAAGAAACTTCATGAAATTTGGTTATTTATTTTGTGCATTATTTGCAAACACCAACTGTAGTTTGCATGAAATTTAATGTCCTAACAACTAACGCTTGATTTTAATTTCACGTAGGTATTAAACTAAAATTAAAGTAACTCTATTTGTTCTTACAATTCATTAAGTATTAATGTAATGGCGTAGCAAAATTTCAAAAATATAAAAATCACTTTGACTACCTCAGTAAGCGGTGCAGTACAAAAGTTCCAAAGATGACGCCTCATTCCCAGCTTCCAATAAACCAAAAGTGAGTCTTTGGTCCGCAACTTGTGGTCCTGTCGTAAGTTTGGCTTTTTAGCCCACGAGACACTGCACTCGGCGTGTAAAAATTCGTGCGGTATAAGAGCAATAACATTTGCGCTTCGGAAGAAAGAGAAAGAGAAGGAAACAAAGAGAAAGAGAGACGGTAAGAGTTAGGAAGAGAGCAAGAGCCCATCATTAGCATATTAATTTCTCGGAGGTTCTGCGGCACGCAGATAAAGCATCTTAGGAAGGGAGAACTTGGGTGATGAATCAAGCTCATAGCCTCGCTGTAATTATTCAGAAACTGCGCGTCCACCAGCGTCCATGGGCTCCTCCAACCTAGTTGGTTCTCAACTAGAATTTACTAGGAATACAGTGAAAGTTCAGATAACGTTTAATTGGCAACCGGAACTCGAGCTAGAAATCCCGAATATTTTCTAATTCCAAACCGGAAGTCACTAGGGACTTGTAGAATTCTCAAACATTTCCACCACCATGTGAACTCCACGGAAGTTACTAGAGACAATACCCAAACGATTCCACTATGTGAACTGCACGAAAGTCCCTGGAGGTGTATAAAATACTGAAAGTTTTTTCACCAGCAACTGAACTACACAGAAGTCACTAGGAACTTTCACAGTACGCGAACGCTCCTACCTTCTGAGCTGCACGGATGTTACTAGGAACTCCCACAATGCTTAAACTTTTCCATCATGAAAACTGCACGAAAGTTACTAGGGATTTATATAATACTCTAACTTTTACACCAACAGTGAACTGCACGGAAGTCACTAGGGGTTTCCACAACTCGCAAATGTTACTACCTTCCGATCTGCATGTACTAGAAAATTCCACAATACTCCAACTTTTCCACCTTTTGTGTTTCCATCATCTCGGAACTCCTTAAGGCCTTAGGCCACTCTCGAGGCCGAAAAAATAGGCTTTTTGGGGATTTTTTTTTCAGAAAAACTACAAAATAAATCGAGATTACAAAAACTGATGTTTATCATACATATCAGTGACTGTATAGGGGAGACCGGGGCAAAATGGTATAGCGGGGCATAATGGGACCGGGGCAAAATGGGACCGGGGCAAAACGGGTTTGGGGCAAAATGGAATAGTGAAAATCAACAGTGCTGGAAAATACATCATTGGGGCAAAACGGGACTGGGACAAAATGGGCCGGAGAAAATCAGGCTCCTCAGAAAGAGGCGGTTGGGGCAAAACGGGATCGGGGCAAAATGGGACAGTGGAATAATTCGATGCAGAAACGAAAGAAATGCAGGGGTAAAAAACGAGGGGTAATAAATGAGTGAAAACAGGTTTTATTGAATGTTACACGATATTTGGGTCACACTCTACTAACGATACTATATTTTAACGGTGGCAATGTTTAATTTTTATTGCTTGTTTAACTAAGCTAATTTTTATCGGCACAATTGTCGCAAACGGACTCGATTAAGTTATCGTCAGCATGGGCACATGAATAGTGGGCCCATTTGTTATTAAAGTTTGTTAAACAATTACTTTTGATTCTGCGGTCAGAACTGTACCAAACTTGACGTAAATTGTTATTTGAGCCTTCTTATTCGATTGGTACAATTTCTTTGTCGTTATTAATTATTTAAATAATCAAGTAATTTTTATAATCTGACGCGTGCAATTTATGGTTTTTTTTGTTTTTATCTTTCTTTGTTTTTTTTTTAATTTATTTTCTGCCAACTGCACGTTACTGATACTGATTTTCAAGCCATTGATGAAAATCTAACTCTTGTCAATTTTTACGTAAATTGTTTTATGAAACTAGGACCGCCGCTCCCCATGAAATCGACGGATATGTGTCGACAAATATATCGGTCAGTCCGTATTATCTGCGTATATGTGGACTGAAACGAACCACAAGCACCATTTAGATTAGATTATGTTTCAACAGCTCTTTCATAGAGCCGAAGCATGAATTTTCCTGTCATCCCATTTTGCCCCAAATTCAGCGGGCTGCGACACTTCATTTTTGTGTGTCCCATTTTGCCCCTATCCCATTTTGCCCCAAATCAAGCACCAAGAAACTTCATTTTTTGCTATCCCATTATGCCCCAGTGCCGTTTTGCCCCGCTATACCATTTTGCCCCGGTCTCCCCTATAATAATTTTTTTGAAGCGATTAATTTCAAAATGGCGGCTGTGCAGCGTTTATCTCAAAACTGCATTTTTTAAGTCGTTTGGAAACATAACTCAGACAATTTTCAACCGATTCACATGAAATGTTGAATATTCCAAATTTTTGGAAAGTGAAAAATTTCGTCAGATAATTGTTAATAACAAATGAACTATGCAATCAAAAAAAAATCCTACGTACTTCCATAGACAATGTATTTTTCAATATATATTCAACATTTCAAGTGAATCGGTCGAAAATTGTCTGAGTTATGTTTCCGGCCAACTTTAAAAATGCAGTTTTAAGATAAACGCTGCACCGCCGCCATTTTGAAATTAATCGCTTGAAAAAAATTCTTGTATACAGTCACTGATATGTATGACAAACACCCTTTTTTGTAATCTCGATTTATTTTGTAGTTTTTCTGAAAAAAAATCCCCAAAAAGCCTATTTTTCGGCCTCTTAAAAAGGTACTACAAACTTTCCACCCTATGACCTGCACGGAAGTTCCTAGGGATTCCCACAATACTCGAACGTTTCCCCCACCATGCGAACTGTGCGAAAGTTACTAGGAATATCAACAATCCTCGAAACCGTGAACCCTAGAACTTACTAGGCACTTCCACAATACGCAAACCTTCTTCCCCCCTGCATTCACTGAAAACGCAAGTAAGTTACTAGGAACTCATCCTCAAACCTTCCCACCACCACCACCACAACGCTACGCGACAAAGGATTCTCGCGAGGATCCTCTCATCGATACGAATTTGTCCTATTCCCCGTATACAGTCTGACCCGAACGATAGACGTTTTCTAGGCTGATTTAGTGCCCGGCCAGTCAGTCCACCGCAAGCGCCACAAATTGCACCGCTATATACGCTGTACCATTATGGTAATGGATCGTAAGCCACGCCGAGGGGGAGAGAAAGTAGGCGCGGGCCAGAGCAAATGTGTGACACGTCCCTGTTCATGTGAGGGTGTGTGTGTGTGTGTGCGCGTATGTGTGTTTCATCGTGCGAGTGAAAAATGAGAATGTGGCATCAGCGTCGATCGACCAGAATGCAGATACAATGGAAGAAAGATAGGAAGAGAGACGGAAAATCGAGGAAGAGCCTCTTCAAAGCTCTCGAAAGAGAATAGGAGATGATATAGGTTTACGAGTACCCGATGGATGTATAGGGAGTGAAAGCTATCGATTAATCGGAAGTTCGACCAATGTTATATCCATATAACAAATATATATATGCACACACATACACGCATATGTGTGTGTGTGTGTGTGTGTATATATATATATATATATATATATATATATATATATATATATATATATATATATATATATATATATATATCATATCAAAAATAAATTTAAAAAAAATGAAAAATTTTGAAATTTTTCGCGTATATAAGGCCTTAAGAGAAAAAGTCATCATCATCATCATCATCATCATCATCATATATATATATATGATGATGATCTGATCATTAAGTATAAGGTTAAGTATAAGATTAAGATTATATATAAGATTAAGTATAAGGTATATACCTTAGATATAAGATTATAAGATACCTTAGATATCGATAAGATTATAAGATATAGATTATAGATATAGATAAGATTATAAGATTATAGATATAGATAAGATTATAAGATACCTTAGATATAAGATATAAGATTAAGTATAAGGTATATACCTTATACTTAAGGTATATAAGGCCTTATATACCTTAAGGTATATAAGGCCTTAAGAGAAAAAGTCATCATCATCATCATCATCATCATCATCATATATATATATATGATGATGATGATGATGATGATGACTTTTTCTCTTAAGGCCTTATATACGCGAAACATTTCAAAATTTTTCATTTTTTTTTTTAAATTTATTTTTGATTCCATTAGCCTGAACGGTTAGGAATATTTTAAGCTTTACAGAATTGAAATATTCCAAAAATTCCAAAAATAAGGTAAAATTGCATTTATAATAGATAACGCGCGGCGCGCCCGACCGCCAACTTCAAAGCCGTTTTTCCACGATTTGCTTTTTTGAACCTTGTGAAAGTTCTCACTCTTGAACGATGGTTCAGATCGCTTTGACATTTTTACAACATATTCTTAGTATCATCACCTATCGTGTGAAGCACAGAAACAAAAAATTTCAATGACACAAAAAAAAACAATAAATAAAATACCGACAGAAAAGCGAGTAAAAAAATGTTAAGTTTCGAATTCGTATTATAATAATTTTTTTTGAATAATATTGTTGGTTCACACTGAAGATACATTTATTATGCAATAATAAATATGTTCATTTTTTTCAGACACCCACATCGATGCCGATAACTTTCACCATCAACGCGCGCGCAAAAAAAATACATTTCTTTATTATGTTATATCTCCGCCATTTGTTAATATTTCTGATTTTTTTTACATATACTTAACCATGTGCATAAATGACCTGTAAAAAAAGTGTTGTCAATATATGCGTCATTTTTTTAGCCGCGTCTAGAAAAGTACGTTCGAAAATCGGCGGAATCGCGTATATATGACGATCAAAAAATCGATTTCTTTTTTTTTTCTTTAAACGATAGAACTATATATGTAGAATATTGTCCCAAAGTTTCAAAGCGAAATTCGAAAACTTCAAACGTTACAGCCCGTCAACGATGTGCCTCACCGCTCGGATTCGGAGCGGGCGTGAACTTCGAACGCGTTTTTCTCAAAACTGCATTATCGAAATGGCATGCAGGATTACTCAAAAACTATTAAGCCGATAGAGTTGAAACTTGGTAGAAATATTGATAATATTGGTACCTTCTACTTGACGAAAATTGTTTTTGACAAATTTGAAAAAAAAACTGCTTTTTGAATCCACATTTTACAGAAATGTTGCGTGAAATGTTGATTTTTTTGCAAATGCGTGCCGTTTTCTCAAATTTGCATTTTCTTCATTTTAATTACCGTCACATGGAACACTTTACATGTTCTAACTGAAAAAATGTTTAAACTTTTTTGCAAATCAAAGTCTACGGGAAGCTAGACTGCACGCCGATTCGCAACTCCCGCGGCGACCTTGCTGTAACATTCTGCCACAGGTTCGCCATTTTTATGACAAATTAATTTAAAAAAATTGATTCGTATACTTAAATATACTATCAAAGTATACCTAAAATTTGATAATTGTGGAATAATTATATCTTAGTTTAAAAAATCCCTAATCCTATTTATTTGTTTCCTGTCTAAATGTATGTCCCCCCTTAAAGATCTGCTTATATATATATATATATAGCTTTTTTATTTCCGGCGTCGCAAGAGCATCTCCCACTACACGGTGGCTTGCCCGCGTGCGTTTTCGCATTGGCACGCGCGAGCTCTTCCTTCCTGAAAAAAGTTTGGTTATGTACGGGACAGAGCCTTTATCAGGCTCGTATTTCAGTGGAGCTCGACACCGACCCTCTCTCTTTCTCCCTCTATCTTTCTGTAACGCTTTTGGTCGGATGGGTTCATGATCGCGACCAGGAGAAATTAAGTTTTTAATTAACTCCCTGTGGACTCGCTAACGAACGTAGCGTCTATATATATAGGGAATCAATTTTTTGTTGTCAGAAATTATTTATTATGGTAATTAAAATTATTGCTATAGAACCTCCAAAATATTTATAAATTCGAAAATGTATTTTTTCAACACCCCCATTTGCGTTTTTGGTATTGGTAGGATATTTCGTGGTAGGCTATTATAATGGGAGGAATTTATAATTTTTGCAAGATCTAGGGGTAAAGATACATATATATATATATGTATATATACACTGAAAAAAAAATTCGTTCATCCAACCAAAATTCAGTTGGTTTAACAAAATGTATCTTTAAATACGTTCAACTTGATTTTTGATTGGCATAACAAACATTTTGTTAATCTAACTGATAGTTTTAGTGGTGTGGACTGTACCTTATTTAAATATAAGCTAAATAAATAAATAAATTTCGAGACAACAAAATGCATTTTTCACATTCAAAGATTTCTTTTTCTCAGTGTATATATTTATATATCCAGGGACTATATATATATATATATATATATATATATATATATATGTGAATTTTCGTATTCCAGGCATTGTTGCTCGGACTCTTGACACCAGCGTCTCTTAGAATACATCGAATTATATTTATATCCTGAAAATATTGTCCTGTCTCGCGACTTCTTTTTTGCCTCCCCCCCCTCCCCGCCCCTGTTCAGCCGCTCGCGAATCTCAATCCCAGGCTGACTCATAAATATAAATCGACTTTTTCTAATTACCCAGAATAATAGCGTCCTGCTCTGCGAAATAACGTTGGAACAGCAAAAACTCATGAGACACGAGAGAAAGAAGCGGCTCTCTCGCTACTTGACGATTAATTGAAAGAAATTGAATAAACTTTGCCTTGCGAACAAGCCGCGTTACTATTTGTGTAGAGATGGCATTTTCCAGAAAAAAATTGAGAAATAATTTTTTATTGGTGATGATAAAGGAAGAAAAACAAAATTGCATAATCTTAGGAAACAAAAAGGTCGATTTTCAATATTTATTTCTCATGAGAGAATTGGGCGGACGAGGTCGGGATTTTACACACCATTGATACATAGTCTCGCCGAGATTGATTTTTTTCTTTGTTGAATAATGTTAGTAAACAATGGAGTTATTATTGTTTAAACAAAACTCGCCGTTGCTGCATGGCCAATACGTGGCTCTGGCAACGAAATTCATCCGGAATGTATTTTTCTTTTTTTTAATTAAGAAAAATTGAAAATAGAAACCTCACCTTCCTCCCAACCACCTAAATACTTGTTGCAACTACTGTGAGATGTACCCTATTATTTTGTAACGATTTTATATCGGGCTAAAAAGGTCCAACTTTTAGCCTTGAGATTTTGCGATAAAAAAAATAATTAAAATATGTACATTTAGTGTAATGATGAAACTTTCGTATGATCGGATACTTTGTACGAATTTTCGAAATTACGAGAATGAAAAGCTGTAAAAAAAATCGATCTCGAACAAAAAAAGAACTTCAATGATTTGTTATTAACACCTGGATAAACGTATTTTAAAAAGTCATGCGGTTATGCGATAGAAAATGTTATAAACTATGCCTCGTCCGAATTTGAAGTGAATCAGATGACTAGATTTTGCGACCCGACTTGCCCCGTTGCATAAACATAGCGTTCGAGAAAAACGCAAGAGAAGAAGGGGAAATGGCAGCGGGACGATTCACAGTGGTGAACCGTTCAGAAAAAATTCTCATAATTTGGTCAATTTTTGGATTTTTTTACAAAAGTCTTATAATTGGGTCAATTTTTGGAATTTTTACAAAATTCTCACAACTTGGTCAATTTTTGGAATTTTTACAATATTCGCACAACTTGGTCAATTTATGGAATTTTTACAAAATTCTCACAAGTTCGTCAATTTGTAGAATTTTTACATTTTCACAGCTTGGTCAATTTTTAGAATTTTTACAAAATTCTCATAACTTGGTCAACTTTTGGAATTTTTACAAAATTCTCACAACTTGGTCAATTTCTGGAATTTTTACAAAATTCTCACAAGTTGGTCAATTTTTAGAGTTTTTACATTTTCACAACTTGGTCAATTTTTGGAATTCTTACAAAATCCTCAAAAACTTGGTCGATTATTGAAATATATACAAAATCTTTGTTGCAAATTTGATTTAAAGCGATACACTACTGTAACGGCTAAAAAAATAGAGTTTTTGCATTTTCTCAAAGTATACATACTGAAGAGTATTTGAAAAAAAAATCAAGTTGAAATATTGAACATTGACCAAGTTACCGAAAGTTTATTGAAAGCAAATAGCGCAACGATTTACGTATACCAAAACTTTCAACCGCGTTTTTATCGAAACGACTTTTCTCGACCTGGCCGGAATCATTGTTCGATTTTCAATTGAAAAAAAAAATTCCGTAATAGCAGTATCTATAGTTGTACGTAGCCCGTTTCTTTCTTAATTTAGTCCTTTAAAAAACCCCGAATAAAAGTTAAAACCACCAAAAATACACTTTTCTTTAAAGACCAGAAATTTTGTAAAAATTTTTTTTTTATATTTAAAGTTTGTAAAACTTTTTTATTTTTATTTTTCAGACCAAGCATTGACAAGTTATAGATCCGGCCGTTGGGCTACATTTTTTGTACAGAGGCTCTATTATACCTAGTCAACGTTGTTAATTTTTAATTTTTTTGTTAATCAAAATTTACACGAAATAAGTTCAATGTATATTTAATAACATCCTTTAATAACTTCTGTTATAAAACATTCATATACACATTCATATAAGACATTCACACTTCCGAATATACATTCGGAAGAATGTACATTTAATAACATTCTTCCGAATCCCAAATAAATAATCTAGAATACAACAAAAAATCGGAAAAATCGACTTTTCTTTAGCCCGTTACAGTAGTGTCCCCCTTAAGACCCTAGGCTATAAAACCCAACAATACAAAAATCGCATTCCTGAAATTTCAAGGTGACAAACACCCCTTAATCAAATTCCAAAAAGGTGATACATGACATGAAAAAAAATACACACACACACACATATATATATATATATATATATATATATATATATATATATATATATATATATATATACTACGACCAGCACTTCAACGCCTTGCCAAGTGATAGCCCGGAATAATCCTGACCGCATGTACGAGAGTGTAGGCGCGCGTGCGGAGCACTTGGTAACCGACACCGCAGGGGGATTGGGACGATCGATATTAGTTGTCAACTTGGCACATCTATCTCCCGCCATGCCACGTTACGTACGCGAGAAGAATCTTGCCCTTTTTCCCTTCTCTCTTCACTTACCCATCTCGCCCGCAACCTTCCTCTTCTTATTCTTTTTTTCTCGTTTCAGCTCACTCGTCTGATTTTCCGCGACCCGACTTCATTCACGTTCCCATATGTAAAACTTGTGCGGCGCGTAAGATATTTCCTCGGCGGGACGTTCGTAGAGCTACGCCCGGTGGAGAAGTGCATACGTTCACGAGCGCACGACATATACTCGAGGAATATTGCACACACGTGTATACGTGTGAACGTGTAAAGGGTGAGTCGTTGGAAATTGGAGACTTGTGAAAAAGGTCATCCCAAGGTCATTCTAAGGTCATTCCAAGATTAGCCCAAGGTCATTGCCTCTAAAAAAGGAGTGGGAAAGCGAATGAAAGGTGAAGATTTCCATTTTCTAAAGTGGGGTTGACGCGAAAATCTGACGCCTCCCTTTAAAAAAGAATCACAGTGTCATCTCAAGGTCATCTCAAGGTCATTAATTTTCTTAAAAACAAGAGTGAAGGGAAAACTTTGAAAAAAAGAGTTTTCCATTTTTCAAAGTCGAGCTGACATTACAATCCGACGCCTTTTTTTGAAGCAAAAAAACCAAGGTGGCCCAAATGTCAATCTCGACGAACCCTTTAAATTTTGCCTCTGACTTTTTTAACGAAATAGAATTAATATTTATGGGACTTTTCGACGAGTTCCCAATTTTTACTGACTCACCCAGTATATGGATATATATATATATATATATACGTATAAATATATTTGCATAGATATACAGATATATCTGTATATAATTTCATCCAAACTTTCGTGAGGATAAAGAAGTATGAAGGACGTGGGGCCGAGTGGATCTTCGCCAAGAGATCTCGCGACAGATGTTGTCACGAGATTGAATTCGGTTACACACGTACCTACGTGTGTCGTGCTCGTTCGTATTTTTTTCTTCCCTTTCTCTCTTTCTTCGTTCCCACATTTTTATTCATCCCGCCTCCGTTGCCCGGTTATCTCGACCGCCAGCGGTGAATCATCGGGTACTATCGATGCAGACGTAACGACGATTTGTCATTTCATCAACGGGGTCCTCTCGAGAAGAGAGAGAAAAAAATAGAAAAAACATTATATATATATATATATATATATATATATCTTCATTTTAGTAAGATTTAGTTTATATAAGATTATTAAAATTTTATCAAGAGTTTAGCAATAATAGTTATAATGAGAATTGTTTTATTAGTGCTTGTCATATTTGCTATACAGATATGGTTGATCCAATTTTATTTCTTTCATTTTTGAATTTCTATGCAGTGAATGTTATATAGGTTTATATTTATTTTGAATCAAGTTTAATTCCTACATTTTTGATTAATTTTAGGGTGAGGCATGGACGTTATTTGTTTGAATCCACGATACAATCAGTGGCAATCTATATATATTAATTTTAATAGAAGCTTCATTTTTTAAGATTATTAATTGTAGTAATAATAGTTATAATGAGAAATACCATCTTTACAAATTCTTATTCTATTTATTATTATACTGACGTAATTTGTTTAATTTTAATTTTCTCATTTATAACATTTTATTCAATAAATATTGTATGGTTTTATATTTATTATCAATAAAGATTAATTTCTACATTTTTTATTAATTTCAGGTTGAAGATACCAAATTAATCGAATTCAAACGACGATGAGTATATAATGCTTGGATTATTTCTTTAATATATATGAGGCGTAATTTCATTAAGATTATGAATTGGAATAATATCTATAACGAGAAATACCATCTTTAAAATTCTTACTTCATTTCCTATATTAACGAAATTCGTTTGATTTTAATTTTGTTAATCTATCTATTTTTACTCAATAAATATCGTACGGTTGTGTATGATTATCAATATACACAATGATTTATTATCGATCAAGATTAATTTATATATTTATATTAATTTTATGGTGGGATATCAGATTAATCGAATTGAAGCTGCCATATATAAAATGTCATATATATATAGTTTTTTTGAACATGTATATACGTACATATATCAGGCTTAACTTTATTGAGATTATGAATTGCAATAATAGTAGCTATGATGAGAAATACTATTATTATAAATTCTTATTTTATTTATTATATCAACGTAACTTATTTAGTTTTTTTTTCATCTACGTGTTTTTACTCAACGAATATTATACGTTATTATATTAATTATAAATCGAGATTAATTTCCATGTTTTTCAAAATTCAGAATGAGGATTTCAGATAAATCGAATTCAAGTTGCGATATATATATACATATATATATGTGTGTGTGTGTGTGTGTGTGTGTGTGTATGTATGTATGTATGTATGTGTATATATATATGAGAACACAATAATACTAATTCACAAAGTCGCGGTGGTCGGTCGGTGTTCGTTGGCTGGGCTGGCGCGCGCGCCCAAGTTCGCTGATTGCTTTTGGGTGGTGGTTTACTCATTGCCTACTGCTGATGTCGCGCGGCTGCACAGTGTCGTCGTATAAGGGCGATTTAGCCTGCAGCAATGGAGCCAGAAGCGGCGACTGCGAGAGCACATCTTCCTAATGACTCTGCCGGAGCGTGTAATGTATATACATGTGGGTGTGTGTGTGTCTGTTTAAATACGTATACAGTATGTGCACGTATATGTGGATGGAGGTTGGTGAGAACGGCGTAATGTTACATGGTCGTCGCGGGAGTATCGCGAGAACCACAAAGAGGAGAAGAAGAAGAGAGAGAATCAAGGGAGATGAACGCGTGCGCCCGTCCAAACGTAAACTAATGTTTCATTAAGACGGGCAGCTGCGTCTCGTCACTTAACTTATTAAACAAGATGGCTGCCACTACGAGGATCCCATACCGTGGCACGACGAGAACGACCGGGACAAATAAACGCGAATACACATACGTTTAGGGCGTGGATTTGGGAAGAAAGTTCGAGACGAAAAACAAGCAAAGATGATCATTTTCGGAATGAAACAGAAGGGAAAGCGCTAGGGAAATTTGGGATGTGGAAAAGCAGATGCCTGTTGGAGCTTGGTACTGTTCATCTTGACAGGTACTTGGTCCGAGCTGCAGATATCAACTCGAGTAGACTGGAACTTGGTATGAATATGGAATGTTGCAGTAACGCTTAGATGATCACTAGAACTTGGTAGATGCTTCTTGTCACTCTTAGTTCTGGGCTAGAAGTCATTGGGAACGTGTATAGTAGAAGGGATTTTTTAGTAAGTACCAGCTGAGAAACTGGCCCGAGTTTATAACTTCAAGGTGGTGCAAACCTCGTCGTAGTTCTGGTAACTTCTCATTGGGGAGCAGAACTTGGGATGGATGGAATTTTAAAAGAACCCTGGCTGGGAGCTCGAATTGGCAGTTCTAGCTGCTGAATTTTCGGGACTGTGGTCATCAAGAAGATGGACCAAGGCCTAGATCCCAAAAACATGTTACTGAAAACTTAAAGAACGCGATGGATAGAATACGATACTGAATTTGGCAACTTCTAGGTGGAGACTGCAACCCGAAACAAGTCCTCGAACCGCCAAGACATGAGGACACTACCCAGGAGCGTTGTCCAAGTACCAGTTTTCAACAAGATGGAACGTCTACCAACTTCCAGCTGGGAACATGAACTCGAGCTAAGTCCACAAACCGACAAGACCCGGGTCTCGAATGCAGGGACTGGATTCAAGTATCAGTTTCCAACGAAGCTCGTACAATTGAAGAGACAGAGCAAAGTTCTAGTCACTTCCGGCTGGAATAAAGAGTCCAGACCAAGTCCTCGAACCGCCAAGACCGCAATCCACCATCCAGAAACTTGATCCGAGGACCATTTCGCAACTGGAAATATCTAGAAGCTCCTACAATCCAATCGAATTTCCAGCAACCAGTAGCTGCTAGAAATTCCCTTGCATGTCTAGTGCCTTCAGTCGAACACTAAAACGCGAACCACGAAACTTAATCAAAGGACCAGTTCCCAACTGGAAGTTGCTGAAAGCTCTTATCATCGAAGGGGCAGAACAAGATAGAACTTCTAGCAACTTCCAGCTGGGAACATGAATCCGGACCAAGTCCTGGAATCGCCAAGGCCCAAGCCCACGATCCAGGAAGTTCGGCCATATACCAGTTCCCAACTGGAAATCCCTGGAAGCTCCTACAATCCAATGGAATTTCCAGCACCCAGCTCTCACCCAGTAGCTGCTAGAAATTCCCTTGCATGTCTAGTGACTTCAATCGAACACTAAAACGCGAACCAAGTTCTTGAATCAAGGCTTCAAGGATATGTACCTGCTTGCCGTGGTGACACACACAGTAACTTTCCGTAGCGCGGCAGCTTCCCGAACGTTTTGTTACTCGGGTAAGCGGATCACGCACCCCACTGAGTGCTTTACTGCGTCACTTTTTTACCAGCCCCGCACCCACTTTGCTCCCTCTCGATTTTTTCTCCGCTCGTTCCTCCAACCCACTGCTTGCAACCTCGCTCCCTCGATGGCCCTTTGCACAATCTCGTTTTCAACACGGGCGTCACGACCGGCAGGCGATTCTACTGCGAGTCAAGCTTGTCCCAAAAAGTCTCGATCATCATCCTATGGCGATCGGGCCCTGGAGCCAAAGAGCGATGCAACTTTGGCCGCAGCTGACGCAGAGACCTAGGCAACGCAGAGACTCCCGAGGCAAACGTGTTTGGGAGGCCGGTAAATGGAGTACTTGGTATCAAGTACGTGGGAAAGCCGCGTGCGATTTGATTTTATTTCATTGAATTCTTCACCAGGCGACAAACCGGAGACCGCTCGGAATATCAAATGAAGTTGTTGCGGGAGTGTTGGTAGGCGAGGATGGAACTGCGGTGTATCATACAGCGCGAAGATGGAGAAGCCTGTCGGGAGACTCTGAGCAACGAGAAAGAACGCGCCCCAGCATTCCAACGTGCAGATGTATGTATGCCGGGTTCTCTTCTGCTTTTTCGTTGTAATAGTAAAACCGAGGAGAGTGGTATAGTGGTCCTAGGGGCGACTCGGGACACATGCTGCATACCCAAGTGGGCATGGCCACACGCTCCAGCCCAGTCTCACTTTTCCCTCCGTCCTTCTCTCTCTCTCTCTCCCTCACATGTCTTCAGCAAGATATACAACCTATTACCTATTCTTGATGAGCCGCCATCATCTCTTCTCTGCCAGTTTTGCAAATCTCAGACTTCGTTTTCTCTTCCCGGAGTGCAGGGGTAACTCGCACTTGATTGGAAGCTTTGCGTTTTCTCCGGCAGGATGCTTGGAGTCGCGAAATGGGAAACATTCCAGGAAGCCTGATGAACGACATTGCTGGGAGACCTTGTGTCTTTGTGGCATTAACGCGAGCATGGGTTGGGTTTTGACGAATTAGGCGTGGTAGTTGCTTGAAGGAGCTTTGGTTGGATGCTGAAAGTGCCTACTTTGAATAATCGGCACGACCAGCTGATACGAGTTGGTAATTCCGCTACCTTGTTCACTTGGCGCATCCGCACGCTGCAGCAACCTACCAGTGAAGACATCTCCTTTTCTGCTGCTCTCCAGCTAGTCTGCACGATCAGCCGGCGTAAAGAAAAATTTTATGCAACAAAGGCGTGACATCCCACGTAACAAAGGTGCTTCCATATCATTTTAATCATTTGTAAGTTCTTTTTCTTCCCCTGGTAGAAACACCGGTTGAAGAGGAACCTGCTTTACTAGTTTCATTTCACCCTTTCTAACGTAAATAGTGGTACGTTGTAAAATATTGCGGCTTTGCGAGAGCTTGTATTCATCTTGCCGCATCAGACGATTAACCAATTTTTAAAAAATCATGCAATAACCTTGAAAACTTCTGATAAACCGTTATTATTATATTAATAAATAGTACTTTCATTGTGTTTACCTACCTGTCTCTAATCAGTATCAGCAACTCAAATGAAATGAAACGATGTTAACCTTTACCAAAAGTACATGGTTTTGTCAACAAACCGATATTGTATTCTCACTCGAGACGTGAGCTTCCGCCACAGTTGATACTTTCACACTCATTCACCTCACCGCCACCCCTCCAAACTCCAACGGGAGCACTGTACTCGCCTACACTGTTTAGTGGCTAGGCTTATCATACGTCTTACCCCGCGTATTCGCCTTGCCCCGAGTTCGCCTATCCCATCGGTATGTTTCTACGCAAAAGACAACAACAACCCAACTTTGACTCTTTAACCCTGCGCAACCAGTCTTCCTAAGGAGTAATCCTTGCCTCGACTGATTACGTGGGATCAACAGCTTGAACTTGTTTCATCTTTATAGCATTGAGTAGAACCAGTGACCTCTGACCTTTTGTGTATTCCGAGGCGTCGCGAGTGACAATCCTTGGGAAGGGTAGTTGGGCAAGTCAAAACTGGCTCATCCAATGTCGTTAGTAGTGCCGATCAAGATAATTAGTTGTCACAACTATCCCGAGAGGTGGACGCTGCCACATTAGATTGGTGGCCAGTCCTGTCGCTATCGTGGACATTTTTGAGATGATGACTTTTGTTTTGACATATACAGGGTGTCCCTCTTATCTCTGCCACCCGAAATAACGCGGTAATTATCGACGTCACAAAAAAATGTTCCAGACAAAAGTTGTACGGTGTGAAGGGGTCCATCGAATGCCACCAATTTTTTTTATTTCTGTGGAGGCGCTGATGCACAGTGAAGGTCACCTCCACTTTTTTTAATGGAATGGTACATTTTTTTCAACCATCTTGTGGAGCACCTCAAGCCACATAAAAAACATTAGAGGGTCAAAGTCGTTCAAGGTCATTCAAGGTTACTTATTAAAATGGAATACAAATATAAATATTTCGGATCACTATCAAATATTTGGTAGTGATCCGAGATATTTAGATTTGTATCATCGATACTGATGGCATTTTTTCAGATTTGTTTTCAAAATTTTTTTTACGTTTTTTTTTAGGTCTAGGTGTTTTTGAAACATTGTAAGAAAAGTTTTGAATGAAATATAAAAAAAATTCAACGTATTTAAAACGAAACGCTGCAACATTTTCCGCTCTTGATATTTTGTCTCTAACTCAATAATTTTCGAGATACGCCGTTCCATTTTTTGGATGATTGTACGAGTTTCGGCCAAAAAAATTTCGAAAAAAATTATGAAAAAATGCAAGCAAATATAAAATCGAAAATTAAAAGAGTTTCGCTTTTTGACATTTTGTCCTAAATGCTATACTTTTCGACTTAAGCCGTCCTACTCATCAGAGTTTCGAGCGAAAATAGTCCAAACAAAAATCTCACAGGAAAATTCTTGAAAAATTCCAGGCGATCCAGTATAAACTTATGCAACTTTTCACATCTATGACATTTCCTCTTAAACCCTATAGTTCTTGAGTTACGTTGCATTTGCCAAAATTTGTCTTTTTTAACATAAAATGAAATAACGTTGCGAAAAAAAATCGTACGAAACTTTTTAAAAAACGAAAATGGACCTTCTGCTACCTCTTCCAAGATTATCATGGGTAAAAATGTCGACAAAGATTTCCACAAGTTACGCGCCAAATTCTCGATGGTCGAAAAAATCCGAAAAACAGACACGTTCAAAAGTGCGTACCGGGTCGAAAAAAAATCATAAAAAACATTACAAAAAAGCAAAACAAAGCTGAATTGGTTACCTTTAAAACGCCGTTCGTTAAATTTGGTTATCTGTTTTTTTGACGGAGCTATGTAAGTTTTAGTGCGGCAAGAAATATCGACTGGTGTATCCAAACTTTTGAGCGGTAGTGTATGTATGCAGAAAACACCCACTATAGTTGAGCAGCTCCATACCTATGCACGTATAACACTCACTAAATACTCTGAGCACTTTATTCTCGCCAACCAAGTATACCGCTTGCGGATATAGGCGAACACACGCGTGTCCGCGTGTAAATGAAATATCCCGACTTTATTGTCACCGCGCGGGGAATTGAGCTACGAAGCCTCCCCATTATGTGTACGACAAATGGAAGAGTCGTCCTGGCTGATCGTAGTCGACCAGAGCACACATTGCGTTACAGGATCACCCTCGGATCGGGGGGCACCCTTGTTCCACGCAGGACGGCCAGCTACCGTCGGAAAAGCGAGACCGAAAAAGCGCGGCGAAGGATGACGCGAAGGATTGTGGGCGTTTGCGAGCTTTTAGTCGGGCAAGCCTCTATCTACCTTTGTTAACTTCCCTTTTGTACGAATAAACCATGATATTTTCACGTTTATCACGCCAAACCGCTCGCTCACCCTGCCACATTCCATCCGGAAAATATATACACTTTACTTTCGAGGACTATTCCGGAATACCCGATTAGTCGAGTGTTGCTCTTGCTCTCGTGCTCGAGAGGAAAAATTGATATCACATTACTATTCAACTATTTTTACTTATAAGAAAAATGGATTTTTAAGGACTAGATCTGATTTCAAATTAATGGCTTCTAGTTTCGCAATTCTTTTTTTTTTTACCTAATCAAACAAGATTTAAAGGGTATGCATAACCTTGGAATTTCGAAAAGTCGATTTTTGGCTTATTGTATTTTCTTACTGCGTAGAGTCTTAAGGCGTTACCCCCCACTTGCAGCGCAAAAAAAGGCCTTTTTCATGAATTTTTTAAGAGAAAACTACAAAACTTTTTTAATCAATCAATATACCAAAGAACACATCTTGAAGCACTTGCAGTAATTTTTTTATTGAAAAATATTACATTGTTTAGTGGCAAATGGCCGTCAATGAAATAATGTTTTTATATACACGGTTTGCGGTGACCAACATTGCGGCGAAGTGGATCATCTGAAAAAAAATGCGGATGGATTTAGTCAAATATAAGTATAAACTAGTCTTTAATCGAAGGATTTTAAAAAATATTCATTTTTCACAAAATGGCGGACAGTCAAAGTTAATGGTTCGATTTTAACGAAAAAAAAAACGGCCGTTTTTTGGCTATAAAACGGCCATTTTTTTCGAAAAAAAATCGAACGATTAAAGACTACATTTTTATGTATTAAATAAGCCTGCAAAATTTCAAGAAGATCGGTTCATTAGTGTTCGAGTAATCTTGGTCACCGACTTCAGAAATGCCATTTTGAGAAAAACGCGTTTAAAGTTTCAATTTCAGTTTACACGAAGAAAATATTTTTTTTGTAAACTTACATAGAGTCATCTATTCCGGGCCCATACAGAAGTATGGGCCCGATACTTATACTTCAAAAAAATGCAATAAAAAAAATCGATTTTTTCAAAATCGCAAGTGGGGGTAACCCTTTAACTTCAAGGTTATGCACACCCCTTAACGTTCGTCTTTTTGGCCCATTGAAAAGAGACATTCGTCCCCTGCCTCTCTCTCTCTCTCTCTCTCTCTCTCTCTCTCTCTCTCTCTCTCTCTCTCTCTCTCTCTCTCTCTCTCTCTCTCTCTCTCTCTCTCTCTCTCTCTCTCTCTCTCTCTCTCTCTCTCTCTCTCTCTAAACGAACGTTTCTCTCTCTCTCTCTCTCTCTCTCTCTCTCTCTCTCTCTCTCTCTCTCTCTCTCTCTCTCTCTCTCTCTCTCTCTCTCTCCATAGATGAATTGGCGATCACGCGGAACAGACGTTGAACTTTTCTCGCCTCTGCCTCGGTTCTCTTTTACCGTTCGACGTCTCGACCAAACGAAATTGCTCCTAAATACTGTCACGATTGAATTACGACAGCCACTCTGACAATTTGGTGTCACCTGCGTAGGCCACGTGGACGCATGCTACGCCCCCTTTTTTCGCACTCTTTTACGCCACATTTCTAAAGTCGAAAACTGAGAATGAAGCATCGAAAACGCCTTCTCGATACCCTACTCGTTATACTATCGTATAATAATAAACAATGTTGTTAGATTTTATTATACATAATGTTACATGTAGGTATAATTAATTGTACCATACATTTATATCACAATTATAAGAGCAATAATATATTATTATTTTTAGTTAGTATAATAACAAATAATAATATATTTTTGCTCCTACAATTGTAACGTAAATTCATGGAAAAATTATATTAGAATTATATCGCTCAAGCCTCCCAAAAATGCAAATTTCCATTTGAAAAAAAAACAATTTTTTTTTCGTTCACTTCTCACATGTAAAATTTTACGCTTTATGATTTTTAAATTACGCTCGCGAAAGCTCTAGACGGCTAATGAATATTTAGTGGTCGCTCAAGAGCTTCGAAATTTCCAATTGTCGCGAATTTTCTTTCTCTTCTCACTCATAAATTTAACACTTGGTAAAATTTTCAAAACAACTTATCCTTTTTTTCTTTAGAAACGGATTTTTTAAATTTATCTCACACTTCTAAACCGATAAAACGGGGGACCTATAATTTTGTTTACGGACAAGAGCTTTAAGAATTATTCTATGAGAACAAAGATCATAATTTGTGGGTTAGTAGTGTGAGGTAACTTTGAAATAGTTTTGAACATTTTACAATGCGCCAATTTTATGATTGAGATGAAGAAAAAAAAATTGGCGAGAATTGGTCGTTTCGAAGCTTTTAAGTGACCACTAAATATTCGTTAACCGGCTGGAGCTTTTGCGAGGTTAATGAAAAAATTATAAAGCGTAATATTCATGGGTGAGAAGTAAACGAAAAAAAAATCGATTTTTGTAAACGAAAATATGAATTTTTGGGAGGCTTGAGCGACCTCCAAAACTTTTTTGACCGCTCGCAGATTTCGTGACAAATCTTTTTCCTCTTTAAAGAAGATAATTGGATGATGAGAAAAAGGAGAAAAAAAAGCTCACATTTGGGCCACCACATACAGGGTGTCCCAGAACTCAACGTCAAGCCGAAACGGGGTGACAGGATTGATTGTAACCATCATGAGAAAAATCAGAAAAAAAATCTGGGCATTTAAGAAAAACCTAGAAATGTGGTCAAACTGTAACCATTTTTCGGTTATTGTGGTTAATTTTTATTATTTTTGTTCATTTAAACTTTGGAACCGTAACCCTAAATAACATTTCTAGAATCACAGTCAAAAATAATGACACAATTGCCCCAAGTTTCCTAGAATTAAGACTGTTTTTTGTTAAACTATGAATTTAAAATTTTCAAAATAGATTTTTTTTCTGATTTTTCTCATGATGGTTACAATCAATCCTGTCACCAGGTTTCGGCTTGACGTTGAGTTCTGGGACACGCTGTATATGTATATGTTGGGCCGTATATATATATATATATATATATATATATATATATATATATATATATATATATATATATATATATATATATATATATATATATATATATATATATATGTATATGTATAAAGGACAACGAGTCTCGAACACTTTAACGGCTGATTACGTTGACAGTGGTCAGCTTGCGGGGTAGATCGTCATGGTTGTTGGGGCGTGACTGTCCGTTTTCGCCGCCTTCACACGGAAAATCCACCGGAATGCATCTTTAGGCCTTTAACTGGGGATTTTAAATGTGCCGACGAGAATCGACTGCCACACCTTCCTGTCTATAGAGTAACAATTTTATATTAGCACATATATATATATATGCGTGTAATAGAGATATATTGCATGAACGTCTCCGAGTCAAAAATGCGTCCGAATTTTCACCCACGATATATATATATATATATATATATATATATATATATATATATATATATATAACAGGGGAGTATTTTTCAGCTCGTTGTCCGGTAGTCAACCTACGCACCATGCATTTTCACGCCCATCTAGATGACCCTTTATCAAACATTTTTCCTTCCATTGTGCACTTTCAACAATAATTTCTCCATTCGTAAAATCACTCCTGCCTACTCACAGGCGTTTGCGGCGCGTGCCGCACGTTTATTGCATCACCCCCCCCCCCCCCCCGACCTTTTTTTATTTTGTCCTCTTTGTAAGCGAGAACCGCGAGGCGATCGTGAGCATTTGTGGCTTGAGGTTGCGCTCTTTTCTTATTGGCTTTTCACGATCGTTGGGGCTTTTTCACACTAGCTCAAATTGGCGTGATGCCTTATTGGAAAGCGATAAATGATTCGTTCTGGCGCGACCATGCGCGCAGCTGCACTGACAATTTTGACGACTCTATGTGTTCTTCATTGCCGGACGCACGCAAACGTTTTATCGAGATTGTTGAGGTGGTCGTATTTTTTTTAAATGTTCTTTTTTTTTTAATTTTTGACCGTGCACGCGCGGGGGCGGAGAGAAGAAGAGGAGGAAAAAACATGAAGGCATGAATTTTTTAGGGTGGTGGTCAAAATGTCGAATGACCAAATATGGAACGACAAAGATTTCGAAACGACAGAATTATGAACTCTCAAAATAACGAAGGTTAAATTATTCGAAATTTTACCCTTTGGCCGGTGACGAAATCAAATAACTATTGTACCAAAGGATTATTTATTCGAGAACATGTATTCAGATAGTCTGCAGTTTGAGTCATGCGAATGCGGATTCTAACAATCTACAACATTCATATCTTCGAAATAGAAAAAAGTGAGTATCTAATATTCTTAAGGGGAGGGTAGGGGTTTCAGCGTGAAAAAAAACACTTTTTGGCGAATTTTTTTCATCTAAATGGATAGACTAAATTTATTGAAACCTTTTGTACATTGTTAAATGTCATTTCAAGAATATTCCGTAAAATTTGTACGCGAAAATATCCACAAACAAGCCGGTGACAAAGCTTTTCCAAGAACGCCTTTGGAAAAACACGATTTGCGGTGTTCGCTGAATCTCAGCTAGAAATTATATGAAATCAAGTACCATTAAAATTTAGTCAAAGTATCATGAAATCCTCCCCCCAACGGTCTTTGATAATTTTTTTTTCATTTCTAAATTTTTGGTGGTCATGTAAAGTAAAAAGTGCTATTTTTCACGAAAAACTCCGCCATTTTTGGGGTGGAAAACCCCCTCAATGTAAAAAAAAATCTCAAACTAACCGTTGGGGAGAGGTATTTTATATGTAGAAAGTGTGTACCAAGTTTGAAATAAATCGGTCATGTAGTTTTCAAATGGCAGTGAACACGGACTTTGAAAAAGTGGTTTCGAAAAAAACGGGGCACCGGCTTGTTTGTGGATATTTTCGCGTACAAATTTCACGGAATGTTCGTGAAATGACACTCAACAATGTACAAAACGTTTCAATAAATTTACTCTATCCATGTAGATGAAAAAAATTCGCAAAAAAGTGTTTTTTTCACGCTGAAACCCCTACCCTCCCCTTAATACCGTCTATAGCAATAAGCCATATTTCGAGACCACAAACTTCGAATGTGTAGATCTTAGAAACGCAAATGATCGATGGTCCGAAATGGCGAATACCTAAATGGCGAACATGGCATGGCTGCCTGACCGGGATGACCACTAACGCCATCTGCGATCTTCATTCTGAAGCGCAAGTAGTATTGCTCGATCCCAAATTTTCGCCATCCGGACCGTTCACCATTTTGGCCCATGGCTATTTTAACTGATCGACTTTTCGGTCCTTCGCTTTAATGAATTGTAAACTTCCGAAATTGTAAACTTCCGTAATATTCACAATTCGACGATTTAAGGGGCCAGACGAAAAAAAGGCTATTTTCGCAATTTTTTTTGAGGATTTTATAAAAGACATGAATATAAAAGTTGTTGGGCTTGATAAGTAAAGTCTTGGAATACATGAAAAGAAATTTTTATTCATTTTTATTCGTTTTTAAGTACAAAAACTATAGTTTAACGTAACACCTCAAAAATAGGTGGGCTAGGTAGCTCCAACGCAACTCGGCAACGGCTTGTCTGAAACAAAAAATATTAAAGTCCATTAGATTCAGTACGACACCAGCTACAAAATGGCCCTCGGATATAAAGTTTTATCAAAAAATAAAAAAAGGCAAATTTAAAAAACGCGTTTTTCGCAAAAAAAGAGTAAAAATCAAAATTTTGAAATCATCGAGGGTCATCTTGTTGCAAATCATGTTTACAATATGTGGTTTAAATTTCAAAAGAATCGGTTTATTAGTTTTAGAGATACGATGGAGCTACATTTTAGAAACGTTATTACGAGAAAAACGCGTTTGAAGTTCATACCATGAAAAACTCTTACCTAAACTCAATCGGCAATTCCTGTACCTATTTTGACACAGTATTTCTGAATGTATGTACTTTCGAAAACAGTAAAAAAAATCGATTTCTTGAAATTTTCAAAGTGGACTGGCCCCTCACCGTTTCGAATTGTTTGGTGTATATATATAGGCGAATCGATATTATATCTCTCATTATTGTGTTAAGGCGATCCTCTAGTTTCTCGGGTCGAAAAAATCGATTTTTTTTCTTAAATCACATCTACAACATGTGTAAAAAATGTGTGCCAAAGGATTTTTCGATATTCGAAGTGGTTCACAAGTTACGGTCCTGGAACGGAGCAGGTATACGGAGCAGGTATACTTTCAAACGCGTTTTTCTCGAAACACCATTTTTCGAAACGGTGACCACGATATTTCAGAAGCTACTGCACCGATCTTGTTCAAATTTATACAGCATCTTTAATATGTTATAAGCCAGCGATTGAACTAGGATTATCATGATTGCTTCGATAGTTTTTTTTGTACGAGCGAAAAACTGAAGAAAAAATGAGTAAAAAATAGAATGTAATTTTCAAAAGTGTATAAAAAAGTCAATTTTTGTAATTTAGAATTCACTCTAGTTCGATCGCTAGTTTTAAATATGAAGTTTAAAATGCCGTTTGGTTTTTTTATTTCAGATAAGCAGAACAGCCGCAATCTTGGTCACCGTCAAGCACCTCTTTTACTTGATGTCTTCCTGTCGGCCACTATAACTATTATTCTATTATATATTTTGACTTCAAAAAATTTGTAAAGCTTATTTAAATGTTAATAAAGATTATGCAAAAACAATGAGATTGATTATTTCGATGCTTTGCCCGTAAAAAATTATTGAAAAAGCCGTAAAAAAACAGCCGAGAAACTAAAGGACCGCGTTAATCTGATATTTTTTTTCGCTATAAATCAACTTCGAGATTTTTGTATTCACTATTTCGATTAACTATTTTACAGTTTATCATAAGATTGATCTATCTACATTGGAACGTTCGTCATTACTGAATTCAAAATTTCGGTCCTTCTGAATATTGATCGTTCGAATTTCCGATCCCCACCCGTTTTTTATACACGGTGCGACGTGACACCATATCTCACCCTGTGTACGTATGTATACAGGGTGCCCTGTTATGAATGGATAATCCTGCAACTGTTCATAGGACTATATGCTGAAATTTTAGTCAAGTAAAAGTCCCACGGTTTTCTAGATTTTGGGCTTTACGTTATTTTTCGAAAAAAAAAATCATCTGCTTTTGGTTTTTCGCATGCCATTTCCACATTACATGAATGGACAATGACTAACAAGGAAAGGGTGCGAGGTCGATCTCTCCTATTTCGATTATATTTGGTATGCTTGTAGAATGGGTAAAAATAGGCTACCCGTATTTTTTATATCTGCGGCACCCGATTTTTAAGGGTTGAAACGCACCCTCAAAAATTGGGGTGTTTTTCGTCCATAACGTTTTAACGGTACGAGATATGAAAAACATTTCAAATTGCAACAATGTCAATTTTTTCGAGTACTATACATTGAAGATGAGAACGATAACGTTATCAATGAAAAATAAAAAACACCCCTATTTTCGAGGGTGCATGTTGAAAATCGAGTTCCGCTGATATCAAAAAATAGGTGTCGCCTATTTTTACCCATTCTACAAGCATGCCAAATTTCATCGAAATCGGAGAGATCGGATGAAAATTCTGCATAAGATATTTTTTTATAAAGTTTCGTTAATCCTCAATCCGTGAACCTGGGTCTTTTTCGTCCTGCCCAAAATCATTTTCTTCGCAGGTTGCTTAATATTTAATTTAAAAAAAATTAAATAAGAAAAAAATCATATTTTCCCTTGAAAACTGCGGCCTAAAGATTGACCATGAATTTTTTCAGAGTTTTTTCATTAACAATTGTTGTTTTTTTAGTGCAAAAATGAAAACAAGCCAGGTTCACGGGATTGAGGTGCCTAAAATACCTTCACGGATTAAAGGTCAATATTTAAGGGTTAGAAGGAGACTTTTCTAGATAAAAAAAATAACCAAGAGTAATTTTTTTTAAACCGGGTAAAAAAGTTATAATTTGTAGAAATGGCATTCGAAAAATCAAAAGCCGATGATTTTCATCTCGAAAACCGTGGGACTTTAACTAAACTGAAATTTCAGCATATATTGGGACATGATCGGACATATCGGCAGTTGCACGATTTCCATTCATAACAGAACACGCTGTATATGTACGTATGTACAGGGTGTTTGGCGCATGGACCGACACAATTTTTTGGGGGATTGGGGTGGGTCATTTTCTACGTGTTTCACCCTATGTCGCTATGTCCTAAGTGTCACGCGAATTAAGATATGATTTTTTGTAGTTTTTTTTTAATTGCTCGAAATTTCGCCTTTAGATCGTCATAACTTTTTTGTTCGTAGTTGTAATAGCACAAAATAACTTATTTTTATTCTGCAATGTATTTTTATTACAAATAAATCCCTAATTGATACAATTGGTTTTAAGAAAATGACTCATGAGCTTCCAAAGTCTTAACCCTAGAATGGTACACTTATTTTTTTGTCTTCCAAAGGCACACTGGGGCACAAATGTACCCCACGCGTTGGACCCGATTATCGGGGTTATAAATAGCGAATAACATTTTTGGAAACACATTATTTTCTTCGTCTCTTAACGAGGAAGACGATGATACCATTTAAAAATTTCAGAAAATTCGAATAGTGCGTCAAAGTTCGATCCGAAGGGAAAAGAAAATTTAATATTGGTGGAATTGAGTACTTTTACAAAATTCGTGGGGCATGAATGTACCCCAGTGTGCCATTCTCGGTTTAATCATACTTAAACGCATGAAAAAAGTTATCTTCCAAATTCATTATAAAAAAACCAAAACCAATTTTAAACTTAGCTTTATTTAAAAAATTTCTCCAGTTGTACCCTTTCCAACGGTACGCTACATGTCATAGAAATCATTCATTATGTGGTTAAAATAAAGCTAACAAGTTTTATATACAATGAATTTCGGCGTTGAAATTTTGCATACATTTACACTTTTTTGAGACTGGAAGCTCAAGAGTCATTTACTCGAAACCAATTGTATCAAATAGTGATTTATTTATAATAAATATACATTGCAGAATGCAACAAAAGTTATTTCGCGCTATTGCAACCACAAATAAAAAAGTTCTGACGATTTAAAGGCAAAATTTGGGGTGATTAAAAAAAAACGTAAAAAATCATATCTCAATTACCGTGACACTTAGGACATAGGGTCTGAGGATGAAAAAAATTGCAAATGACACCCCCAATGCTCCAAAAAATGTGTCGGTCCATGCGCCAAACATCCTGTATATTATATATATATATATATATATATATATATATATATATATATATATATATATATATATATATATATATATATATATATATATATAGGAGCAGGAGGAGGCCGCATACGACGTCACGGAAGTTGGCCCATCTCTTGGGGAATCTCCTAGGGGAATTCGGGGGATGATCGTTTTTGTACGTGCGACAAAGAGGGAGAGAGAGAGTACGAGTGTAACGCCGCAACATTTTTCTACCTCGTCCGTGAGTCCTGAGAGCGCAGGAAGCATCGAGGAGGATCCGAGACGGCGAGAGAGAGAGAGAGAGAGAGAGAGAGAGAGAGAGAGAGAGAGAGAGAGAGAGAGAGAAAGAGAGAGAAATGGATCCGTGTTATAGTGTCATAAGAAAGTCTCGACGAGGGCAATTTCACATCTGTCGGTTGACATCTCAGTGGCATGTGCACTCAGACGTTCCACTCTCCGATATTTCGAAAAAATCTCGCTCATATACATATATATAGTTAACCGACGCTGGTGGATAGGCGATCGGAGTTCGGCTCCGGCTGTGCTTCGAGGTGAACAGCAATGCTGTGCCGATACTCAGAGCGGTGCATGCATGGCCGATACTCAGAGCGGTGACCGCTTAGCCGAGCACTGGCTGGTGCATCAACCGGTCAGGCCGATAATCCTGAGACCTTGGTGTAGATACTCGAGGTAAACGTCTGTGCACCAGGGAATCAGAAGAATATGGGGCCACCTATACCGGTACGGGTTTTCCACAGTTTCCCCGTACCCACGGCAAATCCCGTTTAATTAAAATCTCATTTTGCGTTCTGCAGAATGTGGAAAATTAAATTCCGAATACGAAAAAGTCTATAAAAACCTTATTTTAATCGAATAAAATTCCATTCGTGTACTTCAAAATGCATCTTTATGGCCTTAGGCCACAGTAACGGGTATAAAATCATGTAAAAATTTAACAATTTTTTTTCGTATGAAAAATTGATTCACTCGAAAAATTTATTACACATCTATTTAGTGTGAATATTAAACTGTTAGATTTTTTTCGATGTACAAAATGGCCGACTACTAATATTTTCTTTTGTTATCTTTTTTTAGGCGCTCCGCGACGTGACATTTAGCATCCACAATTTTTTACCTAGAACAGAAAACGAAAATTCTCGTCAATCTACATTTGAATATCTAGAGAAGTACGTACGGAATTTTGAAAATATTGTTTTATTCAAACGTTGTAGGTATTTGAACTTAAGAAATGAATTTTGAGTGAAAAATTTCGTTAAAACTGCTCATAAACTGGTAACGCAACGATTTACGTATACTAGAAGTTTCAATCGCGTCTTTTTCGACCTGGACGGAATCATAACTCTAGCTATAATTGTCCCATTTTCAATTTAGAAAAATCAAAGTTGCCAATAATTGCAGTAGCTATTATTGGACGTAGCAGTTTTTTTTATTTACTATTTTTTAACCCCTGGTTACCACACAGGTGCAAATTTGCACCACCTAAAACGTCTCATTCGTGACTTTGTAAATTTTTGTTTTGATTTTCACGAATTTTCACCAAATAAGTACTATTTTCGCGTTCGAGACCCTTACCATTGGATTCCTGGGACATTTTTACCCCAAGAAACACTGGTTATGAAATACTTTTGGATTATTTATAGGAAACTAATACCCGTGCAGAAATTTTGACAGGGATACCCTATGTCCGATCAAATACCGATCAGGATTTGTCATGGATTCCCCAATACCGGTAACCCGGTTAGAATCCAACTTGCATCCGTATCGGAATATGTATGACGACGATGGCATATCTTTGAAAATTTTGGCGTCACGTGTATTTTCGGTATTACTATGAAATTCCTATCTATAGGTAGGAATTTCCATCTAGAGGTTCCTATCTATAAAATTCCTATCTATAGATAGGAATTTCCAATTTCTATAGATAGGAATATCCAACGCAAAAGACTGTTGTGAGATGGACGCAAAGGACGCCAAGTTGTCCAAAAAACGATAACCCAGTCGTAGTTTTCCATTTTTTATGGTGTTCTTACCTTTCATTTTTTAAATTGATATTTTAATTCACCAAAAATGTATAAATGTTAATTATTTTTATAATAAATTTAACATGCAATAATTCCATTTTTGCCATTTTATTTCAGCTTGTATTTACCCGTGATCCTTCCAAGATTCCTCAATGATTCCATGGGGAATCTATTTAGAGTCATTAAAGGATCCGGTTCTGGATCCCTAATGGAATCCAGTTTACGGATCTTACATTTAGTCTTAGAATCTGATCCGATATCGGACTAGATCCCGATTGGGAGCCCGGGATACAAGTCAGAATCCAGCTGTATCCCTGCCAAAATTTCTGCACGGGTTTGGTCTCCGCTAAGA
Organism: Ophion slaviceki; assembly: GCA_944452715.1. Classification (NCBI taxonomy): domain Eukaryota; kingdom Metazoa; phylum Arthropoda; class Insecta; order Hymenoptera; family Ichneumonidae; genus Ophion; species Ophion slaviceki. Next base: position 46,759,819 of record OX101789.1, on the reverse strand, counting down.
AATTTCTCAGCTTTTTTCTGCACTGAGAAATTTCTCAGCTTATGTCTCTGCTGAGAAATTTTACAGCTTTTTTTCTACGCTGAAAAGCTTCTCCGCTACCTTGAATATTTCATTCCGATGGACTCCGCTGGACTCTAGCTGTGTAGAGAAATTTTTCTGGGCATACAATTTTACAGAGTTGATGCAGCAGCCTGCATATGGATTCTAGACTCTACGCTAAGTTTTTAAATAGAATTAAAATTAGAAATGAAATAGAAATAGAATAGAAATAGAATAAAATAGAAATGAAATTTTCAAGCTACGCCGAGAAACTTTTCAGCGTAGAAAAAAGCTGAGAAATTTACAGAGTTGACGCAGCAGTCTGCATATGGACTCTAGACTCTACACTACATTTTTGAATGAAATAAAAATTTGTTCAATTTTATAAAAAATACTTGGCGTAGCTTAAATATTTTCATTCAAATAAGATATCAAGCTACGCTGACTTATCTCTACGGTCATAAAAGTTTACAAAGAGTTAATGCAGCGATCAGTGTATGAACTTTTGACTCTACGCAGATGTCTACCGAGAGACTGAAAAACTATTATCTTTAGACTATATAGAAACAAATTTTATAAAGAAAAAGAAATGACTGTACAAATAGATCAGAAATTTTTCAATTCCAATCTTTATTTAATCCCGTAACGTCCCTATACGTCTAGTTAACTTGATTGTTTTTTCTATATGGTATGTTTTTTATGAACAAAAGAAATCGAATCTATTGAATGTCTATCTTAAAAGCATTTTATACGTTACGAAATTAAATGAAGATTTGGATTGTACAATTACTGGTTACTATTAAAAAAGATGAAAACGATACATTTAATCGAAACACAATCAAATACGAAGATTATTAGGGAACTGCAAATTGGTCGTTATCAAATTTTTATACATTCTAGAATGTTTTATAGATCTCATCGTTAAAGCAACTTCTGAATCGGAACAACAACGCAACGAAGAGCGTGACAAATATTCTAAGGAGATTTTTTACGCGGGACTTGGTGCTCAGGTTCAACGCTAAAAAAATTAAAGCAAAGGTGTTGCTGAAAACAACAAATTTCGAAAGTTGCATGATAGGTATGTCTTTCAAGCTGTTCAAAATATTTTTTGCTGTGTTTCTATGATATAATATAAATATAGATATATATATATATATTACAATTTTTCGATTTATTTACAGCTGCGCTCACAAACTGCTAAACGCAGCAGGATGGAACTCCGATTAACGCAGATGCTGTGTTAAAAGCTGTAGGGAATGCCACATCCAACGCAAAAGACTGAGATGGACGCAAAGGACGCCAAGTAATTTTATATTGAAAAATATTACATTGTTTAGTGGCAAATGGCCGTCAATGAAATAATGTTTTTATATACACGGTTTGCGGTGACCAACATTGCGGCGAAGTGGATCATCTGAAAAAAAATGCGGATGGATTTAGTCAAATATAAGTATAAACTAGTCTTTAATCGAAGGATTTTAAAAAATATTCATTTTTCACAAAATGGCGGACAGTCAAAGTTAATGGTTCGATTTTAACGAAAAAAACGGCCGTTTTTTGGCTATAAAACGGCCATTTTTTTCGAAAAAAAAATCGAACGATTAAAGATTACATTTTTATGTATTAAATAAGCCTGCAAAATTTCAAGAAAATCGGTTCATTAGTGTTCGAGTAATCTTGGTCACCGACTTCAGAAATGCCATTTTGAGAAAAACGCGTTTATAGTTTCAATTTCAGTTTACACGAAGAAAATATTTTTTTTTTGTAAACTTACATAGAGTCATCTATTCCGGGCCCATATAGAAGTATGGGCACGGATACTTATACTTCAAAAAAATGCAATTAAAAAAAATCGATTTTTTCAAAATCGCAAGCGGGGGTAACTCCTAAACGACAAAAATAAGTAAAATTTTCGCCAAAATTACACTATTTTGAAGCACCCGCCGTTTGTGATTTTTTTCTCGAAAAAAACGGGTACGTATAACGAGAATTACATTTATGTGGATCATAACGCCCTGTTATTTTTATTTTTCATGCCCACCATTGTCAAGTAATCGATCCGCCCGTTGAACAATATTTTTCATACAGAGGCTCCAGTATACCTCAATAACGTGGTTAATATTTTATTCTTTTTTCCACAAAAATTTACACGAAATAAAGTCAATGTTACAAATCCCAAATAAATAATCTAGTAGACAAAAAATTTTGAAAAATGACCTTTCGGCCCGTCACAGTGATGTCTTTTCTTCAGGGGTTACGAGGGTTTGGAAATTTCAAAAAATCATTTTTTAATTTTATAATTTAATTGTACAATATGTCTAGAATATTCTCTCAAAGTTTTAGGTCAATCGGAGTAGAAGTCTAGGAGAGAGAGCCTTTGGGAATTCCCCCCGTTGGGAAAGACCGACTGGGGGCGACGCAGGTATATCGCATTTTTCTCAAAACTCTATCTTTGAAGTCGGTGGACACGATTTCTCAAAAACTAATGCAGCGATCTTATTGAAATTTTGCACACTTCTTCAAAATAGCGTTGACTAGTGACTGATTGAAGGTTTTTTTTTATTACAACTAATTCTACAAGGCTATACGTAGTGTAAATTGTACCAAAAATTGAACTATTTTGCATACACTTCTGCCAAAAATTGAAATTTCAATTTTTTTAAAATCCTTCGTTCAATTACGAGCTATACTTATCTACTAACAGAAAACCATTGGTTTCTTTGTTTCAGCTAAAGCTATCATGAGTTATCCTCACCACCACGAGAACACTTTTTTAAGGGGTCTCCGGGAACCAGGTCCCCGGTTGAATTTCCCAAATTTTTTGATGAAATTTTTTTAAATATTGTTTAAATGTTGCTCTTTTATGTGCTTATCATTTTAATAGAGAATATATGTTTTTTTGGCTTGGAAACCCACGTAACCCCTTAAGTGCAATCGAGTGCGTTTGTTCGTATATGATCTTAGAATGAATAAATAAATATACATGTATATCATTTTTTTTAAATGAATATAATGTTGAGGAATGCAATGAGGAAAAATACCCCGTACATGGAAGCTAAAATAAGCGAAGTGTTAAGCAAATTATATAATAAAAATGTTATACTTTTGCAATATACAAATACTAATAAAAATATTTATTTTCACAATATTTTATGTAATATACGTAATACTAAATTTCACATTATACATTGCATAATATTTATACTACGCAACATGTCAGGTTGTCTCATCGCTTTGGATTGTTTTGGTTAGTATATTGACAATTCTTTATTGGTCGATATAAAAAATACCAACTTTTATTTTACGCATGTTATATACTAATTTTTATATTACATATGAAACATGGATTACTATTATTATTATCTATATTACTCCATTCGACTATTACTATATAATATTAATATATTACTATTACTATTATTATTATCATTCGATTTTATTGCTTCGGCAGCTTCTCAGTTAGCTCCGGGACACTTTCGGCTACCCTGGTGAGGTTCTATTATTTTATATTATTCTTATTATTATTCAATATTTTTCGAGTATATTTAACATTATATTTTGATTACTATTATTATATATTTTATGTGGTAATTTTTAGGATTATTATTTTCTATTTTTTCGTTCCTACGGCTAATACAAGGATAATTCAATTGAGGGACAATTCATTTCTACTGGTAAGATTTGTCTAAAAAAAACCAAATCGGAGCCTGATGCATTTTGCGGTGTGTCCTCGAATATTTTCGAATCAGGATTACACGAGAGTATTTCCGTGTATCTGCCAACAGCCAGTCAGTATCGCGGGTAAGGTTCTCTCGAAGGGTCTGTCGAATCGTTTCTTGTTTCTCTCTGTATATATATATATATATATATATATATATATATATATATATATATATATATATATATATATATATATACACAAAGCGCGAGGTACATCCTTCTGAAGGCGCGCGCGCCTCAGGCGGGTGTATCATCCCGAATATACACGCTATTCCCCGGAGCTCGCTTTTCTTTTACTTTTTCTAAATGAACTGACAGCTAATCGATACAGCTTTGCCGCGCTTTAACTCTCGAGTTGCCTTCTCGAGGTGGTTTACAGGTGTACGCGTCGTCTGATGGTATATATTTTAAAAAAACAAACACAAAACTATAGAAAAACGAGCGTTTTATTTTTTTCGTATTTTCGCCGGTGATGATGATGCTCGAACGAATTAATTGCGGAATAATGGACGTTCGGAAAGGAAGGTTTAATTGTATTTGTATATTTATTATGAACTTTTCTATAATACGCAATACTTTATAGTCGAGGGTAAAATAAGTGAAAATAATTTTCACTTTGACTGCAGGATTTTTTTTCACTTGTGTTGACGGGCCTTTTTATTCAAGAATATTGATATGTTTATTGAAAATTTATCTATTGGAGTACGGAGTATTTGACTTTGGAGTCGAGAGTGAAATGTGAGAACAATATTCACCTTCGAAGCGGTGATTCTTTCATTTTTATTTTATTTTCATTTTTCATCACGAGGTTTTTTGTTTAACAATATTTGTTCATTTATGGAAAAGTCATGATTTATTTTTAAAAAATATTAAGGTATACTCGATAATAAAAAAATCAAAATAATTTTCACTCTCGCTGCAGTGATTTTTAAAATCTGATGTTGTCATCTCTGTTCACTGACCTCTCTATTAAATAATATTCACATATTTATAAAACGCATTCACGTATTTATAAAAACAATGCGCAATATCTGACTCTACACTCGAGACTGAAAAGTCAAAATAATCTGCATATTATGCTCTACGGTTACAATTTTTTTTCTTTATTTTTGTCTGTCCCTTTTGTTCAACGATATTTATCATTTTATTGCTAACATATCTCCAGTACGCGATATTTGACTCTACAGTCGAAAAAAATGAAATTAACAAACTCGACTCTACGCCTAAAAAAACAAAACTACACAAAAAAAATAGGACAAAAATGAAAATAATATTCGCCTTCCCTGCAATGATTTTGTAATTTTTTTTTCATTTATTTTCATTTTTAACGCATTCTCGTTCGCCGGCCACGCCTTTACGATGCACTGCTGTCTCAAGATGACGTTTAAGCGTCAACGAGAAAGCCAATTTCGAGGCGATCGCTTTTCGAGCTGCATCAATGCAAATAAATATTTATAGATCTATATATATATATATATATAGATGTATAAATATTTATTTGCATATATATATATATATATTCACATATGGTAATAATAATATACGTAGCAATGCAAGTAACGGTTGATCAAAGTACGTCCATCTGCAACACGACGAGAATACATTGCGAGCATAGCGTCAACGATACGACTCGGGTTACAAACGGAGGATGAGAAAATTCGCTTGATTAATAGTTCGTCCTTATATACATACGCGTATACGTACTTACCGTTCGTCTCTTGCACGTGCTTAATAAGCATATGTCATGAATATATGTTGCAAGATTGCCAGTACGAAATAGACCTTCTGTGTCATTTCTGTTCTTCTTTTTCTCTCCTGCTCGTTTTTTCTTCCTCATCTTTTTTTTCACGCTCGAGACTTTCCGAGCGCGTTGCTGATCTGGCGTGATCGCTGCTGCTGCTGCATAACTCTTCTCGCATAATTTTCTACGTCAATAATACGAGTGGCCATTATTTTTGCTCCATCTGCACCGACGTGACGATTTTGCTCGTTTTTCCTCACGCTCGCCTCTCTCTGTCGACGCGCCCGTATAAGCGAGCCAATTACTCCGAGTGTGCGCAATAATAATTAAGGGGTCTGCATAAACTGGAGATTTGAAAAATGGCGTTTTTTTTTGTTGCGTTGTTTTATAGTCTTGGGTGGTAACTTTGATTTGAGGCGAGGATTTTGTGAAAATTTTAACATTGGACGAGGTATGGGGATTTTTGTGATTTTCAAAATTTGAAGGAAGTTTTCGGTCACAGGAAAGTTTTATTATTATACGAAAAGTACATTTTTTGAACTTTTCATTTCAAATGAGCCATGCAGAAAACGCAGCTCTTTCTTTTTTTCAAAATAATAACTCCACTGTTCGATCGATAGAGTAGTTCGAATTAAGGGGTCTTCTCACTTTAGACACCAAAAAAAGGCTATCTTCATGATTTTTTTCATAGGTTTATATTGTAAATATTGCTATAAAAGTTGTTACACTTTATAAATACTCTTTCGAAATACATTTGAAAAAAATTATTTATTTAAGTCACTATTTATAGACAAAAATAGTACTAAAAAAATGTCCTAAAAAATGTAGGTCTGTGCTTTTGATTAAATCTCGGAGATGCATCATCCGAAACAAAAAAATCAAACGGTTTTAGATTCAGTATGTTAATGGCTAAAGCGCAAATCATACGATTTTTTATATATGCAAAAATAACAAAATGGCGGACATTGTTCGAAAAAAAACGTGTTTTTTCACCGTTTTTGGCAAACAAAAATAGTAAATATAAAAAAAATTAAATCGTTAGTATGCGCTATAGCTATAGTCGTAAAGAATATGTGATTAAAATTTCATAAGGATCGGTTCCGTAGTTCCGAAAATTTTATCAACAAGCCGTCAAAAAACGTTGTTTCGAGAAAAACGCGTTTACAATTTGTTTGGGTTACATAAATACATTTTAAAATAAAATTTAACGTATTTCGAAAGTGCATTCATTAAGGCGTTACCCCCACTTGTAGCGCAAAAAAAGGCCTTTTTCATGAATTTTTTTAAAGAAAACTACAAAACTTTTTTAATCGATCAATATACCATCTTAAAGAACACATCTTGAAGAACTTTCAGTAATTTTTTTATTGAAAAATATTACATTGTTTAGTGGCAAATGGCCGTCAATGAAATAATGTTTTTATATCACGATTTGCGGTGACCAACATTGCGGCGAAGTGGATCATCTGAAAAAAAATGCGGATGGATTTAGTCAAATATAAGTATAAACTAGTCTTCAATCGAAGGATTTTAAAAAATATTCATTTTTCAGAAAATGGCGGACAGTCAAAGTTAATGGTTCGATTTTAACAACAAAAAAACGGCCGTTTTTTGGCTATAAAACGGCCATTTTTTTTTCGAAAAAAAAATCGAACGATTAAAGACTACATTTTTATGTATTAAATAAGCCTGCAAAATTTCAAGAAGATCGGTTCATTAGTGTTCGAGTAATCTTGGTCACCGACTTCAGAAATGCCATTTTGAGAAAAACGCGTTTAAAGTTTCAATTTCAGTTTACACGAAGAAAATATTTTTTTTTGTAAACTTACATAGAGTCATCTATTCCGGGCCCATACAGAAGTATGGGCCCGGATACTTATACTTCAAAAAAATGCAATAAAAAAATCGTTTTTTTCAAAATCGCAAGTGGGGGTAACCCCTTAAGTGTAACAATTTTTATATCAATATCTATAATATAAACCTATCAAAATAATTCATAAAAATAGCCTTTATTTAGGGTATAATGTGAGAAGACCCCTTAAGTAAAGATTGCTTCAGTAGATTTTGAGATTTTTTGCTCACCTATAATACTTTGAAAACGTACTTTCGAGAAAATGCGCTCAAAGGTTCCAACGAGCGTTCCCACGGGCGTCAACATGCCAGCCTATAAACCTGTCAATTTTGATCCGATCACCTTGAAATGTTCGGGGAACATTTATAAGATGATATACTGTCAAAATGTATGGAGTTTAAAAACAACGATTTTTCGACTTTTAAGGCATACATAACCCCTTAAGAAACTCATTTCGTGTGTCAATCGAGTGGTCGCAACGTTACGTTGGACACATCAGAAACTGTAGCTACTCCATTCAACCACTTGATTCACCCGCTGAATTTACTGCCGAACGGAAATCGCGATAAACGTGAACTAATCCGCCAGGGGGCGTTTCGCAAACGAAATGCTCGAAATGAGCCGGCGGAGTTCTTGGACTCCACCAGTGACCAATTAATGTCAACGAAAGGTTTCAACAATTCGTGACTTCACTTCCCCCATGTGTCTTAATATTCTTGGATCATCCTGAATTCCAATCGCACGCGTATTCTCACGGGGTCATCAGCCTCGGGTGCATATCAGTCGCGGTCTTCCACGTGGCGTCAATTGCACCGCATGCGGGATTCCCATTACGAATATAGACACGCCAGGATTTTTATGGGCCAAAAGAGCCGCCGAGCTTATTAAAGATCTTGGTGCACTTTATTAATTTAAGCGTCAATATACATATGTATGTACGTATATATATACAGGGTGTCCCTCTTATCTCTGCCACCCGAAATAACTCGGTAATTATCGACGTAACAAAAAAATGTTCCAGACAAAAGTTGTACGGCGTGAAGGGGGCCATCAAATGCGACCACTTTCTTTTTATTTCGATGGAGGCGCTGACGCATAGTGATGGTCACCTCCACTTTTTTAAATGGAAAGGTACATTTTTTTCAACCATCTTGTGGAGCCGCATAAAAAACATTAGGAGTCAAAGTCGTTCAAGGTCATTTGAGGTCAGTATCGATGATAGAAATCTAAATATCTCGGATCACTACCAAATATTTGGTAGTATATGTTAACGTGTAATAAATAAAGTGCCCTTATATATCTTGTTTGTTAACTCCGTTGTTAAATTTTTGCATCATATGTTCTAACGAAATGAGTCACTTAACCTCAAAAAACAGTAG
>OX101789.1:46641990-46749490 GCA_944452715.1 Ophion slaviceki | reverse complement strand
AGCTCGATACGATTGCGATGCGTATTAGCGCGTAGTTAGAGCCGAGTTATCTGAAAAGCTGTTGTTGTTTTTTCGTGTATTTTCATTGTTTTTTTTTTTTCGTCGTTGCAACGGCAGATACGCAGACGGCGAGAGAAGGATGGCAATGAGGAACGTCATTGGGCGCCTACCTGGGGTGGTTCGAAATGTGAGGGGAAAAAGAGAATCGAGATGCCCCGTGTCAATAGCGATCCGCATCACCCCCGTGTGTGTTTTGTGATCTGTTTAGTTTTTGTGCAAAGAGCTTTTGTAAATTTGTCTCTTTCGTTTATGCAGTTAACTTGTCATTTATTTCACCTGCATTGCCGTTGTGAAATGAACTTTCGAACATTAAGGGGAGATATACAGCTAGATGGTCGAGGTCGAGGATTTAGAAGCTATGAACATTCCGTCGACCGTAGAAGACCTACACTATGGGCCTGGTATCGATGATTCCATGTAAGTTGACAAATTTCATGATTTATTCATTCCCAAATTTTCAATCGCGTTTTTCTCAAAAACACGTTTTTCAAATCGGTACCCAAAATTTCTCGAAAACAAATGAACCGATTGACTTGAGGTTTTTTGTGGTTATTCTATACACCATTATCTAGTACTTGTCATAGGGTTTTTTTCCCGTTACTTAGTTTTTGTTTTATAGGCAAAATAATAACTAATTTTTTACCCAAAAATCACTATTTATGTTCAAACGTCCGCCATTTTGTTATAAATCGATATTTTCAAAATCGGCTATGAAAAGTACTAGATTATAGTATCTAATTTAATCATCTTTTTGGTTATTTTTTTCAGATGATTTTTGAAGAAAGGCCAGTGGGTAGCGTATACGCATATTTTTTTACGACGCTCCAAGGATCATACAATATCCTTGTATATTTTTGATATTTTTAAATAAAGAAAATTAAACATATTTTTAAACGTATATACTTTTAGATAATTAAAATCCCAATCCGAAATTTCAAATAGTTTTCCTTGAAAAAATTCCCAAAAATGACCTTTTTCCGGCTCCTAGGTGTGTATCTCCCCTTAAATCAATTACCAATTGAACACAATCGTCTTAGATTTTGATTTAAATTGAAAAAAGTAGGTTTGGAAAGCTTTTAAGATCGAAGTACTTACAGAAAAGAGGAAAAGAAGAAAAATGTGTACTACAGGAGAACTCGGCAAAAAAATATTAAGTGCCTTTTTCTCGAAAAGTAAAAAAAGATAGTAGAACATAGATAGGAGTGATTTGGATAGATACGAGACATCTAGATTTTCCTTTTACAATTAGACGTCACTTCTCAATCCACTTTGTATATATACATATATATATATATATATATATATATATATATATATATATATATATATATATATATATATAATTTCTACTTATATATATATACACTCCTAGCGGCTCAATGAGAAAAAATGGCTCAATCTCAATTACATCGAGTTAAGCTCGTCTCTTATCATAAGCTATACTTTATGCATTCATACAACTCTCCTCAAACACCGACCATTATATATATATAAATACATATATATATATAAATATATATATACACATATATAAAAATATACATAAAAAAGTGTGTGTGTGTGTATATATATATATATAAACACTTTATACTATACTATACTATAGGGTAATTCCGGGGGAGGTGGCCATATACGCGAGAGATGTCCAATGGAAATATTTCATAGGACCGCGCATTAGATTTGACCTGATACTGCTCAAGGCCTTATGTGCGCGAAAAATATTAACATTTTTCACTTCTTTCCTATTTTTTATTCCATTAGCCTGAACGATTAGGAATATTTTAAGTTTTACAGAATTGAAAAATTCCAAAAATTCCAAAAATAAAGTAAGATTCATTTATAATAGACTTACTTTTTCGAACCTTGTGAAACTTCTAGCTCATGACGAAGGTTCAGATCGCTTTGAAATTTTTACAACATATTCTTAGTATCAACTCAGTAGAAACAACAATTTCAATGACACAAAGAAATATGAAAAATAGAATACCGACAGAAAATTGAGTAAAAAAATTTAGTTTTCGAATTTTTATTATAATATTTTTTTAAATAATATTGTTAGTTCACACTAAAGATACATTCATTATGCAATTATAAATATGTTCATTTTTTTTCAGACATCCACATCGATGCCGAGAACTTTCACCATTAACGCGCGCAAAAAAAAAGTACATTGCTTTATTATGTTATATCTGCGCCATTTGTTAATATTTCTGATTTTCTTTTTACATGTACTTAACTCATTTTTTTAAATCGCGTATACAAGGCCTTAATTCGCTCCGCGTCGTGCGCAGGCGTAAGTGTACGAGGAAAGTTTGACAAAACATTTTTAAAGTAAAGTCATTTTTAATTATTCTGTCTACTGCTAAATTTTTTCGGAGGTTTCATGTTTCACATTGTGCTGATGGTTTTTTGTGAAAGTAATGGTTACTTTTATATTTCTTGAATAGTTCACGAACAATGCTTCGTCATAACCTCAATATTTTGCATGTATTGTTTCTACTCGTTTACATTTTAGATGCGGCCATCTCTCCCGGGAGATTAGGAGAGATTGCCACGTACACTCGGTATACGATGGCCATAGTATTAGTCGTAGTGTGCCCGAGTAATTTATTTTTTCTACATTTGTTTCAGATGCCTAATAAGTACAAGAGAAAAGCAATTGCTCTACGAGGGGTACTGGACTCAAGAATCATTAAGAGCAGCTATTAGTGCTGTAAACAATGATGAATTGTCGGTTCATGCAGTCGCTAGGACCTACGAAATATCTAGGAAGACCTTAGAGGACGATATAAGAACAATGACAAAAAACGTTGCGGAGAAAATTATTATGAAACTCGCCTCATCAAAGACTGGCTTCAGTGGATAGTATGCCAACCTTGGGTACACAAAAACTATACTGATTTCGATGATATGTGTTCTAGATTTGGCGAAAAGGAACAAAATTAAGAATCTAAACATAAAACCAAAGTACTCCGGGAGAGATAGCCAATCGTGATTTCAAACAAATTGTGATTTTAAGGTTGATCTGATAGGAGTTTGTTTTAATTTCGTAAATTATCTTAAGGCGTCTTCTCACTTTAGATTCTAAAAAGTCTATTTTCATGAATTTTTTTGATAGGTTTGCATTCTATATATTGATATAAAAATTGTTTTAAAAAATTATTTATTCAAGTCACTATTTATAGATGAAAATGGTAGTTAAAAAAATGTCCTAAAAAATTGTAGGTCTGCGCTGCTGATGAAATCTCGGAGATGAATTATCTGAAACAAAAGATCAAACGATTTTAGATTCAGTATGGTAATGGCTATGGCACATACCATATGATTTTTTATATATGCAAAAATAACAAATTCGCGGACTTTTTTCGAAAAGAACGCGTTTTTTCACCGTTTTGGGCAAAAAAGGAAATATCGAAATTTAAAAAAATCCGTGTTATGCGCTATAGCTATAGTTGTAAAGAATGTGTGGTTAAAATTTCATAAGGATTTGTTCAGTTGATTCGAAGATTTTGCCAACAAGCCGTCGAAAAACGTCGTTTCGAGAAAAACGCGTTTAACGGAGACTTTGTCCTTGGAGTGCCATATTTCAGGTGTTTACATTTTATTTTTTTTAAAGGAAACCAGTAAATCTTTTTGAGTGCGGTTTTTTTCTTGCTTTTATTCATGATATACAGAACGTTAAAAAAAATTTTTTTTTGAAAAAAAAAACCAAAATGGCGGCCGTTGCAGCTCCGCGAAAACAGGTCCTCAAATCGCGGGAGGTAAACGACTGACATCAGTGCCCCCTCTTTGTTGATCTGAAACACACATTCAAAGCATATTGTCAATCTGTGACCCTTTGGTCATGGAATGACGGATGGGTTTTTCGTTTAGTACAAATTTCGGAAAATGGCGGCAATTTTTAAAAAATCGAATTTTCGCGTTTTTTTTCGCATAAAAAGATAAATAATAAATGCAAAAATGTATCTATCGAAAAAACGATCCGTCATTCCGTGAAGACATATTTTCTGAGTATGCACTCCAAATTTCAGGTCGATACGTTAATTACAGCGGTCAGGAGAATGTCAGCCATTTTTAAAGACGTGTTTTCGAGAAAAACGCGTTTAAAGTTTTGTAATGTGTTTACACAAATGTGTTTATAATTACCGCTAATCGGCAATGCCTGGTCCATAGAGGCATCCCTCTTCTTCCAGCTGCTCATGTTCAGCTCAAATTAATTTTTTGAAAATTTCAAGAACAAAGGCTCCCTTAAAGTTTTTAACGAGCAGATGAATGTGCTCAGGTAGAAAAGTAAAGATCACACAAAAATACGATTAGACTTCTCCGATCTTCTTAAAATTTTAGTATTATACTTGCGGAAATACCTTCGAACAACGTAATAAAAAAAAATCGATATTTTGAAAATTGTACAGTGAGAAGACACCTCAAAGTTAAAGGTTCAAAGTTTAATTACAAACGAAGATAAGTTAAGAAACGTCGGTTCTTTTATTTTGACGGATCCTTGAAAAAAACTGTGGCCAACTGGCCCCGGATTTACTGTACTATACTATACTATGTGTATATATATTAGGGTGGTTAAAAAAAGAGAATTTTTTCTCGCGTTACCAACGGAAAATGTTACTACTTTATGATAAAGTAATTCATACAAAATTTGAGAGGGCTGAACATTTTTTTGGGTAGTGCTCAAACGACTTAAAATTTTTTTTTGCCTTTTCACCAAATATTGTTTTTCAAAACAACATTTTACTCCAAAAAACACGCATACTCGTAAGACTTTCAGCGATGTAAACACCGTCTTCTTGTTCATCAAGTGGTTGATATCATTTTCACAACCGAATTACACATATTGATTCTTAATCTGCACATACAAATTGTTTATAGTAACAAAAAATATTTAAATAAAAATTGCGCATTGTTACAGAAATTGAATCGAGACTTACATGGGATCTGACATCAACATTTTCTGCATCGAGATTAAAAAAATTAATACTCCGATAATCATGAAAAAAAACATGAAAAAGGCCTTCGAGCACTAACCAAAAAATTGTTTAGAACCCTCAAATTTTGCAAAACTTTCTTTTTCTTATCATACTGCAAATTTCCGTTGAGAAACCATTTTTTTAACCACCCTAATATATATATATATACTTTTTTTAAATAGACGTATCACACACAAGAGCATACGAATAAAATATCCGCACGGAATAACCACATAGATAATCTCGTGCGACAGTTTCTTTTTCCATTATTTGCTTCTACGTTTTTATTTGTTCACTTTATTAATTCTTTCATCCCTCGCCTGCCAACGACGCGACGCGAAACCAAGCGCGTCCCGCATTCACGCGTGAATTCGGCTCCTTGAGCGTGCGAGTTCCAGCAACGTGTGCACGCGCGCTCGGTGCCTCCTGTAGGACCGCTAATTCGCGGGCTGTTGCGCGAGAGCGCGGGAGTGCGGAAGCACAGCATTTGGGAGAATACTCCCGCGGGTGCTCGCTCATTCGACGCTGTGCGCCCTCGGCTGCGAACGTGTCTGTGTACGAAGCTCTCAATACACTTAATATAGACACACACACACACACACACACACACACACACACACACACACACACACACACACACACACACACACACACACACACACACACACACACACACACACACACACACACACACACACATATATATACATATACATATACATATATACATACATACATACATACACATGTATACATATCAACATATATATGCACAAATTCTACTTCGATCCATACGTTTCTGTCTCTCGCCGGTTCTCGCCCGGCAGTCGTCCGACGAAAGAGAAAACCCTGTCGCAGGGACGCGAATGAACGGATTAAGGGATGATCCTTTGCCGCGGGAGGCTACCCTGTCGACGGCGCTAACAGGATTGACGATTAACGTTCACCCGCGCGTTCTCCACTGCTTCAATTCTTCCTATATATATATATATATATATATATATATATATATGTATAAATGTACGTATGCAGGTTCACCAGTATGGAAAAAACGGCAGGGGGCGAAGAGAGAGACACATCGAGAGATGAAGTAAAACGGCCCGGGGATTTAGTTGTACCACACGATCGCCCCCGCTAGTGATGCTTTCGTCGTAGCGTATTATCAAGCCGAGGGTGTGTATAGATAAGGGTGAGTGTATATGTGTGGGTGCATTTGTGGAAGTGTGCGCGTGGGTGTGTGTTTGTGAGTGTGTGTGTGTGGGTGTATGTGTAACATAGTAGAGCGTAGTAATTCGCGTGCCAACTCGACGTTTCGCCGATTGAGACGCAGCCACGCGTGTTTGAGCATGTTTACAGCTCTGCTAATCTGTTCGTGATGTACAAATGGGTGTGAGTGGGGGGCAAAATGATTTCGGAGACATTCGATTTCGAGGACTTCAGATACATACGTGTGAGGTGATGCAAAAAAAAAAAGACATTTGAGGCAAGAAAAATCAGGTGTTTGGATGGCAATGAGAAAAATGCAAACAGGTGGCACATTCAAAATTAGATAATCGGTTGGTGGGCCTGCATAGGGTAAGTCCGGGGTAGTTGGCGACAGTTTTTTCACGGATTCGTCAAAATAGACGCACTTATCTTCATTTCATCTTCTTAACTTATCTTCATTTGTAATTAAACTTGGAACATTTAACTTTAAGATAATTTACGAAATTAAAATAGATACCTGTCAGATTGACGGTAAAATTAATATTTTTTTAAAATCACGATCGGCTATCTCTTCCGGATTCTCTCGTTGGTTTTTGTTCTGATTCTTAATTTTTTGTTCTTTTTGCCACATAGGACACATATAATTGAAATCAGTACAATTTTGGTGTACCCAAAGTTGACATAGTATCCACTGAAGCCAGTGTTCGATGAGAGGAGTTTCATAATAATTTTCTCTGCAACATTTTTTGTCATTGTTCTCATATCGTCTTTCTAATAGTCTAATAGCTGCTTTTAACGCGGTCCTCTAGTTTCTCGGCTGTTTTTTACGGCTTTTTCAATAATTTTTTACGGGCAAAGCATCGAAATAATCAATCTCATTGTTTGTGCATAATCTTTATTAACATTTAAATAAGCTTTACCAATTTTTTGAAGTCAAAATATATAATAGAATAAAAGTTATAGTGGCCGACAGGAAGACATCAAGTAAAAGAGGTGCTTGACGGTGACCAAGATAGCGGCTGTTCTGCTTATCCGAAATCAAAAAACCAAACGGCATTTTAATCTTCATATTTAAGACTAACGATTGAACTAGAGTGAATTCTAAATTACAAAAATTGACTTTTTTATACACTTTTGAAAATTACATTCTATTTTTTAGTCATTTTTTCTTAAGTTTTTCGCTCGTACAAAAAAAACTATCGAAGCAATCATGATAATCCTAGTTCAATCGCTGGCTTATAACATATTAAAGATGCTGTATAAATTCGAACAAGATCGGTGCAGTAGTTTCTGAAATATCGTGGTCACCGTTTCGAAAAATGGTGTTTCGAGAAAAACGCGTTTGAAAGTATACCTGCTCAGTATACCTGCTCCATTCCAGGGCCGTAACTTGTGAACCACTTCGAATATCGAAAAATCCTTCGGCACACATTTTCTACACATGTTGTAGATGTGATTTCTGAAAAAAAAATCGATTTTTTCGATCCGAGAAACTAGAGGGCCGCCTTAATGATTCTCGAGTTCAGTTCCCTCGTAGAGCAATTGCTTTTCTCTTGTACTTATTAGGTATCTAAAACAAATGTAGGCAACTGGGGTGGGCAGAAATGAAAAATAAAAAATGCACTTCTAGTGTAATAATGGAAGTTGAGTATAACGGGGTATTTTTTTGAAACTTTGACAATATCGGTAATGGCGAGCTGTGGAAAGGTAGGTCGATTTTCGACGGAAATGAACAACGTGGATAATTTGTTATTAACAAATGGATGAATATATGAGAAAAATCATCGGGTCATACGATAAAAAATGTTGCAAACTATGCTCTGTCCGAATTTGACGTGAATCGGACGAATAGACTTTGCGACCCTCAACAGGCTCCAACCCTAAGAAATAGGGGTTGAAAACTTAAAAATCGCCGTATCTCGATAATTAATAGCCCGATCGAAAAATGTTTGAAACAAAAGTTGTTTGAAATAATAAAATACGTATAAAGTTTCGAAAAGTCCAATCCCCTATCTTTGAAAATAGCGGCACAATAACACGAGAGCACCACTGACCCAGACAAGGACGCAGCTATATGTCTACTCCGCTCGCACACGCATCAACCCCCAATTTTCGAATCGTTTTTGTGCCGCTATTTTCAAAGATAGGAGGTTGGACGTCACATAACTTTATACGAATTTTATTATTCCAAACAACTTTTGTTTGAAACCTTTTTTGATCGGGCTATTAATTATCGAGATACGGCGGTTTTTAAGTTTTCAACCCCTGTTTCTTGGGGTTGGGGCGAGTTGAGCGGCAAACTGTTATTGGGGGTACTTCCAGTATGCAATTATCTACCTTCAGTAAAAAATTCATATTTTACACTAAAAAGTGCTGGGTTTTCGTCTCTTTTACTGGACTATTGCCCCGTTTCGCAAAACATAGTATTCGAGAAAAACGCGAAAGAAAAAAGGTTTAGGCGCAGCGGGACGGTTGGTGCAGTGGCCCGGCCCCTCACAAAAATCCTCATAAATCGGTCAATTTTTGGAATTTTTACATAATCATTGCTGCAAATATTATTCAACGGGTTACACCTAGTTGGCGACCGGAAAAAAGAGGTGTTTTCGTGAATATTTTTATGGGAAATGGGTGCAGGATTTGAATTTTTTTTTCATAGTAAAGGGTATAATGTAAATAGTAAAGGGTAGTAAAGGTACTATTTCATAGTAAAGGGTAGTAAAGGTAATTGTCAAAAATACATTTCAAGCATTTTTGACAATTATTTTTATTGGGAAATATTTATAAACGACAGAGATACAGTAAATTGCATAGGCCGCTGTGCAAGAAATAAAAAAAAAACCAAATGAATTTACTGTTTGTACCGTGTTATCTAGTCTTTAAGAGATCCCGTGAAAAACGACGCAACCGACCCAACCTCGAGCCAGCGTCACGCCAATCACAGTCTACCATTGGCCAATGAACGGCAGCACTACCGGTTTAGTGTTGCGCCACGGTAGGAGTGATCTCTTCGGCCCAACGCTGGGATGTACGGTTGGCCAATAGTAGGCTTACCGGAAATCCTAACAGTTGGCCGGGTATTGGCCCAACATTGGGCAAAAACGACGCAACCGACCCAACCTCGAGCCAACGTCACGCCAACCACATTCTACCATTGGCCGATGAACGGCAGCACTACCGGTTTAGTGTTGCGCCACGGTAGGAGTGATCTCTTCGGCCCAACGTTGGGATGTACGGTTGGCCAATAGTAGGCTTACCGGAAATCCTAACAGTTGGCCGGGTATTGGCCCAACATTGGGCAAAAACGACGCAACCGACCCAACCTCGAGCCGACGTCACGCCAACCACATTCTACCATTGGCCGATGAACGGCAGCACTACCGGTTTAGTGTTGCGCCACGGTAGGAGTGATCTCTTCGGCCCAACGTTGGGATGTACGGTTGGCCAATAGTAGGCTTACCGGAAATCCTAACAGTTGGCCGGGTATTGGCCCAACATTGGGCAAAAACGACGCAACCGACCCAACCTCGAGCCGACGTCACGCCAACCACATTCTACCATTGGCCGATGAACGGCAGCACTACCGGTTTAGTGTTGCGCCACGGTAGGAGTGATCTCTTCGGCCCAACGTTGGGATGTACGGTTGGCCAATAGTAGGCTTACCGGAAATCCTAACAGTTGGCCAGGTATTGGCCCAACATTGGGCAAAAACGACGCAACCGACCCAACCTCGAGCCGACGTCACGCCAACCACATTCTACCATTGGCCGATGAACGGCAGCACTACCGGTTTAGTGTTGCGCCACGGTAGGAGTGATCTCTTCGGCCCAACGTTGGGATGTACGGTTGGCCAATAGTAGGCTTACCGGAAATCCTAACAGTTGGCCGGGTATTGGCCCAACATTGGGCAAAAACGACGCAACCGACCCAACCTCGAGCCGACGTCACGCCAACCACATTCTACCATTGGCCGATGAACGGCAGCACTACCGGTTTAGTGTTGCGCCACGGTAGGAGTGATCTCTTCGGCCCAACGTTGGGATGTACGGTTGGCCAATAGTAGGCTTACCGGAAATCTTAACAGTTGGCCGGGTATTGGCCTGACATTGGGCTAAAGAGATCACGATCATTGGCTGAAGGTTGGCGTGATCACCGGCCCATAGTAGGGCTAAGGTCGGCTTCATATATTGTTGGCGCAATATTCGGGCTAGTGTTGGCCCAGTGTAGGGTTGTCAAAACAACCCAATGCATAGCCAACGTTGGCCAAACTATGGACCGACGATGGCATTATGGGCACCCGCTATTATTTAAAACGCCACACAAAAAAATGGAACTTTGAAAAATGGTATATTATTAGCCTTTATTTTATAAATTATCACAGTCTCTTTTCAAACAGTCGCTTTCGAAATTATAATTCTTTTTTTAAATTACACACACTGAAAACATACGTTATTATCACAGAACTCGTTACATAGTTCAATCACAGTTTGTTAGATTCACTAAACTCGTTATGCACAATCACTTGGTCGTGGAATGTTTCATAATTTCTTTCACTATTTACTTGTCCTTTTGTTTCGTTGCATCTGATCCTAACCTGCTGTAAAGAGTCTTCTAATTTTTGTCGTCGTTTTAACACTCGGCGTTTCTTAATACTGTCATAATACCTCGGCATTTTTTTAATAAACCACAAAACTTTAGTATAAATCAATTTTATTTTTAATAAACTGAATTTCAGATATTAGTAATGAGTTTTTATTATCACAGGACGTAGAAAATTGCATGCAGTGATAATAAAAAAATATATAATAACCCAACGAACACCCAACCTTGGGCCAAATATCGATTACCAACTGTCAGCCAACTATCGGGTCCCAGTGTTGGCCCCGAACAGGGGCCAATCGGTTGATCATGGGTTTGCCAGTCTAGAATTGAAGCTCGGCATACCATCGAAGAGCCAACGCTGGGCCAGTACTAATTAATGACCGTCGGCCAATTGTCGGGGCGAGCGCAGGGCCTGACTCTGAGCCAATCGTTTGAGCGTGGTTTTGCCAATGCTTTTTTACGTATATACGTAGATACGTATATGCGTAAAAAAATTCTTGTATAGTCCATACATACATACATACATACATACATACATATATATATATATATATACATATACATAGCAAAAAAGCATTCTTGTATATATCTATGGACCATACCGTTCAAAGCCAGAGTTGCGCCACGATTGGCAATTCGTCAGTTTGCCATGCTAAAAACAAGCATTGGCAAAACCACGGTCAAACGATTGGCTCAGACTCAGGGCCTGCGCTCGCCCCGACAATTGGCCGACGGTCATTAATTAGTGCTGGCCCAGCGTTGGCTCTTCGATGGTGTGCCGAACTTCAATTCGAGACTGGCAAACCCATGATCAACCGATTGGCCCATGTTCGGGGCCAACACTGGGACCCGATAGTTGGCTCACAGTTGGTAATCGATATTTGGCCCAAGGTTGGGTGTTCGTTGGTTTGCCATGCTTCAAATGAGCACTGGCAGAATCATGGCCAAATCATTGGCCCGTATAATGGACCAACACTGGGTATTGGTGGTTGGTGCTGACTATCGTACCAAGCGTCGGCCGCATCTTAAGCGCCGGCAAATTTTTCACGGGATTAGGCCACTCTAGAGGCCGAAAAAATGCTTTTTGAGTATTTTTTTTTTCAGAAAAACTACAAAATAAATCGAGATTACAAAAAAGGGTGTTTATCATACATATCAGTGACTGTATACAATAATTTTTTTAAAGCGATTAATTCCAAAATGGCGGCTGTGCAGCGTTTATCTCAAAACTGCATTTTGTAAGTTGGCCGGAAACATAACTCAGACAATTTTCAACCGATTCACTTGAAATGTTGAATATATCTTGAAAAATACATTGTCTATGGAAGTACCTAGGATTTTTTTTATTGCATAGTTCATCTGTTATCAACAATTATCCGACGATTTTTTAGGCAAATTTTTCACTTTCCAAAAATTTGCCTAAAAGATCGTCAGATAATTGTTAATAACAAATGAACTGTGCAATATAAAAAAATCCTACGTACTTCCATAGACAATGTATTTTTCAAGATATATTCAACATTTCAAGTAAATCGATTGAAAATTGTCTCAGTTATGTTTCCAGCCAAATTAAGGCGTACCCCCACTTGTAGCGCAAAAAAAGGCCATTTTCATGAATTTTTTTAAAGAAAACTACAAAACTTTTTTAATCGATCAATATACCATCTTAAAGAACACATCTTGAAGAACTTTCAGTAGTTTTTTTATTGAAAAATATTACATTGTTTAGTGGCAAATGGCCGTCAATGAGATAATGTTTTTATATACACGGTTTGCGGTCACCAACATTGCGGCGAAGTGGATCATCTGAAAAAAAAATGCGGATGGATTTAGTCAAATGTAAGTATAAACTAGTCTTTAATCGAAGGATTTAAAAAAAATATTCATTTTTCACAAAATGGCGGACAGTCAAAGTTAATCGTTCGATTTTAACGAAAAAAACGGTCGTTTTTTGGCTATAAAACGGCCATTTTTTTCGAAAAAAAAATCGAACGATTAAAGACTACATTTTTATGTATTAAATAAGCCTGCAAAATTTCAAGAAGATCGGTTCATTAGTGTTCGAGTAATCTTGGTCACCGACTTCAGAAATGCCATTTTGAGAAAAACGCGTTCAAAGTTTCCATTTCAGTTTACACGAAGAAAATATTTTTTTTTGTAAACTTACATAGATTCATCTATTCCGGGCCCATACAGAAGTATGGGCCCGGATACTTATACTTCAAAAAAATGCAATAAAAAAATCGATTTTTTCAAAATCGCGAGTGGGGGTAACCCCTTAAAAAATGCAGTTTTGAGATGAACACTGCACAGCCGCCATTTTAAAACCAATCGCTTCAAAAAAATTATTTTATACAGTCACTGATTTGTTTAATAAACACCCTTTTTTGTAATCTCGATTTATTTTGCAGTTTTTCTAAACAAATCCCCGAAAAACCTATTTTTCGGCCTCTAGAGTGGCCTAAGGCCTTAATCGGAAGTGATCATCGAAATTTCAGTGAAAAAACACTCTATTTTCCTTGATATAAAAGAAACTATGAATTGAAAAAAAAATCCTTCGATTAAGGACTGCATTTTGATATACAAAAAATGTCACTGAAATTTGAAGCAAATCGGTTTAGTTGTTTTTTGAGATATTTCGGCCACCGATTCTGAAAAAGTAATTCCGAGAAAAACGTGTTTAAAGTTTTACGCCAGGTATGTACGTAGATAAAATATAATTTATTACCTCTAAATGAAATCATCGATGCCCGGACCATGCAGCAAACCTTCTGCAGAGGTAGTAGCCTACAAAATTCCACTTTAGTGCTGCCAACTAGGTGCAACCCCTTAAGACCCCAGGCTATAAAACTATGCAACAAAAAAATCGTATTTTCGACGTGTACGATTTTTATCACACATCCTAATGTTTTGAGCATCGGTAGAAAAAATCGCTTCGGGTCGGTAAAACTATAAGGCTTTGTGCGTGTCTGTACGTATAAATAATCCACGTACGCATACGTAATATTCGTATGCGTACGAGGCGACCTTCTCGCAGACGGTCGGGCATTGTCTTCGTTACGGGTGATTTTTGGCTGCGCGCGGTTCTTCCGTTGGGGCGTCCCGCTGATTAATGCTCATGTAATTCATTGCTCGGGACGTTAAAGGTATAATCTGCAGGCCTTAACTGCTTCCGAGCTTCTCCTCTGCCGTTTTCCTTTCGCCTCTTTTCGTTTCCTTTCTTTTTTTTTCTCGTCTTTTCACGGCACGTGTGGCGCGGAACAGGGTTACCGTTCACGCCGCGAGTATCATCGGTTATTCGGCATGTCTTTTTGTTTCGGTCGGTTTTTTGTCCTCTTTTTTTAGGTTTATGCGATGCGGCAGGTAAGGGGAACGGTGTGAGTCTTGTCTTGTTCGTGCGTGAGGAACTCTCCAGTGTGTGAGTTCATGTATATATATATATATATATATATATATATATATATATATATATATATATATATATATATATATATATATATAATTCAAAAAATATACATATACACATATATAAAATTTGTACAAAAATAATAAAATCGGGATCTAAAAATAATGTTTATGAATCAGCTTCAACAATTTTCAAATGTATTTGAAAAATATTAATTAGTTACTGAGTTATCGAAGTTTGGAAGTGAACTTTCCATGCAAACGAAATGAAACATAAAAAATTAATTTTTTACATTTTTGCAAAATTTATATTCATGTTACATATATTTATAACTATTTAAAATTATTTTAAGATTATAACTGTATATTTATAATTTATTGTATAATTTTTAAATATATAATTGATAAATGTATATATTTATATAAAACGAATAATAACGCGATCTAAAAAAATGTTTGAACGTCAGTTTCAAGAACTCTAAACAGGATTCAAAGAATTTAAATTTATTGTTGAGTTATGCAGTTTGAAGACAAATTTTTCGGATAAATTAAATTAAATATAAGAAATCGAACGCTACCACTCATTGTTAGACTTGAGTCAGCAAGCTCAAATATTGCATCATTTTTTCTTAGTCATTACAATAATGTTTAAAGGGTCTTCTCACTTTAGACGCTAAAAAAAGGCTACTTTCATGATTTTTTTAAAAAGCGTTATATTATAGATATTGAAATAAAAGTTGTTACACTCAATATATACACTTTCGAAATACATTTTTTTTTAATGTTTATATATTTATGTAACCCAAACAAACTTTATATGCGTTTTTCTCGAAACATAATTTTTCGACGGCTTATGAAATTGTAACCACATATTCTTTACAACTATAGCCATAGCGCATATCAAGGACTTTTCTCAATTTTGATATTTACTTTTTATGCCAAAAACGGTGAAAAACACGTTTTTTTTTGTTTTTTCGAAAAATGTCCGCCATTTTTTTATTTTTTGCATATATCAAAAATCGTATGATATGCGCAATAGCCATTAACATACTGAATCTAAAACCGTTTGATTCTTTTGGTTCGGATGATCCATCTCCGAGATTTCATCAACAGCGCAGACCTACAATTTTTTAGGACATTTTGTTAACGACCATTTTCGTCTATAAATAGTGACTTGAATAAATCACTAAATTTTTTAAATGTATTTCGAAAGTGTATTTATCCAGTGTAACAACTTTAATATCAATATTTATAATACAAACCTATCAAAAGATTTCATGAAAATAGCCTTTTTTAGCGTCTAAAGTGAGAAGACCCCTTAAACGGCTGAACAACGCTTTTTTTGCCGCACTAATTTATATATATAAATAAATATATACATATATAGTGCTATAATTCAATAAAACAAATAGTATATCAGAATGTGTGATAATAATAATAGACAGCAGTATATAATAAAATTTAATAGTCTATAGTTCATATGTGTATATATATATATATATATATATATATATATATATATATATATATATATATATATATATATATATAAGTATGTATCTGTACATCTACACCCAAAAGGGTTTCGATCCTTTCCGGCCGTCACATGCATCGAGAGTGACCCAAGACTCATTTCTTTCTCACGGGGTACAAGTTCCGCATTCTCGAACGCCGTTCGAAGCAATTGTTTGCACGTAGGATGAAGTAATTATCTTCTGTGTTTAGCCCTTAGCCCGATGAGTCCGAGAAGGGAAAAGGGGGTTACCTTTTTTTTCTTGTTCTTGTTGACCCTTTTATCTCTCGCAGTCTCTCGTCACCCGTATTATACACTCCCCATTCTATTATATATATTTGTCGTATCAACGGCCGTATTTCGGTAACCCGTACATGACATGCACACACACACGAAGGACAGACAAGAAATACCCGAATTGTCTCGATAAAAATAATTCATATGTAATTTTTTTTTACCAAGTTTTTATTTTATTTACTAAAAAGTGAAAAATATATTTTTTTACCAAGTCAGCTATATGTGACTATAGATAAAAGCTCGTGGCTATTGTCACCTCTTAGGTGGATGTTTGCAAAACTTCAGAGCTCTAAGTCGTCGGGAAGTGGGTGAAATATCGATATTCCGTTTTGCGTCTCACAAAAAGTCAAGTTATTTTATTTATTTATTAATTTTTTAAAGTTGTTTTAAGTCACACCAAGATAAGTTAAATAAAAGCTTGTAAAAATGACATCCTCGATGTATGAATATATAGGGACATTCTGGAAGTCCATATACATTTGATAAAGATGAAAACTTCGAAATTAAAAGTGAAAAATTGAATATGTAGGCGGGACACGGCTGTAATGGATAGATGTTTTTTTTTTGCATTTTCTCGAACTATACATTTACACGGATATGTGAAAAAAAATTCGAGTCAAAATATGGAAAATTGCCCAAGTTACAGACGATTTAGTGAGAGGAGGTATCGCCACGATTTACGCATACGGAAACTTTCAATCGCGCTTTTCTCGAAACGTCTTTCAATTTTGAAAACACAAAAAATTCCGTAATTGCAGTAGTTACTATAGTACGTACTGTTTTTTTTTATTCGGCATTTTTTATGCCCCTTTATACAAGTAAAAATTTTGCCATAATTACATTTTTTAACACCTGCCACTTGTGTGAGATTGTGAGAGTTTTTTCAAAAAACGGCTACGTACATCGAGAACTACATTTATAGAGATTATAGAACGTTTTTATTTTTATTTTTCAGATCGACCATTGTCAAGTTATCAATCCGGTTGTTGGACCACATTTCGTACACAGAGGTTCTAATTAGAATTTTTAATTTCTTCAAATAAAAATTCACGCGAAATACGTTCAATGTATGCGTGATAACATACTTTTTTTTTCTAAATCCTCAATAAATAATCTAGTACGCAAAAAAAATCGGAAACCGATCTTTTTTCGGCCCGGCATCGTGGCATCTTGCCTTAAAAATAAAAATAAAAAAGACCATAAATTTCCGTAAAAATATATATTTTAATGGCCTTTCAAGCTTAAATTGAACATTAAAATTTAAAAAATTTAGAGTCAAAACAAGAATAAAGAAGGCTATAAAAATGTACATTTTTATGAAATTTCATGGCTTTTTTAACATTATTCTCTCACTTTTCAATTATTGTATTTTAATTTTTGACATTTCATCTTTATGGCATGTATATAGACTTCCAAATAAACTAGCCATATGGAAAGACTATGAAATTCCATAAAAATATACATAATCGCAGCGAAGTGACTATAATTTTAAGATTTGGTTGTGCGATTCTTTCGTTACTTTCAGATAAAGTGATTTTGAAAAATTTACACAAATCGCGAAATTCTAGAAAACTATGTTGCACCTGATAATCACGCACCGAATATAATCCTGGCCTCGTTATTGGGCTCGTTTATTCGACCCTGCTCGAGTGGTCATCCTGATCTGCAGCACACAATATTTCATTATATATAGGTATATATACACCTTATACATATATACCTTTATATATATATATTAATGCTTTTCTATTCACGCTTGGTTCGTGTCTGTGGAGCTGCCCGCGACGGCACTGGGCCCTTTCACGGATATCGGATTGCCCATTAGCGTGCGTTGCGAGGAGAGAGGCTGTCCAGTAATTACGGCTTAATTAATCTTCCAGGGTTCATCTCGCTCGCGCGATAGAGTCGACTGATTGCCGTCCGGATGCCTCCATATTAGTTCAAAGGACGAGCACCCACGGGGCCACACGAACATGTATATATATATATAATAAATCATACGATCACTCTCGGCTTTTCATCCGGCATATTTATGTATGTCATCCAGCGGCTTCACCAGACATTAGAAAGCACCTCATGAGACCCCAATATATATACATATATATATACACACACACACATGTGTGTTTGTACATGTATGTATATGCTTATGTCTGTACAGATTCAGGCGAACTTACCAAAAATGATGTACTCGGGCTAAGCAACGAAAACCCAGCACTTTTTAGCGTAGAATATGAATTGTTGACTGAAGGTAGATGGTTGCATACTGAAAGTAACCCCAATAAAATGTTGCCCCTCAACTCGCCCCAACCCTAAGAAATAGGGGTTGAAAATTTAAAAATCGCCGTATCTCGATAATTAATAGCCCGATCGAAAAATGTTTCAAACAAAAGTTGTTTGGAATAACAAAATACGTATAAAGTTTCGAGAAGTCCAATCCCCTATCTTTGAAAATAGCGGCACAATAACACGAGAGCACCACTGACCCAGACAAGAACGCAGCGACCTGAAAAACAGGGTTATTTATAAAAATGAATTTCGAAGGAATAAGTAACATGATTGGAAAATGGTTTGGACATTTATTTATATGCACATTAACAAAGTTGCGTATCAAATTTCGCTAAAAAATGTTAATAATTAAAGACGTTATAAACAATATCTCAAAAGACCTTAGAACGTGAGGGGCTCTACGGTGCACTTGATGTTGGTCAGCTGGTTGATCCGAAACAAAAAGAACAAGTTTCTTCTTACAACAGATTATATTGACTAAGACTTGTCCGAGCGTTTTTTTTTCGTTACAGTGTTTCAATGACAAAAAAAAATTGATTTTTTTTCTATTTTTCGAGCAAAAAAGATATTATGGTGGTTTACAACCACTGAAAAGGCTTTGGCAATTAAAAAAAATCCATTAAATTTTTTTTTATTATCTAGTAGTACAATCTGTCTAGAAAATTCTCCCAAAGTTTTAAGTCAATCGGAGTAAAAGAAATTTTGCACACTTCTTCAAAATAGTATTGACTAGTGATTGAACGAAGGTTTTTTTTCGATTGTAACTAATTTTACAAGGCTATACGTAGTGTAAATTGTACAAAAAATTGAACTATTTTGCATACACCTCAGCCAAAAATGCAAATTTCAATTTTTTTAAAAATCCTTCGTTCTATCACAAGCTATACTTATCTACTAACAGAAAAAATTGGGTTTTCAATTTTAGATAAAGCTACCATGAGTTATCCTAACCACCACGACGACACTTTTTTAGGGGTCTCCGGAAACCAGGTCCCACCGGCTGAATTACCCAAATTTTTGGATGAAATTTTTGAAAAATATTGATGAAATGTTGCTCTTTGATGTTTTTTCAATTATTTTATCAATTATTCTATTCAATTATTTTGGTAAATAATTGATAAAATATTGACAAAATCAATCATTTGATCCAATTATTTTGAATAAAACAATTTGTATATTGAATTTTTCAAGAATAGAGAAAATATGCTTTTTCTGTCTTCGAAACCCACGTAACTCCTTCAGAAGAAAAACGTCGGACAAAACTCATCTACTATACACTGAATAAGTGTACCAAATTTCTAGTCAATTCGTCCATTAGAGGTCGAGAAGTCGTGAGCGTCGTTTTGAAAAACACAATTTCGAGAAAAACCCCTTTAAAGGACGTTTCTACTTTGTTGGACCAAAAAAATGGATTTTGCTGTATCGGAAAGAGCCAATGCTCAAGGAAAGTGTACTCTATGGTCCTGGCAGAGCAAATTCGGTGTATGAAACTTTTCAGTTTATTCGCACATAAATGACAGTTCAACTTTAAATGCGTTTTTCTCAAAACCACGTTTTCCAAGTTTGCGGAAGTGCTCCTACACGCCCTAGATGAGCAATCATTATGAAGTTGGCAGGCACGTGTTGAACAAACGTCTTCATCGCATAAACTAGAATTATCCAAAAATATTCAAACGTTTTTATTTTATGAACAAAAAACTGCAAACATTTTTTGTAAACAACTAAACTTCCCTCTGCTGCTTCATTTTTCGCAGAGTTGAAACTTCGCTTTTTCAAACAGATTAATATCAATTTTTTTCAACAATTTTTCCGCGAATACGTCAGGCATCTCTTTCTCTCTCTCTCTCTCTCTCTCTCTCTCTCTCTCTCTCTCTCTCTCTCTCTCTCTCTCTCTCTCTCTCCCTCTCTTATCGATTTTTATCTATTTTACTCTGAATTTTATTTTTATTTCGTTTTTATATTATGTTTTTATTTTATGAACAACAAAACTGCAAATATGTTTGGTAAAGAAATTAATTTCCCCTTCGACAGCTCACAATTTTTTTATTTTTCAATTTTTCTTCTTGATTCTAGTTCAACTTATACACAATATTGTACAAAGTAAAAATAAGTTTGATTTTTTTGCTCCAGATCACCTGTTCAGGACTTAGGACTTCCGTAAGCGAAGAAAATCAATGCCGGCGCACCGAGATGAGTTGCTCTTCCAACTCTCAGTACCATATTTTGTCAAACTTAAAAAAAATATTATCAGTTCAATAAACACTGGTTAATAAACATACCAAATTTTAGCATTCTATATTGAATATTTTTCGCATTAAAAATTGGTGAAAATTCGAACATTTTTTGGCCCAACAAAGTATTTAGAAACCTCCTCAAAGCTTCTACTAGCAGTTCTAGCTTTGTTATCATAAGTTTAGCTCAAATCTGCGATTACCGCACCATATGTTAGACCTTCCTCTTCAATTTGAGTTGCCTCAAGCGACGATCGATTTTTTTTTAAGTGTTATAATAGCCCAACCCTTAATTTAAGCCTAACAAAACTGATATACGCACAGTACACTTTTATAATTTTAGTATTGACATTATGGACTTTATGAAATGCTGGAATTTATTCTCGTAAATGAAAAATCCCTATTTGACGCGTCTGGAGAATCTCAGCAGCCCCTCGGCAAAAAATCGATTTTTTTTTATTCCATAAATTGTTAGTAAAACTATTCAAGAATATGTTCCCAAATTAGTATAAATAATTCATTACTGCCTTGATTTTTTTTCAAACGCTTTTTTCTCGAAACGACTTTTTTTCAATTTGTGTACCCTCTAGGTCAAAAAGTTTCTAACCTATAATGTTATAAAGTGATACTCATTTAAGAAAATATAATAACGCTCTATATGAACCTACTTTTGGGGTAATATCATTGTTCAAAGTATATTTTTTATAGAAAAAAGGTCATAAAATAATGGCAAAAATGATACCCTTTTTTTAAGGGGAGGGTAGGGGTTTCAGCGTGAAAAAACTTTTTTGCGATTTTTTTTCATCTATATGGATAGAGTAAATTTATTGAAACCTTTCGTACATTGTTAACTGTCATTTCAAGAACATTCCGTGAAATTTGTACGCGAAAATATCCACACACAAGCCGGGGCCGCGTTTTTCTCGAAACCACTTTTTCAAAGTCCGTGTTCACTGCCATTTGAAAACGACATGACCGATTTATTTCAAACTTGGTACACACTTTCTACATATAAAATACCTCCCCCCAACGGTTAGTTTGAGTTTTTTTTACATTGAGAAGGTTTTCCACCCCCAAAATGGCGGAATTTTTCGTGAAAAATAGCACTTCACTTTACATGACCACCAAAAATTTAGAAATGAATGAAAAATATCAAAGACTGTTGGGGGAGGATTTGATGATACTTTGACTAAATTTTAATGGTACTTGATTTCAGATAATTTCTAGCTGAGATACAGTGAACATCGCAAATCGTGTTTTTCCAAAGGCGTTCTTGGAAAAGCTTTGTCACCGGCTTGTTTGTGGATATTTTCGCGTACAAATTTCACGGAACGTTCTTGAAATGACACTTAACAATGTACGAATGGTTTCAATAAATTTACTCTGTTCACACAGATGAAAAAAATTCGCAAAAAAGTGTTTTTTTTCACGCTGGAACCCCTACCCTCCCCTTAACACCTCCAAAACTGCAATTTTCAATTTTTTGTCAGAGTTAGGTTCACATGAAAGAAAAACATGTTTTTAGAGTAATCTTCAGACCGTATTGATTTCCGATGAAAACTGTGGCCACCAAAGTGTATACAAACAGCAAACTCCGATGGCGACATTCGATGGGCGGCAGGTTATATGTACCATATTTTCAGAGGCAATTCTTCGAAAAAATTAAAATATTTACTTGGAAATATGTATAAAATATTCCAAAAGTTTGAATAAATTTTATTAATTCATTCTTGGAAAATCATGGAAGTCACTAAAAAAAACGTACTCCTAAACTTGTTTCTCGCCTTAAGGGCGTCGACCCCTCGTCGCGGACGTACGGCCACCCCTTTTCGGCATGCACCGGCAAATGAAAGAGACGCTACGACGCGATCCGCTGTACACACAGAGCGGAGGACAGGTGAACAGGTAGACACGACGAACAACTGTATCCGCTTACCCGTGCGTGAGGATCGGGGTAAAATAGCGTGATGCTGCTGCTGATGATGCTCCCATTGATGCTCTTCTCGTGTCGCGAAGGGTGAAGAAACACGCGCGCGAACAAAACGCACCGGCGCACACGTGGGTCTTTGAAAGAAGGACGAAAAAAAAAGGAAAGACGTATCGCGTGACGTGAGGGACAAATACGAGAGAGGGAGAGAGAGAGAAAGGGGGTGGGGGCTGATTATTTGATAATATTAGTTATGTCCCACACTCAGAAAAAAGATTTATTAAGGACAATGAAGTTTGTCTCCCGGCGAATAAGTTTTCTTATTCGTATGTCGGCCTACTACGATTTTATTACTAGCTAAGAAAATTTGCTATTTAAGTTTATGTTTAAAATTTACTAAGAATTTTTCTTAACTTCTAATAGGATACATAAGTTAGAAGAAATAGGTGTTGCATATCCGTCAAACAAAGTTTTTCTTAACATCTAATAGGATTCTTCATAATCCCCCAGCTGGTTTTTCTCGAGGAATTGTGTCATTTCGTCCGTCATTATTTTCTCACTTGAACGTTTTTTTCTCACTTTATATTCTTACACTTAAATCATTCCTCACTTTCGAGTTTTTCACTGCCGAAACGCAACACTGACACTTGTGCCAAAAGCATTGGCATAGGAAGAAGCTACGTGGTAAGCGTATGCGTGAGCTACATCTGACGAGCGGCCTGCTGTCGGGCCCGTCGCGATGAAGGGCAAAGTGCGCATGCGCGCATTAGTATCATAGTCGCGAAATAAGAGGTTTTCGTGATTGGGAAGTAGTATTTATTTGATTTGAGGAAATATTTATACAAATGTTCTATTTTAAATATGGCTTTTAATTGATGTGAAAAATCGTCACGTAAAAAAACATATTTAGTGACGCCGAATAAATGCTGTAGTTACAATCACATAAAAACTGTCTCCATACGAGTAAACATTTATTAATTTCCAATACATTATGTTCCAATGTGCCAATTTATTACAGCATAATAAATCTTTTTTCTGAGTGCAGTAAACTATCGGGCACTTATAAAGGTCCGGATGAATACTGTCGTCAAATATCCATAAGTGAATATCCATAAGTCAAATATCTATAAGTACGAATATTCATAAGTCGAATATCCATGGATTTTCGACTTATGGGTATTCATACTTATGGATATTCGTACTTATAGATATTCGACTTATGGATATTCGACTCATAGTTATTCGACTTATGCAGAAGTCGAATATCCATAAGTGAACATTCATAAATACGAATATGAATAAGTACGAATATCCATAAGTCGAATATCTATAAGTACGAATATTCATAAGTATGAATATCCACAAGTCGAATATCCATGGACATTCGACTTATGGGTATTCATACTTATGGATATTCGTACTTATAGATATTCGACTTATGAATATCCATAAGTCGAATATCCATGGACATTCGACTTATGGGTATTCATACTTATGGATATTCGTACTTATAGATATTCGACTTATGGATATTCGACTCATAAATATTCGACTTGTGCATAAGTCGAATATCTATAAGTATGAATATCCATAAGTGAGTATAGAGTAGAAATGAGTGCCAGAAATGGCGGGTGGTAGAGATAAGTGAGTTTGTTTGGATTTCCTCTATATTCACTTTTCCTTTACCTCCCGCCATTTCTGGCACTCATTTCTACTCTATACTCACTTATGGATATTCGATTCATGGATATTCACTTATGGATATTCGGTTATGGATATTCGTACTTATAGATATTCGACTTATGAATATTCGACTTATGCATAAGTATTCGACTTATAGATATCCACAAGTGAGTATAGAGTAGAAATGAGTGCCAGAAATGGCGGGAGGTAGAGATAAGTGAGTTTGTTTGGGTTCCCTCTATATTCACTTTTCCTTTACCTCCCGCCATTTCTGGCACTTATTTCTACTCTATATTGACTTATGGATATTTTACCCCAATCACAGATGAAATGAGCGAAAATATTCATAGGAAATAGAGAAATAAAGATTTGGTGTTAAACAGAAAAGAAACAGAAATTGAAGAAATAAGGATTCGATATAGAAGAAGAATAAACAATACAAGATACGACGAGTATGAAAATAAAATAGGAAAACAAAATTAAATGCTAAAAAAGATAAGTTAGATAAATAGAAATGTCGTGTGAAACAAAAAAGAAACAGAAATTGAAGAAATAAGGATTCGATACAGAAAAAAAACAAACCAAGATACGATGAGGAAGAGAATAAGATAGAAAAACAAAACGAAGTATTAAAAAGGGAGAAACAGAGGGAGAGGGAGAGAGAAAGGATTGATTAATCGACGCATTTATTACGCCCCAGTGAATTCTCGAGCAAGAATGAAGGTACAGATGGAATTCAAAAAAATATTAACAGCTATTAAAGACATGAAGACTTGACATAGAAAAAAAGAAATTCAAGAAATCAAGAGTCGACATAAAATAAAGTATAAAAATAAAAAATAGTATTAGAAAAGGGAGGGAGATATTATTTCCATTACGCCCTAGTAACCTCTCGGGCAAATATAACGGTACAGATGAAAATTGACAAAATGTTTCCAGGAATTAACGCAATGAAGATTTGATATAAAACAAAAGTAAATAAAATGAGATACGATGAGATAGAAAATGAGATTTAAAAACAAATAAAACAACTAATTGAAATGCAAAGTAAAACTCGATGCAAAGAAGAATTAAGTATAAACCTCAGATTAACTCAATAAACTCTACAAAAATCAAATAAGGAGAAAATAATATCAACAGAAATTCACGCTTATTGGTCGAAGATGCAAAACTATGACAGTAAGAAATAAACAAGAAAATGCAATTTCCTTGTTTATTCACCTTTAATAATCAGGTTCCAAACGAAGGAAAGAAAAAAATATATAAGAGAGAGAAAGGAAGCGAGGAAGAGATTGATTAATATAAACTAAATTTATGTGCTAGGACGAAAACGTCTTCTGGCACACTATGTTCATGCTTCGTGCAATAAAATAACATAGAAGCATACGAGAAAACGAAATAAGCTCGATACAAAAACAAAAGAAAAATGCCTCAATATTAACAAAATAAAAATAAAATTCAGGATAAAATAGATAAAAATCGATAAGAAAGAGAGGGAGAGGAGAGAGAGAGAGAGATTTATTGATGATTGATTGATTGTTCATTATACACCTTGGTATAGCCTTGAGGCAACTAGGTACAAGTGAAGTAAAAATAAATGAATAAAGTATACAAAAATGACTCGCATCTAAAAGAAACAATAACATCGCAATCATAAATGGCATAGCTTACCATTTACGTTGTAATATAATAAAAATAAAAATAAAAAAAATATATGTAAGCGAAGAAGCGATACAATGCAAATAAAAATATACAAAAGCAAAAATAACATAACAAAAAATGCCGCTATTATGAGTAGAATAAAAATTAAATTAAATTAAAATGAAAAATGAGAGACAAAGAGAGAGAGATGCCTGACGTGTTCGCGGAAAAATTATTATTGGAAAAGATTATTGAAAAAAAAATTGATAATAATCTTTTCGGAAAAGCGAAATCTCAACTCTGCGAAAAATGAAACAGCAGAGAGCCTAACATTAAAAATAGCTTTTTCTGGTATATAGATGCAGAAGTCCATTCAGAGCTCACGCACCATTGCAGATAAATATACGAGCACGGAGCTGAAGAAGGTGGTAGTTTTTTTTCGCGTAGCTGAGGGTGTAGTGGGCAAGTTGCAGAACATGGAGAGGGTAGGGGAAAAAGAGAGAGAGAGAGAGAGAGAGAGAGAGAGAGAGAGAGAGAGAGAGAGAGAGAGAGAGAGAGATGTGGATGGAAGCGTATCCAGGGTGGCTTCGGTTATAGAGTTCGTGGTGGGAGTTCGGGGTTGGGAGACCTCCCCCGGGGGCGCGCCATTGTCCGGAATGCACTGATTAAAAACCCATTCCCCCGTGAGCTCGCTCGCTTTAACCACTCTTCTCGTTCGCCCTCCGACGTGTATACACGCCGTTGTATCTCTCTCTCTCTCTCTCTCTCTCTCTCTCTCTCTTTCTCTCTCTCTCTCCCTCTCTCACCCTCTCTCGCTCTGTTTCTCTATCTCACCCTCTGTGTCTTTCTACACGAAATTTTCTGCGTAGATAGGTAACCGCGCAACGCCTACACTCGCGTACGTATGGAGAAGCGGAAACGCGCGACACGGGTTTATCACGCGCCTTTCCGCTGTCGCTGAGAATTAAATGTTTTTTCTTTGACGTTTCCAAACCAGGTGCTTAATAGCTTTAATATTTGTTGTTACGTTTGATATATATATATATATATATATATAGATTAATTTGATATTGATATACATATATATATATTTTGACTCATATCAACGGGTCTACATAAACTTGAGGCCCAAAAATGAGGTCGACCTTCAATATTTTTTTTTCTGACGAGAGTATTGGGACGACGAGATCGGGTTTTCACCGACAATTAATACATAGCCTTGCCAATCTGGAGTATTTTTCTAATTGAATAATATTGACAAACAATGAAATAATTATTATTTGAAAAAAGTGCCGCCGTTGCTGCATGGCCAATCGGTATAGGTGATTCTGGCAACTAGGCTCGTGCGAAAAAAAAACCA
Organism: Ophion slaviceki; assembly: GCA_944452715.1. Lineage (NCBI taxonomy): Eukaryota > Metazoa > Arthropoda > Insecta > Hymenoptera > Ichneumonidae > Ophion > Ophion slaviceki. Next base: position 46,722,300 of record OX101789.1, on the reverse strand, counting down.
TAAAAAAAATGTACTTTCAGTACTTCAGTCAAAAATGTACAAAATTACGAAAATCGCAGGCTGCAGCAAAAAATTGATTTTCGACAAAAAAAGAGCTTTAATCAGTAGTTAATAACAAATGAATAAATATGTACGAAAATCATCCGTTCATAAGATAGAAAATGCTGTAAGCTATGCACCATCGGACTTTGAAATTAAGGGGCCAGTCCACTTTGGAGCCACGAAAAAAGGCTATTTTCGCGATTTTTTTTGAGGGTTTATGAAAGATATGATTATAAAAGTTGTTGGGCTTGATAAATAATGTCTTGAAATACATAAAAAAAATTAATTCAGTTTTAAGTACAAAAACTATAGTTGAAGAGGAGATATACACCTAGGAGCCGGAAAAAGGTCTTTTTTGTGAATTTTTTCAAGGAAAACTATTTAAAATTTCGAATTGGGGTTTTAATTATCTAAAAGTATATACATTCAAAAATATGTTTAATTTTCTTTATTTAAAAATATCAAAAATATACAAGGATATTGTATGATCGTTGGAGCGTCGTAAAAAAATCTGCGTATACGGCACCCACTGGCGGTTCTTCAAAAATCATCTGAAAAAAAGAACCAAAAATGTTATTAAATTAGATATTATAATCTATTACTTTTCATAGCCGATTTTGAAAATATTGATTTATGACAAAATGGCGGACGTTTGAACATAAACAGTGATTTTTGTGCCAAAAATTAGTTATTATTTTGCTTATAAAACAAAAACTGAGTAACGGGAAAAAAATCCTATGACAAGTACTAAATAATGGTGTATGGAATAACCACAAAAAAACTTAAGGCAATCGGTTCATTGGTTTTCGAGAAATTTTGGGTAACGATTTGAAAAACGTGGTTTTGAGAAAAACGCGTTTGAAAATTTGGGAATGAATAAATCATGCAATTTGTCAACTTACATGGAATCATCGATACCAGGTCCATAGTGAAGGTCATCTACGGTCGACGGAATGTTCATAGCTTCTAAATCCTCGACCTCGACTATCTAGGTGTATATCTCCCCTTAACATAACGCCTCAAAAATAGGTGGGCTCGTAGCTCCATCAGAACTTGGCAACGACTTGTCTGAAACAAAAAAATCAAAGTCTATTAGATTCAGTCTGACACCAGCTACAAAATGACCCTTGGATATGAAGTTTTATCAAAAAATTAAAAAATGGCAGATGAAAAACGAAAAAAGTTTTAAAAAACGCGTTTTTTTCGCAGTTTTTTGCAAAAAAATGAGTAAAAACCAAAATTTTAAAACCATCGAGGGTCATCTTGTTGCAAATCATGTTTACAATAAGTGGTTCAAATTTCAAGAGAATTGGTTTATTAGTTTTAGTGATACGGTGGAGCTAGATTTTGAAAACGTTGTTTCGAGAAAAACGCGTTTGAAGTTTATACTATAAACCGAAGGTAGACGAAATGAGGCCCTGACGTTCAGGTAAAAAAAATACTTAGAGAGCTCGGATTTTCATAAAATTTTGACACAATATTTCTGAATGTGTGTACTTTAGAAAACAGTTTAAAAAATCGATTTTTTGAAATTTTCAAAGTGGACTGTCCCCTTAATCGAACTAATCGATTTTGAGATACGAGTTACATCGTGAAATAAAAAAAGGGTAAATTGCAATAGGACGGTTCGCCGTAGCGCAGTGGGCGACCCTTCACAAAAATCCTCCTAACTCGCTCAATTGTTGAAATTTTCCAAAACCTTTGTTGCAAATTCGAATTAAGACTCCAGCATGTAAAAGTGAATAATACAAAATTGTATTTCTGCAATTTCAAGCTTATGCAGATCCCTTAAAGCGGGATCCTAAATTAGAAGGTCCGAAAAAGCGTTTTCCGAGAATTTTTTCAGAACGGAAAAAACAAGTGAGCCCAGCAAACATTGAAGTATCTTTTCATGTATATTGGAAATGTATTTTCAAAAAATGTCAACACGAAACACCAAATGACTGCAGATTTCCAGCCTATTCCATGTGCGTCTTGCCACTGCCGTCCCCAATCGGCGGGAAAGATGCAGCTCGTAATTCTTGACTGAACCAAATAAACCGATAAAAATTTCAATTGTCATATATTTTTCTTCTGGGTGAATTAAGAAAAAGGTGAAAAAATCGTGAAATTATAACTTTTCTCAAGTCACAAAAAAATCTGTTAAAAAAAACACTTAAACGTGCTATAGCAATAATTTAAAAATACTTTTTCAACGACTCTTTTGATTGACTTTGAAGAGATTTTCATACTGAAGAAAATAAACTTTGGTTTGATTTAATAGGTCGTTTAGATTTTTTGCTATCACGACCGCCAATTTGAAAAAATCGTGTAAATGAAAACTGGAGAAAACGCGCTTCAAAGTTTTCAATAGAAAAAATATCAATATCAAACATCAATCGCTTTTCTGCTTTTGGCCTTGTGACTTCGAAAATATTTACAATTGGCCCCTGAAACTTTGTAAAGATATTCTTGAATAGTTTATCTATTGATTTAAGCAATAAAAAAACGATTTTTCGGACCTTCTAATTCAGGCTGTCGCCTTAAAGTATTTACCAATCCATACATACACCTATATATATATATATATATATATATATATATATATATATATATATATATATATATATCATTGAAGGGAGCGAATAAAAGTAACTATGTACATACGGGCACGTGATCCGAACTCGACGATAAACAGCAATTTGTCGCGCGGATCGTGTGTGCGTGTGTATCTATAGTAAGCGTCGTGATGACGACGATGACGAGGGAACTGCTGTCGCTGCTGCTGTTTGAGCGCTGGCGCTCAGCGCGTGATTATGATTGAGGATAATTAGACATAACGGTTATATGGGAAAAGGAGATGAAAATAGTGGAGAAGTCTCGGACGATAATGTTTTATAGTCGTAGCATTCTTGCGTCAGTATATTTTTCACATATAAATATAGTACCGGGTGGCTCGAAAAGAAACGTCCGAAAGGAAAATCTACACGGAGAAATCGGGAGCCTCGAAGTTTAGAATTAATACTATGCTTCTAAAAAAAATATCATTAAATATCAAAAAATATTGAATGGAAGATAAAAAATGTAATTATGGTATAGTAATAATGAAGAAATTGAAATTTCAACCTACGATATGGCACGTAAACTGATACAAAAAATACACTCTATTCGGCATATTGTGATTTTTTGTAGTATTCAAAATATATTTTGCCCACGTGAATGGAACAATTAGTTTCCAGTATTCTACAAAAGTACGGTATAAAGGGTCACATTTTACTAATAACTTCGTAATATTTTTCGCTATACGCCGAACATTTATGCTATGCGTATAGTGAAATCCATATGAAAATATAACTCGCGCCTATGCGAGAATAGTTTCAAATGTAATATGCACGCATTATTTTTACTATACAGCATATAGGACTCGCGCCTATGCGAGAATAGTTTCAAATGTAATATGCACGTATCATTTTTACTATACGGTGTGAGAATCATTTTTACACTTCTATAACAACAAGTCTTAGAATTCCGAACTGGCAGTAAACTACTATACTTTTTTAGCACTGAATATTAGAATTCTGGCAACCAGTGTTCGAATTTGAGGCCGTATTTTTCTCCGTGTAGGTGCCTCGTATCGACATCTATCTGAATCATCTCCGTGAATATTCCATGATCTTTTTTTAATTTAGGACAACATTTTTTTTCAATCTTTCTCTTTTGGATGTATACGTTCCTCGCGATCTTTTTTACTCGTGGTATCGTTACGGAGTGCCCTGTCGAGCGATAAATAAATGCACAATCTAACAATACCGTGATTGCTATTTTTCCGAAACGTTTTCCAAAATGTTAGTTACCAAAACTATTTCTTAGAAAAAAAAATTTAACTCTCTTACAACTTTTGTCTGAAACTTAAAAAAAAACAATATTGAATTTTTTTAACAGTTTAAAAAAAAGTTTCAACGACGATTTTGACGAAAAGTTTGAGAAATAGGTTTGGAAAGATCAGTCGATGAAGTTCAGGCAGGAGAAAAAAAATACTTCTACTAGTCTCAATGACTCCCAATTGCTTCAAAAAAACTTCTAAGAGTACACACACAAAAGAGAAAAAAAATCATGTTCCAGGAAAACTAAAAAAAAACAGAAAATGCTTTTTGAAAAATAAGAAAGAACGTAGAGATTGATTAATTGATTGATGGTTTATTTTTATGCTCCGGTTAAAACCTTTAGGCAAAAAAATAAAAGTAAAAATAATAACGTATGTTAATTTTTAAATGAGATAAAAAATTTTACAAAGTGCTCAACTCATATCTATCACAAAAACTAAGTGCCAAGTTAAACACAAATATGAAAGTCAATCGTGGGGGTGATACGGAGATATGAGGCATCGAGATAACTTTCGGGGCGTCATTTTCCGCGCCACCCTGTATATATATATATATATATATATATATATATATATATATATATATATATATATATATATATAAACCTTGCTCGGGGCGTACCACATGCTGTTTGATGCGGTTCTAACCGAAGCTAAAGACCGTCCGAGAAAAAAAAAAGATCGTCGCAAACGTACGTGTGCGCGTTACGAACTAAAGCGCCAGTCTTGATCACGATTATAATCGCGCGCGCTCTCCTAGTACGGTCATCGTTACGTGTCCATCGACATACTTATTACGATACATAGTTACAGCCTTTCATCTCGGAAATCATCATCATCAGCATCGGCATCATCGTCGTCGTCGTCGTCATCCTTTAAGTTCATCGCCGCGACACGCCGAGTATTTTATACTCTTTCCACGTCAATCACGAAACGCGTGGATCGGCGAAAATAGACGGCTTTTTATGTATGACCAATTGAGGAAGGAAGTTTTTCTTTTTGAAAAATATTATTTTTCATATGAAAAATCCTGTGAGTGAGACGGGGATGAGAAATTGTCGTTTTTGTGGTACTCTCTTGTTTGGAGATTTCTTTTCTTTTTTTTGTCCTTTTAGTTCCGCTGTGAGGGGTGGAGTGGGGGGCATCGTGATGACTAGGGTCGTTAGGCGTCCCGGTAAATCGATCGTTAGACACGTCGGTCCGATTGTAAGGGCCTTTAACGCGCCCGACGTCCATATATATATATATATATATATATATATGCAGCCATCATTTATAACACAGATCCTTACTCGTCTATAGATGGAGCGCCTGTTATTTGCATCGTGATCAATTTTCTCCCGTGATTCCTCGCGCACGGCCGTTGCATATTTTGCTCTCGTTAATGAGAAATACGATGGTGCTCATTAAGACGATGTGAAACAGATATGTGGGCGCGAGAAAGACAGCAATAGCGGCACCGACCGCTGCACGAGAGAGACGGACGAGAAATGTGTTTTACATCACGCTCAGGTACCTACGGTAGGTACCTGTCTTCTCTCCCTCTCTACCTCTAGGTAGAGAGGGAGAGAAAGAGAGACTGCGAATATTGCAAAGATTTTTAATGGTATTTGTTATTAAATTATTTTCTTTAATGGAGGCAGGGAATGTTAGAATTTATATATATATATATATATATATATTTGTGTGTGTGTGTGTGTGTGTGTGTGTGTGTGTGTGTGTGTGTGTGAGTGTGTGTGTGTGTGTGTGTGTGTGTGTGTGTGTGTGTGTGTGTGTGTGTGTGTGTGTGTGTGTGTGTGTGTGTGTGTGTGTATTTGTATGTATCAATATATCGAGTGGGGGGGGGGGTATTCTTAGTAACAGTATTACCGACATTTTCAATAATGTTCATTATCAGTATTTTCATTACATAAACATAAAGAATATTAGTAGATTATATATACAGGGTGTCGCAGAACTGGATGCGTGCCCTGAAATGGGGGAGTTGGGGGTGAAATTCTGAGTCGATTGATATGAGCAAGATCTGGATCAGGATATAAGCAGCGCACCTGATTGGCCCGCCTTTGAAAATTAATAATTATTCAGGGGTTGATCTGAGACCCACACATGCTTATATCAATCGACTCAGAATTTCACCCCCAACCCCCCATTTCAGGGAACGCATTCAGTTTTAGACCACCCTGTATATATATCGAGACAAAGAGAGCGAGAGAGAGATAGTATTCTTACTAACAGTAATACATATTAGGTGTACAAATTAATTCGGTGCCTTTGGAGTAAACAAAGAATATTTATAAAGGGCACCGAATTAATTTGTACACGTAATATTAACCCCTTGCCGTACCATTTAGCTCGCGAAATTCGGATGTAAGCGTATATTTGTATCACGAGTTAGACAAATCAATTTGGTTGCATTTTCTCAAAGTATACGTATTCGTATTTAGTGAGAGCGGGTAGCGCAATGATTTACGTATACTAAAACTTTCAATAGCGCTTTTCTCGACCTGCCTGGTATCACAACTCTAGTTACAATTGTCCGATCATTAATTCGAAAAAAAAACAAAATTTCCGTAACTGCAGTAGCTATCGTTGTACGCAGCCATCTGTTTTCAATTTTGAATTTTTAAGCCTCCGAATGTAATTGAAAATTTCGCCAAAATTACACGTTTTTGAACACGCACCGGTTTGTGAATTTTTCATTTTGAAAAAAAGCTACGTACAATGAAAACTACTTTCGCATAGATTATAGAACTTTTTTATTCTTATTTTTCAGACAAACCATTGTCAAGTTATCGATCCGGCCTTCGAACAATATTTTTTATACAGAGGCTCTATTTTACTTCAATGACGTTGTAGTTTTTTAATTTTCTTAAATAAAAATTTTCACGAAATGTGTGCTCAATAACATATTTTTCTTCCAAATCCCATATAAATAATTTAGTAGACAAAAAATATTGAAAAAAACGATTTTCGTGAGTACCACATTCGTAATTCCCTCTGGTTCAATCGGTTACCGATCATACCTACTCATAAGTACGTCTGTCCGATTGAAAAATCAAAATCGAAAAACGAATGTGAGAAATTGGAGAATGTTTGCATAGCGTGAAAAAGTGGTTCTCGACTGTTAAGGGGCTATACCAGTGTGACACTTTCTAATAATCAATATTTTTTTGCCTTTTTCGACAGTTTATACTTTCAAGAATATCCTGTAAAAATTTCAAGGCCGTATCTCTAATAATTTTATCGTGCAAAAATCGATAGTTTTATCTTTAAACGCGTTTTTCTCGAAATGAGATTTTTCAAATTTGCTGATATTGTAACTCAAAGAGCAATTATCCGATTGACTTGAAATTTGAACTGAGTACTCTTGAATATATTTACCCTACAATGACGTAGGATATTTTTGATTGGATGAAAATTGACGATTTGGCATTGAAAAAAACGACCATTTTATAGGCAAGAAAACAGACTTTTTTTCACAACTACGCCATTTTGTTAGATTTTGATATTTTTCGAAAATCCTACATCATTGTGCAGGAAATACCTTCCAGTTTAACGACATTTTTTCCTTTTTCGGTTTCAGCTACTCAACCGGCCGGAATCGTGTCAGCAGTGGAGGAACTTTTTTTTTGGCGCCTCCAAAGGCAGCGCATAAGTCGCTCGGGTCTCAATATTTTTCTATGAAAAAATTATGTAATATAGGTTAAATAGAGCCAAATATATTCTTAATTTTCCAAAACATTTAATTGAGTACTTTTCTTCCAAAAAAAATCCTAAAATCCCCCAAATTTTCAGCGTTCACTCTGGTACAGCCCCTTAAAGGGGCACTTGTCAATATTGGCCGAAGATGTGTGCCCGTGTACGTGTTTCAAGATTATGTATCTGTCGGTCCACGTCGATATCTCCTCGCGGTGCAAATTTTTCATGATTCCTCTCTCTCTCTCTCTCTCTCTCTCTCTCTCTCTCTCTCTCTCTCTCTCTCTCTCTCTCTCTCTCTCTCTCTCTCTCTCTCTCTCTCTCTCTCTCTCTCTCTCTCTCTCTCTCTCTCTCTCTCTCTCTCTCTCTCTCTCTCTCTCTCTCTCTCTCTCTCTCTCTCTCTCTCTCTCTCTCTCTCTCTCTCTCTCTCTTTCTCTCTCTCTCTCTCTCTCTCTCTCTCTCTCTCTCTCTCTCTCTCTCTCTCTCTCTCTCTCGCTCTTTTCTCTCTCCTTCTCTCTCGATAAGAATTTTGCACATCGCAGATTGTCCGAAACGAATGTTGACGGTAAATCGTTCGATAATGGAGTCTCCAATATGCGTAACGCAATGCGTGTCGTGTTGGGGCCTTGCCCAATGATCGCAAACAAAATTGTGAGAATAAAAATAAAATGAAAATAAATGGAGCCAGAGAAAAAAAAATTCTACATCAGAATTTTCCGATTGGTGATTTTTTCGAGCTACTTCATTTCGGGTACATGATTGATTTTGTGGATTCTTCTTCTCCCTCCACTTCCGGGTCTTGCCGGAGAAATTTCAAGGCACTTCCGGTTGATCGACACACCGCAAAGGAGAGTCTCTTTTGGTTACGTTTCAGGGCTCGTCGATTTTTCGTCGAGACGGAGTCAATCAGTTCCCAGTCGGCCGATTAGTTTATCCAACGTGGAATATTCCATACGCGCACGCGATGTAAAATAAAATGGCGACGGATTGGCCGCCTTGCCACTTGGCTCTCCACGAGCGGGTGTCCGATTGCTCCAATACATTCCCAGACTTGCGGGCGTGTGTCCCAACGAACGTCTCGGGAGTCAATTTATCAGCTGATATTTGGACCTACACTCGTTTTTTTCTTCGCCCCCCCCCCTTCCTCCCCCGTCCCCTCAACGCGCCACGGAAAGTGTATCAATTGGCCAACCGGGGAATGTCACCAACGATAGTGCGGTATTCGAATATCTAATTTTCGAGCTGACTTCCCGATTGCAGCTTCCCAGTGACGTTCGTGAAGTGACGAAGTGACCAAAAGAGGCGGAAAAGAATTTTAAATTTGCGGTATTTCAAGAGCCTGTCTGGAAATCGGAAATTTTCAGCTGATTACGAATATCGCGAAGTTTTTGTCGAAAAGTCACAATTACAGCTAATCGCAAAAAATGTCTATTCACAAACTTTTAACGATTTTTTGTAAGAATTTAAGTTATTGGAAAAATTGATGGTGAATTCGTGTTCAAGGGGTAAAAATACATCGGTACAGACTTGGAAAAAAAAGATTTAGAATACAACATTTTTTTCGACCTTTGGCAAAAAAAAGTTTCTTCGCTCAATGGGCTTAAAAATTTAAGTTGTGGGGAAAATTGATGAAGAGTTCACACGAACCTCCTGAACCCTCAGGAGGTAAAAATACATCGGTACAGACTTGGAAAAAAAAGATTAAAAATACAACATTTTTTCGCCCTTTGGCAAAGAAAAAAGTTTCTTCACTCAATGGGCTTAAAAATTTAAGTTTTTGGGGAAAATTGATGGTGAGTTCACACGAACCTCCTGAAGACTCAGGAGGTGAAAATACATCGGTACAGACTTGGAAAAACAAGATTAAAAATACCACATTTTTTTCGCCCTTTGGCGAAAAAAAGTTTCTCCACTCAATGGGCGCTCAATGGGCTTAAAAATTGAAGTTTTTGGGGAAAATTGATGGCGCGTTTACATGAACCTCCTCAACACTCAGGAGGTAAAAATACATCGGTACAGACTTGGAAAAAAAGATTAAAAATGCAACATTTTTTTCGCCCTTTGGCAAAGAAAAAAGTTTCTTCACTCAATGGGCTTAAAAATTTAAGTTTTTGGTGGAAATTGATGGTGAGTTCACACGAACCTCCTGAAGACTCAGAAGGTGAAAATACATCGGTACAGACTTGGAAAAACAAGATTAAACATACCACATTTTTTTCGCCCTTTGGCGAAAAAAAAGTTTCTCCACTCCATGGGCGCTGAATGGGCTTGAAATTTAAGTTTTTGGGGAGAATTGATGGTAAATTCGCGTTCAGGAGGTAAAAATACATCGCTACCGGCTTGGAAAAAAAAGATTAAAAGTACCACATTTTTCGCCCTTTGGCAAAAAAAAGTTTCTTCACTCAATCGGCGCTCATTTTTTTTTCGTTTCGATTTCAACCTTTGCTCTGAGCTCATTCTTTTCGTAATCATTCTCTTTTCAAAATACCGTTTGATTCATCGAGTTACGATTGTTTTTTTATTTTTGGTCAAATTTTAAAGTCGGACCATCGATGTCCGCGAATTTTTCCATACACACTTTGCCTCTTTTTCGGTCATCCCTCAAATGCACTTTTCGCGGAAACTATTTGAGGTATCTGCATGAATCCAACGGCATTCTCCAAGTCTACAAACATCCTTCATTAAACCCCCTCAAAAAGTTTACGTGGCTCAAATAGAACCACCGCTACGGCCGTTTGAAATTGATCGATTTCGACGATTATGAAAAAGGGCCAAAAGGGTCGAAAAGTTTTTTTTTTCGACTTTAAAAATATTTCCCTAGTCCATACGATAGGAAATTTTCCGGTGATTACGAATATCACGTGTAGATACTCGTGTAGAGAGAGGGTGCAACATCTTATTCCGTGCCAGCTCGTGTTTGCATTCGCGCGGTTGAAAGTGAAACCGCACACTGTAATCGCGGTCTACATATGAGGGGGGACATGGAGAAGGGCACAGAGAACGCGGTACAAAATCGGCCATATGTCGCGGAGGGTCCAACATTCGCGAGGCGGAGCGTCAATCGAGGGGAAAGTCGTACTGTACTTTACTATACGTATTGTCTACATATATGCATAAGGAGAAAGCCCTTGTACGGAGTCCCCGAAGTATCGCGCATCGTCATATACATGTGCACATCCTTCTTTAATGCTCTCGTCACCGCTGCTGTCAACGAGCGAGACTCGAACTGCTGTCTTTTAATTTTTTTCTTCTTCATTTCTGAGATTTAAACCCTAACAAGAAATTGATTCGATAAACTCATACGTCTAATAATACGACACAAATTTATTTAAATATGGAAAAAATTCAAAACGAAAAATAAATTTTAGCATATAAATAATATGAACACAAAAAATTGAATTCGAATAAATAAATTAAATTTTAATACGAAAGTTAAATTAATATTAAAACTATTATTAATTAATTAATTATAAATTTAATATAATAATATAAAATTATAAAATAATAATAATAATATAAAATAAAATATAAAATTAATTAATTAATTTTAATACGCGTTAAAATATAAATTTTAACGCGTGAAAATAAATTTTTATTCAAAACATTACATTTGAATACGAAAAATATAATTTTTATGCGGAGAATCAAATGTTAATACGAAAAAATACATGTGAGTATGAAAAAAAAATTGAGTACAAAAAATAAAATTGGAATGCAAAATTGATTTATTTTAATGCGACAAAAATTAATTTCAATCCTAAAGATTAAATTATTATATGTGAAGAGATACATTTTAATGCAAAAAAAATTTAATAGATTTCGATAAACAAATTTTAACAAATGTGATCATTTGAGTAAATTTTGATAAATTTTAATGAATTTCAATCACTTTTGATAAGTAAATTTTCATACAAGTTTAATAAATACATTTCAAACAATTTTCATACAATACGATTTTATACTTATTCATTAGATCGCTGTCAAACATTTTTCTTTTAATTTTCTTTTTTTAGAATTTCACGTCGCTACAAATAATCGAAATTAAAAAATAAATACTTCACGGGAAAGGGCCCTCCATATATGTATACACCGTAATAAGACTTTCCGTAGGCCTAGGGGGTATAAGGGTTAAAGATGGAGGGGGAGGAGGGGCAGCCCCAACCCCGTGAGGGCCCCGCTTTCCCACATCGCGACGTCCATGACTTTGGCTCGAAAAAAAATGAACCAAAAAATCAAAACGTGTAATAAAATCCATCGTCACGCAATTATACGACGCGGACGGGGGCGCCGGTCCTGTAAACGCAGGAGCGCGTCCTTTCCCCCGGAAATTGAGACAATTGGGACTGGCTCGGCAGGTGGGAGTACCCCCGTTTGTGCAGTGATTCCGGACCGACGACTGTCCCTATTAAAAAAATTAAAAGAAAAAAAAAGGAAAAAGTCACCGGTTCTCATTGTTAACTCGCGCAGCTGACTACGTTTGTGTGGGAAATCACGTCAAAACCTGGTTTCGCAGGAAACTTTGGAAAATAGGCGAATAAAAAAGAAATTAAGGGGTTAGACCACTCTAGAGGCCGAAAAAATAGGCTTTTTGGGAATTTTTTTTTTTCAGAAAAACTACAAAATAAATCGAGATTACAAAAAAGGGTGTTTATCATACATATCAGTGACTGTATACGATAATTTTTTTGAAGCGATTCATTTCAAACTGGCGACTGTGCAGCGTTTATTGAAAAACTGAATTTTTTAAGTTGGCCGGAAACATAACTCAGACAATTTTCAACCGATTCACTTGAAATGTTGAATATATCTTGAAAAATACATTGTCTATGGAAGTACGTAGGATTTTTTTTATATTGCATAGTTCATTTGTTATTAACAATGATGTGACGCAAATTTTTGAAAAGTGAAAAATTTGCCTGAAAAATCGTCAGATAATTGTTAATAGCAAATGGACTATGCCATAAAAAAAAATCCTACCTACTTCCATAGACAATGTATTTTTGAAGATATATTCAACGTTTCAAGTGAATCGGTTGAAAATTGTCTGGGTTATGTTTCCGGCCAACTTAAAAAATGCAGTTTTGAGATAAACGCTGCACAGCCGCCATTTTCAAATTAATCGCTTCAAAAAAATTATTGTATACAGTCACTGATATGTATGATAAACACCCTTTTTGTAATATCGATTTATTTTGTAGTTTTTCTAAAAAAAAATCGCCAAAAAGCCTATTTTTCGGCCTCTAGAGTGACCTAAGGCCTTAGCTATTGATCTACGCGCGATAGTTTTTTTTTTGTTATTATTTATAACGTTTTTTTTGTGCAGATACGTATTTGCGTAGGAACGAGAGGCTTTGTTTTTGCCTGTGGATCTATAAATTATTACAATATTTCAAGGATGTTATGAATCGTGTCACCTTATTATGATTTTTTAATTTTACTTATACAGGGTGTCTTGTAATTAATGGATAATCCTGTAACTATCGATAGGTCGGATTATGTCCTTCTATATGCTGGAATTTCAGTTTAGTAAAAAACCCCCGGTTTTCGAGATTTGGGATTTTAAATAATGTATTGAAAAAAAGTCATCTGCTTTTGGTTTTTGCGTGCCATTTCTGCGAATGATAACTTTTTATGACCTGATTTTTTAAAAATACTCTTTGTTATTTGTTTATCTAGAAAAGTCTTTTTTTTTCAACCATAGATGCTAAGGAAACTTTATGAAAAAAGATCTTATGCAGAATTTTCATACAAACCAATTCGAACATCTGACTTTGATAGTCTGCGGTGTAAAATAAATGTATATTAAAATAAATACGTGTCTAATACTTCTCAATGCTGTATCACATATATCAGTTTCAACAAAATCGATGGCGGACACTTAAGGGGTTAGGCCACAGTAACGAGTATAAAATCATGTGCGAATTGAACAATTTTTTTTCCGTGTGAAAAAGTGATATACTCTTAAAATTAATTACACATCTATTTAGTATGAATATCAAGCTGTTAGATACTATATATTTTTATTTTCGATGTACAAAATGTACATCGAACGACTACTAATATTTTATTTTGTTATCTTTTTTTAGGCGCTCCGCGGCGTGACATTCAGCATCCACAATTTTGTACCTACAACAAAAAACAAAAATTCTCGTCAATCTACATGAGAATGCCTAGAGAAGTACGTACGGAATTTAAAAAATATTGTTTTATTTAAAAGTTGTAGATATTTGAATTGAGTTGAAGGTATTTGAATGAACTTTCAGTGAAAAATTCCGTATAAAACTGCTCATAAAATAAAAAGTTTTCGATTAATCAGAAATTCCGTACGTACTTCTCTGCGAAATGCAATTAGGAACATAACTTTTAAATTTGAAGAAAATCGAGTGAAAATTGTTGAAGTTATTTGTCACGCCAATTGGAAAAAAGCTGCATCGAGAAAAACGCGTTTAAAGTTTTAGGTACTCTATGGCCGTACCGCAGGTGGGCTTACGTTATACGCTCAAAATCGGTGAAAAAAAATGTCGTGCTATAAATCGAATAGTAACTTATTCTTATGATGATAAATCACCGTTGTGACGAAAACAAAAATCGATTCTTTGACAATTCTACTGTGGCCTTACCCCTTAAGTGATGGTCCTCGATGGAAGTTTTTCAAAGCAGTTGGGAGTCACTTAGACTAGTGACTCACATTAGATTAGTGATCGTATTTTTTTTATCATCTGAACATGAGTGACTGAGCTTCTCAAACCTACTTTTTATCAAAATCACTTTTAAATTTATTTTTCACTTTTATCAAAATCGTTTTTTAAACTTAATTTTTTAACTTAAATAAATGGTTTTTTCAAGTTGAAAAAAAGTTGTTTAACTTATAAAAAATGTTTCAAAAAGGTTCTTTCACAAAAATCTAAGGGATTCACGTTCAGCTGATTATTTATCACTTAACAGTGCACTTCATAATAATGACACAAGTAAAAAAAATCACGAGGAAAGTACATGCATGAAACAGAAAGATGAAAAAGGTATTTTTTGCTCAAAAAGTGAAAAAGTTCGTAGAACATAGATGGAGGTGATTCGGATAGGCGTTGATACAAGGAATCTAGAATTTTCTTTTCGACGACACTTTTTGAGCCACCTTATATATATATATATATATATATATATATATATATATATATATATATATGGTCCCAAGTACATGGTCCCAAGTACTATGCAAGATCGTATATTTCTTATCTAAAGAAGCAATACGTATAAATAAATACGTTATATATAGCTTTATGCAAGGCAGCACCCAGACGGCCATGCCGTTCAGAGATTACGAACCATCGGCCACAGCAGATGGATTCGATATTGCGAGGTTCAAGGGAGGGTGGCGGGGTACCTTCAGGCGAGGAAAAAATTGGCTGAACTTCGTGAGTTTTTTTTAAACGGAATTATTTCTTCGCCATTTTCGAGAATTAGGATATGTTTTATAGCTACTTTTGGCAGTCAGATCGTATTTTTGAAAATTAATCTTCAAAAGTGGCGGAGAAATGGCAAGGCCTTCTACACTGCATTGTCAACACTGGCGTGACGTATAACTAAAAAACTAATCAACCGATTCTAATGAAATTTGGTATAAATCTTTCTAACCTCATTTTCGAAAACATGAACCAAAATGTTTAAACAAACATTTCAAAGTTTTTTTTTAATTGCAAAATTTAGCCATTTTTTTCGAAAAATTCAATCGTTTTGTTTTGAACGGGTACCGTTTGATCGATTTTCAACATTTTTCACATTTTCTTGGTTCATATTCTGCATACGAGTGTCAATGAAAGAAAAATTGGGGTTGGTTTTTTTTCAGATCAATCCCGCCGACGCTACGTGTCACGCCGTCTGACAACATCCGTCGCAATCCGTTTATAAGACCGTGCCATAGCCTCCGCTTTTTATGAAGATTAATTTAAAAAATACCATGTGACAACCAAAAGTAGTAATCAAAGATACCCCAAGTATCAAAAATAGTGAAGAAATATTTCCTTTAAGGTAGAACGAACACGCGCTCTTGTTTTCTATAGATTTTTTTCAAAATTTAACCAGACATTGTTCATATCATCATGCATGTTTGGGTGAAATTTCAGAACAATCGACTATTTAAATTGGGCGATGATGGGTTTTTAAATTACATTTTTTAACACTGCAGGGTCTGCATTGAAATTTAGACAGAGTAATTTTCCGTAAAAAATATTTGTCCCCCATAATAAAAAGACATATACGGCAATACCGCCTCGTTCCACGTATCCAATTAAATAATACTGCAACAAAAATTATTTATCGCGAAAACAGCCTTTTTTCGTGGCTCCAAAAAACGAAAATGTCGGTTTGACTGGCCCCTTAAAAAAATGTCCTAAACAAATTGTAGATCTGCGCTGTTGATGAAATCTCGCAGATGGATCGTTCGAAACAAAAAAATCAAATGGTTTTAGATTCAGTGTGTCAATGCTATAGCGCATGTCATACAATTTTTGATATGTGCAAAAATAACAAAATGGCGGACATTAAAAAAAAACACAAAAAAAGTGTTTCCTTCACCGGTTTTGGGCAAACAAAAATTGGTAAATATCAAAATTTAAAAAAATCCTTGATGTGCGCTATAGCTATAGTTGTAAAGAATATGTGGTTAAAATTTCATAAGCATCGGTTCGGTAGTTTCGAAGATTTTATCAACAAGCCCTCGAAAAACGTTGTTTCGAGAAAAACGCGTTCAAAGTTTGTTTGAGATGAATACATGAAATTTAAAAAATGTATTTATGTAACCCAAACTAAAAATACTATAATAACTAAATAAATTACAATGAACTACAATAAAGTAAAAACACTAAAAAAAATTTGTTATGATTTTCGAAAGTGTATTTATTAAGTGTAACAACTTTTATACCAATATCAATAATATAAACCTATCAAAAAATCCATGAAAATACCCTTTTTTACGTCTAAAGTGAGAAGACCCCTTAAAAAAATCATGAAAATCACCAATTGTTTCCTCGCCTAAGGGTATCTCCCCCGTTGAAGATAGAAAAAAAAGAGACAGCAAATGTTGGTCAAAATTTTGTCGTGGGGCCATGCTCGCCTGTGCATCTCGTCGGCCAACACGGGCGTCATTGAGTTGGGCCGTCAATGGACGGGAACAAGTTAGCGCGATGTTTGCACGAGTGACGGCAAAAATTTCACGGAAGATGGATGAAATCCGATGATTTTCAACGATTCTCCATTAGCCGGTATTTGATGCGGAACCATTAGGTGCAATGTGCAGCAAGCAGCTCGCCCGGTGTACAAACGGGCTGCGCGAGTGCAATTCTCAAGCTCGCAAGAGGCCTACTCCCTTTCCCGGCAGCTTTTATTGCGCGCGTGGACACTGGACTGCAGGATCATTAAGGAATGCGGCCGATCATCATCTACGGCTGGCGTTTCTTTGTACATCCGCGGCAATCCTAAACGCTTTCTACGCTTGGCTCGATTATTTGTACACTCGCTCACTCTGCTCTCTTTGCTCTCGGTCGCTTTCACAACGAAATGTTACCCAAGAATATTGGAGGAAGCAAAGAAAGTGCTATGAGAAAAACAGGAGCTGTAGCGCCGAGCGCATCCTTTCAGGATTTTCTAATCGATCCTGCAATCCGGCTGTGACCATAATACTTTGGTGGTTTACTCAGCGTGTTTATTTTTTCTTCTTTCTTTTGGGGATTGAAACGGCCAATCTGACTATATATATATATATATATATATATATATATATATATATATATATATATATATACATATATACATACATACATACATACATACATACATACATATGTATATATATATATATATATATATATATATATATATATATATATATATATATATATATATATATATATATATATATATATATATATATATATATATATATATATATATATATATATATATAGACCGGGTGAGGCAACAACCATTAGCAGTAGAAATACTGTCTAATCAATCGGAAAAAGGAGAACTGTTTTTTCAAAATGTTATCAAGGAATTACAAATAAATTCACACGCCGGTGATCCAGCAAGATTTAGTATGAAAATTCATAAAAAAGAAATTTCAATGTTTTTAGCTCAGAATCGAGTAAAAATGCGGTGCAAAAACTTACTTCTATAGAAGGTGCTCAAAGTGGTGGACGTTTTGTTGCAAAAATGCCATCACTACAATACCAACATTGATTATAGAAGCAATAATATATATATATATATATATATAGACACAATATAAAAAAAATCTGGATAACATGAATTAGTTTTAAAAAATGTTTAAATGTATAAAAATATATATATATATATATTGTAAGTTTACGATTTTTTTACTGTTACATAAGTTATCGTAATATTATTAAATAACAAAAATGTTTACACGCCAGAGAAATAAGTTGATATATATATATATATATATATATATATATATATACACACGCTGCCAGCCAAAAGTTTAGGTACACTAGTCGAAATTTCGTACCACACTAAGAATTAGATAGCGGCCTCACAAATAAAGATAATTGAATTTTCCAAGCGGCGTTTAAAAGAGGACAAATTTACCTTTATTTTGCTATTTTTGAAAAATTCTAAAATTCTAAATCTAAATTTAGAAAAAAATGAACTGCAAGGTCTGTGGAAAAAATGTTCCTTGGTTTTTTTCATACCAAACGTAAAAGGGTATGAAAAAAGGACATTTTCGTTTTTTAGAAAGTCTCGTACGATTTTTTTTGCCCCAGTATTGCCATTTTAGCTAAAACATACATGTTTTAGACGAAAAGGCGTCATCGAAGAAATATAGGGTCTTAGAGGAAATGTCACGAGAGTAAAAAGTTACATGGGTTCACACTGGAGTGGCTAGAGTTTTTTCAGAATTTTTTTTTTTTGACATTTTTTTACCAGATTTGGTTGGAACTTCGATGAGTGGAGAGACTGCACTTGGGAATTATGGGGTCTAGGTCGATGTATTAGAAAAGGAAATTTGTTTACATTTTTATTTTTAATTGACCTAGAATTTTTTCGATTAAAAAAAATCGGTAGGTACTCCGAGAATCGTCTTTAGTTTGTTGTTGTGCCTCGAGAACTATCGGATTTAAGACAAAGTATTGAAAAGAAAAAACTTGTAATTTTTCATCTGAGATTCCCTAACATTTTTCAAGATTTCTTTTTCAAAATATTTTCACCGTAATTTTTTCCCCAAATAACGAGGAGTTTTTTTTACCTTTTATCGCCAATTCAGCACCACACAACTTTAAACTTTTGGACATGCTTTTCAACGCAATAAAATAGTCAATCAAATCTCTTACCTCCTCTATACGAATTTTTCATCGAAAAAAGATTCACCAAGTTCCACCGAAATTTAAAAAAATGTAAAAAAATTATAGTCAATTAAGAATAGAGATGTAAACAAATTTCCTTTCTTAATATGCTCAGTGGCACAATTAACCGGCCACTCACCGGCACAATCAACCGGCGGTTGGCCCGTTAATTGTGCCGCTGAGTATACTGTCCTAGACCCCATAATTCCCAAGTGGAGGCTCTCCACTCATCGAAGTTCCAACCAAAAATGGTGAAAAAAATGTACAAAAAAATTCTGAAAAAAATTCTAGTCACTCCACTGTGAACCCATGCAACTTTTTACCCTCTTGGCATTTCCTCTGAAACCCTATAGTTCTTCGATGACGCTTTTTTTTTTCCAAAACATGTCTTTTTCAGTTAAAAATGCAATACTGGGGCAAAAAAATCGTACGAAACTTTATTAAAAACAAAAATGTCGATTTTTATATCCTTTTTGAGTTTACCATAGAAAAAAAAACCAGAAAACACTTTTCCACAAACTTTGCAGTTAATTTTCGACGGCTAAAAAATAGCCGAAAATGGCCACGTTCAAAAGTGCGTACCAGGGTGAAAAAAAAAATCGTGGAGAATTTTCTAAAAAGCAAAATAAAGAGAAATCTGTCTTCTTTGAAACGCCACTCGGGAAATTCAATTATCTTTATTTTTGAGGCCGCTATCTAACTTTTAGTGCGGTAAGAAATTTCTCGACTTATTTTTTTGGCCTGTAGATATTTTTGTTATTTTATTATATTACGATAACTTATGTAACAGAATAAAAATCGCAAACTTATGATATATAGATCTTATATCGTTGAATATTATTTTTTTATAATTCATGTTATCCAGATTTGTAAATATATATATATATATAGAATATAAGAATTTATATATATATCAATGCCCTTTTAAGTAGTACGCAAGATCATATTGTACTTATCTAAAGAGGCAATCGCGTTGCTCGCGCGGCGATAACGCGTGAATTATTGCGACAGCAGTATAAGTGCACGCAGCCAGTACTCCAAAATACTTCGGGCTCTCGTTGCTTAATTCTCGGATAAGGACCCGCGATAGCGAAGCCACGCACGCGCCCTCGTCTCAAAGTCGCACTTATAAAAAGAGCCTCCGATAATGATGATTTTTCAAGAGGTTCCCAAAAAAAGCTCGTATAAATATCCATACACATACATACACACTTTTCAAAAGTAGAACTCGAATATCGAGTGAGGAACAGAAATGGCAAAAAAACGACAGAAATATCTACAGAAGATAAATTTCATTGCTAAATTCTTCCGAAATATAACAATTTAAATAAATATGTTGCAATTAATCAATGACTGTCGTAAAAGAAAAGAATAATACAGTCCTTACGAGCAGGTCTATAGACAAATGTATACATATTACTATGATAATAATACAAAAATGACCCAAATAGTATAATTTCCCACAAAATTCGAAATGATCGGAACGCCAAGAATTTTTCTCAAAAAATGTTCGATGCCTCGAGTCCGCCGGAACTTCGACGATCGCCAACAGGACAACCCCCCCCCCCCCCCGGGCATCGGGGGGCAGATTTAAATATAACAAATTTCACCTGGACAAATGCCCTTTAAACTGTGTCTCAACCTTCGACGAATTTTATACCAAGAAAGGTTTTAAGGGGTTACCCCCACTTGCGATTTTGAAAAAATCGATTTTTTTTATTGCATTTTTTTGAAGTATAAGTATCCAGGCCCATACAGAAGTATGGGCCCGGACTAGATGACTCTATGTAAGTTTACAAAAAAAATATTTTCTTCGTGTAAACTGAAATTGAAACTTTAAACGCGTTTTTCTCAAAATGGCATTTCTGAAGTCGGTGACCAAGATTACTCGAACACTAATGAACCGATCTTCTTGAAATTTTGCAGGCTTATTTAATACATAAAAATGTAGTCTTTAATCGTTCGATTTTTTTTTTTCGAAAAAAAAATGGCCGTTTTATAGCCAAAAAACGGCCGTTTTTTTCGTTAAAATCGAACCATTAACTTTGACTGTCCGCCATTTTGTGAAAAATGAATATTTTTTAAAATCCTTCGATTAAAGACTAGTTTATACTTATATTTGACTAAATCCATCCACATTTTTTTTTTAGATGATCCACTTCGCCGCAATGTTGGTCACCGCAAACCGTGTATATAAAAACATTATTTCATTGACGGCCATTTGCCACTAAACAATGTAATATTTTTCAATAAAAAAATTACTGAAAGTTCTTCAAGATGTGTTCTTTAAGATGGTATATTGATCGATTAAAAAAGTTTTGTAGTTCTCTTTAAAAAAATTCATGAAAAAGGCCATTTTGCGCTACAAGTGGGGGTAACGCCTTAAAGAGATCGCGAGCGAGAGAGAGAGAGAGAGAGAGAGAGAGAGAGAGAGAGAGAGAGAGAGAGAGAGAGAGAGAGAGAGAGAGAGAGAGAGAGAGAGAGAAAGGGAAAGTATAAGGACACAGCCCTGACACATAGCATGACGGGGTTACCGAAAACCATTAATTAATCGTAAACAGCTACTGCGACGTCGAGCGCAAAAAGGGGCCAGCGGGCCGTGAGTTGAAAGGGGGGGGGGGTAACCGAGTACTTTCCGGTATGCGTTCCCCGGTGCCTCTTTGTTCTCCTTCCGTGGGAGCACGAGTTCCCACAACGCTACGAGCAATAAGGGCCCAGGGACACTGCGCGGCAGGAATATAATCTTAACCGGGACTAATCGTTGTTCGGGGGGACAGGTGATCGTGCGATGACCGCGACGATATATACATATATCTATATAAATATATGTAGGGGTCTATGTACCCCCATGCGCAATATCCTATCCCTATATGCGATCCTACAGGACTGACCATCGGCGTTTTTACGCGCCACCCCTCCAAGCGATCGCCCCGGCTGTGTTTGAAATATGCCGTAGCTAAAAATCTACGCGCTCACCGATACACGCGTGTGTGCCCCCTGATTTACCTGCGTTGCTCGCGGGACAGAAATAAGATGGGTTGCCGGTGGATCGGCCGAATACGACTTACCGTGTACGTGTAAATACGAGGTCGAGGGTCCGGTCCGCCCTTCTGTGTATATACAGGGTGGCCGGAACATTGACGTCCAAAAATAAAATTTAGGTCCCTTGTATCGCGAGGTATCCGAATCACCCCCATGTATGTTCCGCGACTTTTCATAGTTTTCGAGTTAGGCATTTTTTTCTGAATTTTTGAGAATTTTCGAACTGACCAATTTAAAAAAATCTAAAAAAAAGTAGAAGACTTTGTCGAGATTTTTTTTTGCGACTGTATCTTCGTGAGTAGTACTTTTAAGCATAAAATAATGAGCTTCGTAACTGTGATGAAAGTTATGAAAATGTTGGTCTAAAGTGAAAAATTTACGTTCGGTAAATTATGACTTAAATTTTCAACTTTAAATTAAATATCTAAACAGGTGACTTCATGGTTCCTAATTGGGCCTCAAGAATGCGCAAAATTCATTAAACTTAAATTAAACTAAAAAAAATAAACCTCCAAACGTTTAAATCGTAGCTTTCCTGCAGTCATTTTTGGTTAGTTAACAAACTAAATAACCTTAGGAATGATAAAATGGGCAAAATTTTTTTTCTCAAACCGGATGGCTAATTTTAAGATTTTTCCACCTCGCTGTCTTTGAAGGCCAATTTTAGCCAAAGTAGCCCTATTAAGTACGACTTTTTTTTAATGATTATGAAAGCTGAGAGTCTGGCGCATTCTTGCACCTAATTAGGAACTATGAAGTCACCTGTTTAGATTTTTAATTTAAAGTTGAAAATTTAAGTCATAATTTACCGAACGTAAATTTTTCACTTTAGACCAACATTTTCATATCTTTCATCACAGTTACGAAGCTGATTATTTTATGCATAAAAGTACTACTCATGAAGATTCAGTTGCAGAAAAAATCTCGCCAAAGTCTTCCACTTTTTTTTAGATTTTTTTTTAAGGCCCCCACTTGTAGCACAAAAAAAGGCCTTTTTCATGATTTTTTTTAAAGAAAACTACAAAACTTTTTTAATCGATCAATATACCATCTTAAAGAATACATCTTGAAGAACTTTCAGTAATTTTTTTATTGAAAAATATTACATTGTTTAGTGGCAAATGGCCGTCAATGAAATAATGTTTTTATATACACGGTTTGCGGTGACCAACATTGCGGCGAAGTGGATCATCTGAAAAAAAAATGCGGATGGATTTAGTCACATATAAGTATAAACTAGTCTTTAATCGAAAGATTTTAAAAAATATTCATTTTCCACAAAATGGCGGACAGTCAAAGTTAATGGTTCGATTTTAACGAAAAAAACGGCCGTTTTTTGGCTATAAAACGGCCATTATTTTTCGAAAAAAAAAATCGAACGATTAAAGACTACATTTTTATGTATTAAATAAGCCTGCAAAATTTCAAGAAGATCGGTTCATTAGTGTTCGAGTAATCTTGGTCACCGACTTCAGAAATGCCATTTTGAGAAAAACGCGTTTAAAGTTTCAATTTCAGTTTACACGAAGAAAATATTTTTTTTTATAAACTTACATAGAGCCATCTATTCCGGGCATAAAAAACTGCACTTCAAATTGCACTGCAAAAAAATGCAATAAAAAAAATCGAATTTTTCAAAATCGCAAGTAGGGGTAACCCCTTAAATTGGTCAGGTCGAAAATTCTCAAAATTCAGAAAAAAATTCATATCTCGAAAACTATGAAAAGTCGGGGAACACGAATGGGGGTGATTCGGATACTCCACGATACAAGGGACCTAAATTTTATTTTTGGACGTCAATGTTCGGGCCACCCTGTATATGTGTGTGTGTATATACACTGGCATTTTTCCCCTATGCAAATCTCACGAAATTTTCACCAAGGACCGTTGGGTCTCGTCCTGCACTCTCACCGAACCTTATTCCACATTGCGTGTGTGTATGCACATGTGTGCTGGTAAAAGCAAAGTTACGCGTATATGCGTAAAATAAACTGACGGTATAGGCTGGATGAGGGGGGGTGCTGGGGAATGCACTATTGGGCCCCATCCGATTTACGGTATCCTGAACACACGCTTTGTTTCGGCTTTTGGGGGGCGCCGTCGCGGCGACTGGTATTGGAAATTTTCTTTCTACTTTCCGTACGATGAATAAAACGCTGAGCCTTTTTTTGGTTTGGGTTTGTTGAGGTTTTCATATATTTGCATTTTATGTTTTCGTATTTTTGGTTCGTTTAGGGTTTTTGGGTTTCCGCCTGGGGATTGGTTTGGGTTTGCTTTGATTTACGTCTGGGAGTTGGTTTCGGTTTCCTTATTTTCGGTTTTGCGTAGGGCCGAATGGCATGCTTCAACAACCCAAATAGGGTTTTACAATCGGCACAGTAATGGCCCACGACTGGTTGCCAGAGAACAAACGATGGCGCGGTAATGGCTATACAAACGGGCCAGATCCGCACCATGCATGGTTGGTAATGGTAAACCATGAATGGCTGCTAAGACTGGGCCAACTATCGTACGGCCATATTGGCCCAGCAACAGCTGGCGGATCTTCTGCCGGAAATGAAAAACAAAAAATTGACAAATTATGAATATAAAAATTCTAGTAGTATCTTTTTTGTTTTCTTCTGCTTTACTTATGTCCATGTACATAGAATAATTGCATTAAAAACGCAATTTTGTTCAAGTTTTTACCTTTCATAACTTTCATCGGGATCGAACCTGCGCCTTTCGTTCTAGTGTCGAGCGCTCTACCCACTTAGCCACTCTAACACTTACAGAATCCATCGTTTGTTCGTTTCTTACTTTGATGCCGATAATTTTATTCCTGACATTAAAGTTTACCGACAATTTTTTTGGTCCATTAAGGCTGTAAAAATAACTCGCTCGTTTTGGGTGAAGTTCCAAAAAGCATACTCCTCTGATCGAGCTGAAATTTTGCACCGAACTTCCTCTCATTATCCTAAGAGAAACCGTTAACGGATTTTTTACGACTAGCAATAGTTTTCCATATATCGCATTGCAAAGTTTATTATTTCACGCCATACGAGTATATCTATTTATCCGATAGACACCCCCCACTCCTCCGGCCGCGCTGCTTCCTGGCAAACAGTGCTCGCCCGTATGTGCATATCACTTGCCATGTAGGATGGCTTTGTTTGGGTTTATTTAATATAGTAGAAGCGCAGTACAATAAATAATTTTCAATATACGATATATCGAAAACTATTGCTAGTCGCCAATATCCTTTTAAAGGTTCTCTTAAAATATTGAAAAGAAGGTCGGTGCAAATTTTCAGCTTCATCAGTGGGATATGCTTTTCGAAACCTTATCCCTTGTTTTTACGTGTTAGAGTTTAACGAACTGCATTTGCAAAACGCCCAAAAACAAACCATCAATGGCTGGAATAGATCCTGCAAGCCGTTCATCCGCCTACGATACCCCAATGCTGATCGCCATATTATCGGTGCGATGGTATTGGCCCACCAATGGCTGGCATAGATCTGGCAAGCCGTTCATCCACCTACGATACCCCAATGCTGATCGCCATATTATCGGTGCGATAGTATTGGCCCACGAATGGCTGGCATAGATCTGGCAAGCCGTTCATCCGCCTACAGTACCCCAATGCTGGTCGGCGAATTATTGGCCGATTATCAGCAAACCGTTTAATGGCTGAATGCTGGCATTTTTGTTACGACAGGCGACCCTATATGGGAATCTCGATTTATATGCTAAGTGGAGACAAAAATGAGGGGAAAAAAAAATCGCGGATCTGGAATGAGGAGGTCTCGTAGAATAAAAGGAAAACGCGTCTCAAGAGTTTCGCCAGAATAAGGAAAGATAAAAAGGGCGAAGGGGGGGGGGGGTAAAAAGAATTTCGGGGCTGAAAAATAAGGGGCGAGAGGATGAACTGCCCAAGAGGGAAAAGAAATGAATTCCGCGAGGAGCAACAAGTTTAACACGCGAAACGATGATATTAATGAGAGACGAGAGACAAATGAGTCTCTCGCGATCTCTTTGCTAATTATAAGTCATTGAGTGGAGAGAAAGGACCGACAGGTTATATATATATATATATATATATATATATATATATATATATATATATATATTCAATAAATATAGTTATATCATAAAATATAATATAGAAGAAAAATGATGAAATATATATACAAATATGTACATTTTATATTACGATTGCATATATTAAGTGTATATGCAATCGTAATATTTCACAAGTGTCGATCACTTATGTATATAGTTCAAGGATAATGGTCAAGGCGTTACCCCCACTGGTAGCGCAAAAAAGGCCTTTTTCATGAATTTTTATAAAGAAAACTACAATACTTTTTTAATCGATCAATATACCATCTTAAAGAACACATCTTGAAGAACTTTCAGTAATTTTTTTATTGAAAAATATTACATTGTTTAGTGGCAAATGGCCGTCAATGAAATAATGTTTTTATATACATGGTTTGCGGTGAACAACATTGCGGCGAAGTGGATCATCTGAAAAAAAAATGCGGATGGATTTAGTCAAATATAAGTATAAACTAGTCTTTAATCGAAGGATTTTAAAAAATATTCATTTTTCACAAAATGGCGGACAGTCAAAGTTAATGGTTCGATTTTAACGAAAAAAACGGCCGTTTTTTTACTATAAAACGACCATGTTTTTCGAAAAAAAAATCGAACGATTAAAGACTACATTTTTATGTATTAAATAAGCCTGCAAAATTTCAAGAAGATCGGTTTATTAGTGTTCGAGTAATCTTGGTCACCGACTTCAGAAATGCCATTTTGAGAAAAACGCGTTTAAAGTTTCAATTTCAGTTTACACGAAGAAAATATTTTTTTTTGTAAACTTGCATAGAGTCATCTATTCCGGGCCCATACAGAAGTGGGCCCGGATACTTATACTTCAAAAAAATGCAATAAAAAAAAATCGATTTTTTCAAAATCGCAAGTGGGGGTAACCCCTTAAGTAATATCAATAATCATAACATCTAATATAATAAATATGTATGTGATATATTATGACACACATATATACATATATAAATACACATTATGTACAGTGCGAAAAAAATATAATCCATAATATAAAACATAAATTATATATATATATATATATATATATATATATATATATATATATATATATATATATATACCGGTTAGAGCGATAACTATTAGCAGTACAAATATTTTCGTACTTATCAGACTTAGCAGAAAACATTTTCTACAAAAGTTGCACAGTTCGAAGGGGGTCATCGAGTGGTGGCTACGAGGTTCATCCAGTTGAAGGCCCTTCGGAGATTTCAAACTCACTGCAATTTTTAAAAATGGTACCACTATTTTTTTCTAGAATTTTATCAACGAACGAAAACTAAGTCCACACGCCAACTTTCAAGATGATCGATCAAGATTTAGTATAAAAAATCGATGAAAAATAAATTTCAACGTTTGTAGGCCAAAATCGATTTTAAAACACGGTAGGAACACTTAACTCTTATAAAAGGTGCTTTAAGTGATAGCCGCCACTGTCAATGCACGCTTGCAATCTGATTCGCATTGATTGTGTTGGCTCATTAATCACGTCAGTCTATATTAACGAGCAGTCTCCAATTATTTTTCTTTGCATGCCTTCCGCAGTAGACGGCACAATACATATAAATAAATAAATAAAAATATACACACATACATGTATATATATATATATATATATATATATATATATATATATATATATATATATATATATATATATATAGTAAAGAATTACATATATACACACGCACATATTATATGCTTGCATGTATTGTCATTTTTGTATACGCCACATAATCCGGGGATAAAGTATTCATTCTTCGCGAGTTATTACCCCAAACCGCCCTGCTCGTTTTCCCAGTGATGCTGGGGGCGAGTTCGTGGTGGTGTCCTGCGGAGTTTTAGGTCGCTCGCCCTATACCTCTTCGTGTATGTATACGTAGGATTTCGTTCTTCATCCGTTTCTTGCTCTTTCGCGTTCATCCCTTTTTGTACTTTCGCAACGCCGGCCTTTTGGTCTCTTTCCACTCACGCAGTACGTATACATAGAGTTGGGTGTACGGTACGTAGATCGTGGACGGAATCGCGTCCGAATCTGGGGAGTTCGAGCAAGAGTCACTCCCGCACAAGATCCCGGAAAAGTTTCTTTTCTTCGAAGCATAGCAGCAGCGGCAGGGATAACGAGAGATAATAAAGCGAGGAAAGTTATTAAGGTCTCGTCCTTTGGTGTTTTCTTTTCTACTCTCTCTCTCTCTCTCTCTCTCTCTCTCTCTCTCTCTCTCTCTCTCTCTCTCTCTCTCTCTCTCTCTCTCTCTCTCTTCCCCCCCCCCCTTGTGGCTCTGCACAGTGAAAAGGGTTGAAACAGGAGTTTTCAGGAGGCAAATATGGCTCCGTCTAGCCCTTTCGTCCTTGCGATCCGAAGTAAAACAGAACGTAGAAATTGGAGCTGAGGCGGTAGCAGGCGTGTACACGTGGTGCAATGGGGGACCGAGTTAATAAATAAATTCATTAGGGACAAGCGGAACGGTTGATAATGGCGGCGTAGGGCTGAATAAGGACAATGCGTGCCCTCTGAACAACTGTAGATTACTGATAATTACGGGGCCGGGTTGAAATTCCGAACTTTGAATTGTCAGAACGCTCAAGACTCCGAAAGAATTTTACACGAAAGACCAAAACTCCGAAATTCTGAACACCGTCAAAATAATTCGGACATGGAAGTTTTTGAAGTTTCAAAATATTCAATAAACTGCCGAATTGTTTCAAGATTTTTTTTATTAAGGCCTTAGGCCACTCTAGAGGCCGAAAAAATAGGCTTTTTGGGAATGTTTTTTTCACAAAAAGTACAAAATAAATCGAGATTACAAAAAAGGGTGTTTATCATACATATCAGTGACTGTATGTGATAATTTTTTTGAAGCGATTCATTTAAAAATAGCGGCTGTGCAGCGTTTGACTCAGACAATTTTGAACCGATTCACTTGAAATGTTGAATATATCTTGAAAAATACATCGTCTATGGAAGTACGTAGAATAGTTTTTTTTATATTGCATAGTTCACTTGTTATTAACAATTATTACAAACAATTATCTGACGATTGTTTAGGCAAATTTTTCACTTTCCAAAAATTTTGTAAATGACTGTAAATGATGTAGAACATATATATATGTATATATAAATATATATATAGTATGTAGAGCTGTTTTGCTAGGAGCAACAGAGTTCTTCAACTTTGTTTCGGTCTCATCCTTTCTCTCTCTCTCTCTCTCTCTCTCTCTCTCTCTCTCTCTCTCTCTCTCTCTCTCTCTCTCTCTCTCTCTCTCTCTCACTCTCGGCGCAGTTAATTTCGCGGCATTATCGGAGGAGAAAAGTGCGAACAAAAGAGGACTCCGGGGAAAAGAGGGAGTCGAAAGACAGAACGGTACCAGCGATAAGGGACAAGAGGCAAAGGAGCTAAGGCTCTCCAAGGGCGTCTCAAAATAAAGCGTGCGCTCGCAAAGCAAAAGTCTCTCTTTCCCTCTTTCTGGATTCTCCCTGTTTCCCGCTACTTTTCATCCCCTTTGCACCACTTCACGCTAATATTCTATGCCCTTCTCGCTTTGCCATACTCAGACGCGATTAATCGCAAAACAAAACCAACCTCCTTGCCTCGCAATCGCGTCCGCCTCTCGTAATATCCGTCTCATTTACCCAGCGCGAATGTGCAACGTCGTGCACCGCGACCCATCGTCGAAGTAACCAAAAAAAAACGAAAATGATTTCGAAAAAAGGAAAAAAAGCAAAACGAGAGGAAAAGCTCATCGAGGTAGTAGGAACCGTAGCGAGCGCGAGCTATACGCCTTTTATCACCGGGGATCCTCGAGTTTTTTGCGGCATGAAAAGTAATTACGGAATGGTTTCCGGTAATCATATCTAGCGCATTGAATGAACGCATTGTTCAGGCACCCCCCGTTCACCGATACGCAATTTGTGTACGTCGTCTGCAGGCACACGCACTCGCAAAAATTTGGGTGTATACAGCACTACACACACACACACATACATATGTGTATGTATATATATATATATATATGTGTGTGTATGTATATATTAGGGTGGCCGTTATTTTGGCTTCAGTAAAAAAATTTTAACGTCTAGCAAA
Organism: Ophion slaviceki; assembly: GCA_944452715.1. Lineage (NCBI taxonomy): Eukaryota > Metazoa > Arthropoda > Insecta > Hymenoptera > Ichneumonidae > Ophion > Ophion slaviceki. The sequence continues at coordinate 46,692,109 of OX101789.1, read as the reverse complement.
AAACTAATCGAGAAATGAAAAAAAAATCTGTGTAAAATTTGGACGCGCTGGGATAAGGAGAACACGTGCCACCGAGCAGTTTAAATTTCAAAAATACATGCATTTTTTTAAAGACCGCATTGAAACATTTATTAGTCTCATAATATTAATTAAAAAATCTGGAATTGGATAAATTGATTATGCAAATTAAGAGTTACAAAATATATTATTTACTGATTTTTTTCCATCAATCACGTACCGCAAATTCGTACCTTTACATGAAATATTACATAAGTAATAGCAGTTCATCTATGAAATGATTGAAGTAGAGTACATTTGTTTACGTTCCAAATTTTTTTTTTTTGATTTTCGGCGACAACTTGAAGAACAAATTGTTTTTAATCTTCATCATAAGTCAATCGTTTGTTATAATCGGTGATACGTTTGATACCTCGCTCCGTTATGTCATTACAGACTCTTATTTTTTTATCAATTGCGCGCCCGTTTGATAACTCTCGTTCAAGTCCAAACCGATACATCGGTGTCGAGAAAAGTACAATCAATTTTAAATCGTTCAAAAAACGCCATAGATTCGGCACTAATAACGAAATCAATGTCTTTATCGAGCAGAAAAGTAAAGTCTGACTGGAAAACCTGATACCGTTTGGAACCAGATCGTAAAATCGAAATGAATTTGCAGAAACGTAAAGATTTCACGTGTTATATTTTTTTTCTATGTCCAACAATGGCAAACCAACTCGGTCGGTAATGCTCGGGAGGTAAAAATGAGCGGACGAAGCGCCACGAACAAATTTCGAACTGTTTGTCTGCACTGTATTTTGTATTATCGCCACTACAGTTGGAAAATCTTCTCGCAGGTTCGAGAAAAAATTATCATTTTGAAGCATTCAATACACGATTATTATATTATTATTTGCATAAAAAATCCGCTCCGATAATTAATTCACTGCTTCGATTTCCAGCCACAATGTGGCCAAACCGCCACGTCCGTTTTCAAATTTTCCATTAATTTTTCAATCTACTCACGACTATACATAATTGATGGAAAAAAAACAGTAAATAATATATTTTGTACCTCGTAATATGTATAATCAATGTACCCAATTCCAGATTGTTTAATTAATATTATGAGACTAATGAATATTTTAGTGCGGCCATTAAAAAAATGCATGTATTTTTGAAAATTAAACTGCTCGGTGGCACGTCCACATTTTACACAGATTTTTTTTTCATATCTTGATTAGTTTTTTTGCTAGACGTTACATTTTTTTGCCGAAGTCAAAATAACGGCCACCCTAATATATATATATATATATATATATATATATATATATATATATATATATATATATATATATATAGGGGTGAACAGAACATTTTGAAGCCGTTATACCTATGCAATGTTGGCTATCAGCTCATCAGGCTCTTTTGAGGACAGTCCTTCAATTTTTGTCTGAACGAATAATTGATTTCGGCCCACAGCACGCTTCTTGAAATGACCTTTGTATAAGTGTGTTTACATCTGTCCGAAGGTGATTTTCAACACATTGGGTTTGCCATAATGTTGAGTATGGGGAAAATCGGCTACTTTGAGGCCGATCCTCGCAGTCGAATGTCCTCAAAACCACCTTTTGCTATATGTATATATACTGCGTATAGAGTGTAAATTGAGTACAGGGAGCTGATGAGGCAGCAGGGTGCTCGACTTTCCTCTAGACACTCTAAATACCCGGACTACCACTACTATTCAGTGCACTCGGTGCATGGAAAAAACGGACGTATACTATTATGAACACCCCCTAGTCCAAATCAGAGAGAGAGAGAGGGGGGGGGTGAAGGACGTGGTTGAGGCTGTTGCGTTCAGTAACCCTTAAACCGCAATGGGACGTCCGCCCCTGCGGTGAGACACTATGCATTATGTATAGACATACTGCGCGATGTTACAGATGAAAATAATCTTCATATATATATATAGCCTTGAGTTGCCTCAAGCGATCTGATGTCGATTTTTTTTGGCTTTCGAGGGCACGCGCCCCATCGCCCACCCGGAATCGCATTTCGTACACGCCCACCTCCGAAGTACGTACGCGCATACGCACATGTACGCGGGTACGTTATTGGCAATAATCAGGCTCTGGACATCTCTTTCTCTCTCGCTCTTCGTCTCTCGTAATTATACAAGCATGCATGGGTGATATATCTATATGGTTAACGGGGTCATCTAGTTTCTCGGGTCGAAAAAATCGATTTTTTTTTCTTCATAAATCACATCTACAACATGTGTAGAAAATGTGTTGGGAGGCCTATTGTATGGTCCAGGCATAGCAGATTGACGGTGAGATGAAATTTTTAGTATAAATCACATGCGCGAACTTTCAAACGCGTTTTTCTTGAAACACCATTTTTCGAAACGGTGACCACGATATTTCAGAAACTACTGCACCGATCTTGTTCAAATTTATACAGCATCTTTAATATGTTATAAGCCAGCGATTGAACTAGGATTATCATGATTGCTTCGATAGTTTTTTTTGTACGAGCGAAAAACTTAAGAAAAAATGAGTAAAAAATAGAATGTAATTTTCAAAAGTGTATAAAAAAGTCAATTTTTGTAATTTAGAATTCACTCTAGTTCAATCGCTAGTCTTAAATATGAAGATTAAAATGCCGTTTGGTTTTTTGATTTCGGATAAGCAGAACAGCCGCAATCTTGGTCACCGTCAAGCACCTCTTTTACTTGATGTCTTCCTGTCGGCCACTATAACTTTTATTCTATTATATATTTTGACTTCAAAAAATTTGTAAAGCTTATTTAAATGTTAATAAAGATTATGCAAAAACAATGAGATTGATTATTTCGATGCTTTGCCCGTAAAAAATTATTGAAAAAGCCGTAAAAAAACAGCCGAGAAACTAGAGGACCCCGTTAATGGGTTTTCGAGATCTCTCCGAAAAAAATAGTGTGCTTTGGGACGATTTGTATTTGCCACGAAAATTGAGCATTTTGAAAAAAAATTCAAATTCCATTCTGAATTCAGCAGAATGAAGATAATTCAATTCCGAATTCGAAACACTCCTCAATGACGTTTTTTTTAGAATTAAATGCCATTTATCCACTTTAGAATGAATTTTTGATAAGTTTTTTTTGTTGATAACGGGATGTCTGCAAAAGTATTCGGAATTTAATTGGCTCCATTCTGCTGTACTCAAAATGCAATTTTTATTTTAACAGACGGTTCAATATTTTCTGGCAGGTACTACTGGTCCCAAAAATATGCTATATTTTTTTCGCAAAGGATTGGAAAAACCATTTGAAATGACATTTTTCTCGGTCGCAAAATTTCCGCATGATACCCTTGAGGGTAAAACACTATTTACAAGGCCAAACATTGGCCAACAGCTGTTTCAAAATATTTTTAAAATAATGAGGATTGCCTGACTTTATTGCAACTTTGTAGACTTTTTTGCCCATTTTGAAGATTCGAAAAAAAATTGTTTTTAATTTTTTCAAATACGAAGTAACGGATTTACAGCTCGGACTTCTTGGAACGTCACATAGTGAGTTGCAAAAATTGTTGACTTGCTAGCATCGGCTGCAATTGTCTGAAAGAGTTAGAGCAAAGATTTTTTTAAAGCTTACATCCATATACTGTCCGTGAACCAGAGGAAATAAAATACATGAAGAATTCGCGGGATGGCAACTTAAGAAAGTCAATGTTGCATTTTTTATGAATTTTCCGCTACTTTTTGCTAAAAAGTATATTTTCTTATTCGAATTTCACACGTTTTTTTTTGTTCGCCGATAAACTTGATAGTATAAGGGATACGTGTGCCAAATTTCGAAATCATGTTAACAGTTTGGAAAAGTGCATTTTTGAGGAAAAAAACGCGTGTAAAATTTTAACAAGTGGAAACTGAATGATTTTGCGTGCTTTTCGACCCTCTTTGGAAAAAAAAGAGTTCCGGCGCTCCTGGCGAGCTATACGATGTTCATCAACTTTCTCGACGAGTATCTTGGACTGCTTTGTAACATTGATCTCTATAGCGCACATAGTTCACAAAATTCACGAATTCTCCTCATGAAATATACTGTCTGCCACATAAGCTGCAATTTCGACGATACTCAACCAGGGTTGCAAACGATGCATTACTTCTCGTAATGCATTATTTGCAGTTAGCGTTTTCATCACTCATTACTTTACATTTTGTAATGAAAAAAAATTTCATTACCCATTACATTACGTTCAGTAATGTAACAAATTTCCATTACTCATTACCCATTACAATGTAATGGGTAATGGAATTTTTTACACTACAACCTCCAAAGTAATGAGTAATGCAAATATTTTACATTACAAAATGTAATATAATGAGTAATGGATTTTCTTTACATTGAAAAATGTATTATAATGAGCAATGAAATTTGTTTACATTACAAAATGCAAGGTAATGAGTAATGGAATTTGTTCACATTACTAATGCAATGTAATGTAAAAAAATCCATTACTCATTACATTAAATTTTGTAATGTAAAAAATTCCCATTACTCAATACATTACACTCTGTAATGTAAACAAATTCCATTACCCATTACATTGAACTTTGTAATGTGAGAAATATTAATTCCCCATTACAATGTAATGTGTAATGAAATTTTTTTGTCATTACACATCGAATTGCATTTTGTAATGAAAATGTTTCACATTTCAAAATGTAATGTAATGAGTAATGGATTTTTTTACATTACTGAACGTAATGTAATGGGTAATGAAATATTTTTTCATTATCCATTAAAAAAAGTAATGAATAATGCGTTACTTTTTCATTACAAATTTCGCAACCCTGTACTCAACCCAGAATGCAAATGTTTTGGAGCTAACAAGGAACATCCCTCAGGTGACACCCTTTGATTTTGTTGAAATTTGGACATGTTGTAAAGCACCGAAAAGCAAGCGATACATATTTTTTTTTATCGCCGGAAAAACGGTTTTAAGGCGTTACCCCCACTTGTAGCGCAAAAAAGGCCTTTTTCATGAATTTTTTTTAAAGAAAACTACAAAACTTTTTTAATCGATCAATATACCATCTTAAAGAACACATCATGAAGAACTTTCAGTAATTTTTTTATTGAAAAATATTACATTGTTTAGTGGCAAATGGCCGTCAATGAAATAATGTTTTTCTATACACGGTTTGCGGTGACCAACATTGCGGCGAAGTGGATCATCTGAAAAAAAAATGCGGATGGATTTAGTCAAATATAAATATAAACTAGTCTTTAATCGAAGGATTTTAAAAAATATTCATTTTTCACAAAATGGCGGGCAGTCAAAGTTAATGGTTCGATTTTAAAGAAAAAAAACGGCCGTTTTTGGCTATAGAACGGCCATTTTTTTTTCGAAAAAAAAAATCGAACGATTAAAGACTACATTTTTATGTATTAAATAAGCCTGCAAAATTTCAAGAAGATCGGTTCATTAGTGTTCGAGTAATCTTGGTCACCGACTTCAGAAATGCCATTTTGAGAAAAACACGTTTAAAGTTTCAATTTCAGTCATTTCAGAGTCATCTATTCCGGGCCCATACAGAAGTATGGGCCCGGAATAGATGACTATGTAAGTTTACAAAAAAAAATATTTTCTTCGTGTAAACTGAAATTGAAACTTACTTATACTTCAAAAAAATGCGATAAAAAAATCGATTTTTTCAAAATCGCAAGTGGGGGTAACCCCTTAAGGGGTGAAACCACTCCTCGAAAAAGGCATCTCTAGGGGTAATATAGCAGTTTCACACATAAGGAGTCCACTGATTTTAATGAAACCAAAACGAAAATTCTTCTAATCCGAAGCAATGAAAAATCCACTATAGTGACATTGCAAAAAAAAGGGGGTGAACCACCCCTATATTAAGGGGTGGTTTCGGCCCTTAAAACTGTTTTTCCGCCGATACAAAAAATACCTATCGCTTACTTTTCGGTGCTTTATAACATATCCAAATTTCAACAAAATCGAAGGGTGTCAGCTGAGGGATGTTCCTTGTAAGCGCCATGCGGTAGAGATGAAACTTTCATTATCATTCTGCATGTGGCAAACTCGAGCACCCCTGCAATAACGCATCATCAGCTAAATCTTTATAAATAGGCAAACAAAATCATCTGGACATTAGTACGAAGAGGGGGAAGGTATTTGAAAATTTGCAGTAATGATGCAGAACGTACAACATTGTCTAGACAAATTTAAAAATTGACGTAAAATCATTTCTCAATAAAAAAAATTCTTTATATAATTCGTCGATTTATTGAAAATTTTGAAACTTTAAAAACTTCCATACGCGAATTATTTTGACGGTGTTCAGATTTTCGGAGTTTTGGTCTTTCGTGTAAAATTCTTTCGGACTTTTGATCTTTCGGGGTAGTATTAATTCGGAGTTTTGAGCGTTCTGATCATTCATAGTTCGGAATTTCAACCCGGCCCCCTAGTCGTAAGAGTCGAAAAATCACTTTTTTCAAAACCAATATATTTTGACGATATATCATCTCGTAAATGTTACCCAAAAATTTTAAGTTGATCGGATCAAAATTGACAGACTTATAGGCAGTTATCATTACGCCCGTCGGAACGCTCGGAGCGTCGTTCGAAACTTTAATCGCTTTTTTCTCGAAAGTACCTACGTTTGCAAAATCAGTGAGCAAAAATATCTCAAAAACGACTGCATCGATCATTCTGAAATCTTTAGAGTTTTTTCTACATGTAAAAATATAGTATTTTCTCGAAGAATTTTTTTCCGGCGTATACTTTCGACTTGGTAAATTAAAAAAGCCCATTTTTCGCAAACATCACGACTCTCACTTTAAACACGCTTTTTTTAATTTGGATATTACGGAAATCCCTTCTACTGATCATAGGCTAAAGTTATACACTAAGGAAATCTGTTTAATTTTTTATATTAGATAACCTCGTTAAGAAGGGCATTGCTCACCGCAAAATACGTTTTCGACAGGTTCTTCTCGGACATCGACTGTAAATGGCTTACAATTAAAAAAATGTGCACACAAAAAAATAACAGTGTTCTTTAGGTAATACTTTTTCAAATGCCTTATTTTTTAGACATTTATCATCACAATTTTCTAAGAAAATCCAAAAAATGAGCTGTTTTGAACTGTCACCCCCCATGGAAATGTATGTATGTAAAATATATGCTATATATATATATATATATATATGTATATATATCAGTCGCATATACAGTGACGAAAAATAGAATAATACGTATATATTCAGTATATATGCACTAAATATATGACGCATATATGACCCATATATTTTCGATATATTTTTCTGACCAAAACATATATGCTACGTATAAACACTATATATGATGCATATATGAGGCAAATGCGACGTATATATTTTCGATATATGTTCAATCTATGTTTTTGTCAGAAAAAAATATCAAAAATGTATGCGTTATATATGACTCATTTATGTGTCATTTATGCGCCATATATGACGCATACATTTTTGATACATATTCCTGACAAAAAATATATGCTGTGTATAAACACTATTACAGTTAAACTTAATAAAACTTAAAACTTAAACTTAAAAAAACTTAACTTACAGTTAAAGTACGCTATTACATATAAACACATATAAACACTATATATAAACACATACATTACATATAAACATATATAAACACTATATTATATATGTGGCATATATTTACCATTTATGCAGTATATATGTGGTATGTACGCAGTGTGTATGCAACATATATGCTAAATATATGTGGTATATATGCAGGGTAAATGCTACATATATCATTGATATATGATACATTGATATACAGTAATACCACGCATATACATCTCATATATAAAAACGTTACGAAAATTAGAATTTGGCACATATATGCAACATATATTTTCAATATAAGGCATACATTTCACATATATTACAATTATTAATAAAATAAATTTGCAGTATATTTTTGCCTATATAAGTTTCCATGGGGGACAACTAAGCATAACCCGTTAAAACTGCAAACAGAAAAAAAAATCGTGCTTCAGTACCGCTTTTCGTTATCCGCGAATCGAGACGCGATCGAGCTATCTATTTCGGATGAGTAATCAAACTTGCATCGTTGCGTGCTGGATGCGTAAATATATATATATACATACATACATACGCATACATACATACATACATATATATATATATATATGTATATATATGTATACATATATATACATATATGTATACATATATGTATACATATATATGTATACATATACATACATATATATATATATATATATATATATATATATATATATAAATGCGAGCAGACACACAACGGGGTAACTAAATATAGCGATGCTCGATCGCGAGACTAAAAACGAAAGAATGAGCTTTTAAGGGAGGAAGACGAGTGCAGTGATACGAGGGGAGGTGAATCAGTGATATGTGAGTGATTTGAGATACTCGCGCCCGGCCAGGGATCGCGCCGTCGGCGTGGCGTATATATATGTATATATATATATATATAGACTATAAGGTGAAGAATAAATTCCCTGGCACGTTTCTGTTCTCGTTGACTTTTTCTTCTCCTTCTCCGTCTATATGTGCTACAGTGGGACTCTTGAACCAGAGTCAATAATGCGGCCTTTGACTGAACCGTTCGTCCAAAGTCAGCGTTGACGTCGAGGGTCAGATTTAGGCTCTGCGGATGCCTAACGCCGGGATATTCTCTTCGTTTGACGCTATAGGACTCGTTTCTTAAATAAATAATATACAATAATTTGCCAATCACTTTTATTTATTCCAAAAATTATGTCGACAAAGCAAGGCTTGCAAATCTTTTTGGATCCACTGTACATATGTCAATGCACAGTAAGTACAAACAAGTATATGCACAGCTTGCTATGTTAAAATAACGCTTTGCAATGAAGAACGACATTTTTGGAATATATTTTTCCACTGCTTCTTACTTATTTATACTCAACGGTGCTCGCAAGACAGAAATTTTCATATTAAAAAGTGGAATTGAATTTGAAATAGCACGGTATCTCCTCTTGTAGAGTAAAAAAAAGCCGGCCGAGATATAGATCTTAAGGGGTGAGGCCAGTGTAGCGGGGAACGAAGTTAATTTTGGGATTTTTTTAGCGGGACAATGGAATAAATCAAAATTCTGAAAAAGGTTCTTTATTGTACATATCATAAACTGTATAAACTATTTTTTTCAAAGTAATATAAAACAAAATGGCGGCTGCACAGCTTTTCTTCGACGAAGCCAACGGCACCTCCAATTTTCCATTTACAATGAAAACATTTTTTTTTTCGACTATACATGTGAATAGCTACAGAAGTACGTAGGATTTTTGTCATATCTCGATTTTTGCAAAAACAGCGCGTTTTTTAAATAAAAGTTCAAAATTCCCAAAAAAACATCGTCCGAAAATTGTTTATAAAAAAACTATGTAATATATCGAGAAAATCCTACGCACTTCTATGCAGAATGTAATTGTGAATATACAGTAAAAATTTCAAGTCAATCGGTCAAGATTTGCCCGAGTTATGAGTCCGGCCGACTTGAAAAGTCCAGTTTCGAGAAAAACGCGTTTAAAGTTTTCGGTACGGATTGCATCGGACTGAGAGTGGCTGCGCCAAAATTCAAAATATGAATATTTAGACGTTTTTCCCACCTTAATCCTTTGAGAACGTCATTTTTAAGACATTGAGGCGTGTTTAAGAAAAAAAATCGATTTTATGAAATATCTACAGTGGCCTCACCCCTTAAGAAACTCTACAAATTTTGCCCCTGGCGTTGTTCTCTAAACTCAATATTAAGGAGGTACCCCCACTTGTAGCGCAAAAAAAGGCCTTTTTCATGAATTTTTTAAAAGAAAACTACAAAACTTTTTTAATCCATCAATATACCATCTTAAAGAACACATCTTGAAGAACTTTCAGTAATTTTTTTATTGAAAAATATTACATTGTTTAGTGGCAAATTGCCGTCAATGAAATAATGTTTTTATATACACGGTTTGCGGTGACCAACATTGCGGCGAAGTGGATCATCTGAAAAAAAAAATGCGGATGGATTTAGTCAAATATAAGTATAAACTAGTCTTTTATCGAAGGATTTTAAAAAATATTCATTTTTCACAAAATGGCGGACAGTCAAAGTTAATGGTTCGATTTTAACGAAAAAAAACGGCCGTTTTTTGGCTATAAAACGGCCATTTTTTTTCGAAAAAAAAAATCGAACGATTAAAGACTACATTTTTATGTATTAAATAAGCCTGCAAAATTTCAAGAAGATCGGTTCATTAGTGTTCGAGTAATCTTGGTCACCGACTTCAGAAATGCCATTTTGAGAAAAACGCGTTTAAAGTTTCAATTTCAGTTTACACGAAGAAAATATTTTTTTTTGTAAACTTAGAGTCATCTATTCCGGGCCCATACAGAAGTATGGGCCCGAATACTTATACTTCAAAAAAATGCAATAAAAAAATCGATTTGTTCAAAATCGCAAGTGGGGGTACCCCTTAATCGAGTTATTGAGAGTTTAATTCCTAGTGACCGACCTGGCATATATATATATATATATATATATATATATATATATATATATATATATATATACACATACGAGTACCCATTGGTAAAATACACAGGGTGGCAAAGGCTCGGGGTGAGTGCAAAGAGCACAGGGCCAGATCGGAGAGACGAAAGATCCGTATAGTAGTAGGAGCAGCGGCAGCAGCAGGGTGAGAGCATAGGGGTGCAGGGCTGCGACCCGACTGACCCTGGGGCTAGCCGTGGCTGCCGCGCGGTGCCTCCGGAGTTGCCTCGTTTGCCCCTCTCCGGCGCGTATACCCCCACCCGCAGGCGCGCCGCGCGAGCTTACATGTCACTTCCCCCACCCCCGGTGGCTCCCGGCCGCGCCGCTCAGTTCCCCTCGCGCCCTGCCCCTTCTTATCGCGGCGTGGCTCGCTCCCGTCTCTACCTATGCGCGTATGGGTAGAGACGCGTGTATACGGTATGTACGAACGGAGATCTTCGGCGGCTCTCATCCAGCTCCATACATCAGCTTACCCTCAACCCTCACCCTTAGCCTCGCGACCGCGTCTATACAGGTATAGATGCGCCCAGCGGGGATCGCACGGCAATAAGGGGATGCTCGAGTATCGCGCCGAGGAAAACGAAGGCGGGACAGCCCATTTTTCGCGCCCCACTTGACTCTCCTACCCCATTGGCTGGCCCGCGCGCCCTGACCTCTTCCTCCCTCTACCTGCACCCACGCGTCGGCCGCCTCGCACATATATATGTATACAAACATAAGTCTGCGTAAATTCTCCCTCTCCGATGCGCTATATGTCACGGTTCCTTCGAGTTCCCGCGCCGCACTCTCGGCTCGTACAGCGTCTAACGTCTAATCTCGCCCGCGCGCTTTCTTCATCCTCGACCAATCGAGCTGACCCCATCCCACACCACTCTACCCCCCGGAACCTTCCGACCACGCCGCTTGCCACCCCGCCGATGGGCTCGGCTCGCGTGTACACGTAATCCTAACTCTGCGAATTAGCGCACGAACGTTACCTTCTGTCTGTTCTGCTCTTTGCTGGCGCGCGTTTCCAAAAACGACGCTGGGTCTGAACATGAGGGGGCAGAGCACTGAATTGGGGATTAAGGGGGTGCGAGACCCCGTGACATCTTGGCTCGAGCATTGATGTATTTAAGGGCGGATAAAAAAAGCCCGTATGGATACTTTGCGATTTTCTCGTCTCGGGAGAAGAGGGAGGAGGGTAGAAACGGAATTAAGGGGTAGAGTATTTTTTTTGCGTTTTTTGAATTTTGTCATGTGAATGTTTTATGGGCCTGGCATCGATGATTCTGTGTAAGTATATGAAAAAAAATACTTGTTTATTGATGTTTAAGGGACTACCAGTGTGAACGCTGAAAATGTGGGTGATTTTCGGGAATTTTGGGGAGAAAAGTACTCAATTAAATGTTTCGGAAAATTAAGAATGTATTTGGCTATATTTGACCTATATTGCATAATTTATTCGTAGAAAAATATTTAGATACAAGCGACTTATGTGCTGCCTTCGGAGGCGCCAAAAAAAAGTTCCTCCACTGCTGACATGATTCCGGCCGATTGAGTAGCTGAAACCGAAAAAGGAAAAATGTTAAACTGGAAGGTATTTCCTGTACAATGACGTAGGATTTTCGAAAAATATCAAAATCTAACAAAATGGCGTAGTTATGAAAAAGTCTGTTTTCTTGTCTATAAAATGGTGGTTTTTTTCAATGCCAAATCGTCAATTTTCATCCAATCAAAAATATATTACGTCATTGTAGAGTAAATATACTCAAGAGTACTCAGTTCAAATTTCAAGTCAATCGGATAATTGCTGTTTGCGTTACAATGTCAGCAAATTTGAAAAATCTCATTTCGAGAAAAACGCGTTTAAGGGGTTCCCCTTGCGATTTTGAAAAAATCGATTTTTTTTTATTGCATTTTTTTGAAGTGTAATTTGAAGTGCAGTTTTTTTTATGCCCGGAATAGATGACTCTATGTAAGTTTACAAAAAAAAAAAAAATATTTTCTTCGTGTAAACTGAAATTGAAACTTTAAACGCGTTTTTCTCAAAATGGCATTTCTGAACTCGGTGACCAAGATTACTCGAACACTAATGAACCGATCTTCTTGAAATTTTACAGGCTTATTTAATACATAAAAATGTAGTCTTTAATCGTTCGATTTTTTTTTTTCGAAAAAAATGGCCGTTTTATACCCAAAAAACGGCCGTTTTTTTCGTTAAAATCGACCCATTAACTTTGACTGTCCGCCATTTTGTGAAAAATGAATATTTTTTAAAATCCTTCCATTAAAGACTAGTTTATACTTATATTTGACTAAATCCATCCGCATTTTTTTTTCAGATGATCCACTTCGCCGCAATGTTGGTCACCGCAAACCGTGTATATAAAAACATTATTTCATTGACGGCCATTTGCCACTAAACAATGTAATATTTTTCAATAAAAAAATTACTGAAAGTTCTTCAAGATGTGTTCTTTAAGATGGTATATTGATCGATTAAAAAAGTTTTGTAGTTTTCTTTAAAAAAAATCATGAAAAAGGCCTTTTTTTGCGCTACAAGTGGGGGTAACGCCTTAACTATCGATTTTTGCAAGATAAAATGATAGTTAAGCCTTGAAAATTTTGCAGGATATTCTTGAAAGTATAAACCGTCGAAAAATAGGAAAAAAAATCGATTTTTTGAAAGTGTCACACTGGTATAGCCCCTTAAGGGTGGATAGAAAAAGCCCGTATGTGTACTTCGCGATTTTCGCGTCTCGGGAGAAGAGGGAGAAGATAGAGACGGAATTAGGGGGGGGGTAAAGTATTTTTTTTGCGTTTTTCAAATTTTGTCATGTGAATGTTTTATGGACCTGGCATCGATGATTCTGTGTAAGTATATGAAAAAAAACACTTGTTTATTGATGTTTAATTTTTTATCGTCTAGTGTGGAAATCTTTGAAACTTTTAAACGCATTTTTTCTCACACTTAGCATTTTCAAAGTTGGTGACCTCTAGCTCCATTCCTACTGCACCGATCCCTTTGCAATCTTACGCACTCTTTCTACACATAAATTACGAGGTAACGCTGTCGAATTTTTTTAAATTTTTTATAATTTTAATTTATTTTACACTAACAAAATTTCTGATTTTTTAAATGGAAAATCCGTATTTTGACTTCTAAGTGTGACCAAAAAACAAAAAATCAATTTAAAAATCCGACAGCGTTACCTTTAGGAACTTATCGACCAATAAAATATTTTTGCTTTTCTTATTTCAGCTGATCCGATGATGAGTTATGCGGTTCACCGCGATGTAACTTTTTTTCGCGTCTGCGAAGATTTGCAATCAATGGCTCATTCCCGCATAATTATTAATGAAAATTGTGCAGAATATTCTTCAAATGTCCTTTATTATAAACCACTCACACAAATAAATTTATATTAACCGTGTCGTCAAAAAAGATGATCGTAAATATGCTTTTTTCAAGCGAATTAACCCCCCCCCCCCCCCCTTAAAAAGGCTGAGAATCGCGTTGAAACGAACGGAAGATCGAAGAATGCGACCGCGCGGCCTCAGAAACGACGAACCCGATGGAGACCCTCGAGTTTTCATATAATACGCCCACGATGAACAAAAAAAAAGTATTCGCATGCATCTTTTCCGAAAAACTCTTTACAAAAGTCGAACATTTTTGCAGGTTATTTTATTCAACAGCGCATTTCAAACATCAATACTGTACGCTAACGCCAATATAAGTAATGTCCGTTAATTGAATCGCCAGTAAACCCGCCCAAAGAATGTTTTTTTCTCACTGCGAATATAAGGGACCAAGTAGAATAAGAAGGAACGCGAGAGCCGAGAGAAAAATCAAAGGGGTGATCTGCCGTGTGTGTAACGACGCTATAACTCCGTGCGCTCGGGCGCGTAAAAGCCACGTCTTCGAGTGTGCAGCGGCGATCCTTCGGGTCGGGTCTTTCTCTACCCCCCACTCCCTGGGCGCGCGCCGTACGGCCCCCCCACCCCGTGCGCCTGTCGTACTCGTCGCGCGGCGTGTACGTGTGTGGCACGCCGCGTGATCGAGGGCGCATCAGTGCCGCGCCGCGGTCGCGGTGTGGCGGGAGTGAGGTGGGGGGCAGAGGCCGCCGGTAGCCAATGAGAGGTGCACCGGGGGCGCGCCCTGGGCTCGACCCGGCCCTCGGTAGTCATGGTTACGGGGGAGCCCGCGAGGCAGTCTCGTTCGCTAGCGACGCGCCGGCCGCGAGCGAGCCGCGGAGGGGGAGTACGGTAGAGGTGGAGGAGGAGGTAGAGCGCACGGGCGATGGGGTGGGGGGCGCCAGGTCGGTGTCAGGGGTCGCGCCAGTCGGCAGTCGGTCTCTGGTCGGCCCCAAGAATAGTCGCGCGGTCTGTCGAGCCATCCGATACTATATATATTTACAAATATATACATACATACATATGGGTATATTGTACATATACACATACAGATATACCGTATAAACTACTAGCACTTACCGGTCCCTCCGTCATCCCCGCCATTCTCCTCACCTCCCTCTCGTACATACGGACACGCGTATACATGCATACACGTGCATATGGAAATTTAACGAAAAATAAAAAATAAAAGATCGTCGGAAAAAAACGGCCGTTCGACGTCTTATTTGTTTGATTTACACGAAGCTTGAGAAGATTTTAACGACTCGCTGAGATACGACGATAAAGTCGACAGTCCAATTCTTCCTTCGATCTTTTTGTTTTTCTCCGGTGTTTTTTGCTTCTGCCACCGGACCGTGACTCGAGGCTCTCGCTTCGTACGCTTCATCGACAGCGTCGCCTCCTATTCTCTCTCTGTCTCGCCTCTCGCTCGGTCTCCGTCCACCTCCTCGACGTTCGCCCTACTCTCGACTTTTGCCCCCTCCTCGCTCGGTCTCGCTCGCTCGCCCAGGGGGTGGAGGGGGGCAGCGCTCTACCGTGCTGTTGCCGCGACCCGCGGTCCCTGCTACTCCGGAGTTTTCACAGCGGCGTGCCCCGAGAGACACGAGGAATCTCCGTCTCGCGCTAAACCTCTCGCCACCGCCGTCTTGACCCCGCAATAAACGATCTTATCGTTGTTTCACACCCGTCCGGTTCCGCTTTTTTTTCCCTCCTTTCTTACGCATTTTCCGTTGTCGTTTCGTACCGCGCGACGACCTTCACGCCCGATCGCTCGCTCGTTACCGGGCCCGTGGAAAATCGGGATTCTCCGTCGCGTTTATCACGTGATACGCGGTTACATACGTATATGCATTCGGGAATGTGCGTCCGTAAAACGTTCACGCGTGTGAAAATAAACAAATATATATGTAATACACGTGTACATGTGCACGCTGTTGTATAATATATGAAATATAAGTATATATGTACTTATACACGTGTGTGCTTAAACCAAACCGCTTTTCTCTTAGTCGAAACTAATCGCTCGAGTTTTCGCGACCCCAGTGCACCGAACGTTCGCGTTATACACGTGTATATGCAGAGAGAGAGAAAACGCAGTGAAGTGCGCGAAGGGTACGAATTTTTTTCCCCCTAATCCGGATATTACGAGAGAAATAGTAATGATAATTGGATCGTTGGGTTTCGTGGATCCGCGATCGAACGCGAGTGCGACTACGCCGTGTGTGTGTCAGTGTGTGGTTCGACGTATTTGTGAATAAATATATACGTTATTTGCGTATATATCGATATATTTTAATATATTCGTATATATATGTATACTTATATGCATATATGGGCATACATGTGTATGTGTATGTTGCATACGTAATTACGAAGTAATATACAATTATCGTGTATAAACGTATACGCGCGAAATTTCTTCGGACGCGTAATTGACAATTGAATTGCGTGATGCTGTGCGCGACTAAAGGAGATCGCGATGTCGAGCATACGTATATCCGGGATCGCAGGTCCCCGACGTTCGCGGTGAAATTCGCGAATTCCCGAGACCGAGTGAAGGGAGAATAAAAGGTTGCGACGTTACGGGTGACATCTTCGATGAGCCCACAGTAATCGGCGATCGCGATAATCCCGGTGGCATTGCTCGGTAGAAGAATAACCGAGGAAACGGACGAGTAAAGCAGTGAAGTCTCGTCACGTGCGTTGGAGCGTGCACACTGCTCGGTTGCGATCGCAGCCGCGTCAGCGAACGAGAGTCGCCGAGCGCCATTTTGGTGAACCGCGCGGAAAAATCCGTTCGCCAAGAGCGCGTCGCGGGAACCGTCGCGAAGGATTACGAAGTTTGTGGAAGCGAAAGAGAGAGGGAATATATATGAATAGGGATCCAAGAGCCAAGGGCCTGATGCTAAGAATCGTCGAGTGACTTCCGGTTCCGGAGAAGTGAAAATCGGCACGGTTCGACGAAAAGTGCATCGCGAACGTGAAGACAGTGCGGAAAGGGAAGCAAGTGGAGGAGGAATCGAAGAAGTATCGGTGGAGGAAAAAGGTCGAAGGCATAAACTCGAAAGGACAGAAGGTTGAAGACAGGAGAAGGTCGATGAGGGAAGGTTTAAAGGGCAGAAACTCGAAGAATTAGGGAGCCGAAAGCGTCAAGTGGAAAGACTAGAAGCTCGAAGAAGACAAAAGGTCGAAGAGCAGAAGGCAGACGATCCCAGGCCGAAGCCCGAAGACGATAGATAAAAAAAGATCCACGAAAGAACTCGCCAGACAAAAAGTGGACGAAAGGAGGTCGTAGGAAGAAGGTCACCGGCGGTCCTTCCGTTCCGTTGGGATCTTCCCACTCACCCGAGCCTTCGCCTTCCCGGTGCGCCAACAAAGCTCGCGTCTACCGCGATCGCCCGTGGCTATTTTCGCCTTCGTGCCGATCGATCGATCATCATCATCGGACGGCGACCAAGTGCGGCGGTCGAGCGGGTAAAGGAATTTCGTCCGAGTCCAAGCAAAGGCAGCCAGGGTGGTTCGCGGGGGGTCAGGAGGCGCGGACGCCCTGGCGACTGCCGGGGTCGTTTATCCGCCCGCGACGGCGAGCCTCTTTCCCGGTCGTTTACCAGCGGCGGGACATCATCGCCCCGATCTCACCAGCACGTTGGAGCTGGGGTTCCCGGCCCGCGGCACCACCGCCTCTATGGCGTTGGTGGCCCCGCCGCCCTCGTGGGCCTCGCGGGATCCCGGCTCGAACTTAGGCGCGTCATCGGGTGTCACCGGTGGACCGGGCACGGGACCCCTTCAGGTGTGCCCGCCGCCAATGCCACCCGCGCATCTCACACCCTCGGCCACGCCCGAGGACATAACGTGCCTCGTTCCCGTCGGCGGTGTACTCACACCCCGGGATCCTGTGCCACCAAGCACTACACCGGGAAGTCAAGCGAACAGCTCCCAATCGGGCAGCTCGCAGACCGACAAGTCCCCCAATATCGAGTGCGTCGTATGCGGCGACAAAAGCAGCGGCAAACACTACGGTCAATTCACCTGCGAAGGTCAGTATTTCCATATTTTCATTGCGTAGGCTTTGTTAACAATGTGATTATCAATGGAACAGCGATCACCAATACACCACCAGGTGATCACCAATGGACTTGGTGATTACCAGTGGATCCGGTGATTACAAATAGACTTAGTAATCACGAATGGACCGGCTGATTGTCAATTACCCTAGCGCTTGTCAATGGGTCTGCTGATTACCAATGGACTTGGTGATAAGCAATGACCCCAGTGATTATTAATGGACCTGGTGATTGTCAATGGATCTAGTGATTACCAATGGACTTGGTGATAAGCAATGGATCTAGTGATTACCAATGGCCCCGGAGGATACCAATAGGCCTAGTAATTACGAATGGACGGGTTGATTATCAATGACCCTAGTGATTATCAATGGATCTGGTGATTACCAATGGACTTGGCGATAAGCAATGACCCTAGTGATTATTAATGGACTTGGTGATTGTCGATGGATCTAGTGATTACCAATGGATTTGGTGAGAAGCAATGTCCCTAGTGATTATCAATGGACCTGGTGATTATCAATGGATCTGGTGGTTACCAATAGACTTTGTGATGGCTATGGATCTAGTGATTACCAATGGATCTGGTTATTACCAATGGACTTGGTGATTACCAATGGACCTGATGATTACCACTGGACCAGGTGATTTCATCACCTCGCGCTTATCTTGCCGATTAAGTTGTAGATCTTCAACGAGGATCCTTGAAAACGTTTGAGTGTCTTAGTGTCAGCTTAAAAAATAAAACGAATGCACAGGCACTACCATTGTACAATATTAGTAAAATTCGTTTCTATCAGACACTCGAGGACCCGTATAGTTCCACACCTCGGAACTTCCGTCTACTATTCATCGCTCAGGACCCTAACCCACAAAAGTTCGCGGCTCCAGCAGCACACGCAACTCCGCCTTTTCTCGCGTCGCAAGCCGATACACACTTTTATTCGTCTCCCCATCGTCAATTATATACGAGTCCTGATGAGGGTACACAGACGCCGGGTATTTTCTCTCGGACCTACCACGTGTCGCGTCCCACCGTCTCGCGACTCCCTACACGTATAGGTGTATTCGACCCGGACACTCCGCAGTTAGAGCGAAGATAAATCTAATCCGAGACGTAAAACATAGACACGACGAAAACGCATTCTGCCTCGGGGACAAAAAGGAAACGCGCGAAATAAGGGCGCATTTGGATGACAGCGTCTAATCGAAAAATACGAGGATATTGGGCGAGCCAAGATGGGGATCCTTACGCCTAATCGAAGACGAGAATTTATGGCACGGTTTCCGTTTTTTTGCCCTGCTTTAACCCCCGCCCTTTTTTGTCTCTCATCTCATCCGTATGCGTGTTATGCACGATTAACGTGCATGGACGAATAAATCATCCTGATTTGTCATACATATGAGTCACAAGAGAGTCGCCTAAATTCATGTAGTTTGCGTTACGGGGCCCCGTATAATATTTGCCGACAATCTGGGCCAGCCCC
Organism: Ophion slaviceki; assembly: GCA_944452715.1. Classification (NCBI taxonomy): domain Eukaryota; kingdom Metazoa; phylum Arthropoda; class Insecta; order Hymenoptera; family Ichneumonidae; genus Ophion; species Ophion slaviceki. The sequence continues at coordinate 46,672,527 of OX101789.1, read as the reverse complement.
CAATCAACTGCATCACGAAGAAGAGAGAGAGAGAATGAAGAAAGACATATTAATGCATATATATATGGGTATGTATATGGCACAAACGCGCTTGACAAATTGACAATAATTCCCAGTCATTTGACATCGCTTGACATCAAAATCAATTCGTCCATGTAATAAAGTAGTGATCGCCGACAATCATAGCGTTGCGACGACGACGACGATTATTATTGTCCCAATGAAGGATCGATCCGTCCAACGCGTTATAGCGAAACGAGAGCCTCGTTCCACCATTTTTAATGTCTACCAATGAGGAGACGTATCTTCTCCGGCTTCAATTCGAACAGCAAGAGAAAAAGTCCAACTTAGAAAGAATCATTTCTTCGAGTTGCCTGCTTTATAATTTTTCTCATTGCATCACCAAAGTAAAAATATATCGATAAACTGAAAAATGTTAACATCACTCTCTTTTCTCTCTTTTCGGCAAACACTGAAGAGTAGCGATTTTATTATAACCAACTGCCGGACCATCATTTTAAGTCGTTCTGAACCACCTCAAGCTATCAATGGAACGCGTTAGAACCTTGTGTAGAGGCCTGCAAAACTGCTCTGCCTTGTGTGGCTTTGCCCGGCAACTGCTAGATGAACTATAATGACCAAACGCGCCCGTGAGCAAATTCTAAGTTCGGTTTAAGTTGTTGTTTTACTTTTCTTATTATTTTATTATCATCACTAGTGTTATTGTTATCAGTATTAGTATTATCATGATATAGTTTATGGAGTTAATAGTTCGTAGTTACTTACGGTTAGGTGTACTGTTATTATTTTTATGTATAATGCTCCAGCGTCTATGCAGTGCGTATCCTGATGTATGGGGGAGTTTTCGGGAGCAGGAGTTCCAGAGTACAAAATAAATAACATTCTCTCTCTATCTTTCTTTCTATGTCTCTCATATCATCGTCTATTAGATTCTGGAGGGCAATGCTCCTTGTTATCTCCTAGAACTCTATAGTCCTGCCTTCACGTTAGATCACTGCATACGTTTTCCCCATTCCCAATCATTGGACCACGGCTTACCGTAGCTCATTTTCTCCTCATCTATTTTCGGCACTCATTGCCCAACTACATAATATCGTCTCCCACATACGCGGTCTCAAACAGTCGCTCATTTGATTACCTTTTTTCTCATGATGTCGATTTATATAAGATTAGCTGGCGATTCAGTTTTACAATTCGTTTGATTTATCTCCTCACGCGAATTACTCCTAGTCTTATTGTATTTTGGTTCATTTCTTTTTAGCTTTCAGTCCGAGTCATCAACTAAGCTATCGATCCATGTAATTATATTCATTCCATCTTAGCTATATTTCTTCATTGTAAAAATTTGACATTGTCATCAATTTACATTTTATAATATGTCTCAAGTTCCAACCATGACATAAATCAATAATCAATCCATCAATATCTCTCTCATATTGCAATTTTTATTTTGAAACAAATCTCACACGCGATACTCAAATTGGCAAACTTGCTTCGATTGCCTGGGCTTATATTATTCTCGCGCCGTTTCTAATTCCATCCGAATGAACTTAAATTTACGCGGATAAAACGTATCAAACGCACCCGACAAGTTGTTCCTTCGATACTTCTTTGTCCATTATATTTCGTTAGGCATATAAATGTGACGCAACACACGTAACGGTCGTATCGGGAGAGTTACGGTGAGAAGAAACGATGGGAAACTCTCGTATGACTGCGTACATATATACCCACATTGACGTATATAAAATAGCGTATACCGGAATCTAATACGTCTACATGTATACACATATACCGGGGTTGGAAAACTCGTCCTCGAGACAGGACTCGTATCGAATGCAGAAATATTTTGATTAATGGGGAGAGGCCGCAGTCGGGGTCCCTTGTACGTGTTTCGGTGGCATCGCAGTTTTTCCGGTGATCGGCCGACCGACTAGAGAAGCCAGGCGAACTCGGATGAGCGCATATATATAAATAAATATACATACATACACACACACACATACACATATATATATGGGAGAAGGTGATTTTAGAGACGATCGACTTCGAGGACGGTTCTCAAAAGTGCCCAATCTCCATATGTATATGGATGAGCACGCACTCTCAAATGGACAACGGCCCGATTCCTAAACCGGACACCCCTCTCGGGCCCCTCAACCTGGCCCTTGACCGAGTGTCATGTCCCCCCTCTCTCTCTCTCTCTCTCTCTCTCTCTCTCTATCTACCTAGCCCCCGTCCCTTTCTTTCCACCTTCTGTCATTCTCACGTATGTGTGCCCTCCACGAGCGTCATAACCGTTGTCTAAATCATCGACTCTCTCGCTTCGAGACACACGCGGAAATATATGCGAGAGGGAACAACCGCGGCAGTCCATTATGACAGAAACAGCGCGACGTGATTTGGGGGGTAGAAAGAGAGAGAGAGAGAGAGAGAGAGAGAGAGAGAGAGAAAGGGAAATTTTCTGTTCCTGAACCTCCACGCAGGGGTCAATCTTTGATCTTTCCCTCTTGGCCTCTCTCCAGCTCTCTTTCTTTCTTTGCCTTTCACTGACGATGATGACCCCTGGGAAAGAAATTTTGGACGGCCCGTCTCGGAAAACTGGTCTTATATATATATAAACACACATTTATACCCGCACGCGATGTTTCCTTTTCACGCCTTGTGAGCGACTGAAAACTATTTTTTTCTTCTCTTCTTTATTCAAGGGAGCGCATAATCGATGCCTTTATTGTCGCGCACGCAAATCAGATGTATATATGAGACCTTCGTCAGGGATATATATATATATATATATATATATATATATATATATATATATTTGACGTTGAACTTAATTCGAATGAAGGCATGCGGCGAACGCGCCTCGTGAAATTTGCATACCTTGGAGTGCTGCCCACAGTCAGCGTTTTTTCGATTTTTCCTCGTGGTTTTTATCTCTAATAAAAACAATAATAATAATTTTATATATATTTTTTTTATATATTGATATATACCCAGTATGAAAGAAACTCCCCCGAGAGCGTCTATCTGAGAGCGCTAATGTAGAAAACTACCAAACGAACTTTTATGATGTTTTCGCCATTGCATAGGTAGTGTAGTTTTCAAGGAAGGTTTAGGTATATAAAACACTTATTTATCACATATGCTTAATTAGAAGCAATCAATTGTGCTATCATAGTCTCATAAAATATCACCGACAGAACGAGATATCTGACGAACAAGTCCTTCTTCAGATCACAGTAGGCATATTACACAACAGACGAAGTATCATCTGATGAACGAGATGTTCGTCTATCTTTGGATCGTGATAGGCATATTTCTCGAAGAGACAACGAATTAACCGCTGAACGCGGGGTCCGTCTTTCTTCAGATCGTAAATAAACATGTATCTCAAAAAGAAAGAAAATCATCTGCTGAACGAAACCATCGACTTCTCACCGACAGGAACAGACACGCTGTTCTAAGATACTCATTTTCGTCGATTGACACGTCATTTTAACCCTAGGACCCTACACATGGGTACCGCAAACCCCACATTATTAGTAAGAAATGCTAACATCATTTTTTTTTGCTTTGTTCAATCACATTTATTCCTCACATCACATCCTCACATCACATATTACGTCATCGATTTTTGCTGATTCTCCCCCCCCCCCCCCAATCATCCTATCCTTCCCATCGTCAAAATCCAATGATCATTACCGTCATCAAACAACCAGACCCCCCCCCTATTTTAAAATGACGCAATTTATGGACATCCCCTTGGTGGCTATTGCACATATATTCATCAATCAAATCTTAAAGTTACAAATATAGGGCACCGAGCCAAAGGCAACCAAAAATTGTTCAATGGCGGCTTCTCCATAGCTGATCTGTTGTACGATAGATCTGTCTTGCCGTAGGTGGAGAAAAAAAGGCATGGAAAATAAAAAAATATACGAGCAGTGAGAAGCTGATCACCGCAGGGTGATAGCGAGGGTTGCGCTTACTCTGAGCGCGTCTGACCGAAACACCCTCTTCCGTACAGCTTCCCTGGAGATCATCCCCTTGGAATGCAAGACGCATGTAGGACCGCGACGCGAACGCATTAATCTGCCGATTACAGGGAGCCGGGTGCCTCCCATTCCAAGTACCGAGAGGTCGAACATGGTTTCTCCAATTTCATACATATATATATTTGTATACATATATGGGGAAAGCTGATTTCGAAGACAGACTTTGGGGAGCGTCCTCGCAGTAGAAAATTGTCCCCATACTCAACATTATGCAAAGTCCAATGTCTTGAAAATCACCTTGGATTGATGTAAGCACATTTATACGGAGGTCATTTCAAGGAGCACCGAGTGCCTGATAATCAACGATTCGTTTAAACAAAAATTTACGGGTGGTACTCAAAAGAGCCAGATGTGCTGATAGCCAACATTACATAGGTAGATATAATGGGTTCGAAATGTCCTGTCCCCATGTATAGCGCACAGGATCGTCGACGTCTTGTTTTCCAGCTCCAGGGAGGATGGAGAGGTCGTCTATTCCTTCCTGACTCTCCTTTACACGACGGTACCCTTTTCCCGCGAATAGTCGTCTCCCTGTTCCCGGCCCATCTTTGTCCCCTCGGCCTTCGTTAGGCCGCTTGTACCATGCCGTATGCGCAATCGTTGCGTTTTACGGTCCTGTCCATCGATGATACATCGCTCCTGTCCTTTTGTACATTCGCACTAAATCTGCAAGCCCGAGCGCCATGTCAATTTTATCGAAGAACGACCGCCTAATGTTAATCGAGAGCCTGGAATCTTCAGTCTTCATTGTTGGCCCTCCAATGAGAACTGACCCCAGTCTATGGAAAGAATTTCGTGAATGACAGCAGACCCAAAGAACTAGGGACATGCTGAGGATTGTCGAAAGACAGGGTGTTTGCATCGCTGGAATCCAACGAAGATTCTTTGTAATGCCTGATTTTCATTGCTATCCAAAATCATATTTTGCAGATTCAAGTTGTAGAGCACCAAATACAATCCTACAAAATGTTTGCATGATGTTAGTAGCTCATATCTGTCAAGGAAAACTTCGAAAATGAAAAAGCAATAGTGTTTCTTGCATTCCAACGATGCAAACTCTGATGAAAGAGGGCTGTTTTTTGGAAGCTTCTTCCAGGTTGGATTCTTTAGTCTTCATTGTTGGCCCTCTAATGAAAACTGACCCCTGTCTATGGGAAGAATTTCGTCAATGGAAGCAAACCCAAAGAACTAGGGACATGCTGAGGATTCTCTAAAGGCATGGGGTTTGCATCGCTGTAATGCAGTAAAGATTCTTTGTAACTTCTGATTCTCATTGCTATCCAAAATCATATTTTGCAGATTCAGGTTGTAGAGCACCAAATAAGGATCCTACAAAATGTTTGCATGATGTTAGTAGCTCATATCTGTCAAGGAAACCTTCGGAAATGAAAAAGCAATAGTTTTTCTTGCATTCCAACGATGCAAACTCTGATGAACGAGGGTTTTTTTTTCGGCGCTTCTTCCAGGTTGGATTCTTTAGTCTTCGTTGTTTGCCCTCCAATGAGAACTGACCTCTGTCTATGGGAAGAATTTAGTCAATGGAAGCAAACCCAAAGGACTAGGGACATGCTGAGGATTCTCTAAAGGCGTGGGGTTTGCATCGCTGGAATGCAGCGAAGATTCTTTGTAATGCCTGATTTTCATTGCTATCCAAAATCCTATTTTGCAGATTCAAGTTGTAGAGTACCAAACAAAATCCTGCAAAATGTTTTCGCATGATCTTAGTAGCTGTCAAGGAAAACTTCGGAAATGAAAAAGCAATAGCGTTTCTTGCATTCCAACGATGCAAACTCTGATGAACGAGGGCTGTTTTTTCGGCGCTTCTTCCAGGTTGGATTCTTTAGTCTTCGTTGCTTGCCCTCCAATGAGAACTATGGGAAGAACTAATGTCTACGGGAAGAATTTCGTCAATGGAAGCAAACCCAAAGAACTAGGGACATGCTGAGGATTCTCTAAAGGCATGGAGTTTGCATCGCTGGAATGCAGCGAAGATTCTTTGCAACTTCTGATTCTCATTGCTATCCAAAATCCTATTTTGCAGATTCAAGTTGTAGAGCACCAAATAAAATCCTACAAAATGTTTGCATGATCTTAGTAGCTCATATCTGTCAAGGAAACCTTCGGAAATGAAAAAGCAATAGTTTTTCTTGCGTTCCAACGATGCAAACTCCAATGTAATCGAATGACATAAACTCTGATGAAGGAGGGTTGTTTTTTTGAGCGCTTCCAGGTTTTCTTCAGTAATGGGAATAGCTATAGATATATATAGCTATTACTTTGCATTTTGCTTTGTTTAATAGCGAAAGGGGTTGACTGTTATGGTGCTGGGGTTTGTAGGGGTGGAGACGTAGCGAAAGGGGCACCCCCAATCGACTCATCTTCCGTTGCGTGTACTTCGGTCGCTTGTAACTTCGACGACCACCCTTTTAACTCACCCCTTTCTCTCTCTCTCTCTCTCTCTCTCTCTCTCTCTCTCTCTCTCTCTCTCTCCCTCTCTCTCTTTCGTTTCGTCAATCTACTTTTCTCTTGCGTCGCGTGCTCGAAATTCAATTCTACCATTGCGGTTTCTCGCCAGGGTGGGTGGATTTCGCTGAAAGAGAGAGAGAGGGGACGCTGAAGCACAAGGGGCTTCATACCCGCGCCAGGTTCCTCCAACCCCTCGTCGAGAGTCTTACGGTTACTTACGGACTTACCGTTTCGCGTCCGTCTTGCCACAAAAGTCCCTCTCGAACCTACACCACCTCATCCTCGATTTCCTTCCTCTACTTGTTCTTGTTCTTCTTCTTCTTCTTCTTCCCTTTCCACTTATCGTTCTCGTGCTCGTAGTCGTCGTCCCTGTCGTTTCAACCGAGCACAGCGACATGAAGAAGCCCCAGACATCGCACCGCGAAAGTCGAAGAGGAGAAAAGAAAGAGGCTCACTCTGTTCCCCACACCGGTCCACCCGGGGAACCGTTCGCCCCCTTGGTAAACCGGCGCGCACTACACCCGGCATCGGCTAATCGCTCTAATGAGATCATATTATATTATTCAGTTCTGGCTAATCTTTATTAATCCCATTTCTACGGCTGTGTGCAATGCGTATTCTCTCTCTCGTTCTCTTTCTCTCTCTTTCCGTGTCTTATGTATAGCTTCATCTCTCGTAGTGCGCAACCTGCTCCGTTGTGTATCCTGTCTTATTCCGCTTCTTCCGGCCTCTTGTTCGTGCTTATCTTTGCATTCGACTGTATATATATATATATATATATATATATTTAATTTGGATCCAATTATATTGGAATCGAAATTGTAAAGAAAAAAAAATACGAGCAAAGGCAAATTCAATTACCATTTACCACACTTCGAAAAAAAATATATACTTATATGCATATATATACCTATATATTTGAACAAGGATATACGGTTCGTTATCATGACAAGCGATGTTTTTCTTAATTCGTCGAAGCAATTTTAAAATATACTTATAATGTTGGAACTTAATTAATGATTCATTAATTATTTAGTAATGTTAATAATATAATAAACGAATGTTTGTTTACTTTGGCTTGGATCGCAGTTTCTTTTTATTTGGATTTGAAGGTCATTGTGTTCAGCGAATAAATTTTATATATCTATATAATTTATTCCCACAATACAATAACCTTAAAATTCAAATTTTTGATAAAATGACGAGCCAAGTCAAACAAACTAACATTTACCACAGCGTAAAAAAAATCTATATATGTTTTATTCGCACAATACCGTTACGTGCACATTTTTGGAACAAGTTTACGGGCAATGTCAAATTAAATCACCATTTACTACACTTCGAAATATTTATACATGTACACTAGGACATACGGTTCTTTGATATTACACGCGATGTTTTTGTTACTCCAAAGAAGTAATTTAACATGTATACTATATATGTGTGTGTCTATTCACTAATATCTACAGATATAAAATATACCGAAAACGCATATGTGTGTGTGTATATATATATATATATATATATATGTATTTTGGGGGGAAAAGGTATAAGGTGGGCACGTACGAAGGGGAAGCACCCTGTACGATGGAACAGATAGTCAAAAATATTTAAAAAGTAAAGTAAAACAAAGATATGAATACACATTAAGCTACGACGCAAATAAGTTTTTAGTTACGAATTATTGTCTGTTTGAACATAATGGACGAGTTAGTATGTAATTTTGGGAAATTTGCCAAAAATCATACTTACCATGATAACTCGAACTCGAACTCGAAAAAGACTTTGGACTAAGGCAACCTAGGTTAGATATGTTCCTAACGAGGTAGCCTATCACCCCCTTAAGGCTTTGCATCCACATTCCTAACACCCTGTATATATATATATATATACACACAGGGTGTGTGTGTGTGTTCACTACAGTACCCAGCTCTGCTAGTATTATTCGCCACCCCAATTTTCGTCTTCATCTCTCGTGACACTTACGTTCATACCGCTGCACAAAAATCATGACCATGATCGTAATGATTCGTGGCCTAGGGCCTCGTTACGATAATCATCCGCTCATTCGGTAAAGACGGCGTTCCAGTTGGTTCGGAGATTTTAAAGTTTATCGCAATCAGCCGGAAAGACTTTCTTTTATGGTGTGTATATATATATATATATATATATATATATATATATATATATACAGTATTCTGTATGTATGCGCGCCGTGCAGTTGACCTCACAGGTATGCGATTTTCAGCTGATCATCCCGGATCGCCGCGCGGACTCTCGTTAACGCAAGTGCATACCCATTAAATTTATCTCTATGGCAAATAGCCTTTTCTCGCCCGTATTTCACTCGGGGAAACGACTTCGAGAAAACCTCTCTTCACACACATGCCAGCTTCACGAATCTTCTCTATATGTGTGTGTGTGTGTGTGTGTGTGTGTGTGTGTGTGTGTGTGTGTGTGTGTGTGTGTGTGTGTGTGTGTGTGTGTGTGTGTGTGTGTGTGTGTGTGTGTGTGTGTGTGTGTGTGTGTGTGTGTGTGTGTGTGTGTGTGTGTGTGTGTGTGTGTGTGTGTGTGTGTGTGTGTGTGTGTGTGTGTGTGTGTGTGTGTGTGTGTGTGTGTGTGTGTGTGTGTGTGTGTGTGTGTGTGTGTGTGTGTGTGTGTGTGTGTGTGTGTGTGGTATAGATAATGCGCGAGCTGGACAGGAAGCGCGCACGGAACCGCGTGCACTGACTCGGTGCAGCTCTCTCTCTCTCTCTCCTATATATATACATATATACAATCAAAAGCATCTTATCCGCATAAAAGCTATATATAAAACAAGGCGGTGGATTCGTTGGCCGCGGAGTACCCACCTGTGTACACATTTGAAGTTTATCTATCCATATATATATATATATATATATATATATATATGCATACAGGGTGGCGCGAAAAGTGACGTCCAAAAAGAAAATCCACATGCCTCGTATCAATACCTATCGGAATGCATGTTCTACGATCTTTTTCACTTTTTGAGAAAGAAACATTTCTTATTTATCTCCGTTGTGTGTATACTTTTATCGCGATTTTATTTACTCTCGTTATCGTTACGAAGTTCACGGTTAAGGGCTAGCACCTAGTTAACACTTTTGAAAAAATGGATTTTTGATTTTCGCCGGATTCTCAAAATATAACATTTCGAAAATATTGTCTAAAAATTTCAAGTCGAACTTTCAAGGCGTTCTTCTCGAAATTACTCGTTCAAGATCGGTGGCGACGATACTCCGAAAAATCCCTGCATCGAGTGTCTTCGAATTTTACAAGCTTCCTTTACACGTCAAAAAGCAGTGCTTGAACGAAGGCATTTTTTGATGCATTCATTTTTTAAACGAAAATAGGGCGTTTTCCTCACCAAACATTTATACTTTCACTTTAGATTACGGCTGTTTTTCCAAAAATCGATCGTTTTTGAATCCTTCGTCCACACACTAGATAATTGCTTGCAAAAACGATCCGAGCGGCAGTGGTCACCGCGTAGAAAGTTTTTCCACCAGCGGTGTGCAAAAACCATCGTATCTGCCACATTTATAAATATTTTTCAACACAAACATTTTAAAAGATACTCAACCATACTCCTTACCGTAAACAAAAAATAAGTTAAAGATAAATAAGTGACCAACCGAACACTAACCTAAATGCCGTAGATTTTGATCAAATCTTGGGTTGAAGTTTGCATGGTGGAGTGCAACGAAAATCTTTCTCCATTTTTATTACTATGTAAGCTCGATTTTCCCAGTTTTAGGTTATGGATCTCTAATAAGGATCTGCAAAAATATTTCAGTGACATTGCTAGCCTGAGGTGCTAAAAAAAATTGGGCAAAAGGAAAAAAAAAATGTCGTTCCATTCCAACCATGCAAACTTTAATACCATGAAGTTCAGATCATTAAAAAAATCAAAAAGAATTTTTTTTTCTCGAGAAATAAAAAAGATCCTAAAACATAGATGGGGGTGATTCGGATAGGCACCTAGATTTTCCTTTCGGGTGTCACTTTCCGGTCAACTCTGTGTGTGTGTGTGTGTGTGTGTGTGTATACACACACATATACACAGGGTGTCCTGTTATGAATGGATAATTCTGCAACTGTCGATAGATCAGATCATGTTCTACTATATGCTGGAATTTCAGTTAAGTAATATATATATATATATATATATATATATATATATATATACAGGGTGTCCCAGAACTGAATGCGTTCCCTAAAATGGGGGGTTGGGGTTGAAATTCTGAGTCGATTGATATCAACATGTGTGGGTCTCAGATCCACCTCTGAATTGTTATTAATTTTTGAAGGCGGGCGCACCTGATTGGCCCGCCTTTAAGGCGTTACCCCCACTTGTAGCGCAAAAAAAGGCCTTTTTCATGAATTTTTTTAAAGAAAACTACAAAACTTTTTTAATCGATCAATATACCATCTTAAAGAACACATCTTGAAGAACTTTCAGTAATTTTTTTATTGAAAAATATTACATTGTTTAGTGGCAAATGGCCGTCAATGGAATAATGCTTTTTATATACACGGTTTGCGGTGACCAACATTGCGGCGAAGTGGATCATCTGAAAAAAAAATGCGGATGGATTTAGTCAAATATAAGTATAAACTAGTCTTTAATCGAAGGATTTTAAAAAATATTCATTTTTCACAAAATGGCGGACAGTCAAAGTTAATGGTTCGATTTTAACGAAAAAAAACGGCCGTTTTTTGGCTATAAAACGGCCATTTTTTTTCGAAAAAAAAAATCGAACGATTAAAGAGTACATTTTTATGTATTAAATAAGCCTGCAAAATTTCAAGAAGATCGGTTCATTAGTGTTCGAGTAATCTTGGTCACCGACTTCAGAAATGCCATTTTGAAAAAAACGCGTTTAAAGTTTCAATTTCAGTTTACACGAAGAAAATATTTTTTTTTATAAACTTACATAGAGTCAGCTATTCCGGGCCCATACTTCTGTATGGGCCCGGATACTTATACTTCAAAAAAATGCAATAAAAAAAATCGATTTTTTCAAAATCGCAAGTGGGGGTAACCCCTTAAAAAGTCATAACAATTCAAGGGTTGATCTGAGAATTTCACCCCCAACCCTCCATTTCCGGCAACGGATTGGGTTCTGGGACACCCTGTATATATATATATATATATATATATATATATATATATATATATATATATATATATATATATATATATATATGTATATATATCGCACTGTGTATATTAATCCAGAAAGAGAAGTATGCCAGAGTACACAGCTCGCGGTCATACTTATGCGCCAGGCGTAGAATTACCCGGAGCGACTTACCTCGACGCATCCTCTGTGACCAATTATCCCGAGCGCTAACGAAGGCCGAGCGGGAACGCGCCCGCGCACAGACACACGCACACACACAGACGCAAGAGGCGCGTTCGCTGCCCTCGTGGTGCCACACACACACACACACACACACACACACACACACACACACACACACACACACACACACACACACACACACACACACACACACACACACACACACACACACACACACACACACACACACACACACGGAGGGGGGGGGCGTTGCCGGGGACCAGAGTACAAGCTCCCCGTAGAGTCCTTTATCGCCCTAGAACCTTCCGCCATAGGCATATCATACACTCACACACACACACACACACATATATACATGCACGCCGCCTCTAAGGCTAATTACTTATAACAATGTCGTTAATTTTACGCGGCCGAGTCGAAACGTTGCTGACCGCTCGCTCCGATGCGCCCAGCTCGCGTCTTCGTTGCGAGCTTGCAACTTCAGCCGACTCCGTCATATATACATCAGTGTTGCGTTGGACACATATGGAGTGCGTATATTTCAAACCCGTCATATCCATGCGATGTTGGCTATCAGCACTTCCGGCTGTTTTGACCGCGAACGTTAAACTTCTTTTTCGTTCGATGAATCGTCGATTTTGGGGAATCTACGGGGATTTTGAAGACATCTGGGCTCGGGTTAGGTATGGGGACAATTGGCTATGGTGAGGACGATCCTCGAAGTCGAACGTCGTCACAATCAACTCTCCCCATGTACACACATAACTTGGAGGATGTTGTAGCATTGATGATATACGGATGTTCGTGGTGGTAGAATCGGATAAAGTTGCAAGCTCGCAATAATGAGCGAAGCCTGCTACTTGACCGCAAGATCCCTTGGATCAACTTCCGCTTAAAGATAAATATATATATATATATATATATATATATATATATGGCAATCGTTTCTCGTCCGTTTCTTAATTCGAGCGAACGCTTGATCCTAAGGATTCTCGGTGGTTGGGCATAAGAGTTCGTTTTGTATAATGCAACCTCATGATTTATTCGATCACCCTACTAGGCGTCGTCATTAACGTTGTTCATTCGCATGAAGTTGCGGTCGAGAGCAGACGTTTTTTTTTATATCACTTCACAACTGGAGTTCATATATATATATATATATATACGAGGGTGGGGTGAAAAGTTTCCAGCCTGACCACGAAAAACGATATTTAAAAATTTTTTTTTGCTTTATTTTTCAACATAATCTCCATCAACACTGACACATTTCTCATAACTCTCGCATCCCAAAAAACAGTAGCCATAAACTTGTTTGCCGATAAAATTGTTTTTGCCTTCTTTGGGGTTGGTTCCCCTTTTCCAACCCACTGTTTTGACTGTTCTTTACTTTCAGGAGTGTAGTGGTGGACTCATGTCTCATCAACAGTTATGAATCGACGCAAAAATTTGTTTGGATTACGTCTATACAGCACCAAATTGTCGGTAGCGTCGAGCCTTAGCAAACGCTCGATTGGTCGAGCGTTAACAAACGCGGCACCCACCTTGCACACAGCTTTTCCATGTTCAAATGGTTGTGCAAAATATTTCGCACACGTTCAGCTGACATCCTACAGGTCTCAGCTATCTCATGCACTTTCAACCTGCGGTCTTCCAACACTATTTTATGGATTTTTTCAATCATCTCTGAAGTTGTGACTTCAACGGGCCGTCCTGAGCGAAGCTCGTCAGAGGTGCTCACACGACCAATTTTAAATTCAGAAACCCACTGATTAATAGTTGAATATGATGGGGAGGAGTCTCCTAGTGCTGAATCCATCTCTTCTTTTATTTGTTTTGGTGTAAAACCTTTCAAATGGAAGTATTTCATGACAGCACGTTTTTCCAATTTTTCCATTTTTACGAAAACAACGGAAGCGTCTCGCGCAATGTGCTCTCAAACGCAAACTAACGTAGCGATTGGGCTGAAACTGTACATACAAGCTAGGTAGGTATGGTACTGTAGGACGCCGCTCCAAAACTAGACCTAGTGGCACTATCTCTTGGTCAGGCCGGAAACTTTTCACCCCACCCTCGTATATATGTGTGTGTGTGTAAGTCATGATAGCAAATTCGACAGAGATTTGTACTAAATTAAAGCGTTAGGCCACAGCAACGGGTATTAAATTATGTGCGAATTGAACAATTTTTTCGTATAAAAAAGTGATTCACTCATAAAATTAATTACACATCTATTTAGCATGAATATCAGGCTGTTAGAAAATATATATATTTTTTTCGATGTACAAAATGGCCGACTACTCGAAACTTCTCGAAACAGGTTTTTTTCCAATTCGCGTGACAAATAACTTCAACAATTTTCACTCGATTTACTTCAAATTTAAAAGTTATGTTCCTAATTGCATTTCGCAGAAAAGTACCTACGGATTTTCTGATTAATCGAAAACTTTTCATTTTCTGAGCAGTTTACGAGCAGTTATAACGAAATTTTTCACTGAAAATTAATTTCTTAAGTTCAAATACTTACAACTTTTGAATGAAACAATATTTTTTTAATTCCGTACGTACTTCTCTAGGTATTCTAATGTATATTGACGAGAATTTTTGTTTTTTGTTCTAGGTCAAAAATTGTGGATGCTAAATGTCACGCCGCGGAGCGCCTAAAAAAGATAACAAAAGAAAATATTAGTAGTCGACCATTTTGTACATCGGAAAAAAAAATTTCTAACAGCTTGATATTGATACTAAATAGATGTGTAATTAATTTTATGAGTGAATCACTTTTTCATACGAAAAAAAAATTTGTTAAATTCGCACATGATTTTATACCCGTTACTGTGGCCTAACGCCTTAAGGGAGGTCACGACGGTGACGGGCCGAAAGAGGTCGATTTTTCTAAATTTCGTTGTCTATCAGATTATTTATTTGGCATTCGGGAGAAATGTATGTTACAATGCATACATTGTACTTAGTTCCTGTAAAATTTTATTTAAAAAAAATAAAAAATTAAAACGTTATTGAGGTATAATGGAGCCTCTGTATAAAAAATGTGGTCCAACGGCCTGATCGATAATTCGACAATGATTGATATATTCGGGGGCTTAAAAATACCAAAATTAAAAAAAACGGCTACGTACAACAATAGCTACGGCAGCACTAAAATTTTTTTTTTTATTAAAAATCGGACAATTATAGTTAGCATCATGATTCCGACCAGGTCGAGAAAAACACGATTGAAAATTTTCACGAAGTAAATCGTTGCGCTACCTGCCCCGCAAAATTCTCTCTAACTCCGTCAATTGTCAATATTTCAGCTCAATTTTTTTGTTCACGTTATCTAGAATATCCCACTTTGAGAAAATGCGAAAAAAATCGATCTTTTTTATCCGTCACAGTGGTGCCCCGCCTTAATTCGTTCCCCGATATAGTCAATGATATATCTATACATGTGCAAACTTATCACGACAGTCGTGGACCATCGCATTGAGTCATTGCAGAAACAAAAAAACAATGCGAAGGACGTGAGGGCGAGAGCTCCTTCCGCGGGGCCTCATTCCTCGTGCGGTAATCTAAAAGTATAAACGGTAGCATTACCGCAGGGTGTGTATATGTGTATAGTGGACTCGTTGCACGGTGGCCCCGGTGTTTACGGTATGCCTGTCCATATATATATATATATATATATATATATATATATATATATATATATATATATATATATATATATATATATATATACATATATACATATATACATATATACATATACATATACATATACATATACATATATATGTGTATATGTATGCACATGTAGGCTCTTGCGTGTAGAGAGAGAAAAAGAGAGAACACACTGGACCAGCATCATCCAAAGAGCAAAAACAGAACGTCTGTGGACGACCACACCACCCGATTAACCATCCCACAGCCTCACCCGTTTCTCTTTCTCTCACTCCTGGACCACATGCCTCATATATATATATATATATATATATATATATATATATATATATATATATGTATGTATGTATGTATGTATGTATGTATGCGTGTACAAACAGCGCCATCCGTCGTAATCGCGTAATTTGCGTGTAACGATGCAATTTGTAGTTATAGTTGTTGGCTATACGACAAAGCTCGACGACTGCGCTCCCCATTCCGTGTCCCTTTACCACCAACATCATCACAAACCCGCCCGCTACCCTCGCCACTGTTCTATGTAATTGCGCTCTTTGCTCGGGTACTATATATTCGTCTCATTGTCAGTAAGACGCGATCCAAATTAGCTAATTTTTTTCTTTCAATCTTTGATTTTTTCTTGATTTTTTTATATTTAGGAGTATATGTAGCAAACTTATGATTGGAAATTCAACCCATTGCTTGGAAGAGGTTGCAGTTGAGGTCGTGGGCAACGAACTAACTCCTGTCCACTAGGGATCGATAATCAGTGGTTTTCGAGTTATGGTGGTTGTGAGATTTTGAAAGAAATTTTCAAACTTGTTGGCAAGAATTAATAATTGTGGAACAAAGTACTCCACTCTGGGCACTAAAATGATACTTTTCTGTGCCGTGATTTGTACGCCAAGTGTCATTCATTTTTGTTAAATTCTTATAGTCGATTTTTTAAAGGTTTACAAAAAAAGCACAATTTTTGCCATTCAAGATCTTTTGTTTCTTAGATTATCGAAATTTGGGGGACGTGTTTTTTTGAAAATGATCATTCCTTTATAACCTTTCGGAAAAGTGTGAATTGAGTGCGCAGAGTGGAGCATTTTTTTTACAATAATTTGTTTTTGGTAACAAGCCTGAAAATTTCTAAAAAACCACTCGTCTTCCACCCCTAGTTGACAGAAATTAATTTGTTGCAAACGATCTTTAGGACAACCTGTTTCAAGGAACAGGTCAAATTTCGGATCGCCCATGTAGCAAAAAGTCGTGAAGAAATCGTTCCTTAAAAAAATATCATGAAAATCACCTTAAGCTTGAATTAGAAGGTTCAAAAAAGCGTTTTTAGGGAACTTTTTTAGAAGGGACAAAACCAAGTGAGTCCAGTAAACTTTGAGGTATATTTTCATGAATATTAGAAATGTATAACAAAAATGTCAACACGAAACAATAAATGACTGCAGATTTATCAGCCTATTCCTATTCTATTCATATTCTATTCTATAAAATTTTCAATTGTCATATATTTTTCTTCTGGGTGAATCAACCCTTAATGGTCACACTGGGTCCATGGGACCCAAACAAATTATTTTGATGCTGTATAACTTTTTTTCCAATAAAACATACATTTTTTTATATGCGTAAGCGTTTCATTCTTTCCTTCTAAATCGCACCTGCGTTGGATGAGATGAATATACTTTTTGAAAAGTCCACAGAAACCGCTATGGCTATTTCAAAGTACATTTTTTCCAGATCATAAAACCATTTTTTTTTGTCAATAATTACAAGAGTTACAGCAATTTTTGTAAAAAAAAAGCCATTTTTCATTTTTATGCATTATTTTTTCTGCATATTTAAAATTTAATATTTGATTTCTAACCAATATCCTTGTATTAAACGAGGTTCAAATTATACCGCACTATTTTTTTTATATCGCTCAATGCATTATTTCACTATTTATAACAATTTAAAAACGCCTGGGTCCCATGGACCCAGTATGCCTATAACGTGATTCTAACTAAGTGTGACTACTACCCATGTAGAGATTGACCGTTGGGCCTGGGACGGGCCTTCACAGTTAGCCTTTCTAGAATATTGGGCCGTGAGTATTTACCAATGAGGTGCCTTTGTAGAAATGATAAGAACGGCCCGATATCGGCCAACAGAGCCAACCATTATTGGGCCAATGATTTAATTCATTGTAGCGCCAATGTTCGTGATTGCACTTGGCCCCATGTGGACCCTCTTATAGGGCCTATGTAGAAATTGACCACTGGCTATGATGGGCCTTTACAGTTGGACTATCTAGAAGTTAGTCTATCTAGAATATTGGGCCGTGAGTTTGTTTGGGTTTGTTTGGGTGCGTGATAAATATTCAACCTATATCAGGCCAAGATTGGCCCGAGATTGGTCCTTATGGATACATATTTCATGGAATAACCTTGAAATAAATTGTGATTTGCGTATATGACAGGTATCAAAATTGGCATATTTTACTTACTTATGTTGGTTATTTACAAATGCCAATAATAGGCCGAGACTTGATTACAAAAACTGAACTACAAAATATCGACGATGAATATATGACGTGCCAGTTATTTGCCTATTCTGGCACAATATACAGATAATGAATAACCCAAGGCTTAAATAAAATAAAAGCAGGTATGGTCTGACCCACTTAGCCAATAAAGGGCTTAGATTAATTAAATGTAATTTCCAGTATTTTAGCATTGCCAGTTTTAAAATTGGTAAATTTCGATGAACTATCACGGCTGTTTATTGGCTTTAACAGATGGGCCCGGATAGGTTTTAGTAATGGGCTGATATTGTGCCAGTTCTCAATTTATAACGGAACAATAATGGGCCAATGTAATTGGTAGTATTTCAGCATGGCCAGTTTAAAAATTGGCAAAAATTGTTTATCTATCATGACTGTTTAATGAATTTAAAAGATGGGCCATGATTGGTTTTAACTACGGGCCGATATTGTGACGGTTTTCAATTTAGAACGAGACAATAATGAGCCAATGTAATAGCCAGTATTTAAGGATTGCCAGGTTTAGGATTGGCAAATTTAGTTTAACTATCACTGCTGTTTATTAGTTTTGAAAGATGGGCCAGGATAATCTTTAGTAATGGGCCGATATTGTGCCGGTTCTCAATTTACAACGGGACAATAATGGGCCAATGTATTTGCTTGTATTTTAGCATTATCAGTTTTTAAATTGGCAAATATAGTTCCACCATCACGGCTGTTTATTGGTTTTAAACGATGGGCCGATATTGCGCCGGTTTTCAATTTATAACGGAACAATATTGGGCCAATGGAGTTGTCAGTATTTTAGTATCCCCAGTTTTTAAACTGACAAATTTAGTTTAACTATCACGGCTGTTTATTAGTTTTTAAAGATGGGCCTGGACAGGCTTTAGGGATGGGCCGATATTGTGCCAGTTTTGAGTTTAGAGCGGAACAGTAATGGGCCAATATTATTTCTCTTTTGCTAGCTTATACGATGGTCCCAGTATTGGCCTGATCGTAACATTGGGCAATTCATGGCAACCTCTACATGGGTAAGGGTTAAGAAAAAGCTGAAAATGTCGTGAAGTTATAACTTTTCTCAGGTTTGACCAAAAATGGGAAAAAAACACTTTAACGTGCTTTAAAAATTATACAAAAAGACTTTTTCATCGACTTGTTTAATTCACTTAGAAGAGATTTTCACACTGAAAAAAAAAAACTTTGGTTTGATTCAATTGGTCGTTTAGTTTTTTGCTATCACGCTCGCCAATTTGAAAAAATCGTGAAAATGCAAACTGAAGAAAACGCGCTTCAAAGTTTTCAATAGGAGGAAATATCGATATGAAATACCAATCGCTTCTCTGCTTTTGGCCTTGTATTTTCGAAAATATTTACAATTGGCCTCTGTAACTTCGTGAATATATTCTTGTATACTTTATCAATCGATTTAAGGTCTTAGGCCGCAGTAACGGGAATAAAATCATGTGCGAATTTATCAATTTTTTTCGTATGAAAAAGTGATTCACTCATAAAATTAATTACACATATATTCAGTATGAATATCAAGCTGTTAGAAAGTATGTTTTTTTTCGATGTACAAAATTGCCGGCTACTAATATTTTCTTTTGTTAGCTTTTTTTAGGCGCTCCGCGGCGTGACATTTAGCATCCACAATTTTTTACCTAGAACAAGAAACAAAAATTCTCGTCAATCTACATAAGAATACCTAGAGAAGTACTTACGGAATCAAAATATTGTTTTACTAAAAAATTATAGGTATTTGCACTTAAGAAATGAATTTTCAGTGAAAAATTTCGTTGTAACTGCTCATAAACTGCTCATAAAATAAAAAAGTTTTCGATTAATCAGAAATTAATCAGGAACACAACTTTCAAATTTAAAGTAAATCGAGTGAAAATTGTCGAAGTTATTTGTCACGCTAATTGGAAAAAAGCTGTTTCGAAAAGTTTCGAGTAGTCGGCCATTGTGTACATCGAAAAAAAAAAAAAATTTCCAACAGCTATATATTCATACTAAATATATGTGTAATCAATTTTATGAGTGAATCACTTTTTCATACGAAAAAAAATCGTTAAATTTGCACATGATTTCATACCCGTTACTGTGGCCTAACCCCTTCAAGACCTCGAAAGCATCGGCCTCCCGCTGACTGTTCGATGCTCCAGCCGGTCCATTGCTAAGCGGTCACCCCTCCGACTATAGGCCATGCACATGCTCCTCAACTCGAAGGACCGCCGGAGCCGAACCCCGATCGTCCATCCACCAGTACTGGTTCACATATACATACTATACAAACGCGAAAATTCCCCCTGTCCAGCCTGCGCAAAGTCGGACGAGGCGGGAACTTGTACCCACATGCACACACGCTTGGGTCTTCCTCTCGCAAAAATCAGAAATTCCCGTGTGTGCCACGATACCCCAACCAGGTAAAACGCGAAAACGCGAGACAAAGAAAAAACGTATTTGCGCGTGTACCTTAATGTATGGGTATGTGTGTATGGAGAGGCGCACGAAGGGCAGTTTGCTCCGCGATACGCTCTCGCCACGCCAGTCATTTCTACGGCGTGGGATTGAATTACGTGCGTGTAACGACCGCGCGCGATGAGGGCCGCGCCGGGCCACTGCGGAACGAGAGAGCGCGAACAGGGTTGTGATTCTTAAGGGATTACATCCAGATATATATATATATATATATATATATATATATATATATATATATATGTGTGTGTGTGTGTGTGTGTGTGTGTATGTATATGTGTGTGTGTGTGTGTTGGTCTATGCATATAGACATTAATGTACGAAACTGGGAACGAACGAGCCGTCATTCTTTGCCCCGCGTGGTCGCGGAGTGTATTCTTCGTCGTCAACCTCCTTTGCCCTTCATATCTCTCTCTCCGTGCGGGTTATTTATATATATATATATATATATATATATATATATATATATATATATATATATAAATGCTGGGGCGGTTGAAAACCTCGCGGGGTACACACGCATCTCGCGTGAGCAAAATGCGTGCGTGCACCGAATGAAGTTACATTAGGTGGAGAACGCGTTGAGCGGGATGTGAGCCGCGCACTCGGCCCTATGCAGAGGCCAGACCGTGCACCGACTCACGATTATTTTGTTATAAAGTACATTCGCAATCAGACTATAAATAAGTATATACATATATATACAGGGTGACCCGTAACGTGGTATTTAAGGGGGTGCTGCATATCTAATTTCACTTTAAGAAGAAAAAAACCATCGTTTTTAGAGATTTTTGACCTTTTTTTTTATTTCGTGGTTCTTTGCACGATCTTCGTGATGCCTTTTCGAGAAAAAAAATTGTCGTACTCTTTGGTATCAAAAAATGGTCTTGAATAGGTGCTTTCTCAATTGCATACAAAATTGTTCGGAAAAAATGTTAGAGGTAACCGAAGAAACAAAGGTCTATTTACCGTCTTTTACTTCGTGAAAATACTGTCTTTAAGGCGTCTGTTAGAGAAAGCAACTGCTGAAGACTATTTTGATACCAAAAAAGAATTGCCAAAAGTTAGTTTGTCGAAAGCGCAGCAAGAAGAGCATTTTGGGTTGGGGATTTTGAGAAATTTTAAATCTCAAAAACGGTAATATTTCTACTCAAAGAAAATTTTGATATTCCAGTAGGTCATGCTCGAATGTAGCAACCCTTAAAGTACTACGTGATATTCACGGGGCACCCTGTATATATATATATATATATATATATATATATATATATATATATATATATATATATATATATATATATAGGGTGTACCTAAACTGAATGCATCCCCTGATATGCGGGGTTGGGGGTGAAATTCTGAGTCGATTTATATAAGCATGTATGGGTCTCAGATCAACCCCTGAATTATTATTAGTTTTTAAAGGCGGGCCAATCAGTCGCCCCCGATGAGCCAGCGTACGTCGGTAAGCTATACGCGCGCGCAGTGCTGTCTGTAGGTGCGGCGCTCCTGCCGGGCACCGCTGCACGCGCGCATAACGCACCGCCGTACGCTGGCTCATCGGGCGCACCTGATTGGCCCGCCTTTAAAAATTAATAACAATTCAGGGGTTGATCTGAGACCCACACATGCTTATATCAATCGACTCAGAATTTCGCCCCCAACCCCCCATTTCAGGCAACGCATTCAGTTCTCGGACACCCTGTATATGCATATGTTGCCTTATTCATGCAGAGTCAGTTCGTTCATGAGTAATGTTCCTAGCTCCGATTTAAATCTCACCCTGTTCTCTTATCCAGCCCTTAATACGCGATCGTTTACAGGATGCAAGAGCTTCTTCAAGAGGAGCGTGCGGAGAAACCTGAATTATTCGTGTCGGGGGAATCGCAAGTGTCCGATCGACCAGCATCATAGAAACCAGTGCCAGCACTGCCGAATGTCAAAGTGCCTCACGATGGGCATGCGCCGGGAAGGTATGCATTGTACTGAAACTTTTGTCAATTATCTAATAGTATTTTAAGGGTTTTTTTTCATACGCTTGGATCGATTTGCGTGTTTTATTTATTTTGCCACTGATTTCTCTATTATTTATTATAATAATCATCAATTATTAAATAAATAAATAATAATGATTATTATTAGGATAATCATTTATTATTATCGTTATTTTTTATTTAATAACTAATAATTATCCTTATCGTAACAATGATACTAATCATTATTATTTATTAAAATAATAAAAATGGTTGTTACTCTTACAATTGTAATCGTTGTTTCTATTATTGTTATTGGTGATGAGATTCGATGAAAATTTATTTCCAAGCTTTTTGCAAATTCATTTTGCCCAGTTTCGTGATGAAAATATTGTTGAAGTCAAATTATGGTTTTTTTTTGTTGCGGTTGTCAATGGCGAGGTGTGGCCAATCAAATCTTTCTTTATATAAGCAACAAGCGCGTTGCCTTGGACTTGCGAGCAAATGGCGAATAAATTTTCGTCAAGTTTCACAAATTTCAAATCTTTTTTTATTCTTCTTTTCGTCCGCTCTTTTTTACCGCTATTTTTGTGCGAATAATATGTAACGAAGAGTGTGCGCGGGTATGGGGGCGCACGCCTGTGCGTGCTATATTACTACGATGAGGTGCGATTAACCTTGACATTCAATACCGCGCGCGGGCGATAAACTTATTCGGGAATGAGACTTTTTTGTTGCTGGCTTTGCGGTCATGATGAAGATCGATAGATATATATATATATATATATATATATATATATATATATATATATATATATATATATATATATATATATATATATATATATATATATATATACTATTCCAATTAAATTAAGG
Organism: Ophion slaviceki; assembly: GCA_944452715.1. Taxonomy (NCBI): domain Eukaryota; kingdom Metazoa; phylum Arthropoda; class Insecta; order Hymenoptera; family Ichneumonidae; genus Ophion; species Ophion slaviceki. The sequence goes on along the minus strand of OX101789.1, from coordinate 46,649,099 downwards.
AACAGAAAATGTTTAAAATTTTTTTAGTGCATTTTGAAACTGCACGTTTCGAGTTTCGGGATTTTTTAACAACGAAAATTTGGTGAGCTACGGTTATCGCGCAATCATAAGAAACAGCGGGAAAAAAAAATTGAAAATTCTTTTGTTTTTCTTTTCAAGGTTCCACGAGCTCGGGACATTTTGTTTCAGTTAAATCAATGTATAGGTCAGTTAGCTTGTTTATCCAGCTTCAATTTGGTTTTTTTTGGTCCCTTACGTCAAATTTTTACTGAGATATCCGACTTTAAATGAAAAAAGATGTTTTTCTCTTTGATCATCAATATCTCAGCAATCAATGATCGCACAGGGAATTAACGGGTTACGTGGATTTCGAAGCAAGATACTTAAAAAAAGATAGCATTAATATAAAAGGTAAACGAGTTAGTATCTAATTTTGGGAAATTGTCCAAAAATCATACTTACCATGATAACTCGAAATTCTTAGATTTTGGACTGAGGTAACCTAGGTTAGATATGTTCCTAAAGAGGTGACCTATTACCCCCTTAAGGCTTTGCATCGACCTTCCTAACACCCTGTATATTATTGCATTGTTATTGATGTCATTATATTCAACGATAATATTAGTAATAGCAGTAAAAGAAATACTATAACCAAACAGTGATCGGTGACAATGAAAAACAGCAATAACCACTGATCATAATAACAATTTTATAATCTATATGTGTATATGTATTAGGGTGGTCAAAAAAAAACTTTTTTTTTCTCAACGGAAAATTAAAGTATGTTAAGAAAAAGAAAGTTTTGCAAAATTTGAGGGTTCTAAACAATTTTTTAGTTAGTGCTCAAACCCCTTCTTCATGTTTTTTTTTCACGATTATCGGAGTATTAATTTCATTTTATCTCGATGCAGAAAATGTTAGTGGGTGATCCAATGCAAGTCTCGATTTAAATTTTACTGCAACAATACACAATTTTTATTTACATATTGTCGTTTACCATAAACAATTTGCATTTGCAGATTAAGAATCAATATACATAATTCGGTTGTTAAAATTATATCAACCACTTGATGAACAAGAACACGGTGTTTACATCACTAAACGTTTACCAAGTATGCGTGTTTTTTTTTGGAGTAATATGTTGTTTTGGAGTAAGAAAACAAAGTCATACGGATTCGAGAGTTACAAACCGCGGCGCTGTTGACGCTACTGCACCTTTGTTTCTCTGACTGTCCGTGAGTTCATTTCGCGATTCATTTGACTGTTTCCAGTAGTTGCTGTATTGAGATACGTCACAGTACACGTAAAAATAAAAATGCAAAAAAGTTTATTCGAACGATTTGAGCTCCCGTGCAGTTTTTTGCACTTGAATCCTTCACTTTGGGACTTTAATCAGGATTACAACACGTACTTGATTACTATTAAAAACATGCAAGTTGTGAACGACATAGCTAAGCGAGCCGTTTCTTTGATGAGAGATTTCAACGGTTTGATTACGAGAAACGAAGACCAAAAACAGTATCTGTTGCAAGTTGTGAGCGAGCACAGAAAAACCCATCCTTTTTGCGAGAGGCTCCATTGTTATTCGGCTCGATATTCGGAGTAATTACGTGAGTTTTTCAACAATCGCATACTGTGATCCAGAGTACATATTTTTTTGAACATCGTTTGGAAATATTATTTTTATTAAAACTACTTCAAATACTACTACTACAAAAATACTATCGAGCATAAAAAGTTTTCAGAAAATTATATTATTACGATGTATATTGGTGGGGAAAAAAAATTGACGAAACATCGAGAAAAAAAACCAATTAAGATTCGTTTGAGCACTAGCTAAAAAAAAGTTTAGACCTCTCAAATTTTGTATGAATTGCTTTTTCATAACCTAGTAATATTTTCCGTTGAGTACCGCGAAGAAAAATTAATTTTTTTTTCACCGCCGTGATATATATATATTAGGGTGTGCGGAAAAAAATCGATATTTTTTTTTTCGCTTGCATCCACCAAAAAAAGATGAATTAAGATAAAAAGAGAAGAATCCTCGAAGGAGAGCTCGAAAAAAAATTATTTCGAACGGCGCATTGCATTTGAATACTTTCCATAAGTATAACACAGGAAAATATTGGCACTTCTAAACGTCGTAGTAAAACTCTTCAGGAAAAAATCTCACAAAAATGTCAATAAGATTTTCTGATAGAGAATTGAATGCCCTACAAAAAATATTCCTACGAACAATTAGCTTAGAACAACCGTTCAAGTGGTATCGCTGTCTGAAATTAAATTTTATTATTTAAGCGGCGTGCGCGCCATAGCACACGCTGCCACCTGGCGGCAGCATGCGGTAGCTCGTAGTGCAAAATTACAAGCTTCACACTAGCGCCACGAACGGGAAACCGCGACATGTTTCGCCCATTTTGGCCCCAAATCAAGATCTGTCACTGCTACAAAATTTCATTCGTTATTGGGAAGTGAATCCTGTAGTAGGAGAGGCTGCCTCGAAAAAATTAGCTAGTCACTTGTGGTACTTTAACGAGAAAATTGTTGCTTTATCGTTTTTCGACAATGCTGTGCCGATAAGTGTGAAGGCAAAAATGGTACAAGCTCTGCAATCTCGAGAAAAATCCAAAAATCCTTCCGAGTGAGTAATTTAAAAAAAATGATTAGGAAGTGTTGCTGAAAAAAGACATAAGCGATTTCGTTACTCAAGAATCCTTATTTCTTTTCCAGCAATTCAATTTACCTCATGATTTTTTGAGAGTAAATATTGAATTATGGCCGGAAAATGCCACTTATTTGAGTTGCTCAGATTTTTTTTCAATCCGAAAGTCGTTAATAACGTAGCCGAACGAGGTGTCAGTTTGATAGAAGCATATAACGGTTCATTAACAAAAAACGAAGAGTAGCTACAACATTTATTGGGTGTAGTGCAAAATCATCGACAGAAATACCCTAATTGCAACAAACAGACTCTTAAAAAAAGGAACGATAATTATCAAGGATTATAATGTAAAAACAAATTATTTTATCTTATTAAACCAAATTGATTGAATAAAACTTTTCGAAACACGGTCAATGATGGACTTCGTTTCTTTTATATTTGTTGTTGTACTTGATTCTTTTTTGTATCAGAGAAGTATTTTGAGAACGATTCCATGCAAATTGTATGTTAGAGCAGAACATTCTCTACAAAAAAAAAACCCAAAAAGTTTTTTCGTAAAGCGAAAAATTCGATTTTTACAGCCTTTTGAATTATTTTTTTTTCTATCAATTCAATTTCAGACAGCGATCCCACTTGAACGGTTGTTCTGAGCTAATTTTTCGTAAAAACTTTTTTGTTGCCAATTCGATTCTCCATGAGAATATGTTAATGACATCTTTGTGCGATTTTTTTCTGACGAGTTGCACTACCACATTCAGAAATCTCAATATTTTCCTGGGTTATTCTTATGGAAAATATTCAAATGCAATGCGCCATTCGAAATAATTTTTTTTCGAGCTCTCCTTCGAGGATTCTTCATTTTTTACCTTAATTCACCTTTTTTTGGTGGATGCAACCGAAAAAAAAAGTATCGATTTTTTTCCGCACACCCTAATATATATATATATATTGAAACGTCAAGAGAGAATGAATTGAGCCACGATCTCTCGCGTGTATAGACGTCGTATACAATCGTGGCATTAAATTGGCGCTCATTACCAACTTTTATCTATTGATTCCTATTCGCTTTAAATGATTCGCTCGTTACGCGAAATTCTCGTCTTCCGATACTTCACAGCATCAGTTATGCTATGTGCACACACATACATGTGCATACATATATACATACATATATATATACATATATATATACATATATATGTATATATATATATATATATATATATATATATATATATATATATATATATATATATATATATATATATATGTATATGTATATATATATATATATATATATGAAAATATGTTTAGTGTAACTACTCGACGGTATTTTCTATACTGAATCCCGGACACGCATATACGACCCCTGAGATCGTTTTGCCCATTGCTGCAAACACTTATTAGCCTCATACGGGTGAAGACGCGCACGCATACACGTGTTTATTGGCGTGTACACACGCGCGTGTATCGCAAACGCTCACGCGCGCGCATGAGGACAGAGATGGAAAAGCACACGAACGACGAGAGAGGCAGAGAATGGGCCGATGCTCGCGGAGAGTGTATACATCTCTTGGGCTGCAACATGAGTTTAGAACTCGCGAGACCGGGGCTAGTTGGGTAAACATTTAATTGCGGCCCACTCGCGGCTCTATACACCACGCCGGGGAATGGCCGCGGATACGTTCTCACGCCTCTCCGACTCGCCCTCTCTCTCTCTCGTCCTCGAAAGAGAGAGAGAGAGAGAGAGAGAGAGAGAGAGAGAGAGAGAGAGAGAGAGAGACTCATATAGTACATAGCTGTGGCTCAAGCTCTCCTCTTTCGCCTCTTTCGTTTCTTCCGCTTCGCCTTCGTCGCTTCGTCCTCCTCTTCCTCTTCTTCGTCCTTATCTTCGCCCGGGAGAGGTCCTGCGCGAGGGCGAGGCATCCTCGAGGGAAAGATCGTCGAAGGATCTCCGGCGTGGCTTTGCACGCGCGATATTTGCGAACGTTGGAGCGCGCAATTGGAACGGTTTTAATGGCGTCCGAGATAATCTCGTTGATGCGCGGAGAGTATCACAAATTGTCGAGGGGCATGCCGGGGGGGCCTTCTTCGGTACCCTGGAGCGCCATCTTCTTGTGGTGTCTCTACTTTATCGTTGTTTTATTTTTCTGCGTCTTGGGATGGTCTTTCTTGGGGGCCTCGTTGTCTTCTTGGTCTTCTCCGTCTGATCCTGGTTGTCCTTCTGAGCTTGTCTTTCCGGCCGGCTGACGGTCCTGTTTTTTGCGTGTTTATCATAGTCTTTTGTTTATATTCAGACTCGTGATTTTCTTGGATAATTCATTAGATCCAGGCTCGCCTCCAGGTCAGTTGATCTTCGGGATCTGGCCGATCGCCGATGATTGTTTTCCTTCTGCTGAGGAGCTTTTTCCTGTTCTTTTATGTATGTGACATTCTTGTCTCCTTGTTGTTTCTGAGCCTCGTCGAGGCTGAGTTTGTTTGAATTTTTTGCCTTTTGCCAGGTTGGCTTTTCCTTCTTTCTTTACCACTTTTTTTTGTGATTGATTTTCTTTACGTCCTTTCTCGTAGTTGTCAACTGACTGTAATGTTCTGTTCTCCTTTTTTACTTTCGTCTTTCTTATTCCGCTTTTCTCTGTTCCATTCTGCCCTTCTCCATCCTCAGCTCCCCTACTCCATTTTCATCTTCTATTTTCCATCCTCCTCTTCTCTTCTCTTCTTCACCCTCCTCCTCTCTTAACCACCCTCCTCTTCTCTTCTCCCTACTCGTTTTCTCTTCTCCCTTCTCCTCTTCACTTCTCCCTTCTCCTCTTCTCTTCTCCCTCCTCCTCTGCTCTTCTCCCTTCTCCTCTTCTCTTCTCCCTCCTCCTCTTCTCTTTTCTCGTCTCCTCCCTCTCTTCTCTCCCCCACCTCGTCTTTTCTTCTCCATTCTCCTCTCCTCTTTTCCTTTCTTCTCTTCTCTTCTCCAGCCTTCTCTTCTCCTCTCCAGCCTCCTCTTCTCTTCTCCCTCCTCCTCTGCTCTTCTCCCTTCTCCTCTTCTCTTCTCCCTCCTCCTCTTCTCTTTTCTCGTCTCCTCCCTCTCTTCTCTCCCCCACCTCGTCTTTTCTTCTCCATTCTCCTCTCCTCTTTTCCATCCTTCTCTTCTCTTCTCCAGCCTTCTCTTCTCTTCTCCAGCCTCCTCTTTTCTTCTCCAGCCTCCTCTTCTCTTCTCCCTTCTCCTCTTCTCTTCTCCCTCCTCCTCTTCTCTTTTCTTGTCTCCTCCCTCTCTTCTCTCCCCCACCTCGTATTTTCTTCTCCATTCTCCTCTCCTCTTTTCCATCCTTCTCTTCTCTTCTCCAGCCTTCTCTTCTCCAGCCTCCTCTTCTCTTCTCCAGCCTCCTCTTCTCTTCTCCAGCCTCCTCTTCTCTTCTTCATCCGCCTTTCCTCTTTTCCTTCCTCCTTTTTTCATCTCCATCCTCTTCTTCTCTTCTCCCTCCTCCTCTTCAATTCTCCCTTCTCCTCTTCAATTCTCCCTTCTCCTCTTCTCTTCTCCTCCCTCGCTTCTCTTCACCATCCTCCTCTCCGCTTCTCCATCTTCGATCGTACATTTCCTCTTCTCTTCTTCATCCTCCTCTTTTCTTCTCCATCCGCTTCTTCTCTTCGCCCTCCTCCTCTTCTCTTCTCCTTTCTCCTCTTCTCGTCTCCTCCCTCTCTTCTCTCCCCCACCTCGTCTTCTCTTTTTCCTTCTCCTCTCCTCTTTTCCTTCTTTCTCTTCTCTCCGCCATCCTCCTGTTCTCCTTTCCTTCCTCCTCCTCTCTTCTCCATCCTCCTCTCCTCCTTTTCTCTTCTCCATGCTCCTCTGTTCTACATCCTCCTCTTCTCTTCTCCCCCCTTTTCTCGCCACCACCTCCCTCCTCTCTTCACCCTCCTTCTCTTCTCCCTCCTCTTCTGCCCTCCAGACTTCGTACTCCTCCTGAAGTCACACCGTCCATACCGTCCCGGAAACTTGAATCGGCACCGCGATTCTGCGTTCGGATTACTGCCGACAATCGGACATTGGCCGGGCCGACCAGCGTCGCGGCCCCAACAACGGCCAAGAATTACGAAAGAGTCCGCGGCACTACGGGGGGGGCGGGGGGGGGGGGTGAGGGAGGCTGTATGAGGAGGGAGAGGTGGCGAGGAGCAACTGGCGATGGGTCAGTCGGGGCAGGGAGGGAAGGGGGGGCAGTGAACATCCAGGAACGGCAGCAGGAGCACCGGCAGGAGCATGCACACGAGAGGAGCACCACACCGGCAGAAGTAGCGACAGCAGCAACGACGCGGAGACCGCTCGAGACTCCGAGACTCTCCCTCTCTCTCTCTCTCTCTCTCCCTCTCGCTTGCTCTCCGTCGCAAGCGGAGAGTCTCGCGAGTCGGTGGTCCGAGGTCAGCGGGGTGCATGACCTTACCTGGAGGCCCCTTCCTTCCGTGG
>OX101789.1:46614490-46639490 GCA_944452715.1 Ophion slaviceki | reverse complement strand
GCTTCAAAAAAGTCTTATAAGCCGAGCCCGTAAATTCAACTCTTTCTCAGCTATACGTGGATGAAGTAAAATAAATAGATCTTTTGTTGTTTAAAAAAAAATCTATTTATTTTACTTCGTCCACCTTATAGCTGAGACAGAGTTGAATTTACGGGCTCGGCTTATAAGACTTTTTTGTAGAAAATTACTTTCTCTACAAAGTTCTCATCTGAATTTTTTTCGATATGTCTAATAGCTTAGGCGTTACAGCCGTTGGAATAGATATTTTGCACGATATTCACTTGAAATAATGATGCCGCTGAAACGGTTGAATTTACGGCCATGGCTCAATGAACTTTATTGTGGAGTATCATATTTCCTATGAGAACCCATTTGGAAAATATCGCGATATCAAAATTCGCGGAATGGTAACACTAATAATGAGAAAAACATTTTTTTCAATGTTAATCAAATGGGAAACCTTCGATTTTGATTCGCGACCTCTAAATATTTTTTGACAACACCCCCCTTTCACGAAAGTTCGTTTTTGGGTACCAACTAAAGGTTTTCGGGCACGATGGGTAAAAAAAAAGTTGCCCTGAAACGAATCACCCTAATATATATATATATATATACAGGGTGGCCCGAAAAGTGACGTTCAAAAGGAAAATTTAGATCCCATGTATCAATACCTATCGGAATCACCCCCACGTATGCTCTACGATCTTTATTTAGTTTTCGAGAAAAGGCATTTCTTGTTAGTCCTTTTCGTACATTTTAATTTTTTTTTCTCTTTTTTTTTTGTGTACTTGTCTACTTTTCTCTTGGACGTTTTTGAAGCAACTGGAGTCTTTTAGGCTAGTTTGAGTATTTTTATTTTATTGTCCGAATCTATTATCTTTAGTGACTGATTCGCTCGTAACATTTTTTTGAAACTTTCAATGAAAATCTACGGAATTTACGTCAGTGTTCAGTTGGTCATTCGCTTATCGCCTAACAGTTAAAAACTTGACGAAAAATTCCGAAGAAAGTACACACACAAACGAGAAAAATAAAAAAATGCTTTTTTCTCGAGAAGTACGAAGGATCATAGAACATGGATGGGAGTAAATTGGAAAGGTATTGGTGCAGTTAGATTTTCCTTTTGGACGTCACTTTTCGGACCACGCTATGTGGGCGCGATTGGAGCTTTTATGGAGTTTTGAATTAAAGGTGTATCAAAAGTTGTGAAACGTGGGAGATAAGGTAACTAAAACATATATATATATATATATATATATATATATATATATATATATATATACGACAATAACTAAGCAACTTTTTAAAATAATTGGCACGATATGCGTAGTACTTTTTTTTACACCGAAAATTCTGCATAAGATCTTCATAAAGGTCCCTTAACATTTAAGGTTAAAAAGAAGACTTTTGTAGATAAAACAAATAACCAAGAGTATTTTTTTTAAACCGGGCCAAAGAAAGTTATCATTTGTAGAAATGGCATGCGAAAAACCAAAAGCAGATGATTTTTATCTTGAAAACCGTGGGCCTTTCACTAAACTGAAATTCTAGCATATAGTAGGACATGATCTGACCTATCGATATGCAGGATTATTTATTCATAACAGGACATCCTATATATATATATATATATATATATATATATATATATATATATATATATATATATATATATATATATATATAGTGATGTCCTGTATTAAAGCACCAACGCATTTTCGCGCCGCCACATCGCCTACACATGCAAACGCGGTTCGCACAAGCAACCTTGTACCTCAAGTGTTTCAAGAGATCGGCAAACCCACGGATAATGAGTGCAACGCCGAGTGTGCAACTGCGCCAGTGTTACAGTCCCCGGGATATTTCGCATCTCGAACGGAATCTGGCGTATGTGTGGGACGACAGGTAGTTCACGGAGAATGCACCGTGATCGAAGAGTGTCCGACTTAACATCTCATTTCATCGCCACACATAGATCATTTATTGGTATTTTCTTTGCAAGTTTATTTTTATTCTTATTCGATTATTACCATTGATATTATTTTTATTGTTGTTTTAAGTCCGGGCGGTGAAAGTGTTCAGCCAGCGCCTATAATTTCGTTCACGTATCTTTGTGGGTATTGATTCATCGATTTGTCTATTTATGCATTTATCGTCATTATCGCCACTATTGAGTATTTATTATTCTTTGTTTGGACATTCGTGTACATATCTTTCTTTTTATATTACGCACATGATATAGTCTATTATATTTTCTTTATTCGGAAAAACAGGTTTTTTATTTATTCTCTCGATTTATTTATCATTTATTCAAATGATTATTTTATGTCAAAATACGAAAATATGTCATCGTCGAATTAAATCGATAACGAAGAAGCTTGAGAAAATCGAGTCAATTATCCTCTCCGCACACTGAATTGATATAGAATTTTGTCGATGAAAAGGGCTGCTTGGATCTCTATACCTATAGGTATTACGTATGAGGATGGCGAGAGGGTTAAAACCTGCTTCGTCGAGGATTAAGGGCGTAATCCGTGTAGCCTCAAAGGTCGGCCGTTCAACATCGATAATCGCCGATTATCGGGATCAACGTGTGCGCTCGAGGGATTATCGAGCTCCATATTCGGGCATTCAAGGGTTACACGAGAGAATCAACGGGTGTAACCTGTGGCTCTCAGGCCCGCAGTATTACGTGCGAAGGCAATTTTTGAAAATCTTCCGCTCCCCTTCGCCCTCCCCCTCTGAGGGGTCGACCATCCGAGTAGTGTATCACTATCGGCACACCATCTTTCTCCTAGATCAGCGTCATATATAATTATAATGATAATCGTTATTCTAACTAAACAAATATTTAAACAAATATTTAATATCAGCAGATTGAAGGTAATACGAAATATTAAAAAATAATAATGATAATGATGATTATATTAGGGGTACAAGTGATGATGACAAGCGATGACAGTAATAACAACTATGCTAACTATGAAAATGTTAAAAATAAATTGAATATAATAAGATTAAAAATAAGATTAAAAAATTTATATTAAGGGGTGCGATTTTGCGATTGAATTGCGATTTTGAAAAAATCGATTTTTTTTATTGCATTTTTTTGAAGTGCAATTTGAAGTGCAGTTTTTTTTTATGCCCGGAATCGATGACTCTATGTAAGTTTACAAAAAAATATTTTCTTCGAGTAAACTGAAATTGAAACTTTAAACGCGTTTTTCTCAAAATGGCATTTCTGAAGTCGGTGACCAAGATTACTCGAACACTAATGAACCGATATTCTTGAAATTTTGCAGGCTTATTTAATACATAAAAATGTAGTCTTTAATCGTTCGATTTTTTTTCTCGAAAAAATGGCCGTTTTATAGCCAAAAAACGGCCGTTTTTTTTCGTTAAAATCGAACCATTAACTTTGACTGTCCGCCATTTTGTGAAAAATAAATATTTTTTATAATCCTTCGATTAAAGACTAGTTCATACTTATATTTGACAAAATCCATCCGCATTTTTTTTTCAGATGATCCACTTCGCCGCAATGTTGGTCACCGCAAACCGTGTATATAAAAACATTATTTCATTGACGGCCATTTGCCACTAAACAATGTAATATTTTTCAATAAAAAAATTACTGAAAGTTCTTCAAGATGTGTTCTTTAAGATGGTATATTGATCGATTAAAAAAGTTTTGTAGTTTTCTTTAAAAAAATTCATGAAAAAGGCCTTTTTTGCGCTACAAGTGGGGGTAACGCCTTAATGAATATACACTAGGCAAAAGAATTAAAGGATATTGAAAAAGTCCTCCAACAAACAAAAATTTGTTCCCGTTGTTCAACTATCAACATTTTTTAGCACCGGAAATTCGGATCAGTGCCAAAAAAAATTGTGATTCTCAAAAGACGAATAAAAGGTGGTAGATTTAGCCTCTAATCGATTTTTGGCAAAAACCACAATTTCGATCATTCGGAACACAATGAAAAAAAAATCGCAGGGTTTGAAACTTTTGAGGGCTTTTTTAGGATACTTTGAGGTCATAAAAAAACCAAAATTTTTTTTTTGATCCATTCGATATTGGCAAAATAATCATTAGTTAAAAGAATATTCGTAAATATGCCATTTTTCACGTTTTTTAAAATCCATTTTCCCGCATAAAAAAATCCTGATAAAAAAATGATAAAATCATCTTATACAGAATACTTCAACGTTTCCAAACCCCTTTGGTTTTTTTCTGGCCGACCATTAGTCTCCGAGTAATCAGTCATCGAAGTCAAAAGTGTCATTTTTGCTTTGAGCATCGATAACTCAGCGAGAAAAAATCGTACAAAGCTCTCCCACCGCTCAAATTAAAGGGGAAGAATCCAGCTAGACGATCCTTTTAAACCGATCATTCAAAAAAATGTATTAAAGTCCGTGCAGACTGTGAAATATGAGCAAAAATTTTGAATTTTTTTTTATTTCGGTTTTTTGATGGCTACTAAAAATCGGCCGATGCGAAAAATGTTTGAGCTCAAGATCTCAAAATTATCGATTTACACCTCCAATTTGCTTTTTTTATTTTACTGTACGACCATTTTTCGAGGAATTACAGCTATTTGAAAATGACCCTAAAATTGGCGGACTTTTTCAATATCCTCCAATTCTTTTGCCTAGTATATATATGAAATTTATTTATTTATTTGAAATTTTTGTTTCATATTTTATTTTTATTTATATGAAAATTTATATAAAAATTTATATTAATGAATTGAAAAATCATAAATGATAATGATGAGAATAATGACAGTGAATATAATATACGATAATAGTAACACGATTATAAAATACTAAAACTAATTATGAAAAATATTAAAAATAGCATTGAATATAATTAAATAATAATATTAAATATAAAAATATTTCACACGATAGTAAATGTAAACAAAATGAGAATTATCATAATGATAATAATAATAATAATACTAGTTAGAAAAATGTTCAAAATAATATTAAATAGAACGAAATAATGATGATACTAATGATGAAAATAATAATCATAAATAAATAAATATTTATACAATCGTCGCAAAACGTGTGTATGCGTACGCGTTTCTCGCTCCCGAACTGCTAATTTTCTTGTTGTCCCTTCATCGCCGTGCAGGATCACGAGAAGCTCATCCCGGGCGATTGAATCCTTCGAAATTGCCGGGACTTATACGGATAGGCTATGAGCGCAGTTGGATGATGGAAAGTGCCGCTACACATGTGTGTATATATATATATATATATATATATATATATATATATATATATATGTATATATATATCCTCAAAAGGACTACGAGGGCGTGTATATAGCATCGATGAGAGGAGAGACGGCGCAAGGACTCAAACGAGCTTTCTCCTCTCTCGCACTCTCTTACGCGGTCCCCCATGTATATATATATATATATATATATATATATATATATATATATATATATATATATATATATATATATATATATATATAGTTAAAAGATCGCCTGCGGGACGAGGGAAGCTTCACGAGATTGCGCCCGATATTACGGAGAGGGGCGGAAGGAGGGGGGGGGGGGTCAGAATCGTGACTTTAATCAATTAGCAGGGGTTTCTCGGCTCCGGGAAATCGACAACGTCAAGGAGAAGGTGGGAGGAAGGGCGGGAAGAGGAGGTAGAATACGAGGACTACGACGATGATGATTAGTAATCCCCGGATCTCTCCCATGTCCCGGAGAGAGAGAGCCAAGAGACCCCCGAGATTCGATCCTTGCACACCCCCCCCCCCCCCCCCCCCCCCGCCCTCCTGGTCGGCTCAACCTGTGTGTGCTTCTCGTATCTGCTGGCCACTCTCGCGGATACATTCTGTCGAGCATTGATTCCCAATTCCGATAGTGATTCGTGTTTTGCCCTTACAAGAGCTATATCGATAATTATACCGGAATGCTCGTCGATCTAGAGGATTCCCCTTGGGCTCGGGGAGGAAGTCCGGTGAACGGGATTTTTATTTTTTATTCTGGTTGCTTGCGATGTTGCTGGACATTTTGGAGCTTTGTTTGGATTTTACGAATGCAATGAAATTCAAATGGAATGATAAAAGACGTACGAGGAAACGACAGGAAAAAAGAAGCTCGATACGAGAAGAGAAGAAAAATTATTCTATACAAACGAGAATGAATTAAAAACGGTGATAAAAAAATCGCAATGTATGAGAGACGTGTACAAAGATGATGAATAAGAAATTACAGAGAGAGCAAGAGAGAGAGAGAGAGAGAGAGAGAGAGAGAGAGAGAGAGAGAGAGAGAGAGAGAGAGAGAGAGAGAGAGAGAGAGAGAGAGAGAGAGAGAGAGAGAGAGCTTGATTAAATAAATGATTCATAGTTTTACTACACCTCAGTTGTATAGTGATTTTATTCAATTTTGTATGATTTTATGTGCTGTTAAATGATTTTATTTAATTCTGCATTGTTTTATTTGATTTTGTATCCTTTTGTGGAAAATCCGCCGTTTGCATCATTTCGTTTGATTCTGTAATATTTCATTCGATTTTGTATGATTTTATTTGCTTTTAAATGATTTTATTTAATTCTGTATTGTTTCATTTGATTTTGTATCCTCTTATTTGCCTTTGTATAATTTTATTTGATTTTGTATGAGTTTTGAGCATAGATTTAATGAGCTTTTGCACGAGTCTCCAATAATTTGATTTGAAAATATTTTCCACTTGTTATCATCCGATGTTTTATTTTGATTTTCGTCTTTTTCTTTGTCATGAACACAGGACGCTAAAATTTTTGATGCGTTTACCCACTTTGCCCAAACACTTCTGAACAAAGTGTGTAAAAACGCATTATCATAAATGAAAAATACGTTCATACAAAATTATTGGAGACTCGTGCGAAACCTTGCTAAATCAATGCTCGAAACTCATACAAAATCAAATAAAAAACATACAAAATCAAATGAAATAAAATAAAATCATACAAAATCGAATAAAAAACAAACAAAATCAAATAAAATCATACAAAATCGAATAAAATCATACAAAATCAAATAAAATCATACAAAATCAAATAAAATCAAACACTCATACAAAATCATACAAAAACGACGCGCCTGTATAAAAGCTCCAAAGAGAGAGCAAGAGCGCGAGAGCGAGGGGGGCAGAAAGACACCCAGTGGGAGAGAGTAAGAACGAGAGAGTTGCGCGCATTACAATACAAAGTGGCGTATTAGCATGTCGGCGCTCGCGAAGCGTCAAGGGTCAAGCGATCGCGGTGCCGAATCCTCCAATGACCGTCGCGTTCGTGGTAACCGCGCGCGCTTCACAAGCGTTACATATTCAAACGCGCCGGCAAGGTCTTTTATTCCCCGTGTGGAACATCATTTGCCCGAGCTTGTAATTCACCTACACACACACATATACATATATAGCACGTATTTATTCATGCGGCTCGAGGCCCACATGCGTTCTCGTCCCATCAACGATTCGTACAACCTCGTCGAATCAAACCGCGCTCTTGTATCTCTCATATCGCTCGCTCGCTATTTTACCATTCGATTATCCCGCTCGTTAAATGAGGAGAGGACCGCGGATATAGCGGCAACACGTCTCGAATGTGCGAATGTCTTTGTCGAGAGGCTCAGGCTGGCCGGAGTCTCTTCAAGCTCACGACTCGACGAGGCTCCGAGTTTCTTTTCGTAAGCGCGTTTCACTCGATCTACTCACCTAGTATGAACACACGTATACATCAAGTATCTCATGCCCGGGTACCATACGTAAACCAATGTACATTAGAGACGGCTGCATACATGGAGGCACCTGAGTGTGTGTGTGTGTGTGTGTGTGTGTGTGTGTGTGTGTGTGTGTGTGTGTGTGTGTGTGTAGGCTACAATCAGAATGTGAAAGTTCAGCGGTAACGCGGCCATCTGCGAGACAGCTAGATAGCTCGTTGCTCCGACACACGCTCTCGGTTCTTGCTCGATCGGGCACCGCGAGCTCTCCTTGTCCTCGGCCATATAGATATACATAAGGCGTTTCATGCTGGTTCGACCGAAGATCGAGCCTGCGTCATACATCCGGATTTTCCACAAGTCCTTCACACGTCTGGAAGGCTTCATCTGGGCTTCGTTTCGGTTTGATTGGTCCTGGCACACGTCAGGAAGTTCCAGAAGTTCCGGTACACGGCTGGAGGATTGTGCTGGGATTTTGGGGGGGTTGGTTTGTCCCGGGGCACGTCCGGTAGTTCTAGAAGTCCTGGCACGCGTCTGGGTGGTTCCTTCTGGATTTTGTTTGGGTTTGATCGGTCGTGGCACACGTCCGGAAGTTCCAGAAGCTCTGACACGCGTTTGGGTGTTTCATTCTGGATTTTGTTTGGATTTGATTGGTCCTGGCACACGTCCGGAAATTCCAGAGGTCCTGTCCAGAAGTTCCACGTTTGGGTGTTTCCTTTTGGATTTTGTTTGGGTTTGATCGGTCCTGGCACACGTCCGGAAGTTCCAGAAGCCCTGGCACGCGTCTGGGTGTTGCATTCTGGATGTTGTTCGGATTTGATTGGTCCTGGCACACGTCCGGAAGTTCCAGAGGTCCTGTCCAGAAGTTCCACGTCTGGGTGTTTCCTTCTGGATTTTGTTTGGGTTTGATTGGTCCTGGCACACGTCTGGAAGTTCTAAAAGTCCTGGCATGCGTCTGGATGTTCCCTTCTGGATTTTGTTTGGGTTTGATTGGTCCTGGCACACGTCCGGAAGTTCCAGAATTCCTGGCACGCGTCTGGGTGTTTCATTCTGGATTTTGTTTGGATTTGATTGTTCCTGGCACACGTCCGGAAGTTCCAGAGGTCCTGTCCAGAAGTTCCACGTCTGAGTGTTTCCTTCTGGCATGCGTCTGGATGTTCCCTTCTGGATTTTGTTTAGATTTGAATGGTCCTGGCACAAGTCCGGGAGTTCCACGTCGGGGTGTTTCCTTCTGGATTTTGTTTAGGTTTGATTGGTCCTGGCACAGGCCCGGAAGTTCTAGAAGCCCCGGCGCAGGTCCGTAAGTTTTCTTCTGGATTTTGGCTCGGTTGGTCCTGACGTACAAACGGAAGTTTCAGAAGTCCTGGTACACATCCGGAAGCTCGAGCTTGGATTTTGTTCGGGTTTGATTGGTCCCGGCAGACGTCCGAAAGCTTGCGAAGTCCTGTCACACATCCGGAAGTTCCAGCAGGCCCATCGGGCGTAAGATCGCGAGGTGATCCGAACCAGACGAACGTACTTTATCAGAGAGTCCACGTATGTGGCCCGCGAATGGAAATGATCCTCGATCAACCTGTAGCACATCCTACGTCTCTACCCTGAACTGGTTAGCGGACTCGCTCTTGCCTCCCGTACGACTTAGTGTGTGTGTGTGTGCACGTGGGCTCGTCCGCGGTCCACCGACGAGGCAGGTGAGGTCTGGGTAGCTGTATAACGGCTGTTGCTATTTGCATCGTCGCTCTCGCCGCGGTATAATTACGCTGCCCTCTCGTAGATCCATTCCGATCGGGAACTACGTTGCTCGTCGAGCGACCATTTGAACACGGGGCTACTAAATACACACAGCTGTATATAGTGTATTCATCGATAAGAAAGATGTACCAGCGGTAATGGAAGCGCGGCATTTTCATTTCGAGCAGCGTCGGGCGTGAACCAGTACTCGGATGGGTGACCGGGACTGTTAGATTTAGCTGAAGTGAGAGAGAGAGAGAGAGAGAGAGAGAGAGAAGCAAGAACTACGATAAAGAAGAGGAAGCATAAAATGACGATGAAGAAGAGGAAGAAGAAGATGAAGAAAATGAAGCGAAGAAGGATAGCAAGAAGAACGAGAGCAGCAGATATTAATAACGGCGGCCGTTGGGCCCTCTCGCCGCGCATCCTTTGGATATATAGCGTTGTATATGATTGTTGCGTGTTTTCTCGCTCCCTCGGCTTTTGCCTTCCTCAATCTAAATGTTGCTCGCATAGCGTGGCGTGCACACACACACACGAACACACATATACGAATGTGTGTGCGTGCGAGAGAGAAGCAGAGCCAGCGCAGAGGTACGAGAGAAACGAGAGGGCCTTTTGGGTCCGCGCTCGAGTGCGGCGTGCCTCGCCTCGAGCAGACACCGTGGGAATCTTGGGCGGACCCCGCATCGGGGCCCCGTCCTGGACGCGTGTAACCTTGTAACCTCCTCCGACCTCTCTATCCCTCCCGCCCCCTCCTCTCCTCCTCCTCCCACCGTGCATCGCTCTTCTTCAGACCCCCGCTTGGCCGTCTTATTCCCTGGGTCTCGTCTCGCTATACTTTGCGCTCGGGCCCCTTTGGATCTCTACTCCCGTCGACTCAGTCGTTATTTTTGCGCGCGGGGCGGAAAAACGCTGAGGAAAAATGAACTTCTCTGGATGTCTTTTGGGCGAACGCCCGGCAACCGGCGGCCTGGGCCAGTACTCGGATGGGTGGTTGCTATGTTTGTATATGGGATATTCCACGCCATTTCACCTTGCCCGTGACCCCGACCATTTTTGGTTTTCCTGATTTTTTTTTGTAAAATTGTACCCCATGCACGGAATATTCACACCAATTTTTAGATTTTTATCTCTTCTCTTTTAGGAGTTGTAATTTTTCAAAAAAATGTCGATTTCGGATGTCTTGGAAACGTTTAAACGCCGATACCTCCTGAACTAATTGAGATATCGACAAATGTCACTATATAATTTTGTTTCCATTTTGAAGCATACTTTCGTTGAAAAATATGGAAAAATTATCAATTATCAATGTCAAGGTTTTTTTTGCTTCTAAAGTGAAAACTATCTTTTTTAAAGATGATCGACTTCTTTTATTTTTTTCAAAAAAATCTCCAATATAGAGTGACCCATTTTATGATTTTTAAGACTAGTCTCATCGTGGGCCCATTTTTCGTTCTATTTCTTTTTCGATTTAATCATATTTTTTTGAGAAGATTTTGATCATTCTAATCTCCAATAACGCTATTAATGATTTCGTGATTTCCAATTCGGCTTCGACAGGCATGAAACGGTTTATTTTTTATTTGTGCTGAATTTAACGAAAAAAAAAGGATTTTTTATTCGAGATGATTTTTTCGTTACGTTCCGCACAAATGTTTTGACGTCTCATGATTTCCGAAAGAGAGAGAGAGAGGGAGAGAGAGTGGGGGGCGGCAAAAAATTGTGCCTGGGGTTGCGGAGAACGAGGGGGCTAGAAATGCGTCGAGCGTGCCGGTAACCCCCTTTCCGGGCTGAATTATCATAATGACTCGAAGAACAGAAGCATAGCCCGGAGCGAGAACATCATCTCTCGCGCCGGGCCCGCGCGAGAAGCATATATGGCAATACCATACGGTGCATATTCACGTGTGCTGTTCTCTTGTCTCGCTTGCTCCTTGTTCCTCCTCGCATATACCGGGTGAGGCAACAACTATTGGCAGCAGAAATGTTTTCTCACCTGTCAGACTTAGGAGAAAACTTTTCCCACAAAACTTGCATAGTTCGACTAGGTTCATCGAGTGGTGGCTACGAGGTTCATACAGGTCGAGGCGATTCGGAGATTTAAAGGTCACCTTCGTTTTTTCAAATGGAACCACCGGTTTTTTTCCAGAATTTGATCAACGAACTGAAAATAAGTTTACATATCAAATTTCAAGATTATCGATCAAGATTTAGTATAAAAAATCGATAAAAAAGAAATTTAATTTTTTTTAGTCCTGAATCAATTTAATAAACGGTGCCAACACTTGCTTCTGTAAAAGGTGCTCAAAGCGATGGCCACCACGCTCAATGCACGCTCGTAATCTGATTCGCATTGATTGTATTACCTTGTTAATCACATCCGTCACTGTGACAGGCGAAAAAAGGTAGTTTTTTCAGAATTTTTTTGTCTACTAGATTATTTATTTAGAATTTGGAAAAAAGTATGTTATTAAGCGTACATTGCCCTTGTATGGTATAAATTTGTGTGGAAAAAAATAAAAAATCAGCAACGATATTGAGGTAGAATATTGCCTCTGTATGAAAAATGTGATCCAATGGCCGAATCAATAACTTGACAGAATTGGTCTGAAAAATAAAAGTAAAAAGTTTTATAATCTATATGAAAATTAGTAAGAAAAAATAGTAAAAAATTTAATTTAAAAAAAACGGACTGAAGGTGAATACCTTCCCTTCAAAATGCCGTTTATTAAAGTCATTTATGTCAATTATCGGCGAAATGGCATAAAAAATCGTTCCGGTACTTTTTTGAATTTTTGTCCGGAATCTTTTTGCCGTCGGTGTGTGTGTGTGTATATATATATATATATATATATATATATATATATATATATATATATATATATATACACATACATACACAATACAGAACAAAAGTTTTCGATCACTCTGGATAATCGCAAAATTTCATTAAACGACACAAATTGTATAATTTAATCGTAAACAATAAAGTTTTATCAAGAGAGATATATATTTTGAACATCAAAATTGCAACGAAGAAACTAGATAGCTTTATCAAATGAATTACATTATTCTAATATAATTGATTTCTTGACTCTGCTTTCTTGACATCTTTTATATACATGTACATATTTGTAACGTCGCAGGGAGAGTTTCCACAAGGCACATTCGCCTTCCCGGTGCCCCGGTGCTGACGCCGAAGGCCCTCAAGCCGAGAGGCGCTGTGCTGCAAATCGAGGCATACCGCGTATTGAGAGTGTGCAGAAGAAGAGATAGAGAGAGAGAGAGAGAGCCCCCATACGCGCGCGTAATCATGAATATGTGTATAGCCAATAAGCAGATACGTGCGCATTTGCATACATAATTTTCTCCCAACGTTATGAATATATATTATATATAAGTATAAATCTATATGTGTATATGTATATATATGCTGTCACACTCATTACAGCGCACGAGTCTAATTAAAATACACGCAGAATATTATTCCGGATCAAATTCGCTACTTTATTTCGTCGATTATAACCTATGCGGAAATACGCATATATATATATATATATATATATATATATATATATATATATATATGAATGTATGCAGGTATATAGAGAAAGAAAGAGATAGGGTGAGAGAGGCGTGCGCGTATTTACATTCAATAAATGCGATATCGATGTTCGACCAAGTCTGCCATCCACTTAAGGGGTCTTCTCACTCTAGACGCTAAAAAAGGCTATTTTCATGAATTTGTTTGATATTATAGATACTGATATAAAAGTTGTTACACTTAATAAATACACTTTCGAAATAGATTTTAAAAATGTTTTCATTTATTTAAGTCACTATTTATAGACGAAAATGGTATTTAAAAAAATGTCCTAAAAAAATTGTAGGTCTGCGCTGTTGATGAAATCTCGGAGATGGATCATTCGAAACAAAAAAATCAAACGGTTTTAGATTCAGTATGTTAATGGCTATAGCGCATATCATACGATTTTTTATATGTGTGAAAATAACAAAATGGTGGTCATTTTGCGAAAGAAAAAAAAACGGTTTTTTTCACCGTTTTTGGCAAAAAAATAATAAATATCAAAATTTAAAAAAATCCTCGATATGCGCTATAGTTATACTTGTAAAGAAAATGTGGTTAAAATTTCATACGGATCAGTTTAGTAGTTTCGAAGATTTCATCAACAAACCGTCGAAAAACGTTGTTTCGAGAAAACCCCGTTTAAAGCTTGTTTGGATTACATAAATACATAAAAGAATTTTTAATGTATTTCGAAAGTGTATTTATTTAGTGTAACAACTTTTATATCAATATATATAATATGAATCTATTTAAAAAATCCGAAAATAGCCTTAGCATCTAGAGTGAAAAGACCCCTTAAGGGGTTAGCCTACTGTAACGACCCTTAAATCAGAATTCTTTTTTTTTAACATTCTAAAGTAATTAGTAAGATGATTAAAAATCGTTTGAACTTTTATTCGTATGTATATTAACAAAGTTGTGTACCAAACTTTATTCAAAAATATTAATAATTAAATAAGTTATAAACGATCTCGTGAAGGACCTTTAGACGTGAGAGGCTCAATATTGTACTTGATTTTGACCACCCGGTTTATTTTAATGCATCAATATTTTATCGGGGTGCCTAATACTTGTCGCCAAGAGTGCACGTACGTTTTCTCCTCTCATTATTTTCATTAAAACATCTTTGTTTTAAAGTAAGGGGAATAAATTAATGAGACAAATCGTCGACTATCAACGAAAACTAACGATACGAAGAAATTTTGGAAGGAAAATCTTTTAAAAATTTAGTGACTCCTTATTAACGAAATACAACTTTTTACTCCTTCGACTAAATATTCCAAACCTCATCGTTTTGAAAACTGCCATTTCTACAAGAAAAAAATAAATTATTCTGCAAAAAAAAATCGCAAAATTTTTTTTTCAAAGATAGTATCGCTAAATGGTGAAATTACTATTTTTGCAAAGTGTAAAAATCGTGATAAAGCGGCATTTTCAAAATGACATACCGGGTACAAAAGAATCGCAAAAATAAAATTAAAAAGCAAAATGAGGGTGGTTTTATCCTCTTCAAAACGCCGTTTGGTAAATTGGTTTACAATTTTTTTTCGCCGAAATATTCGATTTTTTGTCCGCATAGAAAAATTAGAGGGTGCTTTATACTTTTGGCCAAGGGTGTGTATTTGTCAAAAGGATGTTCGGAGGACTTTTCCTGAGGCCTCCTTTTGACCATTGAAAATAACACTAACGATACTCCTGAAGTGTAAACTTTACCCAAATTTGATGTAAGTGCAATATATATATTAGGGTGATTCGTATCAGGGCAACTTTTTTTTACCCATCGTGCCCGAAAACCTTTGGTTGGTACCCAAAAACGAGCTTTCGTGAAAGGGGGGTGTTGTCAAAAAATATTTAGAGGTCGCGAATCAAAATTGAAGGTTTCCCATTTGATGAACATTGAAAAAAATGTTTTTCTCGTTATTAGTGTTACCATTCCGCGAATTTTGATATCGCGATATTTTCCAAGTGGATTCTCATAGGAAACATGAAACTCCACAATAAAGTTCATTGAGCCATGGCCGTAAATTCAACCGTTTCAGCGGTATCATTATTTCAAGTGAATAATGTGCAAAAATATCTATTCAAACGGTTGTAAAGCCTAAGCTATTAGAAATATCGAAAAAAATTCAAATGAGAACTTTGTAGAGAAAGTAATTTTCTACAAAAAAGTCTTATAAGCCGAGCCTGTAAATTCAACTCTTTCTCAGCTATAGGTGGATGAAGTAAAATAGATTTTTTTTTGTTCAAAAAAGATCTATTTATATATAGATAATATAGTAAAATAAATAGATATTTTTTAAACAAAAAAAAAATCTATTTATTTTACTTCATCCACCTATAGCTGAGAAAGAGTTGAATTTACGGGCTCGGCTTATAAGACTTTTTTGTAGCAAATTACTTTCTCTACATAGTTCTCGTTCGATTTTTTTTCGATAAATCTAATAGCTTAGGCGTTACAGCCGTTTGAATAGATATTTTCATACAATATTCATTTGAAATAATGATACCGCTGAAACGGTTGAATTTACGGACATGGCTCAATGAACTTTATTGTAAAGTATCATATTTCCTACGAAAACCCACTTGGAACATATCGCGGTATCAAAATTCGCGGAATGGTAACACTAATAATGAGAAAAACATTTTTTTCAATGTCAATCAAATGAGAAACCTTCAATTTTGATTCGCGACCTCTAAATGTTTTTTGACAACACCCCCCTTTTACGAAACTTCGTTTTTGGGTACCAACTAAAGGTTTTCGGGCACGATGGGTCAAAAAAAAAGTTGCCCTGAAACGAATCACCCTAATATATATATATATATATATATATATATATATATATATATATATATATATATATATATATATATATATATATATATATATATATATATATATATATATATATATATATATATATATATATATATATATACATGTATATATGCATCAATCTATTGTACGTATAATATCTATCATCTATGGTATTCCATGAGAGTGTCGAGCTGGCATCAGCCATAGAAGATGAAGCATCCGTCGAGCGGTGACCAGCGAACGTCAACAGACGTACGGAGATATGGACGCAACGGACGCACAATCCAGACTGTATACTGGACACAACTCAATGCCATATATATATATTGTACCTAGTGATGTCACGAGACAAGAGAAGAGAGATCCGACGTCGCGGAAGTGCTCTCTCTCTCTCTCTCTCTCTCTCTCTCTCTCTCTCTCCCTCTCTCTCTCCTCCCTTTATCCCTCTCATCGGATTCATCTCTCGAGATATATATATATGCATACACGGTGAAGCCAAAGCAACTTGGATCTCATCGCGCGGCTCGCCTCGGGTAACGGTACGCGCGCGAGAGAGCGTAAAGCACACGAAATCTTGATGGCATCGCCGCGCTTGTCCTTCCGAGGTCCCCTCCTTCACGTCGTAATCGTCTTCTCGTACAGTCGTAACGTGGCTCTGCGGCTTCTCCTGTCGGCGAGACGTGACTGTATGTGTGTACACGTATACGTACACATGAACACGCACGTTTCTATATAAAATGTATATGTGTAAATATAAACTGTGTGTGTGTGTGTGTGTGTGTGTGTGTAGAAGTATGTGCATGCTGGACCGTTTCGCACCTCCGAATGAGCCAAAACTCATAGCCCCGATGAGCGTACAAGTCTCTTATGGGAACGTAGCGGACTATAAAAAGGTCCCACGTATCCCGAACGTACAAACGCACGGTAATAACGATAATGACAATCAATCTACTTATAATAATAATGATGATTATTATAATGATGATGATGATAATAATAATAAAAGTAATGAGATACACGTCCATCGGAAATCGGAAAAATTCGGACGGGAAGGATCACGATCGCGATGGGGCAACAGCGCGAAAGAGGGGGGGGGGAAATGTCAACATTTCAATAAATATATTTTTATAGATTTTATTATATATATATTTATTTATTTATATATCATAAAATCTATAAAAATATATTTATTATAAAATATTTTACATAAATTAAAAATAAATTATATATATACACACGTATATATATATATATATATATATATATATATATATATATATATATATATATATATATATATATATATATATATATATATATATGCGTGTGTGCGTATGTATAAATGTATAAGGATCCGTAAAAATAGTTTCTTATTTATAAATTACATAAATACATTAGGGAACATGAAAAACCTTTTTATTGGTTTTGGAGTTTTTTTTATTACGATTATAAAAATCTTTGCGGGTAGGAGGAGGGAAGAAAGATCGTTATCTTCCACCCTTGAAGGGACAATTATTTTCAATTGCAGTCGTGGATGTAATATTGAAGAAAAAAAATCCTATTTTTCTTTTCAATATCCCCTAAAGTACTAGGACATACGCATTAGGTGCACCGCAAGGAGCGTTTTTTTTTAAATATTTCTAATGAAAATTCATCTTAAAAGGAGAATAAAAACATAGCGAATCAAAAATAAATAAATAAAAAAATTTACGAATAAAACGACCTCTTTCCAGCGAAAGATGAAAATGATATTGTTCAGTAAATATCGATAAATCTATTGAAAATGTATTATTTTCTTTCAATTAAAGTCTACAGAGAGCTTTGAACAAGAGACTCGTCGAGTCTCGGAAAACGACGACGAGACCCTCAAGCTCGAAGCGACAAATGGCCACGAGTGCTCGTGTTTTCTTTTCTCTCTGACTTCCGGCGTCGCTGATTTAAATGCGCGCGCCCCTCGATTATACATACGCGCAAAATGGAAAGCAGTTTATCAATCGTACGCGACGCCGAAGGCTGCGCCCGAGAGCCGCGCAACTTTGATGCGGCAAAAAAATAATTATTGGAGTTACGAAGTACGAAAAAAATCGAGGTTCATTTTGGGGTTCAAATACTCAAAATACTCGGGGCAAAAAATAATGGCTTTCCAAAAAAAGGGCGGGGGGAGGGGTGAATGAAATTTCAATAAGTATCGACGCTTTCGACCAATCAAAATTGTATCGACCGTCCTCAGCAATGAGGGCCTCAAAAGAAGTACAAGGGAATGAAATCTTCTTTCATCCATTAGTGCTCGTAAGCAAGTTGGCTAGTGATAAATTCCCCCCCCCTCTCTCTCTCTCTCTCTCACTCTTTTCTCTTCAAAATCGAATAGAAAACGCGGCAGCCTCGTGACGGCCTCATACGTCACAAGGTATTAATGAATTCTGTCTTAATAAAGGCAGATGCGGTGGGACGTTCCCGGCGAGGGGGCAAGGAGACACGGACGACATGCTTCATTAGCATTTCAAATAATTTAAACGTCGCGGGTGCTGAACGCGCGCTGTCGTCGAGCTTGCGAACTTGCTGATCGGCTAGTGATTTTCTGCATGATATATATATATATATATATATATATATATATATATATATATATATATACACGAGCTCCAGTTATGAAATGAGATTAAAAAACGTCTGCTCTCGACCGCAAATTCATGCGAATGAACAACGTTAATGACGACGCCTAGTAGGGCGATCAAATAAATCATGAGGTTGCATTATACAAAACGAACTCTTATGCCCAACCACCGAGAATCCTTAGGATCAGGCTTTCGGTCGAATTAAGAAACGGACGAAAAACGATTGCTCATATATATATGTGTGTGTGTGTGTGTGTGTATATATATATATATATATATATATATATATATATATATATATATATATATATATATGCGTGCCTCTTCCACCGGAAGTTGATCCAAAGGATCTTGTGGTCAAGGAGCAGGCTTCGCTCGTTATTGCGAGCTTGCACCTTATCCGACTCTATCACCATGAACATAAGTACATCAACGCTATAGGGGAAAGGCAGCATATTTCGGATACCTTTGTTTGAAAATGGAAAAAAAAAACAGTAAACCATTGCTACACTGAAAAAAAAAATTCGTTCGTCCATCCAAAATTCAGTTGGTTTAACAAAATGTATCTTTAAATACGTTCAACTTGATTTTTGATTGGCATAACAAAACAGTATAGTTGGTGGTAAAATAGTATAGTGGTGTGAACTGTTGCTTATTTAGCATGTCTGAGCAAACTGTTATCACAACAAAATTTCGAGACAACAAAATGCATTTTGCTCATTCAACGATTCTTTTTTCTCAGTGTAAGACCTTCAAATTATACAATTTTATTATCTACATGTCACGTACAACAAGATGCTAATAATTATTTCACACATTACATTTGTATATTTCGAGTAATATTACGTTTTGCAAAAAATGACAAAAATCATGGTTTCCAAAAAGGTTGCTTATAATCGGATATCTGCTATAAGGGCCCAAACTCCACTTTTCTTATATTTGATATTAGGGAACTATTTTTATATAAAATAAAACAAAATGTTTTTGTTAACTTTGTCATTATTATGAAACAATCAGTCTTTGTGAGTTGATCTTCCATTAGATAGAAACACTTTGGCGCAAATGGATATCCAATATTAGGGTGGATTGAGTACACGGTATTGAGATACGACATGACCGAATATAATTAATATTCATTTATTTCATTAGTATAAATAATATTTATTTAATTATTTAGTAATATTTGTGTACATATTGCTATTTTTGTGAACATTATATATTTATTGAGTAAAATAAATGCTATTATTCATTAGAAGTGAGAAAAACTAATCATTTGGACTTACTTCAGGGAAAACAACACCTTTTAAGGCGTTACCCCCACTTGTAGCGCAAAAAAAGGCCTTTTTCATGAATTTTTTTAAAGAAAACTACAAAACTTTTTTAATCGATCAATATACCATCTTAAAGAACACATCTTGAAGAACTTTCAGTAATTTTTTTATTGAAAAATATTACATTGTTTAGTGGCAAATGGCCGTCAATGACATAATGTTTTTATATACACGGTTTGCGGTGACCAACATTGCGGCGAAGTGGATCATCTGAAAAAAAAATGCGGATGGATTTAGTCAAATATAAGTATAAACTAGTCTTTAATCGAAGGATTTTAAAAAATATTCATTTTTCACAAAATGGCGGACAGTCAAAGTTAATGGTTCGATTTTAACGAAAAAAAAACGGCCGTTTTTTGCCTATAATACGGTCATTTTTTTCGAAAAAACAATCGAACGATTAAAGACTACATTTTTATGTATTAAATAAGCCTGCAAAATTTCAAAAAGATCGGTTCATTAGTGTTCGAGTAATCTTGGTCACCGACTTCAGAAATGCCATTTTGAGAAAAATGCGTTTAAAGTTTCAATTTCAGTTTACACGAAGAAAATATTTTTTTTTTGTAAACTTACATAGCGTCATCTATTCCGGGCATAAAAAAAACTGCACTTCAAATTGCACTTCAAAAAAATACAATAAAAAAATCGATTTTTTCAAAATCGCAAGTGGGGGTAACCCCTTAACAGAAAACGTATTTTTTTTACACTGGCGAAAAGTAGAATCGATTGACTGTTGTGCCTTTTTCGTTGCTAGGCATATTTAAAATAATACTGCACCGCGAATTTTTATTTGGACGTGACT
The DNA here is from genome assembly GCA_944452715.1 of Ophion slaviceki. Taxonomy (NCBI): domain Eukaryota; kingdom Metazoa; phylum Arthropoda; class Insecta; order Hymenoptera; family Ichneumonidae; genus Ophion; species Ophion slaviceki. The sequence goes on along the minus strand of OX101789.1, from coordinate 46,618,874 downwards.
TTTAATCGAACAAAGTTTTTAACTAGTTATGAATTGACGAACACTTTGATTTTTTAATGAAGCAAACATAAACAATATAAAATATTAATATTGATAACGCAAATATTTTTTTATGATAAAAATTTTTAAAGTTAGGAAGACGATAATCTTTATTTTCTCGAAATATTGAATACTGTTGTGCAGTGGTGCCATATGTCTTCTTATTATAGGGGACAAATATTTTTTACGGATAATTGTTCTGTCTTTACTGAACGTTTTTAGCAAAACTGAATAGTAAAGGCAATCCAAACTTTTTTCACTCTTTCCCTAACTAGTTTGCTATCTAAACACAATTTTTTTTTTAAATATTTATAATCACAATAGACTAGTACGATGAATTATGTGACCTGACTTTCGGTCAATGCAGACCCTGCAGTGTTGAAAGTTGCAATTTAAAAACCCATTGTCTCCCAATCTAAATAGTCGACTGTTCTGAAATTTCCGTATACATTTTTATTGAAAAAAATCCGGGATTCACATTAAACATTTCTCAATATGTCTGCATAATTAAAATTCGGAAAGTATAAAATGGAATTGCTGTAAAAAAGTATTGAAAACTTTCAGGTTTACGCGATTTCGCCGATTTTCGAAGGTACTTTTTTAGACGCGGTTGAAAAAAATAACGCATATATTGACAACATTTTTTTTACATATCATTTATGCACATAATGCAAAAAAATATATATGCAAAAATACAAAAAATATATATGCAGTATATGCACATAATGCAAAAAAATATATATGCAAAAATATAATGCAAAAAATATATATGCAGTATATGCAAAAAAATCAGAAATATTAACAAATTGCGGAGATATAACATAATAAAGCAATGTACTTTTTTTGCCCGCGCGTTGATGGTGAAAGTTCTCGGCATGGATGTGGGTGTCTCAAAAAAAATGAACATATTTATAATTGAATAATGAATGTATCTTCAGTTTGAACCAACAATATTATTTTTTTATTATTATAATAAAAATTCGCACTTAAAAATTTTTACTCAATTTTCTATCGGTATTTTATTTTTTATATTTTTTTGTGTCATTGAAATTTTTGTTTCTGTGGGTCACACGATAGGTGATGATGCTAAGAATATGTCGTAAAAATTTCAAAGGGATCTGAATCTTCGTTCGAGACTTAGAACTTTCACAAGGTTCAAAAAAGCGAATCATTTAATAGCTTTACAGAATTCCTCAATTCTGTCAAGCTTAAGGGAAGGGCAGGGGTTTCAGCGTGAAAAAAAAAAACACTTTTTTGCGGTTTTTTTCATCTATATGGATAGAACAAATTTACTGAACCCTTTTGTACATTGTTAAGTGTCATTTCAAGAACATTCCGTGAAATTTGTTCGCGAAAATATCCACAAACAAGCCGGTGACAAAGCTTTTCCAAGAACGCCTTTGGAAAAACACGATTTGCGGTGTTCACTGTATCTCAGCTAGAAATTATCTGAAATCAAGTACCATTAAAATTTAGTCAAAGTATCATCAGATCCTCCCCCCAACGGTCTTTGATAATTTTTTTTTCATTTCTAATTTTTTGGTGGTCGTGTAAAGTGAAAAGTGCTATTTTTCACGAAAAATTCCGCCATTTTGGGGCTGGAAAACCCCCTCAATGTAAAAAAAATCTCAAACTAACCGTTGGGGGGAGGTATTTTATATGTCAGAAGTGTGTACCAAGTTTGAAATAAATCGGTCATGTAGTTTTCAAATGGCAGTGAACACGGACTTTGAAAAAGTGGTTTCGAGAAAAACGCGTCACCGGCTTGTTTGTGGATATTTTCGCGTACAAATTTCACGGAATGTTCTTGAAATGCCATCTAACAATGTACAAAAGGTTTCCACAAATTTACTCTATCCATATAGATGAAAAAAATTCGCAAAAAAGTGTTTTTTTTTCACGCAGAAACCCCTACCCTCCCCTTAAAATATTCCTAACCGTTCAGGCTAATGGAATCAAAAATAACTTAAAAAATGAAAAACTGAAATTTTTCGCGTAGATAATCCCTCAAGTGCATACATGAGAGGTGATTATGAAGACGTTCGACTTCGAGGACCGTCCTCACAGTAGCCAATTGTCCCCATACCTAATCCCGATCTCTTCAAAATCCCGTAGGTTCCCCAAAATCAACGTTTCATCGGGGATAAAAAATATATCGATGGTTCTCAAAACAGCCGGACGTGCTGATAATTTTTTTAATTTTCATCTGGCGAATAAACGCCAACGTGTTGCTCCTCAGCTTCGCTGCAATTTGACCAACGTACGTACTTTTCATAAACGCATCCAGTACCTGAGTCGTACACCTACGACCTGTGCGCATCTCCACACATAGCGTTCTTCATCTTCAGAAGGCTATGATAAAAGCGAGCGCGCGCGCACTTTGATCGCGATTGTTGCTTCAAGACTGTCGTGCGTTTCCCCTATGCCTCGACCCCCGTTCATTGTGCTCGATGTTCGGCGGGACGCGCGCGCATTATTATAGCGTATATTATTCGTATTGTGCCCAAGCGGGCTACGGGAGATAAGCGATAAGAAGGAAAAGCGAGCCTCGACGTAGACTACGTGAACAGTGGCGAGGCTAACTCCATTCTCTAGTTTATACCTACCACAAATACATATATATATATATATATATATATATATATATATATATATATATGTAGACGTGCACGTGTGCGCCTAAGGTACCCAATTCTTTGCCGCGAGTTAACAGAGGATGGAACACGGAGAGGAGGAAGACGATGTATACGACGTAACATCATCCATCTTCTTGCTGAAGAGAAACGACAGTCCTCTCACGTTTGTAGTACTCACTAGTGCGGTCTAAATGTGTTTGTATATTTGATCATGTGTATATATATATATATATATATATATATATATATATATATATATATATATATATATATATATATATATATATATATATATATATACAATGAAAAAAAAATTCGTTCATCCAACCAAAATTCAGTTGGTTTAACAAAATGTATCTTTAAATACGTTCAACTTGATTTTTGATTGGCATAACAAAGGTTTTGTTAATCCAACTGATAATTTTAGTGGTGTGAACTGTAGCTCATTTAGCATGTCTGAGCAACTGTTAAAACAACAAAATTTCGGGACAACAAAATGCATTTTGCACATTCAACGATTTCTTTTTTTTTTCAGAGTATATATATATATATATATTCAAAAAAACGGTTCAACAAAAAATTATTTTTTTTTCGCGGTACTCAACGGAAAATGTTACTACGTTATGAAAAAGTAATTCATACAAAATTTGAGCGGTCCAAACACTTTTTCAGGTAGTGCTCAAACGACTTTTAATTTCTTTTTTTCGATTTTTCGTCAATTTTTTTTCGCCGTCAATAAACCTGATGTAATGCAGACAATTTATCCAACTTACGTTGAAAGAGATTTTCGTTGAACGAATCAGTTTGATTTTTCGGTAACTAATTTTTTTTCAACGCTGCCCACTCCAATCGTAATTTTTGTAACCTTTTGAAATTGATGCAAGGTTGAGAAATTTCTATTCCGGTTTCGCTCTAAATATTAGTTATTTTGTCGATAACGCTTTGTGTACTCTCTCGAACACAACATTTAAGAGTATTATGATGGTGAAAGAATAGACTTAATGCTTCTCTATTCGTGGGTAATTTTCGCTCCACAAATTCTTCGATTTCCGACCATCATCACCACTTGATTTGTTCATCAAGTGGTTGATATAATTTTCACAGCGGAATTAAATATATTGATTCTTAATCTGCAAATACAAATTGCTTATGGTAAAAAATATATTTTAATTAAAATTGTGTATTGTTACAGAAAAAATTAAATCAAGACTTACATTGGATCACGCACAAACATTTTCTGCATCGAGAAAATAAAAATCCTTTAAGGACGCGTCAGCGTGATTGGGTTTGTTCGGCCATGTAAAGAAAGCGGAAGGGTTTTTTTATGGACGCGTTGACGTGATTGTGGTTGCTTGGGTATAAAAACAATGCGGTTTTTATGTCTTTTAGGACGCGTCAGCGTGATTGGGTTTGTTTGGGTTTGAAAAAAAGCGGGTTTCTTTTTGAAGGACGTGTCAGCGTGATTGGGTTCGTTTGAGTATATAAAAAAAAACGCGAATCGTTTTTCGTTTTCTTTAAACATGTGTTAGTGTCACTGGGTTTTTTTTGTCATGAAAACAACGTGTTTTTTTTTTAAGTTTTTTTTTAAGGACGTGTTAGCGTGATGGGGTTCGTTCGGGTATAAAAAGAACGCGGTTTTTTTTTTTCTTTAAGGACACGCCATCGCGATTTCTAGGTCAACTTTGCTTCTGTAAAGGGGGCATCCATTA